>CM076094.1:9748748-10948748 GCA_038088585.1 Chrysina gloriosa | reverse complement strand
CATGGTAAGAATTTGCAAGTTTCGTTGTTAGAAATTGCATTTTCTTTGGTTAAAAATTGCCAGTTTCTTTTCTAATGTAGAGGATGGTCGCAGAACTTTTAACTAATTTTATTAGGCATGTTGGGTGTTTCTTTTTTTCTTTTGTTTTTTCTTTCTTTTCATAAATTGATAAAGGGCTTGGCTTTTCTGGCTAACATGAAGGCAACTCAAAGAAATTGCGAGTTTCTTAGCAAGAAATTGCGAGTTTCTTAGCTAGAAATTGCGAGTTTCTTAGCTAGAAATTGCGAGTTTCTTAGCTAGAAATTGTGAGTTTTTGGTTAGAAATTGTGAGTTTTTGGTTGGAAATTAGAAATTTCTTGGTTAGAAATTGCAAGTTTTCTTAGCTAGAACTTCCAAGTTTCTTGGTTCGAATTTGCATGTTTCTTGGTAAGAATTTGCAAGTTGCTTGGTTCGAAATTGCAAGTTTCTTGGCTAAAAATGGCGAGTTGGCTAGAATTTACAAGTTTCTTGGTTAGAAATTGCACGTCATTTGGTTAGAAATTGCAAGTTTCTTGTGCGAAATTTTGGATTAATTTTATTAGAGATTCTGTGTTTTTCTTGTTAGGGTTAACAGAGATGCGGTTGTAAATTTCTTGACTACTTAACAGGATGATATCATCAAGTGGTGGAGATCTGAAGGTTTACAATAATTACGAAGGAGAGAAAAGATATTGCGGGGAGATACCTTGGATTGAATTTCGATTAGGATGGCTTGCACATTGCACTGTTGTTTTGGTTACTATTTCTCACGCTACCCCATCACTATTAAGCATCACGACAGCAATTCGTTCATATTGCCAGTATTTTTCAACTGTCGTCTCACCAGAATCACTGCAGCAATCGATCTTGTGAGCAACGCCTCAAAAATTCAGTTTCGTGTCCTGCAAGGCTTACAGCGATACCTTAAGGGCTCTCCACTATCTTTGGTCATTTTCTCTTGAAGCTCATCCTTTTTTCAAAGCAATATTGGCGCCTTACATCCGTCGTTAACCTTCACGCCTTCCCTCATCTGCGCCCGTTCAATCGCGTCTCCTGGCCCTTTCCGAGATTTTTTAGCGGTTATTGTTGTCGCATCGTCGTCCGCCGTCTCCCGCTTGAATCTCGCTCACGTTTTTTGTCAGTGCCCGGCATGTGGATGTTGTACGTACGTAAGTACTACGTATGTATGTATGTATACACAAATGCGCTACTTTACGACGCTTTTACGCGTCGAACGTGTTTACGTTTTCCGCCGGTGTTTACCATCGATTTCAACACTTGTCGAGGATATTTCCATGGCGATAAACACCCCTGACCGACTTTTTCCCGGGGCGGGCGTCTCGAACGTCTCCGCTCTACACGATTTTCGACTCCTTTCGGTAACCATTTACCCGTCCTGTAATAATAAACGGGAACGCTTTTTAATACGAGGAGTTATGTAACGATTTTTGTAGGTCGACGCTGCGTTGTCTCGCCGCGTCGTAGAAACGGGACTCGGTCTGACGTTTCGGGGATGACGTGATGTGATGATGTTACGTTTCCATTTGACTTATCGGGATGCTAGAGATTAGATGTATACTTTGAAGGTCTCCACTTCTTCCTAAAAGTGTTCCTATTCACGACTGATTCACGCATATTACTGTATCGACCAGAAAAAAAAAAAATGTATGAGAGCACCTTGTTTCAATAATCCTTCTGAAATAACCAATAACCAATATTGTTGGCGGTTGGCGGTTGGAATTAACTATCGCGAATGCTAGCCATTTCTTCGTCCCGTGATGAAATTTCAAAAATTAACAAAAATTCCGCACGTACACATTCCATTACGCTCGAAACGGGTTCCTACGACAAAAGCAAGGCTATCGAGGCTTTTGAACCTCTTACATTGTAGGAACGTACCTGACGGTCGAACTACGTAAATACCAATGTATCTCGAAAATTATGAAACGTACTACATTTAATTCCGAACGATCGACGAGGCGAGTCGCAGGATCCCTGAACCTCGCGGTACTTTGCGGCACGGACTTACAAGGCCGCGACGACGATGACGACGTTGACGACGAGAAGCTAAAGTACGCCAATTAACAGATTACGCGGCCGAGATGGTTTTAAAAACGTTGAATCGCGATAGCGGACGGAAACTAATAAAGAAGAAGGTGTCAGTGAACCGCGTGAGTAGTCGTAAAGCGTTCGAAAAGTTAAAAATGATAATGAAAGAAAAAATGGCGATTTGCTCCAAACAATTTTGATGTTCCAACGTCGAAAATATATTTCGTCCAATTTATTGGAAATTGTTTGTTTTGTGGCTTTTTTCCTTGTTGCACATCTCCACTAACACCTGTATCTGTAGGATTTTTGTTTCCTGGACGCTGAGTACTGTGTCCTATGTATTTCTCGATGCCGATTTCGAATCCGACGTTAGAAATTGTTCATCTGGTATCAGTTTTGCAAACTGCGAGAAAACCACGATGAAGAAAGATAATGGCCATTAAGAAAACGGCTCGTTCAAGGAACCAAAAACGTCGTCAGTCAGCCTTTCTTGGGTCCCCAAAAAGTCTACCTCCCACGTATACACATTAAACTCAGATTGATCACAAAATTTACTAAGTGAGGGGATAGAAACTTTTGCAAAAAAAAACATGTAAAAAGTGAAATTTTTGTTTGCCAATGTAACTTAGGTCCAACTTCGAATTTTGCTACACCTCGGGGAATAAATTTCTATGTTCGAATTCCTATCTTTTTTCCACCAATAAACCCACTTTTTCACTTAATTTTTTTCTTTAATAAATTTCACCTATTCGGGGTAGTTACCTCCTTCCCCGTTCCCATTTTGGCGAAACCATCTTTTCCTTTTTCCGAGGGTGCCGATCTCGTAGCAACCGTACACGGTCCACCACCTCTCCGTTCGTTAAGGTCGAAGTAGACATTTGAGCCGGACGAGGGCGCGAAACACGAGTCGCAGGATGTCTCTAGATGTGTGTGTGTGTGTGTATGTAGGGATGAGAGAAACTGCCAGACCAATAATGATGCGTTCGCGTCTCTTCGATCCGATTCACCTAGTGTGTCGGTTGCTATGGGATTACGTGGCGTGAAATTAAATTCGTAACGAGAGAGCAGACGGCGTAGAATGTTGGGATTTCGCCCTCCGCGTTGCGTCGAGCAAGGAAATAAAATGAATAAGAAAGAAGGTCGTTTCGTAATACGTAGAAATCCGGCGAAAAAAAAAAAGTATTGTTTAAGCGAGGCGTAAATCAAGTTAAAGAACGACATTAATTTAGTGTAGGAGCCCGGAAATTGTAGGGCGCAAACTCCAGGTAAATAATTTCAGAAAGTATATAGAAAGTTCATAAGACCTGCACGAATTTTAAAATAAATATTTTCCCCAGCTCTCACGAAGTTAATAACGAAACAAAAATTTTTGGACTATTTGGAAGAAGCAGTTTGGGAGGCATTATTTTACATTCTGACTAAGATTGAACGTGGTCGTTTTGGGCAAAGAAGTTTTAGGTTTCTTGGCTAATGGAAAAAGAACACCAGATTTACAAGATAAGAGTAGATTTGTAAGACAAGAGGAGAATTACAAGCTTTATGGCCAAATGATAGGGATGTTCAGAAGTAAAAGTAACCATGATCATAGCCGAAACAGCACTTGAAGAAGAAGAAGAGAGGGACGTAACAAATTTCTTTATGTAGGCGCTCTTTCACTAATTTAGCAGAGAGAATTGAATCTTTTAGCTAGCAGGAAGGCTATCATAGATTTTTAGGCTAATATAAAACGTCGTTGTAGGATTCTGATTGATATTAATGGAATTTGAACGTTGCTTTGATAATAATATCTATAAGCTGATGGCGGCATGCTGGCATAATTTAAAGGAAGTTGATGGTCTTTTGGCTAAAGTAGAAGCTGTTTGCAGACTTTTGACTAATTCATAAAGAAGTCTTGTGTTTCTAGCATATCTGTATAAGGTGATTGCATGATTTTGCGGTGTTGGACTTCTTGGCTAACGCAAAAGATGATGATAGCTTCCTGGATAAAATGGTATACTTACGAAATGGTTGGCTTATACAAAAACGGGTTTCAGGTTTCTTGGTCAATGTAAGCGGAAATCCAAAGTGTTATAACAAAGGGCTTTTTCATCCAATTTCCTTGTTAATACAAAAGGGGGCTGGTGACTTTTTTGACTAGTACGATTATAAAAGAAGCGATTACCTGATTGTCGGCCAATCTGGTAGTAAGTCGTAAATTTCTTGACTAAGGTAAAGATGGGTGTATTTTTTGCGGCTAATAAGCCATACGTTTTGATTAAAAAATGGGGCCTGCAAGTTAGTTGGTTAGTATTACAAGTGCTTGTGGAATTATAATATCTGTAATATGATAAGGAAATTCAAATTTTTTTGTTTGAAAATTATAAAATTAGGCTTTCCTATTTATCTAATTAATACGAAAAGGGACTGCAGATTTTTCTTGACCGCGAGTTTAAAGTGCTGATCTTTGTATTTTTCCCGATTTCTTCAGAAAATCGTTGGTTTTTTGGGTAAGGGATGAAAAAGGATTACAGATTTTTCTTGACTATGAGTATAAAGTGCTGATCACCGGATTTTTCTTACTTTTTAAGAAAGTCATGGGTTTCTTGGCTAAGGAATGAAGGAGGGAGGAGGAATGAAAGGGAACTGCAGATTTTTCTTTGCAATGAGTATAAAGTGGTGATCACCGCATTTTTTCCTGATTTTTGAAAAACTCGTAGGTTTTTGGCTAAGGCATGCAATGGGATTACTGATTTTCTTTGGCTATAAATATAAAGTGCCGTTCATTGGGTTTTTTTCGATTTTTCAGAAACTCGTGGGTTTCTTGGCTAAGAGATGAAGAGGGACTGCAGATTTTTCTTGACTGAGTTTAAGATGGTGATCGCCGGTTTCTTCCCTATCCTAAACAAAGTCGTGGATTACTTGGCTAAGGGATGAAAAGTTACTGCAGATTTTTCTTGGCTATAAGTATAAAGTGTTGATCACCGGATTTTTCCCGCTTTTTAAAGATAGTCGTGAATTTCTTGGCTAAGGAATGAAAACGAAATGCTGATTTTTCTTGGCTATAAATATAAGGTGTTGATCGCTGAAATATGTCCGACTTTTAAGTAAGTTGTTGGTTACTTGGCTAACGGATGAAAAAGAATTGGAAATTTTTCTTTACAATGAGTATAAAGTGGTGATCAGCGATATCTTTCCAGATCTTTAAGAAGGTCCTGAGTTTCTTGGCCAATGGAGAGGTTGGAAGATGTATGTTTGGGGTATTGAAAAAATTTGCTACTTCATATTATTAGAAGGGGTTGAGAATTCTTGGGCTCATCTATAGAGTGTTTTTTCGCTTTGTTTTGTTTTTTCGCTTTGTTTTGTTTTTTTGGCTTATATAACGAGGACCCGTAATTTTGATTGACAAATGTACGGGGAGTAAAGTTTATTTTGTTTTTTTGAAAAATACAAGGTAGTAATAGGTTTTTTTGGCACTATAGGAGAAGATAAATCAGAGTGGAATTTTCTGATTTTCCGATTGATACATGCGGAGATTATAAATCAAGAAAATAGTTTGGATGGGCTAATGCACAACTATTGAAGATGCAGTTTCTAATGTCGTTATTACACATTATTATTAATTATTATTATTATTATTATTATTATTATTAGCCCCTATCCTCTATTGACTTAGAAAGTGATGGATTTTTTTATCTACTGTTATTTAATTCGAATTGGCAAATACTTACTATTGTACTTAGATATGTACCTATTCTATAAACTGCAATCGTGGTTTTCAATAATAGATAGATAGAATAAAGATCGAAGCTAGGTCACTAACTAAAGCATCGACGAGGTAGAGGCAGAGCTGCTGGTTTAGGATCAATTTTAAATCAAATAGGAAAGAGGCAGAAGATAACTACTTTAGAAAAATCGAAATTAGATTGGGATAAATTTAAGAAGGAATAAAATTTGCAAAAGAAATTAACTAATTTTAATGGATGGTTATTTAGGCAAACAAGGCTTTCTATGGAGAACAGATGAACAGATGTACGACGTTTCGAAATCGAAAGGGAAATTAGAAATATAGAGAGAAATGGACGCAGGAACCACCTGTGATTTTTGGACGTTTGTGTACCAGTATTCCTGATTTATTCGACATTCCTCGTGTTTAATTTTATTTTACAATTTCAAACTTGCATGACGATATGACGATATTCATTTCTTGTGAATTTTATGGGTACAAGTAAAGATACAGAATTTTATCAAATGATAGTTGGTAAGACAGTTGTAACTAGTCCAAATTGTAATCAGTCAAATCGGATAGGTTATGATCTTAGAAAAGTCATAATCTAGGAACTGAATTCGAAATAGCTACACATTACTGCATATCCTTATCAACGGAAACGACCTCCATTCCGCAAGAACGCGCGTTTCATTCGGAACGAACCTATATAAATACAATCTCGGTACAGAATCATATCAGTTAATATCGCGTGGAAATTATATTATTTACGTGGTCGAAAAGGTGGAGTTTTGTTTTCCAAACGCATAACCGGTAACGTGAACAACGTGGGACACGAGGAAGTCGTAAAGCGGATCGGAGAGAGTCTCAGCAATAATAATTCTTTACCGTCCCTCGCCCATTCGCAGTTAAAATAATGAAATCCTACAGTTCGGAAGATGTACAACATATCTAGCCTTTCTAACCTTCTCAAACAGATGATGGTACTTCAAATTTGATTGCTTCGAAAATTAAGTATCTGTGCTGGGATTTAAAAGAGATAATATGTTCGTTAACGGAGATGAAGCGCAGGAATAAAAGTAATAAGTAGGTACTAGATATATTTATACGTTGATAGCGACTTCTGCGAATTGAAAGAAGTAAGAACTTGAGTGTCAGCGGTTGGTGTCAGGTTACTTTAAGTGACTGAGTGAGCTTTCCTTGTAGATATTATGACATATTATGCGATTTCGTTAGTATCATTATCATTATTTACTGAACTTTAGTGCTAATTTTGGATTTTAAATGAGAGAATAGAAGGTGGTATGTGGCATTTCCAGGAGGTATCTCGGAAAGTAGATGTATCACACAAAGTGTGCCACAAAGATCGATATTAGGACCTCCGCTTTTTGTGATGTACAATAACAACCTTTCTGATCGCATGACCCAAGCGAAAACTAAAATGTACGCAGACGATACGTCATCCTTGATACATGACCAAACTGAAGATTGTTTAGAATCGAGGCAAAAACGGAACAATGGAAATAGCAGAGAAATGGTTCGATGCCAACCATCCTTCAATTAAACGTGCAGAACAACCAAGATGATACTTTTACAATGAAGACGGTGGACGAACGTGTGTCATTGAAAATGTTGGGATTTTATTCCGACGATACTTTTCTGATTAAAGAAATTGAGTTGGAAATCATAAATTTGGCTTCTAAATTGGAAATTCTTATGTTTATCGCACTCCATAATCTTTGATCGTTCTTTCGCTTCTTGTTACTCGTGCTGGTCCATAGGCTACTAGTATGTATCGCGTAATCTTTAATCATCAAAATGGTATAAATAATTTCGGTGATTCCACACTAATAATAATAACAATAATAGTAATAAAATAATAATATTGATTTATTACCCAACAGAATAAATCCAAGAACGGGCAATACAAAAAAGAGATGTGGATAGTACAGAAAATTCATACAATGCAAATATGCAAATATAATAAATAATATGTAATGAGGTGGTGATGGTATTAATTACAAATAAATATAAAAAAATCCACAAAAAATAAAAAATATCTCGAAGTAAGGATTATAAGCTTATCTATATTGACTATTGAAGTTCCTAGCAGAATGAATTGAAATGGCTTTAAGAAGAATATTTGTGCTTGGCGTAAGAACCACGACTAAGTCACTCGATCTCGATTCAAGGCGTGGCACCAGAAAGTTGACTTTTGACAGTAATTCCGGGGCATCCAGCTTGTATAAAACAGTTTTACTATAAAGAAGGCATTGAGTACTATCGGGGAAATGAGAAAAACGTAAGTAAACATGTTGTGGTGGCCCTAACTTGCATGTTTAGTAGTTAAAGGAAATTATTCGCCCATTTCGGTTCATACGGTTATGATAATGCTTGCCTCGTGCTGGCGAAACACGTGTCACCGTTATTTTATTATCATAAACCAATTGTGTGGTGAGGAGTTCAGCGATGTGATATAGTGTCTTGTATGGACTTAACTTTAAAATTAAAATTCCATTCCCCCTAACCTCAGAAGAAGGATTAACTTCGAAAACACCCCTAATCCGATCGAATCTCGTCTCGCACAATAAAAATAAGTTCCATTCCGAGCGCGCTAATGGCAAACGGTCTTCAAGGGTGGTTCCCCGGTTATTGATTTTCTTTCGTCGCGCCGCGGCGGCACACACGTCCTTCCAATAGAGGTACAGCGTCGTCGGGCGCGAACAAAACGCCGCGAAGAACGAAAACCTACGATCGAAGGCGACACAGAACCGTCTAATAAATAAATAGATAAATACATAAATGAATGCCGCTTCTTCCCCTTCGACGCGCGGACGTAACGGGGAGACATCCTCGCCCCAACGCCGCACCAACGAACCGCCCGTTTCCGCACTCTCCTTCCCCCTCATCCCGGACGTGCCGCGATCGCGTCGCTGTGGTGGTGGTGGTGGTGGTGCGTCCGGCGGCCGCCGTCGGATGCGTGCGTATCTGATAAACAGAAAGTCCGGAGTCGGTTGGCGTCGCCATAGAAACTGCTGCAGCGCTTGGTGGGGGTTGCAGACGTCACGTGACCCGATGCAGTGCGCCCTCTTCCCGTTCCTCCCCGCGGTGACCCGGTTCGAGGTCCCGGCGAGCGCGCCGCGACGCAGCCGTCGACCCCGGTAGTTCACGTTCAATAAGAGTCATTGCCATCGTCCTGGGCACGCTTCCTACATCAACCCCTTTCGATATTGAAAAGCTCGGATGGATGGATGGATGGATGGATGTAAATCCGCATCCTTTTGCGTATGCGTATAATGATCATCCATGGAGTCGAAGAGAATTTCGCAAAAACAAAAGGAACGAGTAGGAGATCGGAAAGTTTCAGCTTTTGCTTTGATGTCGATCGAAACGTGATTTGAAAGGTTTCGAAATACTTTCGAGGGCGTTTTAGCAGAAGTATACGTGATGGGGGTAATGGTTCAGTTGATAGGATCGTGCGACATAACATTTTAGTAGAAATTTGACGTTTAACATCTTAGCAAAATCGTATTGTCCAAAATTTTAACAAGGTTAATCGCCCGGCAGGATTTTGCAACTTTGCACCACTTCACTAGGACTTCTAAACAGTATTTCCCCAGGATAGCACTTCTTTGTACCAAATTTTAGCAAGATTGTGCTACCCAGGAGGGTTATGCTATCCAACAATATTTTAGTAGGATTGTGCTGCTTGAGATGTAATTCCGACATCCTGACAGGGCAAGAGAGGAACTTCCCCTTTGAAGACGAGAAAGAAAAAGCAGAAGAAAAAGAAGATTTTACCAAGATTGGAGTGTCTAACAACAGCTTAACAAGAATTGCGTTAACAGAATTTCGGCAATATTGTGCCGTTTAGGAGAATATCTTGGGATACAATGGATTAGCAGGATTCTACTCTTTGATCAAATATTGACATTGTGCTGTTTGAGCCTTCAGCAGAACTTTCGAAACCATGCGACGTTTCAGCGAATTGTGCTATTGAAAATTCTTAACACAATTTTGCATCTAACCGAATATCACTCTCTAAGAGTATAATACAATTGCCTCGTCTATCTTTACTTCAGCATCATTGTGCTACTTCTCAGAACTTTAACAATATTTTGCCATAGAGGTTACAGCAGGATTTTGTGGTAACATTTCCAGGAGAGGTGTGTCTATATACGACTATACAACGTTGAACTTAAAATCTGTGCATTTCACCACAATTGTGCTTTCTAATGAATTTTCAGCAGAATCGTATTAAATTCCCTACATTTTTAACGAGGTGAAATGTTTTAAGATAATTGTGCTATCTAACGGAATTTTAGCACATTTGTGCTGTTCGTGCTTCTAGAACGAATTCAGCAACAGGGCAAAATTTCGGCAGGATTGTCGTGGATAACATTTGATCACGATTAAGCTGTTTGACGACGTTTAAGCTGTGTAACTAACATGCAACGAGATTATGTGGTCTAGGATTTGAGCAAGAATTTCCTATTTGGCTACTTTACTCAGATTATGCTTGTGCTGTCTAATAATTTTTTTAACAGGCAATTAGCAGAACAAATTTTAATGAAGTAATAATTAAATTTAAATGTATGTGTTGCTGAATTGGATTGGGCTGTTTAACGAAGCGTCTGCACACTTATCCTTGGCAGCAGGATCGTGTGGCTATTTTAGCACGATTGTGCTATCGTTTAGCGACAATTAGAATGAAATAATTATAATAATTTTGAACTACTTCTATCCTAAATATGAATTAATTAAAACCGACCTTTACGCGTGCAATGTTAACGGAACCTTATCGATATTATTATTATTACATTTTTTTCTCTCTGAAAGCACCGCGTGTACAAATTTATTCATAACGAGCGTGTGAAGTCGAAGGAAAAATTTACATAAATATTGCTTCGTTATTACGGAGGGCTTACGTGGTGTGTGCGTGGCAATTTGCATAATAATTCATCGCTGATATCAAAACGAATTACGGAGGGAAAAAATTGTTTGTCAAATCGCGAGAATATGCTTTATTAGCTCGTGCCTTTGACGTAGAAGAAATGCGCGCAAAAAGCAATTCGATCGAAAAACACACAGGGGAAAATGCGCAAATGTACGAAACGGGAGAAGTTGTTGTGACACAGTTTCTTCGTGCCGGGATAATCTTGGAATGCGCGTCCCGACCGTTGTTGTCATCTTCGGTGAAAAATATTGAAGCTATAGAATTAAACTAAACTAAATTGGGGATTCTTTTGAATCCCTAAGTAGTCGCACGTGTACGGAAAATATAATATTCGTTTAGACCTTGCAGACACCATGCGAGTATTTAAAGGTAAAGAACTGATAAGTTTCGAAAGAATTCGGGCTCGACCGTTTCGTCGCTTCGAATCGGATTCGGATAAGAAATTTTGCAACCGAAACTCGATGTATTATAATTCAATCGAGGATATCGCCGTTTCGTATCGAAGAAAGACAATAGACGCATAGAAGCCACTCTAACGTACACAGATATTGTGTCAGATCAGAACTTCTCCTTATTATACGGAGCGGTTACATAAGGACGAACCGGGTCGTAGATTTCGAAGACATTTATTCGCGCGTACGATAATTTAAAACGTTTCATTTAAAATCAGATCACACGTTCGAGAAGTGTATGTGTGTTAAGACGGGGCGGTCTCTTAAGTGTACGTTGCCGACGCGGTTTTTTGGGTTATGTAAAAGCGGCCAAATCGAACCGTCTAAACTCGTTTCAAAGCCGCTGTTGTTAAATATCATCTGGAGACTTGCGACATCTTCGATGGTCGACGTATGTTTTGTGTTGATATTGGTAATGCATGCATCTGTTGGTAGGTTCGGAAGATGTCGATGAAGAGCGTTTTTTTTGGAAATTACTCTTTCGTTTTGCCCTCATTTTGGAGGTCCTTAATGTACATAAACTTCTAGTACCTTCCACCGTCATTTAATCATGGAAGAAACTGGAGGAAACGAACACTTCGAAAAAAAAAAATTAATGCCACGTCTTCATATATTCGTCATAAAGGGATGGGCTCATGCTTAAGTTTATTCCGAATTTTGTGCAAACTAAACTGTACATCAATCAACCCTTATTCAATCGATTGTATCGAAACTTCTTCCTCCTATGCAAGCGAGGCGAGAATCGACTTCTCGCATTTTGCATCTAACTATTTAGGACGATCTGTTTACGTTCTGAACACGGACGGGGAGAATGAGGAGGTAGAGAGAGAAAGAGAGAGAGGACGAGAGATGGGCGCGCTATTTAACGCGCGAACAATTCGTTCGGTCGCAATGGAGAACCTACATAGGCTATTTTTAGGGACGCTAATTTACCCAGAGCAGCGCTAGATCCTCAGTAATGACTCCTCGCCTGTCGCATCTACATCTACTATGTATATATATATAGAAAACGCGGTGAGAGGTCGACGAACTATATTTGGAGTGCATTAGAATTATTTTCTACCTGTAATTGTTGCTTACGATCGCGGGACGTATACAGGGACGTTGTCCTGAGGCGACGAAGAAGTTTTTTGCGTGATTTTACCTAGCCTAGGAACATTTCTGAAAGACTGTACCGATTAGGATTTAGCAAGAATGTGCTATTTAATGACATTTTTAACAAAATCGATTTTTGGGTCTCTAGACTTCAGTAAGATTGTGCTTCTGGAGGACATCATGCCTAACAATGTTCTACCGGGACGGTACTGCATAAGGCAACTTAGAAGACAGAAAACTGAGCTCTAACTAAGCTGAACATTAAGGCTTTTGTACGCTAATAGTAATGTTTCAGCAGAATTGCGCTATTTAAGATTTCCGCAGGCTTTTGTCACCTAATAACATTTCGATAGGATTTTGCTATGTACCTAATAACATTTTAATACAATCGTTTTAAATTCGTTATAACTAGTTTTCAGAAGGATTGTCCTTCTGAAGGATATCCTGTCTAACAATATTCTACCAGGACAGCACTGCCTAAGGATACATTAGCAAAACTACCCTCTAACTAAGCTTAAGATTAAGGATCTTGTACGCCAATAGTAATATTTCAGCAGAATTGTGCTAAAAATTTAAGATTTCAGCAGGATTCTGTCACCTAATAACATCTCAACAGGATGTTGCTTTGTAACTGAATCTCACTATAATTGTGCTAAGAAGAGACAAGACTGTCTTGTCTAATATTGTTATTTGTATTGTTATTGTAATTATCCAGCACTAATTTTGCAGCATACAGTAATAATACATGACAACAATCTTAGTTACCGCAACATATATCTGGTGAAAGATATGCATGTGGTATCTAACATTCGAACATGATTTTACTCTGTAACTAATCTACAGCAGCATTGTTCTATCTAGAATGCAATATAAGTAATTTCCTGAATGGCTACGTTTTAGTAAGATTGTGCTATCTAATGAAAGTAGCAAAGTTCTGTCGTTTAAGAATTAAATTGTATTCTTTAGCTTATGGAAGTTTCCATGCGATTAATGACGGTTTTAGAAAGATTATGCTGCCTGGCACTATTTTAGCAGCTTTTAATTGAATTAAAGTTTTAAAAGGCTTGTACTACCCAGAATTTCAATAGGATTATCCCGTTTAAGAAGATTTAGCAGGATTGTGCTATCCAAGTCTTCAATAATTTAGTTTACTCTGTTTCAGCAGGATTGTGGTAGCCAAGACTAAAATAGGATTATCTCGTTTAACACATTTTGACAAGCTCATGCTACCCAATGCTTTTCAATAGGATTGTCTGGTTTAACCATTTTTAGCAGATTTGTGCTACCCAAGATTTCAATGGGATTATCTCGCTTAACAAGTTTTAGCACGATTGTGCTATCCAAGACTTTAATACGAATGTCTCGCTTAACCAATTTTAGCAGGATTGTGCTATCCAAGACTTTAATACGAATATCTCGCTTAACCAATTTTAGCAGGATTGTGCTATCGAAGACTTCAATGGGATCATCTCGCTCAATAAGTTTTAGGAGGATCGTGCTATCCAAGATATTAATGCGAGTATCTCACTTAATAAATTTTAGCAGTGCTTTTTAACCATATTTCAGCAGAACGTACTGTCGAAGATTCGGACAATGGATCTTGTTGTGAAATTTTAGGAGGAGTATGCTATCTTACAAAAAAAATAGTTGCTAAAGTTTTCCGCACCGTTTTGCAGTTTAGCAACATTTCAGTAGACTTGTGCTGCTTAAGATTTTAACATGATTGTCTTGTCTGACTAGATTTTGTAGGCGTTATGTGCTGTGTAACAAAATTTTGTTATCTTAAGTTCCGACAGAATTTTCTGCCTCAGCAACGTCTCAATAGTATTGTGCTCGTCTGCCTCTTAGCTGTTTAAGAACATGTTAGTGGAATTGTGCTCTCTTAGTAATTTGAAGCACAATTTTTGTGTTGCCTATTTTGATGATGTTGTCTTGTCTCCAAACTGAAGTTAGCGGGCTCGTTGTTTTTCACAAAATTCCAGCAGGATTTCACAAATTAACAGGATTACAGCAAAATTCATTGATTTAAGATGTTACCATAACTGTACTGTCAATAGAATTGTGCCATCCAACTAATGTTTCAACAAGATTGTGCTACCTAAGATCTACAGAATTGTGGTTTCCTATTTACAGAAAAATTGTGGTATTGAAGCTAGTAACATTTTAAGAAGAACGTAATAACATTTCTTTGTGTCCTATAATCTAATTACCTGAAGAAAGTAAGGGGATTACAGTGGAAAAGAACAGCATATATGATGGGAACTAAGGCATCCCTATGTTCGAAGTTGGACGCATCAAGGACGAAGAAGGACGAGAAGAACGAATTTCAGCAGGATTATGCTGACTTATTTTCCAACGATGTTTTAGAAGGATTGCATTGTTAAAGGGAATTTCAGAAAACGTGTATTGGTTAAGTTTTGAGCCAAATTTTGCAATCTGGAAATTTGGAAACTTTCCAGCAATATTGCGTTGTTTGATACCATTCTCAGACGATTGTTGAGTTTTGAACCATTCTCAAAGCATGATTGAATTCCAGCCATTCTCAAAGCAATATCAGGTTCAGCCCATTATGGAAGCATTATTCAGTTCCGGTCATTCTAAAAGCATTATAGATTTCCAACCATTCTCAATGCATTATTCTGTTCCAACCATTTTCAAAGCATTATAAAGTTTCAGCCATTTTCAAAGCATTATTGAGTTCCAACCATGCTCAAAGCGTGATTGAATTCCAGTCATACTTAAACTAGTATTGAGTTCAATGCCATTTTCAACGTACTCTTGAGCTCCAGCCATTGTCGAAACATTATCCAGTTTCAGTCATTTCTAACTAGGACAAGTTCCATTTGAGCTTCATCGCGCCGAAGGAGTTTCTTTTGAGTGGATCTTAAATTCGACTAGCTCGTTAACATCTCAACTTTTCTCAACTATTGATAATGCGTATTTCATGTCTTCAAAATAAGAGCTCTTGTATCATATGGATTTTGTTAGAAATCTAAATAAATGCAACAATCACAAAAACTCTGTTCGGATCGTAGTTATCGCAGGAATTTAATACGAAACAAATTCTACGACTTGGTATTCATTAACCAAAAAGAGGACATTAGTCTAATTCCCAAAGCGTAATTCCACTCGCACACGCATGCACACAATCGTTCGATCGCAAGCACTTAAATATTTTTCTGGAAAAAAATTAGCATCTAACGTTTAACGGACGTAAATACGCAACATATGATCGCGACGAATAGGGTCAGTAAACTCGCGAATTTATTACTTCATCTGTTAAAAATAGACTCGAATAGATGTTAACGACGTTAGATCGTTACATCGTGCTAGAATGGAATCCGTAAAAGCAAAATCGGCGTAGAAAAATCGTCGCCGTTTCAGTACGCTTATAGTTCGTCGTCGTCGTCGTTAATTTTCGCGATTTCGTCCTTAATTTCGGCGATGGTTATCTTACCCGTTTCGCCGAAAAATTCTTATTTATCATAAACGAGCCGGGCAATATTCTCGACGTGTCATTCCACTCGCATGAGTAACACACGTCCGTACTACACCTAAGCGTTAATAATAAGAATAGCAAACTTTGGCCTTGATTCGGTAATGCGGCATTAAAATTTCGCACGTCCGCGAGGAAGGAAAAAATTCGTGTTGTATGTATAAAGCGTTCGTTATTGGCAAAGGAACAGAGGAGGAGACGTAGGCTACATACATACGTACGTATAATTCATACGTTTCCAACGACAGATTTATAATTTTCCAGCGATTAAAATTAGCTACTATGACGATTCCGCCTTGGCGTAACTACAGCAACGACGCGAACGGGAATAAGGGCGGAGGAGAGTCAATATAGCGGCCGGGACGCCACTGTCTTCGCACACGAAGGGTGGAAGAATACACAGAACGAGATAATTATGGGCGTGGTGCCTCTTGCGCGCTCCGACGCAGCTGGAAAACCGGGGAAAAGCGTTTTCAAGGGCGTTGTTCTCGCGCGATTATACCAGAACCACTTTATCTTTTGTCTCCCGGTGAAATTTATAAAATTGCTTCTTTCAAAAATGATGTCCAATTGATACGTCATCTTAAAAAGAAAGAAAAAATTAGAAAAACGCATTTATCTCACTAAACGCCGCGAACGTTTAAGCGCAGAGACGAAAGAAAAAGACGATCGAGACACCGCCCGTCGTTTCGTTCCATTTAAGATGCTCGTAAGTGGTTTATTTGTACGCAGCCCTCGAAGTCTTCATTTCTCTTAATAGATCTGTCGGTCGAACCGGTTGATTGTTTAAACGACCTCTAATGCCATAAAATTTCATTAAAGTTTGATTAATAAGTTTTAAACGGCCAACGAATTGCGGTGTCTCGCTTCTCGATCAAATGGAGGTAAAATCGTCGAAACTCCCGAATTAAGCGTTGTCGAGTTCTAGAAAGGAAAATTGGTGTAAGTTCACTACGATCACCGTATACGTACACCTATCGATTTGCGCTTTGAAACACATTGACAGCGAAAATCGAGCCAGGATGAATTTGTTCCTGCATAGTTGCGAGTGGCTGGATATCAATATGGATGCTGGAGTTGACAGAAAAATATTATTTGCAATCTTTTCCTCATCGTCACATGTTGGAGTTCTTACCAGTGTGATGGTTATGAGGATATTTATATAACCGCCAGTACTAACGCCCAGATAGATTTTTTATAACCACCGGTGCCAACGCCCAGATCACTTTCTTGTAACTGCCAATGTCAGCATTCAGATCACTTTTAACTAAACTTAACCTTCATATAAATAAACCACTACAATCTAACTGATATATTGCTACAAACAACAAAATCCTGCTGATAGCTTACACAGCATAATTTTGCTATATCTACATCTGGTTAGCCAGCACAATTCTGTTATATGCTGTTAGATAGGATGAACCTATTAAAATTTTAAAAACCCCGAATCCTGCTGAAATGTTATTAAACAACAACAGTGGCGTGAATCGTTTTAAGAATCCAAACCTGCTGAAGTCTTGCTACATTCCAAACGGCACAATTCGGGTAGTTAACACAATCCTGACAAAACTCATTGGACGGGATAACCATCAAGTCCCAAAGGGTAGAATTCTGCTGACTTTCAAAGGAGGAAATCCACAGAAATACTATTACGACATTTCTCGCTGAACTTGTAAACAGGATAATCCTGCCGAAATATTTCTAGGCTACAAAATCGCGCTGAAACCATGAGCAGCATAAGTTTCTATAAATCTTGTTGGGTAGCACAATCCAGCTAAAGTAGGATAACTTTGAAATTTAATTAGGCAGCACAATCCTGCTAAAACACGATAACTTTGAAGTTTTCATAGGCACTCCAATCCCGCTATAACAGGATAGCTTTAGTGAAATTTTAGACAAAAGAATCCTGCTGATTTTGACGTAGAGGAACACAATCTTGTTCAAATGTTGTTAGACAGACCAATCGTAGTATAATCTAAAACAAATAACTCTGCTGAAATATTGATAAGTTGCAAAATCTTGCTGAGAATATGGACAGGACATTTCCTTCCGAAATTTCGTTACAGGACACAATCCTGCTGGAATATTAGAGAAGGTGACCTCGATGAAACTTCAAACTCGATTAGAGAGCACAATTGAATTTAAAGCTCTTTAGCACAAATCTGCTGAAGTATTGCTACATCTCAAACAACACAATTTGGTCAGATCTCACAATCCCAAAAAAATCATTGGACGGGATAACCTTCAAATCCAGGACGGCGGAAGTTTTGCTGAATTTTATTAAAGATATACGATTAGATATTCTTCGCTGACATTTTAAACAGCACAGTCCTGTTGAAATGTCTCTAGACTACAAAATCGCGCTGGACGCTTGAACAGCACTATTTTCCTGGAACTTTGTTAAACATCACAATCCTGTTAAACAGGATAAGCTTCGTGAAACTTTAAACCGCACAATCCTACTGGAATATTTATAGCTTATATAATTGCGCTGGACGCTTGAACAGCAGTCGTTTCCTGGAATTTTCTTTAGACAGAACTATCCTGCTAAACCGGAGTAACTTTCGTGAAACTTTAGATAGCACAAACCTGCTGAAATACATATTTCCAGACTACAAAATCGCTCTAAAAACCTGAGCAGCAGTAGTTTTCAGGAATTTCATTAGACAGGATGATCTTGCTAAAATAGTATAATCTGCGTGAACTTTTAGATTTTTAGCACAATTCTGCTGAAATTGACTTAGAGAAGCACACTCTTGTTCAAACGTTGTCAGACGAACCAATTGTAGTAGAATCTTCATCAACATAATCCTACTGAAATATCGGTAGGCCACAAAATCTTGCTGAAAGTACGGACAAGACACTTTCTTCTGAAATTTTGTCATACAACACAATCTTGCTGAAATATTACGGAGGATGACCTTGCTGAAGCTCTAGACAGGAAAATCCTGCTGAAATTCGGTTAGTGAGTGTGATTCTATTGAAATGTTGTTAGTGAGTAAAATCCTGCCAAATCTTAAACAATATAAACCTAATAAATAATTTACTTCCAATAGAACCCTGTTGAAATATTACTAAGCCGTAAAATCTTGCTGGAAACTTCAACGAGAAGATTCTGTTAAATATATTTTTAGGTAGGAGGATCCTGTCAAAATACTGGTGTCCAGGATAGTATTGTTGATGGTTTGGATAGCACAATTTTGCTGAAATTCAGTTATAACGCACATTTTAATTTGAAAATCATAAATGACATCTTGTTGGAACGTTGATAAGCTTTGAAATCTTGCTGAGATGTTAATAAGTTGCAAGCTTAAACAGCCATTTTTTTCTTAAATTTTTTGTGTGATAGGACAATCCTGTTAAAACACTGTTACACAATCTTGTTGTGACCTGATTGTACACAGCGTAAATCTGCCAAGCTTAGGAATTATTTTCCCAAAGCGGGAACTTAAACCTTTTTCTTCTAGCTTTGAGTTTGAGTCGCTATTACTCTTTTGTTAAGGTTTCTAGGCTTATCTTTACTTTCAGCACTTTCTAAACCTTTCTCGTTCTCTTAGCGTATAGCTGATACCCAGTTCCACGAAGATAACAGTTAACGGAGACAGTTCGTAGATTTCTACGGCAGGAATTGAACATAAGCTTTCGTTGAGCTGCTTTTTTGAAGCTTTTTCCTGGCCACACTTGGGTCTTTTTCTATATGTCTCTATATTTATGTCCGGTTCCTACCGGGCATAAATTTATATAGAGAAGAGTAGTTTCACGAATTTCGGGACGGCTTATACAACGTGAAGATCGCCAAGTTTTCAGAGAATACAGACTGGGGCAATGGGGTGTAGGGCTGCTGAAATTCTTAGCATGTTTCGGCGGCATTGTCTCACAGATTCGAAACAAATTTAAGGATTTACAATTCGTTACTCATTCTAGGCAGTTGTTTAATAATCTTCACTTATTCTTATTTCATTTACTCATTTATTTGTTTGAGGTCCAGGTTTAGATCAACGATGACTTTTTTTTTCAGAATTTTGATTAAAGAAAATATGAATGTTGCAGTTGTCGGCATATTTCACCTATCTTCTTAAATATCCTCTCCTCTACCAACGTTTTGAGAATATAGCTATTAACTCCCTGCCTGCTGTTTTGGTGGACCTGAATGCGGTATAGGAGAGGATATTTTAAAAATTACCTACAGTGATAGGTGTTTCAAGATTCATCTTTTATCCATCATCGATTTAAGGACGTAATACTTCTAAAATTTTTGCATCAAACTTTCGGCACGCGTCGTATACGTACACGCAGCGCGCACCTTCGATTTCGAAGCGGTCGTTTTTAGCAATCGACCGGTAATTTTGCAACGAAACGAAAAGTGGACGCGTTGACCTGCTGAACTGCGCTACTTATCCGATTGCTCGCCGGCCGTTGCGCGGCCTAAAAGTAGCGCGAACAACACACGTTCGTACGAATACGTACTCACCTTCTTCGTGTACACACACGCGTATCGACCGAGCCGTAATAGCATTGCGGAGTTACGCAGTTTAAAAATGTTACGTGTGCGGTTGTCGTGTCGTCGTCGTCGTCGTCGTCGCTTGCTTTAACGCGTTTCGAATTATGTAAGGAAGAACATTGCGTCGTCTAAATATAGCGCGCGATACAAGAACGACTGACCTATCGCATTTTAATTAATTTTAATTAAATGCGTCGTCCGATTACCAGTCGTTCGATTTAAAAGAAAAGGAATCTAGTTTAAATTTTACGTCGAAGATTTTCAGGGCAACCGATGCTAAATCGATATGTGGCTGTTGGCGTGACGTGTTTGGCGACGGAAAAAAAAAGAAGGAAAAGGGAGACAAACGCGATGGCGATAACGCGAACGATTAACCAAGGCGATCGTTTAGCGACCGAGAAGCATTGTTCTCTCGCTTGGCCGTGAATAAGTTCACCACACCGCAGTGCACGAAAGTCGTCGCTGCGCCAGCTTTAAAGAGCCACAAAAGGTTTCCATTGGTCGCGATCGGATGGAAAATATTACTTTTCTTTATGCCCCATTGTCGATTTGAATGCTTCACTTTTTTTCGCGGCGAAGTTTGTTTGTTTTGCGATTTCGTTGCCCACTGTTGCGGGAGACGTTACGATGACGATAATGAGGGTAGGCCATCAGCTTAAATATAACCATAGATAATGATACAAGAAGCATCACGAACTGTTACAAATTTGGAACAGTGTTTTGTCCCATCTGTTAGTCTCGGGATCATTCCACGTCATTCCACCAAACTTTAAGAATTTTCTTTAAATTTTTACACAATGGTCCTGAAAGTCTTGAAGGAGGTCCTGTAAAATTTTAGCTTAATACAACATACGACATATGGCACTAGGTGACCTCATATGAAGTTGAAGTTGAAGCTTTTACCGAGTTTAATGGCTTATTATTCTGTTAGAGACTCAGTTGTGGATCTTGAGGCTTCTGGGTCAGGTTTTTTGCAGAAAATTCAAGGATGACATTACCAAAGACTGAAATCCAATATCTTTTATGGAATTTCATTCCAAAGTCAGGAATAAATTTTGTCGTAACAAATTCAAACCTTATTTTTAGAATCATTTCTTAAATGGCAGTTGCTTGTGGCCTGCATGCGTAGGGCAATGACCATTCTTAAGGGAAAATAAATAATTCAAGAATGCAGTACCAAAATATTGGAAAAGTATACTTTGCTATTCCCGCATCAAATTCACACGCTGAAGGGGATTCGATTTCATTGTCGATTCTCAAAGAGAGATGGATGTCAGTACGTCAAGATGCACAAGAATTAACAAGAATCAGAAATAATCCCAGAGCTATGGTAAGGGTAATTCTATTTATTTGTTTTATGAATAGAAGGTAATTTCTAAATATAAATCAAGAAAATTATGTTTCCTTGTCCGATAATAAACAATCTTTACCGTCTTCAGTGTGGCAATTTGAAACAAATTTTGACATTTTAATAGCTTCAACTTTAAAACTTTAAACGTTGAAAACGGAGTGCCTTCATCAAATTAAATTAGCTTCGGGGCTATTACTTTCTTTTATATTCGTACTAAACTTACGAATTATTATTACCTCGGAAGCGGTCTTTTCACGCTTTTTGTAAACTATTGTATAATTATCAAAAAGTGTTAGAAAAGTTGCTAAATGAATACCTATACATAATTTAAAAAGAAACAATTAATTGCGGAATTTCAGTGTCTGTTAATTGTCTTTGGGGTCACCCCCACCACTTTCTAGATCAAAACTACTAAAAGATACTTGAAAAAGTCAAAATTACGATTTTTTTATTTTTATAATTTCTCAATTTGTAAGCAAATAAGAATATGTATTTCGTTGGTTTTCTGGCGTACAGTTAATAGACTTACAAAAACTATTTCGTTGTCTGCTCCATTCTCAAATATCTGCTGGTGGTAACATTTATCCGACCAATACCGTATATCTGCAAAACCCAGATTATTTGTTGTCTTCTCATCGCTATTGAGTTTTAAAATCATTGATAAAAGCCGCCGCTCTGCGCCCATGACATAATGAGCTATTCAGCGAGCCGATTTAAGAAACCAAAATCAAGACTATGATTAGTAGAATCCCAACCACCTAAACCATCACCAACTTTGAAAGTTTGAAATTTCGAGCGCGACAAATTGGCCTTTACCTCCGGATAAATCGTACGCTACTTTCCGACCGTATCACGTACTATCTCGCGACATATTTACAACGATTACAAGATCGCGAACATACCCGAAAGTTACGTAACGATATGTTAAACGATGTTGACATTTCCATGGCGAAACAACTCGTCCTCTACCTACCTACCTACCTGGCCGGCAGACGCAAGCAGAAACCGTGTTAAGCGAAATATGTAAAAAAGAAAACAGAAAGAAAGATGCAAATTCTGGCCTGCGCGTAGCTACGTAAACAGGGTCAGTATGTTGTAGTACCTTCGTCCGATAATGCCACAAAAAGAGAACTTCAACGCGAAATTAGTCCGTACGTGTTTACGTATCTGGGCGTATTTCGTTTCGAATCCGAAATCCGAAACTATTGTGGCGAATTTATCGCCGTAGTCGGCGTTAATCGCGCAACTTTGGCTCAGTCGAATTAATTCGTAACGCGTTTTAATTATCGCACACTAGCCTATAGAGAGACAGGCCGGTCGACGGTTTGTTTATAAATGTCACTTTCAAAATTGTGAACTAAATCGAGCACGTAATTGTGACGAAACCGCGTTCGCGGCCGTATACACGCCTCTCCGCTTTATAGGTCTGTTTACGATGTAAATATACAACGAAATCGAAAAGTTTAATCACTTCGGTTATAATATTGTAAATTTCTAGTTCGGAAATGTTTGAAACTTTCTGAGAGATTTGAGATAAACCGGACGACCGGGATCGTCTGTTTTAGATCGATACGATTTAAAGCACGTTGTGTGCAATTTTGTATTTAATTAGCGAGGTGTCGATACGAATCTACAAACACGAGTTTTCACAGTTTGAGTTTGCCGTTACGCCACCAACAATCAGTTTGGTTTGCCGCCACGCCACTCAAGCTAATAGACGGTAATATAAGAATGAACTCCAGAAAAAAATCTTGCTTTCAGATATACGAGGGCAATTCGTAAAGTAGGTTTCGTTTCCGTCTAGTGAGCAGAGGAGTGGGGATATCGAGCGATCGTGGCACTGTAGTCTGGTTCAATGCTTGAGTCTGACAGTGCTAGTGAGATAATCGTCTAAACATTCTTTCGTGCTCGTTTGGTCTGATGTATAACGAGTGATTTTAGAAGAATGGAAGGAAATATCAAAGGAAACGACTCACACCGAGATGTCAATTCTCGGGGAGGTTAACTTTATTTGCCCACCGGTTTTGGCTAATTTTCTCGAGATTTTTCGATTTTTCAGTTTGTTATCGGCGTTGTAGCACATCTTCTTGCGTGTCATCTAAAACTATTGTTTAAGTATGATTTGTGATAGTTACGGTGGTGTAAATTTCGTTCGTATAACACGATTTTATATTTGTAGTAAGTTCTTCTCTTTGCACTTTGAATAA
Source organism: Chrysina gloriosa (assembly GCA_038088585.1). NCBI lineage: Eukaryota > Metazoa > Arthropoda > Insecta > Coleoptera > Scarabaeidae > Chrysina > Chrysina gloriosa. The sequence continues at coordinate 10,924,919 of CM076094.1, read as the reverse complement.
AAATGGAAGCATTTGCTTTCTTGTTGAGTTTCTGATTTAGATATAGATAATTCATAACTGGAAGTTTCGACTAAAATCCAATAGGTGAGGTTATTAATTCGTAGATTCCTCAAATTTGTTTAATACTGTTTGTCATTATATGTACCTACTATTTCTACTTTTTTCTTCTAATTCATTTTAAACCTTCTAATGGACAATACATTCTATTCTGTCGATGAACTGTTAAATTTGAATTAGTTATTAGTTAATATATGTATTTATTGTTTGTCCCAAGTGTCTTATAATGTTCTCTGTCGTAAATATAAAATTTCAAATTGTTTTACATATACATACCTATGTACATGTGAATTATTTATATCTTATTTTCATATAAATTATGTTTCGACTTATATATATAATAATCGGTTTCCCCTTCTTGCCCTTTTAGGCTTCTGTTTCTGCTCTACTAAATTTCTTCCACTCTTTCCTATTCATTGCCAATTCCTTGGCGTCCTTCCATGTCCACGCTCTCCGTTCCAATACCTCCGCCATCATCTCTGCCCACTGCCTTCTTAGTCTACCTCCTTTTTTCTCGACGTTACTTTTTGTTTTCCCAGATTTTCTTAACTGGCACTTCTTCACTCATTCTCTCTAAGTGTTCCCACCAACACAGCTGTCTTTCTTCAATGTAGTGTTTCAATGATTCCATTCCCAGCTCCTTTTCTTATTGTTGTATTTCGTATGCAGTCTGCAGTATGCCCCCTGAATTCTGAAATTTCATCCCCATTGCCTCTATTCTACTTATTTTCTTTTAAGTCAGATTCCACGATTCACTCCCATATACTAGTACCGGTCTGTACACTGTTTTATATACATTTAATTTTGTTTGTCTGCTTATTTCTTTGTTATTTACGAGTACTTTGTTTATTGCGTAATCCAGTTTATTAGTTTTTTCTATTCTATGGTTAATGTCCATTTCTTGCTTGCCATTTTCCTCCAATATTACGCCCAGGTATTTATACTTTCTCACTTGTTCTATTTCCATTCCCTCTATCTCTATCTTCACTTTCTCCTTGTTCTTACTGACCACTAGTATTTTCGTTTTATTCTCATTCAGTTTCATTCTACGTTACTAGGTTTTCCTCCAATTCTTCCGCACTTCCTGCTATAATGCCTACATCATCCGCAAATAAACATTCTGACAACTGTATTCTTTCCAATCTTCTATATGCTTGACTTTTATTGTAGTGGTTATTACAGTAAATAAATCATTATCTATCTCCCTTCTAATCCTTAATCAGTTGTACCAACACCATAATTTCGAGCACTTGAGTTGCGTTTTGATCCCAAATGCCTTTTCTTGGCTGGGATATTCCAAAGGAAGAGCTTGAAAGGTGGCTGCAGACGCTCGCCCAAAATTAGAAATTCTTATCCTGAGGAAGTTTCATCTCCTATAAATGTTTTCATTCATTAGTGGAAGCTTGTTAGGAATTCTAGACTTATGTCGCTAGTTCTATCATGAATACTGAATCGGTTTTAGCATTCGCGAAGAATTCGGCAGTATGGATAAAAGCTCATCCATAGAATGGAATTTCTACTATTATATCGGCCGCGAAAACCTACGAAAAATAGAGACGAAGTAACTTTTCGAATAATCCGATTCAAAATTTCAAAAAAAAAAAATCGAAACATCACCGAATTCCGCGAAGACGACGGGCACAACAGTACGCGCGCACGTCTGGCGACGGACGATTTCGTCTAAAAACCGTTCTTTCTCACTGGTTTCGTGTGGCGGACGCACATGCATCCAGACATGTGCATCGGCCCACACCCACACACGCGGGGCCATCTACCTCAACGCCGATACGTGCGATTCTTTAACACGAATGCCTCCGCGGTCCCTTCCGGCATCTATTTTCAAACGATCTCGTCGACAACAACAAGAGGCCGGAGACTCGCAGTTATGGGGACAACACGCGCGTACGTGTCGGTAGCGGGTATTTTCGAGGATACGCGTCGCGCCGCGACGCGGCCGAGGCGAATCGATGGATCTGATATTAAAAAGCGCATCTCTCGATGATGATGGCGGGGGAGAGAGACCATTAAGAAATTGCCGTCGTCAGTCAGGCGCGCGTCGCCCGTTCTTTTCATTGTTGTATAGATACATTTCGTAATTAGAAAAAAACGGGTGTGGGGAGATAACAATAACGACGACGAGTAGATATGTGAAGTCTCCCCGGCCCCCACTCGTACTTGTAGTCGTCGTTCGTCGTGTTTTTCTTGCCGTTTCGTATCGAGGAAAATTCGCCCTTAAAATAACGGCGTATTATTCGGGAGTAATTGAAAATCTAGGACGGACGAGGGAAATGCTTGAAGCCCATGCGGATTGAAGTGGTGGTGGAAACGCGGTAGAAGTATGGGATGGGGATGTTGCGGTAGATACGCGTGTACTTACACGAAGTCGGCCCGAAATCCTCCCCTTCGTTAATCCGTGCCAGTGGCCGAAGGAGAAAAGCCCAGAATGGAAGAGGCTGGTGGAATTTTTGAAATGTTAAGTGAAATGTATGGATTGCAAAAGTAATTTATGCCCTCCTAGGCCTACAAGACCCTTCGAGCAAAATATGTATAGTCGATTTCAGAACTCATGGCACTTGCACAGATGACGAATTTGAGAATTAAAACTTACTGAGAATATTTCATTAAATAGCATTTATTCATTAAAGGTTTCAATTTTTAATTAAATATACATATAACATTACTGAGAGTATTTTTATTTCAGAGAAATTAATAAGAAAAAGTAGATAAATAATTAATCTACAAATATACAATTATAATTACAGTATTACTTATTAAAGGCCATTTGACTTAAGGAAATTGATAGGAATACTTCAGAAGCAGCCACCTTGAATTTTTGTTCGACATGATTTTTAAATTGGTGTCATCAAAAACAGTGCCTTTCATATATAACGTTTTTCGTGTCTCTTATACTTACGAAGATATTTGATATAAAAGAAAATGAGAGTTTTCTGTTTTTTAGAACTTCTGACGGGTTTAACATTTTGAACTTTTTCAAACAGATTTTAAATCAGCATTTGACCAAAATTTCATCTTCAATAATAGGAAAGTTACATAAGCAATCCGATTCGATTTGGGACGCACAGTAGATCTAAATTGTTAACTTGTTCGGTGGCGAGTGGTGACGGAAAGAGACGCGTGAAACAAGTTCAGAACACTTCATTGTGACATTGAACACTATTAGAATGTCGACGATGGCTTAAGCAAATTTCACGAGATTGAGCACTGTGGCAACTGGCATTGGTAGCCAAAGGAGGGGGATTCATAGCCGTACAAGGGAATTTCGCTCATTACAACTAAGTGGCGAAATTCCATATATTGTGATATCAATAATTATAACTCGAAATTTTTCGTAAGAAATAAATATTAGAGAGTTTAAATGAATTGTAAATGTACATTACTGTAATGGGGCTCCAATTCCAGCTTGAATTAGAATTACTGACTTGAATAAATCTTGTCTGGATAACCGTACTGTAAAAGTAACTTAATATATACTCATAATAGTAAATAGGTACCTACTAAGAAGTCGGGTTAGGTCCGAATACTGTTGTTGCTACTAGCCGAAACTGTCTGCTGTCTGGGCTTAGAAATTTCGTTCTATAAAATTAACAGCAGCTTCCAAACTATCTGCTGTTTGGGCTTCTCGTTCCCTAAGACGAAGACAGCAACTTCCAACTGTATACTGTCGATATCCAAAATTATACATTCTCGACAATTCCAAGTCGAACGACGCCTGGTCGTTATTGGGCGGATTTCACATAGTCTAAGGTCAACACGAGAATAATTAAATTTTTTTTTCTTCCACGGGAAAACCGCTGATTTGCCCGGTGGAAGAAACAATCATAATGCGATCCAAAACGAGTTGGTACATCGTCGCCTTGTGATGACGATTCGCAGTGGAAAAAGTAAATGACTATCACATCCTGTCGTAACGCATTCTTTTCTCCAAAGACGCGCATAATTCCACATTTGGCGATGTCGGAAAATCACACCTCTGAGCTTCGTCCGTTCGGACGACATTGCACGCGTATGTACATATGTCATGTACTCGCGGGTACACGCGGAGCGAAACCTTGTAAGATATTACGTGGTGCGGCAACGCGATACTTCTATTTGTTTGAAGAATTTGAACCCGCCGTAAAAATACCGCCGACCTTGGATAAGTAGTATACATATCCAGCGCTAATAACAATAGACCGCGCGCGCTTGGCCGTATTTTTCGTACGCATCTGTGTCAATTAGATTTCGGGTGGAGAGAGGTTTAATGAACTTGAACTTCGTATGTACGTTGCCGTCCGCCGGCCGTCGTCGTCGCGGGATCCGCGCTCTCTCGCCGACATCGTCGTCGTTCGTTCGGACAAAGAATTTTGAGTGAAAGGGAGTTTATCGTCGTGTGTCAGCGGTAAAGCGATACAAAGCTGTACGTATGACCGCGATTTAATTACTAATTCGCGATTGTGCTATAGGTATAGTCACTAGTTAGGTGCAAATGTATAAATATTTTCCGGAAGAATAACGCTTCACTTTAGAAAAAGAAATTTTTATTGGTCTTCATTAATATTTACATAAATCTACACAATAACTAAAAAATTTTGTACCAACAAGTCATCTTAAATATGGAAGCTGATATGATGATATGTACGGAAAAATAAATTTACAATAAAATAAAATAAATGAGGATGACTGTATGAAACAAAAGAAAAGCAAACAATAAAATAACAAAAATAAACAAAAGCAAACAAAAAGTTCTGGGTGACAATTGCACACACCTTAAGCTTTAAATGCGCACTTTTCACTATAAGTAGTTGATCCTCAAATACGGTGTTTGCCATTAGCGTCTTCAGATGCGATGGGTGAGATGTTCGAGTCTTTTCGTTATAAGTCTCGATGGGAAAGTAAGGAAAAACTACCCTGCCTATGGCATGTCCGAATTTCCAGGCTTCTATGTCATCTCCCTCTCTTTCCCAATTTGATTTTGGAAGAGTAACCGAATGAGATGAGGAATGTAGAAGTAAGACATCCATTTCTCTTTTATTAATTTTGAGTTTATTGGTGGAAATTTTCAGCCTTTTATTGCTGATAACAAAAGCCTACAAAAAAATACGCTTTAAGAATTGTTTTAACTTTTTATGTGTGTTTCAGTGCTGACCTCAAAAACGAAACTCGTTTTTTCTATCACGTAGATATTTCTCTTCACAAAAAAAACACGGACGTATTTTAGGAATAATAAGTTAAATACAAAAAGAAATATATAGAATGCATATTTTATTTTACATTTTATTGAGATTATAAGTAACCATACATTTTTCAAAAAAACAACTCAAAATTCGTGAAACCAAAGAATCTTCACGTTTTAAAGTCTTTGTAGTATAGTTTTCGCTTCCCATGAAAATTTCGTGTCGTGCTTACTCTGCCGCAGGATCGCTGGGGATCGTCTTTCTTTGAACATCCAACATTCCACTTTCTCGGATACCGCTTTTCGATTTCCTCTATATCTTGATGAAATCGTTCGTCTTGTTCCTCATTGATAGCACCGAGATTTCTGGAAAATGGTCAAGGTGCGAGTGGAGAAAATGTAGTTTTAGGTTAATGGTACATCGTAAATTCTTGAAACTTTCCAACATTTCTGCTCCCACGGGTTTGTGGTCAGGATCCCTTTTGTTCCCAAGAAACCCGATTACAACAAGTTTAAAAGATACCCACGCTGCTTTTTCTTTTGGGTCCATTTTTGTCTCCAAGTTTTCGTAAGGTCCAACAAATACTCCTTCTTTCAACTTCGTCTCAGATAAACCAGGAAACTGCTCACAAGGATATTTAAAGTATTCCCTTGCCTTTTATAAGGCCGTGACAAATTGTTTCATTAGATCCAATTTGAAGTGAAGTGGAGGAAGCCAAACTTTCTTATTTTGAATCTACAAGACTCACCCTCGCAACATTCCTTGTACCGACCTGTTCTTTTCTTAATGTAATGCTGTTTTCTGTCACGGCTATCCCATTCACAAAGAAAACATGTGAAGCTTTTGTATCCAGTTGACCTTTTGGCTAATCCCCTAAAATAACCTTGAAATCGTTACCTTTAAGCGGATCGAAGAGTAGATGAATTGTTTACGCCTAATTAAGCCCCGTAAATGCTTGCTTACTAAACGTGCTTATTTGTCCATAGTTTTAAGTGGAATTTGTAACTAAACTGTGCGCGATGGATCTTTTCATTATTTTTCCCGTAATCGGCGCAAAAAGGACTATAAAAATCACTCATTGCAGGCTTGTGTAATTTAACTGATACCTATCCTTATTCTCTCTGCTTCCTATCGTTCATAAATCCGTGTTTCCCTTAGGGTATCGGATCGAATTTGATATCTCCAGACGTTTTAATCCGTTTCATCCAGTTTCTTCTAGTTTTGCCTGGTTTTCTGCTTATTTCCGATCTACCAAATTCTTTTCGGATCCGTCCATCCTCCTTTTACTAATCGTTCCCGTTTTTATCGTCCCTCTCCACCAGTCATTCCTTATCCATTCTCATTTTTTTACCATTTCACTAGCTGGCACATATTTTCTAATTATTGGTAGTGTAAACCGCTTTGGTAAAAGAGTGGATGATGTGCTATCGTTAAGTAGTATAAACCGGACTCACGCTGTCACTTACGTCACATACGAATTTTATTATTCAATGCTAACTTATCAATGATAAGCGCGAGAAACGGGAAATGGAAAATCGAATGCGAAATTATGATACAAGCGGGAAAGAGAAAAATGGAAGGAACTAGAATATTCTTAAAATTGCACCGAAAGCTGACATTTTTACCGTCCTTTTCACACCTTATGCTTCGAATGAGAACGGAAGAAAGTTCAAATAAAATTTGTAAGAAAAATATTTCCATACTATCACCGGAAACACGAAATTAATTGTGTATTCAAGTTTCGACATTCGGAGAACTTCCGACAGTATGCGGTCAACTAGAATGTTTCTTATTTCGACGCAGAAATGTAAACGCTAGTAAAATTCGGGCCCATATCTTTAGTAGTAAGGTCAAGCGTATCGTGTTGGTTTGTTTTTTGTTGTTTACGCTTTAAACTCGATTACCGTCGTTAAAACGACGGAACACGTCTCGAGAATCCGAATCCGATCGAAATACCTGACGCATCGTTCAGATTTTCGGAAAAGACGTGCTCGCATCTCGCCGACACAACGACGACGACGACGACGACGACGACGACTAGAACGGCTGTGGCGGAAAAAGAGACACACACATCGGCAGACGCTGAATTATGTGCGGCGGTACGGCGCAAAAAAACTTTCTCTCTCTCTTGACGGTCGTCATCAGAGGAAACCGCGACCAGAAATGCAGCCGCGGATGAGGACGAAGGCGGTGTCGCGATGCAACGGCAGCGGCTGCAGCAGGAGCGGCGTTCGCATAAGCTGCTGTCTGGTTGAGCGCCCGCGCACAAGGTGAATGCTGCTGACCTGTCGGCAGGTTGAAGGGCGTCGCTCTGCCGTAGCTTTGTCCGGTTGCTTCGACGTTCGCGAGCGATTTTGTTGCGTAGTTCTATCGTCGATATTGTAACGTATTGCACAAAATTCGATCGCGCTTGTGTGTAGAATTGTATCGCGAGGTCTCCTCCTGGGATAAAGGAAATTTCTACAGAATTATTTGTCTCTGCGGGATTGCGTTAGGAAACAAACTTGGTTCCAGATTATTACCTGGCGAAACAGGAAATTTTGTATCGAAATTAAGCGAGGTGTTTTTGGTCATTTACAAAACGCAGGTAGAATAGGTACAATGGACAGCTTGGATTATCAAACAACCAGTAATGGCCTGGACAAACAGCAGTAATTAGGAAATAAGTTACGACACCTTACAGAACTACTTGCAAACAGCTTACTGACTATAGCGAGGAGTCGGCGATGCTGTCGGGATTGTATGCTGTTGTCGCTGTCTGCCCAGATTAACCATTAGTCAGACGAATACACCCAAAGTTAATGATGGGTCTTAGAAGCAGGACGAATTTGTGCATCGGTATCGTCTGTTGTGATTGTAGTGATCCTAAAATCGATTTTACGTAGAAAACGGTCCTGAGTAACACATTTAGATTTAGTAGTAAAGATATTAAAAAACGATAATAAATAAATGTCAGTTGTCATTGATTGATGTACATAGATAAGTGTCGTTCTAAATATAAAATACTTTAAATTACTAATTATTTCGATGAGTTTGAAAGAAATACACAACATGTTCAAATAGATATGGTTTAGGTACTTAAGTACTTAATGTAGATAGATGTCAATAAACAACAAAATACACGCATTGTGTCACGTGTACCGGTGTAGGGATGGATATGTAAGATCGCCGTTCCGAATGATGATGAATATAGCATTTTGTGGCGCAGTGTAAATTTATAGTTTGGCACAATGGTACCGATTAATATAACTAAGGTGTTAAACATGTTACTATCAACGTTTCAAGTAGCTAACATCGCAGTAATTGCATGATGCGTTGAAGAATATGATTGATGATAAGTGCTCAACAAGAAAACATGTTCTCTTGTGACTATGTTACAGAATTGGAGTTTGAACGGTTAGAAGAAGCGCATGAAGCGCAATTTGTGGAAGATGTAGAAGAAGACAATTACGAAAATAATGTCTGTGTTCCTGAAGAAGGAGGCATTGTTATTGACCTGGATTACAAAATTAGGGCCAGAAAATCATTGAAACTGTTGGACAATCTTTGTACTCAACAACACATAGTTATGCAATTTTACCAGCCACTTTCGGCAGATGGATGCTTACTTTCGCCATTATTTTTGGTATTAAAGGAATCGACGAATACGTTTGGACCTCGAGTTGCGCGATCATTGTTTACACCCGTAAATGTATATATTTCCTCTTCGACGTCTGGAAAGCTTACTTCAAATCATTCCAAAACCTGAGTACCAGATGTTTACTTTGCAAATATCGGACTGAAAGGTGTTCTGTTGATTGATTCTTGGAGTGGGTATTGGAACTTCAGAAATTGGTGTCAAAAGATAAAACTGTAAAAAATTTTAAATATCCGTAAAAGTTCCCTCAATTCCCAATTATTCTCCGAAATACTTCGTAATGGGGAAACATCGCATATTCCGACCATCATACGCAAACAGGAAAGAAATGGAGTGAGAATTCGTACGTGCTCCCTCGGAAATGATCGCTCGACGCATTTATCACCCGTTTATTCCATTATTTATTACCGAAATCCGGCGATAACTTATATAAGAACGTAATATAAGCAGTAGTGTTAACGAAATTTCGAGACGCACCGGTCGCGGTTCCCTTTCGAGTTAATGAACTCATTTAGCGAGAATTTTTCTACCTGACCGCCGCTTCGCCGCGCAGAAAAAATAATAACAAGCGGACGCGCGCGCACACACATACACACCGACCACGGCGGCATTAATAACGCCCGAAACAATCTCGAAAATCGTCCGCCGATTATTTCGTTTATTTACGTACGCGACTCGCGGAAAGTGTGTGCGCGTACGTACGACGTACGACGTGCAACGGCCATGTATCGACGCGAGGAGGACTGCTATAAGAAACGAAAAGAGCGATGGCCAGATATAGGAGAATAACCTTGGATAACAAGAATGGTATAGCAGACCGGGTAAGGTCGGGATTTATTGTGGACCACTCTCGCCGATGCGGTGGTTACCGCAGTACGAACGAACGAACGAACGAGAAGGGAATAAATAGAAAGAAAAGAAATGGGGACGGGTTTCGATTTAAAGAATTTGCTTTCTTATTAAAAACGCTCGCCTTCGATCGTCGGATTTATTTCGAACCAATTATCGAAAAGGAGTGGAATGGATGTAGATTGACGATCGAAGCTGATGGTTGTCGTTCGTTATGTTGCCAACGAAGAAGAAGCATCAATACGCAAGTTGCTGAATTCTTCTCTGGATTACGTCTTAGGATCTAAGTGCCTATAATTGAAGCATTTGCAGTATTTCTACAGTGTCGTTAATTGATGTCGATTTTTCGCCCCATATTTCATATTGTCAGCTTCCTCAGGAACACTACAGTGTAATTCTTCGAAAACGCTTAAACGGTGTCAATTCTTTCCTTTTTTGGATATCGAAAGAGCATAATTTTTAGGAGTATTGGAACAGTTCATTCATTAGGAATACTGAAGTGACTTCATTCTTTGGGAATAGTGGAACAATATGATTTATTAAGAACGTCCAATGATTATCGTCCTTCAGAGAGATATTAAAACAGTGTAATTGTTCAGGAGCACCAAAGCCATGCTATTCTTATGAATACTATGTAGAGCTTATATAGAGCTTCTATAGAAACGAAAACTACTTCACACAGTCGCACTGATGAACGGTATGACCGCGAAACGCGCGTCTGCGAATAGTGAAAGTAGTTTTCTAATTAAGCACTAAAATAGTGTACGCGAAAAAATTTAGTCCTTTCAGTAATATTGAAAACAATTAATTTTGAAGATATACTGAAATATATTCTTTGGGAATGGTCTAAATCTCCTGTAGCAGTAAAACAATCTCATTTTTCAGGAAAAACAAAACAATTTCGTCCTTTATGGAGATTGAAACAGCGCCCTTCTTCAGAAATACCAAAAGAATCGCACTCTAAAGAAACATCGAAGTAGTATCGTTCTTTTGAGATACTGGAATAACTTTATTCTTTCAGGAATACTGGAAACAATGTCACTTTTGAGGAGTACTCAAAAGAAAACGTAATTCTTTCAGAAGTACTCAAAAGAAAACATCATTTTTCAGGAGTACTTAAAAGAACACGTCATGTCTGGGGAATATTAAAAGGAAAACGCAGTGTTTTCGAGAATACTGAAATAAATCATTGTTTAGGAATACTAAAACAATATATAATTCTCCTGGAGCACTGAAACGATGTCACTTTTCAGCAAAATCGAGACAGTTTAATCCTGTATTTCATATTGAAACGGCGTCCTTCTTCAAGGACTAAAACAATCGCACTGTAAAGAAACATCAAACTTAGTATAACGTTCTTTAGACATACTGAAATATGTCTATTCTTTGAAGAACGCGAAAAACAACTTCACTTTTTCAGCAGAATTTGTGATTTTTTCGGGAATACTAAAAAACGTCACTCGTCGGGAATCTTGAAATATATCATTGTTCAGAAATACTGAAACCGTGACAATTCTCCTGGAGCACTGAAATAATACCAGCTTTTAGGAAACTTGAGACAATCTCGTACTTCATGGATATTGAAACAATCCCCTTCTTCAGGAATATCGAAGCGATCGCACTGTAAAGCGATATCGAACTAGTATCATTCCTTAGACATACATTCTTTCAAGAATATGCAAAATAACTTCAGTTTGCAAACTCAAAAGAAAACGTAATTTTCAGGAACACTGAATCATATTATTAACGAATACTAAAACAAAGGATAATTCTCCAGGAGCACTGAAACAATGTCAATTTTCAGCAAAATCGAAACAGTTTCATCCTTAATTTGATATTGAAACAGCATCCTCTTCAGGAACACCGAAGCCATCACGGTATAAAGCAACGTCAAAGTAGTAATTGTCGAGGATACTGAAATCATCTTCAGGAACACTCAGAAAAACGTAATTCTTCCAGGAATACTCATTGTGTAGATGTATGGAAACGATCTCACGCTTTCACGGATACTTCGATAATCAATGCTATTTTTTGGAATAGCATAGTTAGCGTTCGCGAAGATGGCAGTTTGGATAACGAAACGTCAACATCAACTAGTCGTGCGCGTCATCATTGTTTTCTGTTGGTAGTTGTTGGATTTTGGCTGGAAGACATTTATCTAGCGGTGGTGATTAGAGGACGAAACGGGAATAAAATTGACTTGGATAAGATTAGTACCTATATCTAATACTGCTTCAGATATTTATTCTTTTCGTTTCTCCATACGTATTTCACCTTGAATTGGCGCAACTTCTCACAGCAACGATTAAGAGCTTTGAAGAAGGGGTGCTACTAACATTGTCAAGGTTTCCTCTGTCTAGGTTACTTTTGGTTTTATTAGATCCCTCTAAGTCCGACGTTCCTTGAAGATTTTGAAGGGTCCGGGAGTGCGTAGTTTCTTCAAATTACCATAAAAATTAGAAAGTATTTTGCAAGTCCCAAACATGTCGAAATTTCCGGTTTCCATGCGTTTCGCAACGATTCAGATCCCGCGTTTCGAAGCGTTACTTTCGGTTCGATCCGCGTAAACTTAAGTCCTAGAACGTGCACGTATGCATATGCATTTTACGGCTGATAAACACATGCAAGCGCCGTACCCGTAACGAAGAAGAAGAAGAAGAAGAGGTTGAAGAAGTCCACGCCGGTCGGTCGGTCGGTCGGTCGACCGGACGGCATCGGCAGAGGGAAGAGAGACTAATGGCCTGTGTAGGCCGGACAACGACGTAAGAAATCACACATTACCGGGAGTTTATAAAGTCGGCTGGCTCGGAAAGCCGAGCCAGGCGCGTTCTGGGAATCGTGAACAATGTATCAGGTTGGCAATAATTACGAACGGCGCGAGAGGACGGATGGAGAGAAGAGCTCAGAAATTTAATGACGCGACAGGAATGCGGCGAAGACGACGCTGAATTTTAAAGAAATATGTACGTTTTAACAAAAGACGCACGTAAAAGATAGGAGAGGATGGTCGGTCGGTCGGTTGGATGGATGTCGCGTTGGTGCTGTGTCGACGGATCGACGGGTACAAGAAACTGATGAATAGCCTTGATGTATATAAAGTGCAGTCAGATAAAATCGATGTCGTTCAAGAAAAATCGACTTCACGACCCAATTTTGTTAATTACGGGCAAATTCGTGAAAGTTGAGTAATAACAAAACTAATTGTAAGCGATATTCTCGGGTAGTAGACGGATGTGAGTTATACGACAACTGGCCGTTCTTCTAACGCGAGATGGAGACTAATTTAACCTCCTAGATCGCCTATAAATAACAGAGACGCGTTCCGATGTATTTTCTGCGACAATTTCTAGCGGTTTGAGTCATTCATGCTCTCCCTAAATAGTGCGTGTAGAGTAGAAAGATGAAAATCCGACGGTTTTGTCCGGAGGAATCGAGTGCGCCAGGAAAAGAAAGGGAAATTAATTCCTATGAATGGACAGGATATCATATCGGTAAACTCTCTTCACCATAATTTACTCTGCAGAGAGTCGTGCGAAGAATATTTTAGGCAAAAATCTTATTAACATTTTATGATATTTATATTTTCGATTTACTTTCCTTTGTTTTTCAAAATAAAAGTAACTTTTTACAGTACAGCGCTATTCATAATTACAACACCAAAAGCTGTTATGATGTAAAGAAACATTCGCTTCGAAACTACATTTTCACTCGTTAAGTGCACACTGGGTGTTTGACACCCACCGATTTCGAAAGGCCTTCTTCGGGGAGCTGCCAAACACACACTAACCCTCGGATCCCAAAGCCGTCTTTTTGTACTTAAATTGAATACGTCTATGCACCGTTAAATGTCAGCACATACTCAATTCTTACGAATGTAATACGTTTTATACGAGAGCAAAGTTGAATCTGGGTGTCATACGCTCGCCGTCCACTTTAACGGTTAATAATAAATTGAGTGACACGTGCTTCGCTAACTCGAGGCAAGCATTATCACAACCGTATGAAGTAGGGAAAGGTTGGGGCAGGTGGCTACATTTTTTCCATTTCCTTTCAATTTATTAATTCAGAAAGAAATCTAAATACATGAGTATAAACAGTATACATTTAACTCAAGGTTTGAATTTATTGGAATTGTGAATGATGATTAATCCTTCTTTCCTTGGTATTTTATTTACTGATGATGATAATCTGGTTGTCAAAACTTGTCGAAATCTGTTGTGAATTATCAAGCTCGATTAATTCCCGATTAAAACTCTGGACGAAGTCTTAACAATTCCATCGCGCTAAAGGCCAAAGATTTCGGGGATTCAGGCAGTTGGGGGATCATATGCGTGTGGAAGAAGTTGCCCGAATTTCGAGAGTTCGGGTTACTTCGGCTGCTGGAGTATGTTTGGGGGATGATTAAAACCAAACAAGGCAGAGATCTTCTTGGATCCCCAACTTGAACTCAATTCCTTCAAATCATAGAATGTATTCGATGATGCTCCCTCCCCTCAAACAAGTTTCCTTTTCGAAAGGTCAATGTCCAATTCGCTTTATATCTTTGTTTATTATTTCTGAACGGAAAAATCCGCGGCATTAACACGCTCGATTAATTCCCGATTAAGACTCTCGACGATTCGACCGCGCTCAAAGCCAAAAACCGAAGCGAACGGAGCGCGGCGTCTGACTTTCGTTTTCTAGCCGTTTTCGACCGCGGCGGCGTAAACTTAACTTCGAATATAATGTCAAGGCGATTCGTTAGCACCATTCATAAAAATCCGACCGAATTGCGATCATAAAAGCGCGATTTTTTCATCGAAGCGCGAGCGCGCTCGTACGTCGCCTGAACCGGTCCTGACAGTCCGCGGTAATTATAGTTTTGCGGAAGAATGACCTTAATTTCGCGGTTTTTTTTCGAGTTTGACGGCGACCTATTCGTAACGTGCCGCGGTAACGCCAACGTGTGCTATTTCGTTTTAAGGCTGTATATAAATTCGTGATAAAATACCTAAAACAGCAAACTGTCAGGCGAATTTAACTGGAATAGAATATTGTTCGAATCAATGAGGTCTGCTGGATATTCCTCATTTGCGCTATCCTTCTCGAAAGATTTTCAGAAGATTTTCTCTAATGTGGCATTTCAATGTGAATGCCTGTACTTCCATGTCTTTAAAATACAGCTCCGCGAAATTTGCCAGTGCGTTTGAATCTATATTCGCCGTCTTATCAAGCTCTGTATGAGGACACAATACAAACCTTTATAGTAATTTAGGGTACTCATAATGTTAGTTGAAGCGAAAATTGTTACTTTGAGCATTTTCCTCCAATACCTGAAAACCTGAAAAAAATACGGTGACCTGAAAACAAAATATTGTGACTTGAAAAATTATTGTGACCTGAAACAGGTATTATGACCGGAAAAAAATCGCCGGTAGATTGTATTATTTATTATTTTTACGTTTAAGTTTAGCTTTGGTTTAAGTTTACGTTTTAATTTAAAAACTGTTATTGCCCTGTTATTGGATTAATCTGTTGGGTAATAAAGTTATTATTATTATTATTATTATTTTTGCACGCATATAGTTATTCACAAATTGTTTATCTAGCACCTCCGAGGTTACCAATTTTGTAGAATCGGTGTTGTGATTTCAAAAGCGAATAAAGGTTACACTTGAGTATTCAGGTTATCTGAGGCAATATCTCATGTAGTAAAAAGAACCAGACACAAAACCAATATCAGGAAGATCGCGAAAATCTAAAAGATCTAGAAAGTTGTTGAATATATAGTGGAAAATATACAGTTTGTTAGAAACTCCACCGAGAAACACTTTCGGAAAGGAAATAGAGGTGGTAAAGTCAAGTCCCTACAATTGTTGAATGTTTAGTCATAAAAGATTTCGTAGCCAAATAAAAATATTGTGCCCTTACAAAAACATTGTGACCTCAACATTGCGGTTACAAAAGAGTCAAGGTGCTTCAGTTACTCCCCCTCCTCGTGTTATGCCGATAGCAACAGGTAAAATTATGAAAACTGTCATCATGACCCCCTCTACGAGTACAAAATAATCAATATTTAAAACAATCTAAACGTAAATACTTTTTGGTTTCGAACAAATTCGAGTCTTTAACCTAAATTATTTAAAAAAGACACTGACGTCATCTCGCATTAATTATCGACGAAAACAATTCGTCCACCTCCGCGTCTACGATATTTCCGTAAAAACTGCAAAACAATCGTTCGCATCCGTTCACCGAAGAGGAGGGAAAAAATAATAATTTTAGAACGTGATGTAAGTAGTAGTACGTATGTAAGTAGGTAATACGACCTCCAACACAACTAATACGTACAATGCAAGTCCTCTAACGTCGAAGAAGGCGAAACGGATTAAGGAATATTGATCCTCCTCGTTTACGGCCAGCGGCTCACGGCTGACCTATTTTTTCAACCCCGTGATTCACTAACCCTTCGTCTTCAATCCTACAGTTTTTACGACGAAACAAAAACTCGGATAACCGGTCGCAATTAGTCGTAAAATATTAACGAGGCGAAATCTGCCTAACAATAACTAAGTAGGTAAGTAACTGGTACTTCCGTCGTGGAAGTTCGCTGATGGTGAACTAGATACGACGAGTACGTCGACATCGATATTAATTTTCTTGGGTAAAAGCGCTGGATATCCGATGATGACGATGATGTAGATGGGAATGTATTAACCGATATGCGACGATCGATATTTCGATACGGGGTAGATGTACGAGGACTGTCTCTTTAGTTTTGCATATAATAATAAAAATAAACCTTACCTAATGGTAAAATTATCGAAAGAATGGGGACGATAGAAGGTGAAAGCGCACGAGTATGAGATGGAAGTGGAAATAATACTCTTTATTGATTTCCAACAAGCTTTTGACGCTATGAAACTTATATGTTCAATACAAAATATTGGAATAACCAATAAACTTATATCGACTGATCCAAAGGACGAGGAAAACAATTGCATTGCAAAAAATTGGAATATCGAGGGAACTCATAAGACTGATCCAAATGACGATGAGAGAAACAACGATAAGCATAAAAGCTCAACGGGCGTTAGACAGGGCAATGCGCTTTCGGCAAATCTCTTTAACTCTTTCTAAGACCTATTTACCACCAATTTCATCCATGGTTTAAATGTCCAGGGTAAACTGTTGTACCGAAGATGCCCTTAATCTGAGAGCGAAAATCCTGTAGCAGCAATAAACGATCTTAACAAAATTTAGGTATTCTGATCTTAACCTCCCCGAGAGTCTAACACGTTGTTACGTCTAAAGTTTGCAATTAATGTTATCTATTCCAAATAATAATAAGGAGACTGTGGTTTGAATGATACATAAGAAAATAAATAAAATTACCCTTATCACACCTTTTGGAAATACAATCCAGCAATCAGCTGTGTTGTTCTTTTTTTTTACGATTTTCCTTCTCATTCTTTTTTTGCTATACCTCGACCTCCTCGTACATTACACGAATATCATCGCAAACACATAACAGATACGTACACACATACAATATTAGGTTTCGTTCGGCGAGTTAGAACGGAGGAATCCGCATCTCGCCTCGTCCTGTCCTCCGCGTCGAAACGGCGCGGCGGCGGCCAATGCGGCTTTCGTGCAGCCAATGACACAGGCTGCGTGAAGAATGCATCTCCCCGATGCTTAATATAGAGTCGCGCTGACCTCCGCGGCGCTCGCCTGCCTTTTGTAGACGATCTCGAAGCCAGACAACACGTTCCTAAGTGCTGGAATAAAATTATCCACGGGCGGCGCGCACGTATGTATGTGTATGTATGTACGTACGCGTGTGTAAGTGCGCGGATAAAATGAGATATGTACGCGGACGCGCGTATTCGTCGATCTAATCGAAAGTTGGAAATGAGACTCTTTGTTTTTATCAAAATCGAATCACCCGTTAATCGCAGACTGCATTGACGAGTACTAAGGCTAAAGATAAAGATTCGCTCCCTGACAATTATTGAAATATGTAATTTGGGCCTGCTTTGCAGGCTATTGCACAGTTTCCTATAAGAACTGCGTAACAAACGAACGTCAGTTTTTTTTTTTTTTGGTCTGTCTAAGGAGAGTCATGTAGATATACCCTTTATTCATTTTTAGTTAGTTATTTAGTTTGCCGAACTTTACACAGAAAGGTTTAGTTTAGTTTATTTGTCACAATAATAATATAAGATACATGACTCGTCAAAAACAAATAAAAATAAGAACAGACAGGGTAAGAAAGCTAGCTGCTAGCTTGGCCGTCGCACGTTGCTGCGGCCTCAGAAGAAAGGAAATTAAAGGAAACTCGTCATGATAACATTCAATTTACATTGTGTCATTTTTATCGATACTCATCATCAGTCATTATTTACATTCAATTGAATTGAATTTGTTTCTATACACGTGCGCCACCTATCGTAGGATATATGTACTATCTCAAAAATATTCGACACACGCGCGCCATCTAACGTAGGATCAGTATTAGACAGTACAGTATTATTATGGAAATTGATGGCATTTATTTCTTGGAAATAAGTTGATTTTGGAATTCACTACAGACACTGTACTCAGAGTCATTTAGTCCAGTGCAATTAGGTTTTATAATGTTTACACCTCGGAGGTCAATCACAGTGAATGGATTTAAACTTTTTCGGTTTTGTCTTTTTAATTCATTATACTAAAAAGTAAACAGTTAGGCTTTGAAAGTTTCCGCTAAAGATTTTTTTGTTTATTTTAAATATACTCTCACGAAAATGATGTAAAATAGTAGTACCATAGTAAATTCTTTTCACACCTATAGTTAAATGTTAGAAGACAAATTTGGGATGAAATCCGATCATTACAGACGATATTTAAGAGGATAATTACCGAAATAATGTTTTTGCCGTTTTTCACTGCACTAAATCAGCTGCAAGATATCGTCGATCATCGAAAAATACTGCTTAACTTAATTTTTGATGAAAATATACCTTTAAAAATTCGCCGAGAAAATCCCTTGTAAACGGCAACAACAAAAGTAGATTTATCGAAATATTAAGAAAGAAACTAGCTGATAACAATATTTTCTCGTGTCGAGCAACGAACTGCAATTAATATTGAATCAGAAAATGTTATTGTTGCTGCTGAAGATATTGATGTACCAAAATTTATTCTAATAAAAATCTTGAAGAAACATACACCAATGCGTTAGAAGCATATTCTGTTTTTACATGCATTCACTGCATGTGATACTTCAACGTTTTCCACAAGGGATAAAAATAAATTTGCAAACTTGTTTAAACATCGTGAAGATTTTCAAGGTGCTGATCTTTACGTATGATAATCCCGAAAGCTGTTTTAATTGAAGAGCCCTGTTACGGTCTCCTGGTTTGGGGAGAGCACCAAGCAGTTTCCCGCTTGCGTGGGGATATGAAAAAGAATAAGAACAGGCTTTTCTGTTTTTATGCCGGTTTATTTAGGCAGATAAGATTGACATAGTTTACAATAAAAAAACGAAAGAAAGCGAACGAACGTCTTCGGTGGTGCAAGGTCAGTTTGAACGTTTAAAACATAATATAAGCATTTAAAAAGATTAAAACATGAAACTATTATAAATTTAGTACATATACATTTTTTTCTTCTTGTTTGTGTAGAAGGCTCATAGTTCCTCCAGAAACAACCAAAGGCGTTTCTTTGCATATAAGAATTATGATAGTTGGATAGCTACTCCTACGTATGCACAGGTCCCTTAATGGTGCTTAAATACTTGCCAATTATTATTATTATTATTATTATTATGACAACAATGGCAAAATGGCAACATTACTATTTGATTCTAGCAATGCGATTTTCCTCTACATCGAACCTAAACTTTCCTTTTAATTTCGAAATATAACGTTGGTTCATCCTCGATTTCATTTCCAGAATCAAATTCGCCGAATCTAAGGCGAAAGAAGGAAAGCGAGAAAAAGTGATGCATATATTAAATCCTTTCCTGATTATAATCTCACGTACAAACTTTTTCTCATCGACGTTCCCTTTTTCGGCACGACGATCGCAGATTCCTCCAGTTCGATTTTCATCGCGCAGAACCGATTACCGAATTAAACCGAAACGATTTGAGGATTCACGATGAGCAGCGCGGTAATCCGCGATAATTTCTCTTCTCGGCGTTGGCACCGCGCCCGGCCTGTACGTCCGCCTACACCCACCCATTCGCACCGCGTCAAAACCGGGGGTGAACGAAAACGCGCTCACCTAACAAACTGTCACTCGGCGGTTCGTTCCACCGCACGCCGGACTCGTTTTAACGCCCGCCACCGCCACCACCATCCCCCGCCGGAATCGCTCGCGTAACCTTCGCCTCGCGACCGACCGAACCCCGACCGTGGTATTACGGTTTAAGTTCGTTATTTAGCTTTCCCCCGTTCTCGAATTCTCGCGCGCGCGTCTCCGCGATCTTTTTAGACGTTCGGTATCGTTCCGCCGCGGCGGCATAACCCAATTTCGTTAATGTACCTCTCCGATGCCACCTTCCGATGGAAACGACGACGAGGGCGGTTGGGCGGGTGAACCTGGGGGACGGGTCGATAACGTTTTCCCCATATACGGAACGCGGAGATCTATTTTTCGTGCGAAAGGTAGATCGTAGGCTGCGAGACGACGTTATAATAACCGGCTTTACCCCCTAGGATGGAAATGAATTTCGAACCGACCTCGTACCGGTGGCGGCGGAGATGCGGCATGGGCGATCGGGGGAGAGGCGCGCGCGAGGAAAGAGAGCGGCGGTTGCGAACGTCGCTTCGCTCCTCGCTATTCAGAAAAGGGTAACCGCGATCGATAATAGAAGGGTGTGATTTTATATATCGCCGGCCTATGCTCCGGCGAGGGCGGAGAGCGCCTCTGCCGCAGGAAAAAGAGCACAGGCTGGTTCGGCGATATTCAGGCGATGGGATTTAAGCGAGGCGGAGGGAAAGGGGGAGGTTGAAAAAAAGATTAAGCAGCGCGATAGGGTTGAATATGTGCCTATTGTATCGCGCGTTAGTCGACGAAAAAGGAGATCGCGTTTCGCCCCTCGTTACTCTCTAAATCAGATTCGAGCTTTTTATGTGTGTACAACGACTGTTATCGGCGCGAAGAAAAAATGAAGTCGAGGCAGTAATAATTATGGACATTACCAAGACCAAAACCGTGCAATAAGTATTGTAACGGGAATCTGACCGAATGGTACATTTTCGCACTAGATTTAAAAATACTTTATTCTTTAGCTCTTACCTGCGCTTCCCTCGAAATCGAATCTAATTGGGTTGATCGGAAAGTAGTATCGTTTTCTCCCAACAGAGGACGTAATTGCATTTTTTCACAGCCAACTTCATACTTAAGCCGCGTGCTGGTCACATATATTTATTATACCTATATTGCTTACTGAAGGAGAAAATCGTGACCATCAATATGAGAGCGGAATATCTAACCATCTCTCTTTAATGGGTGATTTCACTAAAATGCGCATGCGCCATATGTGTAAACTTATTGGCCCGACAATGACAGCCATTATGAAAATTGGTAGTATTTGTGTTTGTGCTGATTTGTACATTCTGTCCTGCACAGTCAAGTGAAATGTTACTCAGATCACGGGTGATTAAAGTATCAAAGTTATCAGCAATTAGCACAGTGATTAGCGTTTGCCGGCGTCTGTGAATTAGTGCGTCTGACAAAGGTTGTTCTTGCTTAATTTACAAAATGAATGTTAGAAAGAAAACAATAAAATATGTATGGTAGCAGAAGCATGCAAAAGAGAGAATCGGTGGATATTCATCAAAGAAAGGTGATGCTATCTGTTTGGTGGGGATTTCAAGGGAATCGTTTCTTTTTTGAGCTTCTACCGGACAACAAAACGATCAATTCCGAAGTGTGCTGTCATCGGCTGGACAAATTGAATGATTCACTTAAACAGAAAAGGCCAGAATTGATCAATAGAAAAAGTGAAGTGTTCCACCAAGATCAAGCGATACTTCTCATACAAGTTTGGTAACTCGCCAAAAGCTTTTACAGCTTGGATGGGATGTACTCCCATACCCTCGCCATATTCTCCAAATCGGGCACCTTCTGATTATTGTCCCGGTCTCTACAAAAATTTTTAGACGGCAAAGCCATCACTCCAGATGAGGAGGTCAAAAATCACCTGGATCAGTTCTCTCCCAGCAAAGAACAAAGGTTTTATAAGCGTGGAATCATGCTACTGCCAGAAAATGGCAAAATCTATTGGACCAGAATGGACAATATATAATTCAGTAACATATTTATATACTATAACAAAATCGTCTTTCATTTTCATAAAACAAAACAAAATTACTTTCCAGTTTTTTACTCTTACTCAACTCGAACGTCGAATATCCGTATTATCGATTTTACGCGGTCATTTTAAAACGACCGTCCCGCGTACGACGGAGAGGGTGAATTCTTCTGGACGGCGATTCCTCGACTCGTGGACATGCAACATTTGCATAAGCGTTATGCTAATCTCCTCCTCGGCCATGCACGAGCGCGTTTACGGTCGTTTCGATTTTACGTATGGACCTACGTATGCACGAAGGACCCGACTCTTCTGATGGCCAAGTTCGAAATCGTCTGGCGGATTTATAGCGAAAATTTTCGTCGAAAAATGACTCAAAAATCAGCTTTGATGTTGATATATCTCACGTACTCTTCTTTGTGGACCAAAAGCATATGATAGAACTTAAATAGCGTTTGCAGTTTCCAATCAATGAAGCTATTTCCTGATTGATTTCTAGACGAGAAGCGACTAAGAAATTCTTCTATGTCTTTATATCACTTTCTAGTACAACATATTCCTTCTAATTGGGAGTAACGAAAACTTGCTACTGCATATTTTAGTAGTTTCCTAACAGTTCTGGTCTCAACTCTTTCGGATGTTATGTACGGAGGGAAAATTGTGTAATAAGTTCTGGGATCTCAATGCATCGCAATGTCTCCTTTCCCTGATTCACTTTTAAGTGGGAATTTGCAGCTGTAAATCGCAATCTCATCATAAGTTATCTCGCAAGCAATTACGACAGGAACTTTCCTGGAAGTTATTTCTTCGAATTTATCGCTTTACAACTTATTTTCTTAGGTTTCCCCCTTTATTTCGAATTTCCTTTTATTGGGATAGGGCAATAAATAAAAACTAATAATTATTATAAAAGAAAGTTCTTTTATTTAATATCAACGCACAAGAAAGACCGGCCGTTTATGTTAGCGATCTGCAGCCGACTCATATAAAGTTACTTCACCCATCGATACATTTGATACCCGAAGACTGTTTATATTGAACGCAATGATATATCTTAGCTGACGCAGGTCGGTCCTATTCAAGTACATAATTTACTACGGGCCGATGTGTTTATGTATCAATTCATTTTTGTTTGTATGGCGACGTTCGACTCGCATTTAAGATGGTGAGAATATAATTATTCCACCACAGTTTTCCAACACCTTTCTAAATTAAAATATTTAGGAGATCTAGACGCGCATATACGAAATTTCACTCTTTATCAACACCGGCTTATTCTAATCTCCACGAATAAAATACAAATTTCGGAAAATCTTACCAGGACGCTGCTGATTACGCAGTGACTAATTTGCTTTATCTCGCGATTACGGCGATGCTGTTTATCGTGAGCAAATAGGATCTAGGACAAATACAGAAATTGAGAAATTATCGTAAAGAATATCGCGCTTTAAATACGCCGAATATTCTCTCATATGTAACGTCCAATTATTGTGATCCTGATAAATCAAAGCTAGTCAGATGCAATTCTCTTTTGAAAGTTAACAGAAGAAAATCCGAAACGTATCCATTGATGCTATCTCTGTTTGGATTATGACACACACACGATGTTGACAAGTACCGGTGCCAACACGCATAAATACTGTTATCAGCGTGCGATTTATGAAACAAAACGCTGCGTATTTATCGAGTTTAGGCTACTGAAAATATTTAAACGGATCAACGGTTAAGACAGGTTCGTGCACCGGCTGTTAGGTAATCGACGACGTACATTTCCAGGGCGAATATATTCGGAGAACGGCGTACGATGTTTGTGGGAGGAAACGTTTAAATCTTTGCTAACAAAAGAAAGGAATCCAAATAACTTCCTTTATCAAAAGGACTTTTTGAATGAAGTACGTTTGTTAGGCGACCCTACGGGAAAGCTGTGCAATGGCCCGCAAAAACGGGCAGAAACCGCGCTAGCCAATTCATCGAGGAGGGAATTGTGTCTTATTAATCGCAAACTATGACCCGACCACTATGCCCTCATTAGGGGTCATCAATGAAGCTCGGAATCGCGGAAAAGATAATAATAATAGTTTTATTCATCCTATAGATCTCTGTAGGTGTTAGATACGTCAAAAATACATAAAAGTACATCTGAAATACAACATATTAAAAATATAAGCGTATTCAGAAATATAGTGCACATAGATCAGGTTACAATTTTTGGTCATCAATAAAATCATGTAATTTATAATAGCATTTCTCAATAAGAAATAACTTTAAACGCTTTTTAAATGGTTAACGAGACTTCAAAGATTTTATCCGTCGAGGTAATTTATTGTATAGGCGCTCATAAGAAAAGTGCGGGACCTTTCACATAAGGCGGTACGGTACCCACTCAATACAACGATCAATGTAAATGTAATTTCCCCAGCTAGATGTCAAAGAAGTATTGATGGCAATAGATTTGATTCAAACCAGTGGCTCTATCTGATGAACTAAAGTGATAATTTTAAGAAAGTAGAATGCAAGAAATGGAGGAATAAGGAAACAACAGTTAACGATGGAAATAAACAATTCAACTCTTAAGGCGACATATTAACAACGTATCTTAATAATAGTATACATAGTAAGGAAAGTGTTAGGCACAAAATTGTGATGAAAGAGAAAAGAGGCACACTAAGGAGAACATGACTGGATCGTATGGAAAATGTGAATACCAACTCAGACAAAACTCTGAGATATTCGAAGAATTTAACACGAATCAAAGATTTTAGAGGAAAATGGGTTATTGATTCTAGAGCTGGTGAACTCAGTCGCAGATACTTGAAGAAGAAAAAAATGATGATGACGAGGCAGAAATATAAAAAAAGGAAGCAAAATATAAAAAGAGGAAACAAAAATATAAAAAGAAGAGGAAGGAATATAAAAAGAGGAGGATGAATAGTAAGAACAAACAACTTCCTCGTGCCACTGAAGCCATTCGTGATGGATTCGAGCATCGCTAGGTCATGGGTGTGGTTTTGCCGGATATTTTAAGTACAATTTTAGACGGTGTGATCAATTAACAAAAATCACAATCGTATAGGAACCACCTTCGTAAACCCAAATCTTGTTTGTCTTGGGCGGACATTCTTCGTGGGACGCGTCGACGTCGCCGCAGGGTTCGTCGTTAGGAGCCTGAGGAATCAGGAATATGTACTAACACGATCTACACCTCGGATCGAGGGTCCCATTTACCATCATTTTCAGGGAGCTATTGGCGCGTTCTGTGAATGATCTAAGTAAAGAGAGATAACCGGTTCATTAACCGCCGTTCCGCCGTTCGCGGTGGCGCCATCTGTGGACACTGGGAGCTCCCTACCTCGTACTTCCATTTCTTTTTGCTTTTCGCCTTTTTTAACTTTGTCCGTGTTAGCTATTCATTTTTCATTTGCATTTGCATTGTTCTTCTCAACACATTTATTGGTTTACCCGGTTTCTTTTTTCTCACAGTGTTGAAATCTAGCGCCTGTCTTGTCACGTTGTTTGGCGGCTTATTGAGCTTGCGTCCAACCCATTTCCCTAGTTGTTGTTTGTTTTATAGTATCTCCTTCTGTTTTCGCCCGCAGGTTCTCGTTTCTTGTCTTGTTTTGTAATCTTCAATTATAAGCTTTGTCCATTATTGGAAAACTACGGTGGAATAATTATATTCTCAAGATCTTAAATGCGAGTCGAACGATGCATACGCGTAAACACACGTCAAAAATGAATTGACAGATAGGCCCGTCGTAAATTATGTACTTGACAGGGACTGACCTGCATAAGGGCGAGATGTATCATAGCGTTCAACAGATACAGTCTTCGGGTATCGATGCGTTAAGTAACTGTATGCGTCTTTTTCTGCAATAAACGGTCGTGTTCTTCCTTGTTACAAGCTGATATAAAATAAAGGAACTTTCTTTATTGCTCCATATTTATCTTTACATATTACATTACCACTTAAAGATCTTAAGTTTTGTTCTGCTTTGATGTTTCTCGATAACCATATTTCATGCATAGAACTAAATGCTTTTCTAGCTAGTCCTATACGGATACGCGGTATTTTGAACCTGTAAACCTGCTGGTTCTTCTCACATATTATTGACGAAAGATTAAAACTATAGCAGTTCTTCATAAAAAGCTACTATTTTTAATCGTCGCGATTACACAGGTTGGGATAATTGGGTAACGTCAACCGATTCGTTTTGCGCAAACTTTCGTCAACAAACGTCGTTCGCGAGTTAACCATCTATCGAGTATTTACACCCAAATCGATATTTCAAGCTTTTATGTACGTACGTTGTATTTATCTCCGTATTACCGCGTTGGGGACGTTCGATCATCGTTTGAGTCCTTCCGCTCGTCGGACGCCACGGGAATACTAAACGGCGCGCTAAGAAACCTCAAGACCGATCAATTTGCGCCGTACGTAAAGCTAATGTCACATCGCGCCGCCATAATCGCGACATTTCATCGTACATGCACGTAGTACATATAGTTTGGAGAATACGCTGAATGGGGATTGTTCATTCAACAACGACAACAACGACCGTCGATCGGTGGGTCGATGTGTACGTACGCAAGTAGTGTAGGTACCACTCCTCGTATAGTATGGCTTATTTGTATATGTATGTACATAGTAAGATTTCCGTCACCATTGTTTAATAAACGGTGGCTCCCCGATGAATTCCGAATTATCTCGAGGAAATGATCGTTTCGTTCCGTTGTTTTTTAGACTCCTGCAAATCGTTTGGATGCCGAATGTTATTAAAAATTCAGTTTTTACGTTCCCATCTATAATTTCTTTGATTTGGGCACTACCAGCGAAGAACAGGGTACAAGGACAATGGAAATTCGGCACCAGGGGCGATGGGAGCCAGCCATGATGGGTGATTTGATTACTGTCGGTTTTTGAAGAGAGATGTGATGCCACATAAAAAGCAAAAATAGATTTGGCATGTTCCAGATAAATATTTTTATTGGCCATTTTCGCATTTAGATAGGTTTATTCTATTCCAATACGGTATTCAGCTTTATGTTACAAATTCTTTTTGTCGGCCAGTGTAATTATTGAAGTTCCCAAAATTCAATATCATCGACCATAACGCGACCACACTTTACGCGTTATCGCCGTACCGGTCGGGATCGTTTACTGACTGCTCCTATCTACATAGTATATTCGACGACGACGGTAAGTAGGAAATAATTTATATACGCGCCGTAGCCTCCACGCTAAGCTTCGATTAATTTCGAGCGGTCGGAAGGTGTGCGTAGGGAAACGCGAACGGGACATATATTATGATTAATCTGCCCCGATACGACGGTGCGGGGGCGCCCGTCGCGTCGCGACGGCCCACCCGAACCACGGTGTTTCGGATCGAACTTTTTCGTGAAATTCCGATCGGATACTAATTAACGCTAACGCACGATGATATATGAGAACGAAGGGGAACGAAGATCGTTAAGCGAAAAATGGGGAGAAGGGGAGGGGACGCTATATTAAGCGGGTGGAATGTCCGTATGTATCGAGGAAAATGCGGACGATTTCGTACATAAATGAGTTTGAGAAATAATTGGATAGTAATAGGGATTTTTATTTGGTTATTATATACGAAAAACCCGGTTACTAATAACTATATCATGAGGATTGGTATTTCCTAATACGTTACATCGGGCCTTACATTCGACTAAATTATGACATTGTATACCATAATGCCTCGAAGGCAGTTCTGTGACATTTACATCATCTGTCACTCTCGTCTGAATACTATTCGTACATTATTCAAATTATATTCTATCCTATATGCCAAATCTTAAAAGAAACAAGAACAGTATATAATTGCTTGAAATACGTACTTAAAGAGTAAAGTACACAACGCAATCGAAATGTTTGGATGCCGAATTACCTAATAATCCGATCTATTGAAGCTCCGGATTATCGAGGTGTCACTGTACATGAAAAACTACATGTTGAAATTCACGACTATAACCCTCAGCGAATATTATAAGCTAACAAACATGAAAATGGGAAACTTTTCGCCATTTTCAAATGCAAGCAAAGTTACTGCAATTTATATATGGCAGCCAACGTTTTATTAGGTTTTAACCCGTTTTTTCACAATAAAAACAGATACCGCTTTCTACTCCTAATCAACAGAATATCCGCCGGGGCAACAAAGATAAAACGATATAATGCGATGACCATCGGAGTTTTTCTTTCTTCTTCGGTGTGGTGAAGCTCTTTTTAATTAATGGTTACTTCCTTTAAAACCCTTTTGGTCCAAATATAGTTGAAACTTCTATTTCAATCCACCTTCAACGCAGCAAAATCGTACTTGGATGACCTTTTTGTCTCGTCATTTCTCGGTCGCCAAACATACCCTCATTTTTTCGGAAACCAGGACTACACTACTTTCTTCTCCTTTGTCCAAATAACTAGCTGTTTACTATTTACCGTGGATAACACTTCATCATTGCGTGACGTTGTTATAGAGATCTATATTGTTGATGTCCAGGTATTCTTGGTTTTATATCCTCAGCGGATGAATATACAGCGGATGTAAAAGTGTTGAATGTGTTTGTTTAAACGATTACATGGCTTTGTATCTTTTAATCGATGCGTTTTATAATAATTGATAATTTTATTTCTAGTTACATTTTTGTCTCCCATTAAACGTCTCTGGGTGGACTTAAAAAGAGAAGCTAACACCCGCAGGGTAATTAAATGCTTAAAAGGTGGCGTGCGTGGTATGGAAAAAGTATGAATAGAACCCAAATTTAAGTATATTGAATTGTAATTAATGATATATTATTTAATGGCAATTAACCATGTGAATATTGATATACTACAATAAACAAGGATTAATGTCCTGATGAGTTTAGGATAATACATACTCATAATACTTATTTCTGAGCCGTTATATTTCCGATACGATCCGGTAGATTTCGCTACGTTACGCATCGCACACTTTCGCCTCTTTCGTGCTCTCAGCATGAGGGAATCTCGATCTATCTAGTCGGTCTTTCCGGCTTTGCACTCGCTTCGAAATGTCAACGAGCTGGCCGGTCTCCAACCGAGGATTCGTCGTTTTGTTCCTGTCGTCCTCCTCCCGTGCAGACGACGCGCGCTTGTATTGTACGCGTTCGAGAGCGTCTGTGCGCGCGCGAGTGCGTTTGCTAGAAATAGCGACGACGACGGGTAAATGCCACCTAATAATAATAATAGACCATCCCGACTGCGCTAAACTATTATATGCACTGCTGACGGCGTGTACGTAGTAATAACGTACTAGTTAGTAGTTAGTAGTAATAGTAGTAGTAGTAGTAGTAGTAGTAGTAGTAGTAGTAGTATAGGCCATAACGCGACGCGGCGTGGCGCTTAATGGTCGCTTTTTAACGATGCGAGAAATTTTTGCGGTTTCGACGTTGGATAATTTTGTTTCGGTCGAGTTCGTAAATGTATTTTTAGCGGAAAACACGACCGGAAACAATAGTGATTTCTTTCGCGAACTCTATAAAAGTCCTTTCCAAAAGTTTTCGGTTTCGTTTGGTGGGGAAATATATCGGCGGCACGCATACGTGACGTCGCGTATTTCGTTTGCAAAAATCTTTATTTGGATGATCGATCAATGTCTAGATTTCGTTTCTAGATAAAATCTAGGAAACACAAACAAGCCTCCCCTACCCCCAGAGCGACACAACTTCTAGTACTCCTGTAAAGGTTCATAACTCCAGCATTCCTGACAAATAAAAGCTGCTTGTGATGCTCGCTAAAGTATAACACCGAGCTTTCCTGCAGAATGACACACGTTTGAGTGCATTTGTAAAAGTTTACAAATTCAGTATTCCTGCAGAATTATAGGTTCTATTGATGATCCCTAAAGAATAGCACTGAGCTTTCCTGCAGAGCGACACAACTTCTAGTACTCCTGTAAAGGTTCATAACTTCAGTATTCCCCTAGAATTATAGCTTCTATTGATAGTTGCTAAAGAATAATAGTGAGCTTTCCTGCTGAATGACATATGTTCCAGTACCCCTGTGAAAGTTAACAACTTCAGTATTCCTGAAAAATGACCATACAGTGCTGATTCACTCCTAAAAAAGAACCTGACAATATGAACAGCAAAACGTTAATATCAACCAAGCGCAAGCGAAAGAATCTACAAAAGTTTCTACTACGGGGAGGGATCGAAAAGACCTATGAGGATGTGTTGCAGTTTCAGCAGGGATTTCTTGTGTTTCTAGCGTTTTGGAAAAAGTTATTTTGTTGTCGCCGATGATATCTGATTCTGAATTATTTGGTCTTGGCTTGAATATCTGTATTGGAAAGTAGCACATCTTGATTATCTTTGCAGCGAACAATTATACCGCGCTGACGAGTCCCGTATAGGATGAAACTAGTGCACGACTACCAAAGCGCAAGCCCCATCACATCCTTTTAAGTACCAATCGAAGACCTGGCGTAAGTCTTTGATTATCCAACCCTAAGCAGCTTCTGGTTGTTTAGGAAAAAGCTTTGATCTTCGTCTTATGCCATGACCCCGCTCCAATAGAGTAGATATATTATCGGTTGAAAACAATGTGAGATTGAAACAACGAACGTCGCTAAAGAACTAAAGAACTAAAAGGGACATTCGTTGACGATATTTTACGAAAGAATCTGTTTTGGATAGGACCTAGAATGCTGTAAAGTATAAGAAGGAATAACAGGAGATAGGCAAGGTATATAGTTTTAATTCTTTCTTGTACCTTACAGCATCCTAGGTCCTACCCAAACGGATTCTTTCGTAAAATATCGTCAACGAGTGTTCCTTTTAAGTTGACAAGTCCTTTGGCGATGTTCGTTGTTTCAATTTTGCATTGTTTTCGACCGCTAATACCTGTATTAGAACGAAGAAAGAAACTAGGAAAATTACCGCGGAATGAGTAGCTAAGTATGTTATACATTTTTATCTAAGCGATTCATCACTCGAAAGTTATAATTAGCCACAATAGCTTTGTGTGCGCGAGGGCAGTATTAATGTGTGAACAATTTAGAAACGTGACACATTACAATCTCTTGTAATAATGAAGTCGCGGTAATTTGTTTGAACTCGAACTCGTTCACCTCAACGGGCACACACATACACATGCGTTACGCCGCCGCCGTCGCTAATAAACCCATTTACACACACTCGATACGTACAAACACACGTACGCCCGGGCGTCATGCTAATAGAACAATTTGCGATCTGTAAAAGAGAAAAAAATAACAAACGTAAGTACAACATAGATAATTATTACGATGTTTTTCGGTCGCGGTGCGTGAACAAGTTCAACGATCGTCTTTTCCTTCCATCCGTTTTACGACGGATTAAATAATTCGTGCCGGTCGATGGTGGAACGAACAGTTTTCTCATGCAGTAATTGCCCGAATAGAAATTGTTTCGATGTCGTCGTGTCGGAGCTAGGAAATCAGGAAGGAACATAACAAACGTCCGAGGAAGTCGACATTAGCATACATATCGAAACGACGGATGCCCGATATTATTCGGGTAAGGGGAGCAAAATCGAGGAAAGAAGAAAAACAATGCTCGCGTGTAAAAATATATGATTCTATTTCTGTCCACGTAAGCTGGAAATCGATCCTTTTGAAGTTAAAAAGTACGGGGAGAACCGCAAGGAAGGGAGACGAGACGCGGGTCTGCCGAGTTGGCCGCATAAAACTTCGACTCTCGGTCGTCCGTCTTTCTCTCGCCGTAACGAGACCGTCCTTTTCTTCTTCGTCTTCCTTCCTTTTCCTTCTCCACAGGACGAACGGTTACGTCGCCTATAACGTACAGACGACGTACCACCTACTACAAACGGCGCATACATAAACGTGCTTTAGGTACAAAACATGTACGACACCGTATATCGGTGTGTTACGTAAAAATCGACAACCTTGCCGCTTTTGTGTCCGGTCGGCGTGTGTATATTTTTTCCCGCTTTTCCATTCCCGTCGGGAGCTGCTGCGCTAAAGGGGGCTCGTGTGTGGTAAACGTCGATCGATTGAGGGGTCGAACACGTTGAGGTCATCGTAAAACGTCGAGTTCTAGCACGGATATCGGGGGATTGTATAATTACTTTAATGACAGGACGACAAATTCTATTAAATTGATGATTACTTTTCGGAAATTCTATCCCCAAAAACAAGAACTGCTTTTTCCCGAACAGCCGGAGGTATAGCGGATAATGTCTTAGATTTACACTTAATAGCAAACTATGAGAGTTGCACTTTGATCACCGTTCACTAGTTTCATCCTGCATGGGGCTCGTCACCGCGGCATAAATGTTCATTACAGATATAATCGAGTTGGGGCACTCACTCAACTTTTTCAGACTAGGTGAACATGCGCAAATGGACTTCTGGTTTTGCACGCAAGATTTGTAGGCGGCTCTGATTTTATTCGCGTTTTGTATGGTGGGGGTACGAGATTCACATGGACCTGGTCCGTTCCAGGAAAAATAATAACATTGCAAACCGGAGAATGGCACCATCTATGAATTGGAAGCGGAGTTATTACATCGACTTTATACCATTATTGTCGTTAAAGTAGAGAACTGTTACTGAAAGAGCCGAGTTAATCATCTTAGATAATACGTTCATTACCATTGGCTCTCTTATAACGCCATCTGTTTGTTGGCTGAATATATATCATACCGTCGTGTTTGCGCTCAAGGTGTTAGAGACGCTTAGACCTTTCTAAAGTGCACCCATATTGCAAATAAGAATAATTAGAGGGTTGCTAAAATAATATATAAAATACATAAAATTTACCTTACCACGACTTTCAGGAAGAATCCACATGCGTATTTCGGCAACTGAATTGCCGTCCTCAGTGGAATACAGGGAAATTCAATATCACCAGCGATGTCCGACTGAATTCTACTGAGGATGGCAACTTAGTTGCCGAAATACGTATGTGGATTTTTCACGATAGGTGTGGTAACGGTAATTTTATTTATTTGACACACCCATATTAATATTACCCAAAAAGAATTTTTGGCACCTATAATTAACCTACTCTAATACAATGGCAGTGAAGGTGTGATTTTTGAGAAATTATTTCCTCGAAATAGAGCAATCTGTTCCAAAGGCATATAGCTATTTGTATGATTGAATAAGACTTACGTAGATTGGTTCCAGTGAACCTACTACCCTAACTTACATTGCAACAGTAGTCAAACTATTTTAACCAAATCTGTCCATTAGATCTGTGAGAGAGTATCTCTTGAGTCTTTTAACGTTCCTGTTCAAAAACTTGGTTATTGGCCAATCAATTGGGGTGAGCGGAATTCACGATAACTAGCAATGCATTGAACTATCAGTTCCTTACCAGTAGGGATCCACACTGGTTTGAGAATGGTTTTATATAGTATTATTTTGTTATCCAACGCCAGCTATGAATTCCATCCCAGCAATCAATAAAATCCATTGGTTACTGATTACTACCAATAAAATCAATTGTACGAACTATACATACGTACAGGTAGAGCTAATAAAACCGTGTTAAAATATGCATTTCTTTCGACAATAAAGATATTATCATCCTTGCAAAATTGTTAAATGCTAACGGCGCTTTTAATAATAGAGAAATATTTTTTACTCATTTCCTCTTCTTCTTGTTTCAGGTTGCAAGATCAAAGCTTTGCGTGCTAAAACCAACACTTACATCAAGACACCGGTGCGCGGAGAAGAACCGGTATTCGTCGTGACAGGTCGTAAAGAG
This sequence comes from Chrysina gloriosa, assembly GCA_038088585.1. Lineage (NCBI taxonomy): Eukaryota > Metazoa > Arthropoda > Insecta > Coleoptera > Scarabaeidae > Chrysina > Chrysina gloriosa. The sequence goes on along the minus strand of CM076094.1, from coordinate 10,891,159 downwards.
GACGTCGCCAAAGCCAAACGAGAAATCTTATCGGCCGCCGAGCACTTCTCTCAGATTAGGGCGTCCCGCAAGAACAATCTGGCGGGTTTGGGTTCGGGAGCGAGTACCCCTCCCGGACCGCCGGCGAACATCCCCGGCCACGTCACCATTCAAGTGCGCGTGCCGTACAGGGTAGTCGGTTTGGTGGTGGGCCCGAAAGGTGCGACGATAAAACGCATCCAACATCAAACGCACACGTACATCGTGACGCCCAGTCGCGACAAGGAGCCGGTATTCGAAGTGACCGGCCTACCGGAGAGCGTCGAGACGGCGCGGAGAGAGATAGAGGCTCACATCGCCATGCGTACCGGAAACGGCACCTCGATCAATGGCCTGAACGGACTCGCCAATCTCGACGACACCGACCTGCTCGCCTCGCTCTGCAAATCCGGCTTGAATTCGCTGTTCAGTTACTTCGAGACGCCGACGGACGCCTTTCCGACGATGACGTCGTCGACCGGAAGTTCGGGCGCCTTCTCCAGTTCCGGTTCGTGCTCGAGCAGTTCGTCGAGCTCGGGCGGCCGCGGCGATCTCGGCGCCATTTGGAGTTCGAGCGACGAGGGATTGGGGGATTCTCCGAGTTTCGAGAATAGCACCGCCGCCCTCTCCAATATCTGGTCGTATCCGAGCGTGGCGCCATCGCGGCCATCACCGGCGAACTCGACGAGTCCTGCCGATTCCCTGCTGGGATCGGCGAAATGCTTGATGTGCGGCGACGCCAAGGTGACGCACGCGCTCCTCCCTTGCGGTCACAATTTCTTCTGCGTCGATTGCGCGAACCGCGTCTGCGACAGTAACGAGCCCCAATGCCCCGTCTGTTCGACACCGGCCATCAAAGCGGTCCGCATCTATTCACCGAACCCCTAAGCTGCCACACACACCCACACACACACACCATACACATTCACACGCTCCGAAAAAATTGAAGGAAATCGAAAATTGGAAGAAGAGGAACAACAGACGAACACGTATTAATTGAAGAATGCTCGGTATGCGGCGCGTACGGGAAATCTTCCGGAAATGCGGATATCGACGCGTTCCGGGAAGCCCCGATCGATTCCGGAAACTTTAGCTTAGATAGTCGCGGGAAATTTCCGCCATTCTCGTGTACGTATACCTTAACAGTCCTCGAACCATTTCTTTTGCGGATATCCGCTGCGGAACTTTCCTCACGCGCTGTATATTCAATTATATCACTATATTACTATTTAAATGGGAAAAAAACACATACACACACTCCATCGATCTCCCCCTCGAATCCTACTATATTATATTTTTAAAGAGATAACGTTAGATGAAGAAAAAAAAAACAAAATGAAAAACCGCGCCCAACCACATTCCCTGGGCCCGCGCCCCTGTGTTCAGCCGCTCGCTTCGCCCCGAACGCCATCTGCGGGCCGTGCACCGTCCTACAACGAACTTTTAATATATTTTTTTAAATATATAAATGCATATATATTTGTAAACGGTAGATTCATTATTTTGACACTAGATAGAGCCTCGTTCTCTCCCGTAACTCATCACTCCGTTGTGTTTGTAATCGTTCAGCGGCGGGGAGTCGGGGGAGGGACCGTCGCGATGACGCACTTTTTTCGTACATAAAAAATCGTGCGCGGCCCGCAACCAGGCGCGCGGTCGCAACTGAGGGTAGTCATCTCATTAATGCCAGTTCACTTTTTTTGTAATTATTATTATTACTATTACTACTACTACTATTTTATTATTATTACTATTTTTATTGTAATTTACGATAAAATATATTGAATGAGAAAATATTTTTTCCTATCGCGTTTATAGTATTAGAAGATATTATTATGATATATGTCGGTACATAATAATTATTACGTATGCATAAATATATATTCTTTGTGTATGTTTAAGTCGCTATGTATTGTGTTCTCTAACGCAAGCATGACATATATGTACATACATACACTCTTACATGTACGTTTATGTGTCTATGATGCGGTTCAAAAAAGTAAGTGGTAATTCTTAGGAAAAAATTTCAAAAATCCCGGATGATCAAAGAGCGGATCTATGCGACTATCGGTAATAAAAAGGAGATGAACGGTTTTCCCTCAATAATAAGTAAGACTAGGACGTATGAGACTGATGATTCATCTTCGTTCCTCGCATACATCCGCTCATTGATGATGGTTTGTGAGCGGATGGCCGGGTCCAGGAAAAGCGTCCGTTCGTTAGAGGTGAAGTTCACAGTCAATTTTGGACCGGCTCGCTGGGCTGTGCAACGATCAGATGCTTTCCTGGGCTGTTTCCGACTGTATAAGTTTGGGTCACTAATTACTATAATGTCCAGCTCCATGCATTTTCTAGGGATACAATTTCGCTATGCGCTACGACCCCCAAAACGTTCAAATTCGGAGCTATATTCGCAGGGCATCGCGTCCTCGGCGTTATTAGTAGACTGGGCAAATATGCGGTATGATGAGTCATCTGTCTTTTGTCCTCATTGCGAAAAGGATAGATGACTCATCATACCTCATATTTGCCCGGTCCATCCGGGGAATAGATCACCCTGTCTGGTTGCATAAACAGAATCTAAGATACGGATATTTTTCTAGTTCTTTTTGTTTTAAATGTAAACTTCTTTCGTTTGGAAAAGAAATTACTACTTACATTTGAACGGTACCTTACTTGCATATATACATACGTACAAATGTACACAACCTTAATTCACACGCGTACCCGTATATACATACATACCCAGTGAGTTCGAAAATTCTTCCCTAATTATCACATATTATATATTTTATATACGTATTTATCCGTTATATATTTTTTAATTATTTAATTTAAAACATCTTTTCGCGTGTCGTTTCCATTTGTTCGCTGCTATCAGATCCACACATACACACATACATTCGCGTACATACTAATACTACACCCATACACACGCTCACACATTACTTATACATATATACTTTACGCGAAATTTCGCGGAGCAGTTTTCTTGAATGGAAGAAGAAATCACGTTGCTTAAGAAACCGAAACAAACTGAGAAAAAAAAGACAAAAGAGACGCTGCGCAGATATCTATATATAATATATTTATATAAATGTTTCGTTATTTTTTAAATATATTTTTTTAAGTTCGGTGCTCGCGAGGGGCGTCCGGCCCCTCGCGCGCGGCTCTATATATATAATATATATATTATAAAGTCTGATGAAGCAATTCTCAAAATATTATTTAAGTATAATATAATACGAAATAATTGAAGTTTAAAAAATAATATATAATAATTGTATAAAAGGAAAAATATCGCAAAATGATCGAAAAGCAAAAAAAAATTAATAAATATATATATATTTAAATATTATTCAAATATTGTGCGGTGAGTTTTTTCGAAACAGCAAGAAAAAAATTAAAATACATATAACAACCATATATACGATATAATACATGGGGTCGGGGGTCTTCGGCTGTGATTTGAACTGCCACAGATCGCGACATCGACGGCCGGGGTACACGGATGCCCCGTCCCCTTTCACACTTTTCGACGTGTCTCTCTGTCACTCACTCACTTACTCTCTCTGTCCGTCTCTCTCTCTCTCTCGCTGTCTCACTCTCATTCTATAATTAATAAATAAACATACATATCCCTCTTATAATTGTTAATTGAATTTACTCATTGTTAATATTGTTCTGTTATTTGTGATGTGTGATAGGATATAAGTTACGATATAATTGAGAGTATTTTTAAAACGATGATAAAAAGAGGAAAGAAGTAAGGAACGGATTAATATAAATAATAGTAATAAAATCTAAAAGAAATGATTTATCACGAAATACGAATACTTAATGAATAGATAAATTAATATTGCGTTGATTTCCACGCGCCCCGCACCTCCCCACTTAATTCTTCGCCGAACGGCCGTCGTAGCCGCCACCGCCGCCGCCCTAGAGAAAAAACAAAAAACGAGTTAAGTCGCAGCTAATTCGTCCGCGCAACCAACTTAGAAGGCGAATTGTATTTTTCTATTCGGGACGACCGCGCAACAGGAAAAACTTACTAAAATCGTATTATCTTAGCTACGTGTGACCCCCGCCCCGCGAAAGGTTCGTGCCACCCTCCCCCTCCCTTTCCCTCCGACAAGCGACTCCGCGCTATTCCTTTCTCGATGGATTTTTTCATTTTAAAGAAATGTTTCGTTTCGGAAAAATAAAGAAGAGAGAATGACGACGGTCCCCTTCTGGCGTAATAATACGTTAAATTCCGCGGCATGACAACGGGGGATTGGTTTGACAGCTTCAAAATTAGGCCACCTCCAAAATGTTTGGGATACTGAAACGATGAGTATTCCCGTAGAACAGGTTGCCCCCTCACCAAAATTCATCCTGGAATCGTATGTGGTTGGTGGGCCGAAACGCTTGGAATTTAAAGCTTGAAACTCGAAATTGTGGCATAATTCTGAACTGGTGGGTTACACCAGGTTTTAGCTTTAAACGAAAGAAATCGGTACTTTTTAGGAAGTCAAACACAGCAAAATGTCGACGCCAAACCAATTTTAAAATCAGTATCAGAAAATTCGTCTTGAATGACATAATTTCGTGGCATCAACCCAACTGAATAGTTACAAATACACCGTCATTTTTATCTTTGTTATCATAATCATAATCATCATCTTTATTTCCAAGACTTCAACAAAGTATAGAAACCGTCACAACAACAACAACAACAACAACAACAACAACAACAACAACAACATAAAGAGGAAAAAAATGCATACTAACTTGTTACCATAAACATTGAAGAAGATGTTTCACCCATGTTGGTAGCTTCGCCACAAACGTGTGTAAAATGAATTTTTCTCACCTTCACCATAGCCCTTATATTAAGGACAAAAATCAAAACAAATTTTGAGTGATCATCGACGCGTTACGAAATTACTAGATTATTACTGGGGATACGTCGAAATTCATGTTTAGGGCGTGTGACAAACATTTTTTTAAATTGAAAAAAAAAAATTGGATTACTCTTTTCTTCAAAACTTGAAGAAGAAGTAAAAGGGAAATATTAAAATCGTTAATAGTAAAATTTCGATTTAGAAGGGGACCTCGCCTTTCCAACCGAGAACGTTTTAGCGTTTCACTTTTTCAGAAAAAATTGCATACTTTTCGTAACGTAAATTGATGTTTAGTCTCTCTCTCTCTCTCTTTCACTCGCCGCTCTACCGCCTCCCCCGCCACTCCCAGCTCCTCCGCACTGTTTAAGTAGTGAATTCGGCAGTTCCCGACTGACGAAGGCCCGTTTTTTAACTCTATACATATATATTAATATATTATCACTATTATTATTATTATTATATTAAATGAATTATTTTGTTTATTTATTATTTTTTATATTATTATTATTAATATTATTATTAACGCTATTTAACGATGATAAGATGTTATTGAATGGAATTTATATATATTTTATTGATGATGATGAATGAGTATCCTATTAGTGACGTATTTACTTACTATTATTATTATTATTATTATCATTATTACTATTACGAAAATGGGGGGCCTTCGCCAGTCGATAAGCGCGGGTCTGATCACCCGCAGACTTATAGTTTGTTTTTTTATACGTATGATGTTGTAAATAGGTTGTTGTTTTATAGCTATTATTATTATTATTATTATTATTTTATTTTTTTACATATTTTGTGAAGATATTTAATTATTACGAATGTTAGTAGTACAAGTCTATATGTGCACATTTTTGGTGTGTTGAGGCGTGACTGTTTTTTGATGAAAAAAAAAAGAAAAAAGGAGAATATAGTTTAATTAGAAATATTTTTGATTATTATTATTATTATTATATATTTATACACCGATATTTTAATTTTTTTAATTGAAAAGGTACGTAAAAAAGTAAAAAAAATGAAAATCAAGCGAACTGTACTGTGGTGATTTTTAAACAGAAGAAAAATATTTTTAGTATTTTCGAAATAAGTGTGTTTCGCCCCTTTCTTTGATTATGTTTATTATTCTTATTATTACGATTTCTTTTTTTCTTTGTGAAGTAGAAATTCTATCTAGTTTTGTATCTGTACTGGATTGACGCGATTGGTTGACGCTTAAATATATTTTTTTTCTTTTGAACCAATCAACGGCCGTGTTGCCAAAGTTCTTGTGAAGTACGACAACGCCATATAATTAATTGATAATTCGCGATCCGTATTTGATGATCGTAGATGCGTGTAAAAGACTTACTATTACTACTAGAGACTTCACGCGTAACTCTGGCAAGACCGGATTTTTCGACTTAGTTTTTATTTACAGAGATAATTATAATAAGGTTGACTTTTTATATAAATTAATTACTACCAAATATTGTAATAAATTACGTGATTTATATTTTTCGTCGTTTATTTTTTTCTCTCTCTCTCTCTTTCATTTCCTTATTTATTTTCGATTTAGTTCGAATGCGAGTTGCGACTGTTTAAGATTAAATGTGTTACGGACCCCATCGGTGTAGCCAGCATATTCCTCCCGCATGATGTTGTGATGCTGTCTTTTCGTTGATCGTTTTGATGTTCTATAGTTCTATAAGGCATATAATAGATACGCGCAAGATATTAAACGTAGTCTTTAAGCATGTTAGTCTGAGGTACGAGTAGGAAAATTTCTTGAACTTAAAGAAAAAAAAAAGAATGGACACGACCGATCGGCACTTACTTACTAAAACGTATTGCGTCTTACACTCATAAAACGAGCACGTAATACGGAAAAAATAGCTCACGAGGCACAATTAAAATTTAACCTTAACATTAAATTTAATGAAATAAGAAATAAAAAAAAAAAAGAGAAAAATATAGACAAAACGCGTTTTCTATTTTAATATTTAATAATATTCCTAATGATGTGTAATCGCATATTATAACGTAAAAATAATAAATATGATAATATTAAAGATATTTTAGTACACACGCGCGCGTAACAAAATGTAGACGTAGCGACTTTTAAAACGAAATTAGAGAAATCTGAATAGGTAAAAGGAAAGCGGAACGAGTGGAGCGAATCTTTAAGATTATAAGAGGAACTGACAAGAGATGACCTCCGGTTTTCTGCTCAAATTAAATATCGGATCGCCACAGGAAGAAGAAGAAGATGAAGATGAAGATGAAGGAGAGGAATGAAATGCAACCGGACCGTGACGTGAAATTTGTTGTTTTTTCGGAGGATAGGAATGGTTGGAATTGGTGGCGTTCAAAAGTGAGGTTTAAAAGAAACTTTTTATTGCAAACTGTACAACTGGTGATAGAAAATATCTAAAAACACTGCGTCATAATCGAGTCCGAAATCGACAACGGAGGATAGACGCTCACGTGCGTCCAGAAAAGGATATCTGTATAAACTATCGAGTTTCAGATGTGATTAACTCCTTGACTCCTATCGACGCATATACGCGTCCGGTGAAGACTATCGGCGGAAACAGAAGACGCATATGTGCGTACGGAAAAGAAATAGCTATGAACGTGGTAACACGTGTGTGTTTGGCAAATTGAAAAATCCAATGTGGTTGTATCAAAATCAAGTGACATTTATGATGAGTCCCTTCACTGCTATCCACGCACATACGCGCCAATAACGGATATCGGCGTCGATAGTAGACGCAAGTGGTCCTCTGTGAAAATTACAGCTACGTACGTGGACGCACTTGCGTGTTTAACAACAACTGAGATTTAGAAAAACTCCAAAATTTTTGCATCATAATCGAGTTTTAGTTGTGACTCATCCCTAAATTGCTACCCACGCAGATACGCGTCAAGTGAAGACTATAGGTGTTGACAATAGACGCCTATGTGCATCTGGAAAGCTTACCTACCTGGACGCACTTGTTTGTTTAGTAACAGCTGAAATTTAAAAAACCCAATTTTTTGCGTAAAGATTGAGTTTCGGTTATATTTAATCCCCGAATCCACGCAGATGCGCGTCAAATGGAGACTATCGGAGTTGATGGTAGACGCATATGTGGATCCGAAAAAGCTACAGCTATGTACGAGGACGCACATGTGCGTGTAGCAACAGCTGAAATAGAACAATCCACAATTTTTGCCCCAAATTCGAGTTTCAGTTTGATTAACTCCCATAACTGCCATCCACCAATATATCGCCGTGAACAATAGACGCATATGTGCGCCCGGTAAAGCTGTAGCTGAGCACGAACGCGCATGTGCGTCTACCTATAGATGAAAGAGAAAAATCCAAAATTTTCAACAAAGAGAAATCGACTGTCGAGTCATGATTCGTCCATGAACAGTTACCCACGCAGATACGCGTCAAATGAATGCTATCGGTGTCAATAATAGACTCATATGTATATCTGAGAAAGCTATAGCTATGTACGTGGACGTACTTGTGTTTTTAGCAACAGCTGAAATAGGACAATCCAAAGTTTTTGCCTCAAAATCGAATTTCAGTTATGATCAACTCCATAATCCCATAGCTATCCACGCATGTATCACTATGAACAATAGACGGATATGTGCGCTCGGCAAAGCTATAGCTAGGATCATGGACGCACATGTGTGTTTGCCTATAGCCGAAACGGAAAAGTCCAAAATTTTCAACAACAAAAAATCGAGTGTCAGTTATGATTCGTCCCTGAACTGCTGCCCACGCAGATACGCGCCAAGTGAAGACTATCGGTGTCAACAGTAGACGCATATGTGCATTTCGAAAAGCTATAGATATGTACGTGGATACACTTGTGTTTTTAGCAACAGCTGAAATTAATAAAATCCAAACATTTTGCATCAAACGGAGTTTCAGTTACAGTTAACCCCCATAACTTCTATCCACGCATATCTCGGTGTGAATAATAGACGCACATGTGCGCTCGGCAAAGCTAGTAGTAACTATGAACATCGACGCACATGTGTGTTTGCCTATAGCTGAAACAGAAAAATCCAACATTTTCAACTACGAAAGATCGAGTTTTGATTAACGCATTGACTGCCACGATTTACGTGGACGCACTTGTATGTTTAGCAACAGCCGAAAGAGCAACATCCGAATTTCTTGCGTCAAAATCAGGTATCAGTTATGATTAACTCCTATAACTGCTATTCGCGAATATACCGGTGTGAACAATAGACGCATATGTGCGCTGGGAAAAGCTACAGCTATGAACGTGGACGCATATGTGTGTTTGGCAATAGCTAAAATAAAAGAAAATTAAAATTTTTGGAGTCTCAATCATGATGGACATCTTCATCAAATTTTTGCCTCCTTTTCCTTTTTCTCCTATAGACGCACATATACGTCCGATCTAAATTATCGATGTTAACTACAGACGCATATGTGCGTTCGACAAAAGGCTATCGCTATGGATTATTGACGTGCGAGGCGCGTCAGGAGTATAGACTATGGATTCATGGACATGTGTTTGGCAATTCTTTTGTCATTTTATACTCTCAATATAGACAAGAATGTTTCAGATTATTTTGTTTGACAACTGGGCAGCGCGTGTCGCCTACGAACGGCATCTCACTTTAAGACGGGTCTACACAGCGTCGTACCTTAGGTCGAATATCGGCAAGAAATTCCGGACGCAAAATTGCAAATGGAAAATGTGGAGAGTATTGGATTTACTGGCTGGTGTCAAGAGTAAAATGCAGGGGAGATCATCCGGTTCGACATTGGAAAGCATGGATGGCATAGTGTGGCACCGTCTTTAAAACAATTCGCACTCAAGAAGTTAAAGTTTGTCAAGTACCAAAATATCTCCTAAATGATAATATTCTTAAGACCACTACACCAAAGAGGTTTAGACAAATTCTGTGGTTGTTGCGGTAACGTTACAATAATAAATTCTAAGTTTCGTATCCTTCGCGATAGGATTAAAACCTCCTTTTTAAACCTCACTATTTATATACGCCGATCCAACCTCAAAGTACGACTTCGAAAACAGGAAAGGAAGAACGAGAATGAAAAAGGAAAAGGAAAATGGTGATTGTTTCGCGATCGCCGGATTTTTTATATTATAAAAGTCTTCCCACCCGAAAAATCATCTCACCCGCTTCTCCCTAACAAAAAAGAAAAACAAAAAGGAAAAGTATATTTTTTCTCTTCGATCACCGCGGAAGGAAATCGGAAACGCGAGACGAGACGCAGTCTCGTTTCGCCGTCAATCCGAAATCGCCGGCGTTTCCAAATTACAATTTTAACCTTTTTAAAGTCTCTCTCGATGGACATACTTACATATATAAATGAAATTTCGTAGTTAGTCTAATTGGCATATTTATATAATATATCTTCGATGTGTTTTTGGATGTAATTTTATGTGTCTATATATTCGAATACGTACATATATATATTGAATTCCTAAGATTATTAATACGTAGTATAATCTACGTTTTTTGAAGCTTGCGTTTTTCGGAGTTTAAGGTCTGATGAGGGACGCGACGTCGAAGAAACGTCGGCTTCGTAGCTGCAATAATAAATTTATTAATTATCATTACTCTTATTACGATTGGAGCGTTTTTTGAATATTATACGAAGAAAAAGGAATACGAAGATGAGAAAAGTAACAGATCACTCACACTTCGCATCTAACATTCGATCATCGTAAGAAAAGAATAATTAATCATCAAGTACGCGCCTGTTTACCATAACCGCCACCCCCAACATCACCACCAACCACCATCACCATCACCATCACCACCACCATCACCGCCGCATATATACAGTAAATAGAGCATCCGAGTGCGGAAGATGCAAATCACACCACCCACACACACATACACACTGTATATTAGCATATTTTTAACACATAATATACAGGCCTAACTATAATATTTAAGTAATAATATCTATATTTCGTATGATATGATTAATATATTCTATATATATATATGAATGAAAAAAATATAAAAGTAATTTTTTGAAAAATAGTATAAGGGAAAAATACATAATATAACATAGATGTTTCTAGAAAAAAAAATCTGTATTTATATTATTATATTATATGATAAAAGTAAATGAAAATATTTATATTAAAATATATCTTTTTGTAGCCTCCTGTACGACATAAGCTTGGGGTCGCTGGTCCGTCTGCTACGTGGTGTCATAGGGTTGTTACGGACCACCGTATTTTATACCAAAATTTATTCTTAATACATTCTCTTTCGCAACTAAATACCAAACAAACGAATACACCAGACGGAATATTTTGTTTTCTTCCGATTAACTATAATCTCAAAGCGAATAGATTACTTATTGTTTAGACATTATAATATTCGAGTCGAGAACGATCAGCTGATGCGCACACCACCATGATGCGTCGAGTAGGATCAGCTGATTCAATTCGGAGGTTAACGAATGACGTCGTAGACAATCAGCTGATCTTAATGTCATAGTACAGAGCGTCAAAAACAAACTAAACGAGCTGAATCAGACATCATGATATATGACTCTGGCATCTCAATGTGGCGTCCGAAACGATCAGCTGATTCAGACATTTCAATGTGGCGTCGGAAACGATCAGCTGATTCAGACATCTCAATATGGTGTCTGGTGTAATCAGCTGATCCTGACATCTCAATATGGTGCCCAAAGGGATCGGCTGATTTGGACCTCTCAATATGGCGCCTGATGCGATCAGCTGATTTTGACATCTCGATATGGCGTCCAAAGCGATCAGCTGATTTCAACGCAAGGAGATAATACTACGTACTATCATTATCATTCATTATTAATTTGAACCGAATCAATTTCCTTAATGCACGCCCCATACGGAACACATTCTTTAAATACCGCAAACGATTAAAGATGGGTTCTTGTGAAACTATCAGCCAGCCCTATGGTATCATCTAATCCCTAATTTTAATTAGTATCAAGAGAAATAATAATAATAAAAAATGAATTTGTCTTCTTAATACGTCGTAACCAAGAGCAATAACTGAACGAAATAACTATTTAAACTTATTAGAAAAAAAAAAAAGAAAAAGAAGTGACAAGAAAACAAAAGGCTAATAATAATGATCTATTTTCTACATTTTAGTAAATATAATAAAATAATTGCGTAGACTAGAAATAGATGAAGAAGAAAATCGATAATTCTGACGTATCAGGGGCAACCCACGACCCTGGCCCAGTCAACCCGCTCAGCATTTATATAATAAATATTATATATAACTATATATTATTATATATATTATATACTAAGAAAATAATATTTAGCTGTTAAATAAAAAGTATTTCTATGATATTAAATGTGTGCGAGACGTTTGAACGTACTTTATTCATTATTATTATTATTAATTATATTAATTATTATTAATTATTACGGTTAGATTTGTCCTTTTTCTATAAGATTTACGTTATTTAAAAGAAAAGAAAAAAATACGATATTCTACTTTACTGCTGTTGGACACGACTGACACAATCATCGAATGATGTAAAAAACAAAAAAAATACTGAAAGAAACTTATGCACAAAAGAAAAAGCCGAACGACTCTCGTTTGTTTATTGTTCGAGAAATATTGTTTCGTAAACGACCAATCGCGAGAGAGGGATCCGGACGCGAATGGGGGAATAGGGGAATCGACGTTATACGATGTCGAACGTCGTCGTGTAATATTATTTCGTTTTCGGTATTTGTGGAAAAATCGTCTTCCTGTCGTTTACGTGCGTTCAATTTTTTTATTGTGTATCGTCCAGCGATCGCGTTCCTTATCATTTCGACCGAGATAGGAAATTGGGCGGAAATTGTTTTGATTTTTTCGATTTCGAAATCGTTCGTCTCCGGATCCTTTTTCATTACTGTATTGAGTCATATGTCGTATGTATCAAAATCTTCCTACTTCCGGAAAAACAAAGGATAACAAAAATAAATTAAGTTATAGGTTTACCACCGTATTGATGATTAGAGAGGTTTTTGGGGACGTTTCGACATTAGACTTTCATCTTCTCGCTTTGATATTTGCATTATTTCTACGATCGTAAGCCGATATGTATACTGGAGACCGGCAGATTTAGGTTTAAGTCGAAAATATCAAACCAACTACAATAACAGCGTGTAGTAAAGAAACATGGCAGACACGATAAGCATAAGAGGAGACTTAACGAATTTGTTCCTGCCCCAAATTCGAGATGATGACTGGTCTGTTGTCGAAACATTTCCCCAAAAATAAAATACGTCTCAAAAATGATGTACACGAAATTGAATTATATGACGGGGATGACCTCGATTGTTAGGCGAAATTTTCTTCACCTTCTTGAACAACAGAGAAAGATAAATCACGATCCGCATTGATAGTTCTAGTTTATTACCAACTGCATTTCGATTTGTGAATTCCCGAAGATGTTTTTGATACATACGACCGAGTTTGCTATTAAACATCATCTCTGTAGGGTACAAATTAGTTTATATTGTTACTTTGATGCGATATATTTTTAAATGTTATTTGTGTTCGCATAGTTTATTAAAGAAGCTCCTTCTAATCGAATGGAACGATGGTACTTTCCCTTGACAAGGATAGGACGTGGATAACAATAGGGAAAATCTTCAGAGGACTCCGATAAAACGTAAACCAGTCATTTTTCATCAGCGGCAAATATATTACACAAACTTTCGAGTATTTTATCTGCTACAAATTTGCTTAAATTTACTAGAGAAAGAAAAAACGAAAAACGCAGAAAAAGAACAATCGGCGTTCCAAACATTTAAGAAGACACAATATAGTATATAGATTTTCAACTATTTCATATCTTTTAACTGAGAAACACATGAATAAAGCAGGAAACGTATTTTCAAACATTTTCAAATTGACCGCAAAAACAAATTAATAAAGCAGAAAGAACGTGACTGTTTTAATTATCTTATGGGTTTGAAGCTTTTTAAATTAACTGTGAAACAAATGAGGAAAACGGAAAACAGTGTACCAAACTTTTCCAAATTAATTAATGAATAATGCAAGACAGTTTCTAACTTTTCCAAATTCACCGAGACAGAAATGAAAACAGTAAACAATTGATGTTTTAATTATTTTTCTTTAAATTTCGAGTTTTCCTAAATTAACTGAGAAACAAATTAATAAAATAACAAAAATTTCAAATTTTTGCCCAATTGATTGACAGAAGGAACAAGCAAATAGATAAGAAGAAAGAATGTCAAACTTTCCAAATTAATGGAGAAAGAAGTGAATAAAGTAGAAAATCGATGTTTCATAATTATTTTGTGCATTTCAAGCTTTTTTAAATTAACTACGAGAATAAATGAGGTATTCAGTTTCGACTTTTCCGAATTAAAGCAGAAACAAATGAATAAGGCGTAGCTTTTAACTTTTCGAAATTGATCGAGATACAGATGAATATACATTGTAGGAAAAGATAACATTGAAGCATGAGTTCAATTATTTTGCAGGATTTTTAAATTTTCTAAATTGATTGAGAGTCAAATCATTAAAGCAACCAAATTTTCAATGTTTTCCAAATTTACTGAGGAACAAATGCATAGAATGAAAAAATGAACATCAAACTTTTCCCAATTAATGGAGAAACAAGTGGAAAGCAGCAAAAACTTTAATCTCTACCATTGTAACTGAGACATTTTCAAATCTTTCCGAATTAACTGAGGAATAAATGAATAGAGTAAAAAAAGAGAATATCAAACTTCGAATTAATCGAAAAGCAAGTGAAAAGCAGCAAACATTTCAATCTCTTCCCTTGTAACTGGGACAACATTTTCAAATCTTTCCAAATTAACTGAGGAACAAATGAATAGAGCAAAAAAAGAGAATATCAAACTGTTCCGAATGCAGAAACAAGTGAAAAACTGCAAAAACTTCCATCTCTTCCATAGTAACTGGGAAACAAATGAATACAAAACGGAAAAAATCGGTTTTATGAAGAAAGTCGCCGCAATTGGAAAAAATGAAAGATTCGTTAAAAATCTTGAAGTCACCTTCCATAAACTTGATTTTGCGCTCGAATTTTTTTCTTTATCTGACAGGAGAGGGAAATTTGACATAATTTAAAAAAGGCAAGAATTCGAATTTCTGTAATATTTTTTCCGCTCGATGTACATATAAAACAATTTTATTATTTAAGGTAACAACAATTACATTGGCAGAGGCCAAAGATTTTGTTTGTTTGTTTTTTTTTTTCTTTTTGGATTGACCACAGATAAACTCGATTTTGGAAATTCCAAATTTCAGCATAACTTGACCCATTTCCATTTCAATTTTCATATGAAATGGAAGGAAGGGACGAAGGAGGAAATGCTAATTTTCCCGCTTTACTTTTCCAAGACCACTCGTTTATTCCTTTTCTTGTTTCGATTTCGTTTCACTATGTGATACAAAATTCAAGAGTTGGATGTACGTAAATATCACAATTTGAAGCCGAAACGCTCTGGTCTTTTCTTAGACTATTTTTGCAATAATTGGACATTATACAGAATAGTGACATTATTTGTTCATTTCTGCTAAGATTATGGTAAAATACACGAAACGGTTTATTAGCAACATTTAAAGCAGTGTTTCCCAATTATCTAGCAAGGATTCCCCAAGAGGCTTATTGAGGTTGGCTGATTGCTCTCCCGTCCATTTCTTTTAATATATTAGAAATCAGAAAATAATAATCCCACCCCCTCCACATTAATAATCCTCACCATCTGGGAATCACCAAACAATGGCGCCTCAACTTTGCAAATTCATCATGATTCGATGCTCACTGCACGTCTAACGACTTCAATACATTTATAGCCTTATTTCTGCTCTGATACTGACAGCACGACTATCGAAACGTTGTTTTTGGAACAACCGATATGTACATGACGATGACCAGTTAGTTGGTTAGTTGTCGAAATGCATATTTGGAATCTCTCAAATCGAGTATGGTTAGGACAATTCACTTCAAATTTTACAACTTTATTTTACCTAATCGAAATCACAACCCCAACAACTGTTTTGGGAATTTCCGTTTCGATAATGACGAGTATTGTTTAAAAAATGGAGAAAGGGAACGGAGCAGATTTAATGAATTGTGCGAAATGTTAGCTTTAAACTCAAATCCCCCTCCCCTCTTCTATAATACGCGATACTAACTTGATTACTTACTTACTTGCTGTACATTCCATAAGATATAGATAAAAAGCTGCCTATACAATGGATACGTATATAAATATCTCTTTTAATAATATAAAAAAACGTATTTTCTACCTAACTGATACACACCTATACAAGTGAAAACGATTAAGATCAATATAAGATAGATACTGAGGAAATCACTACCACCACAGAAATGAAAAAAGGCAAAGAAATAAATGAGAATATATATATTGAAAAAAATACGGGAGAAACACAATCGATATAGAACACTATAAATGCACGGCAGAGAATATATTATATAATGATTAAAAAAGATCAATCATCAAAATAAAATGAAAACCGAGAAGAAAATAAGAAGAAACCGGAAACCGAGCACAATAATTTGATCATATCAAAGCTTCACTGTGATTCGTAAGACTGACTTTAAATGTTATTTCGGAATAGTAAAAAATAAATGAGAAAAAATGAATATTAAGTCCCTTTCTAAAAAGTAAAAATAAAAAAAAAAAAGACGAAAGCTTTCCGTATTGTATGTATATTTATATTTTTACTTGTTTGTACCAACAGCTTTAAAGTTAAATAGGACAAAAAAATATTACCAAAAAAAATACATATTTATATTTAATAATATAATAAAAAACATAGTTTTTAGGTGTGGCCGTATGTATTATATTTTTCCAGTTATTATTATGATAATATACTAAATTAAATAGAAAAAAATATTTAGATACCGTTTCTATCACACTATATATTATTGATAATGTAATAATTATACGTATACTACTTATATATCTCTAGGACAAGGAAAGAGTTTTAAAACGAACCTGACGGAAGCAGAAGAATATTTAAGTAAAATAGATGACACACGCGAAAGAAGTTTTTAACATACTTTTAGCCAAAAACGCAAATCCGATTAAGAGAAATGCTTTATCGTACGTGCGAGTCGTATATTCCTCGTATTCGCGGCTTGATTTGTTCTCATCATGTAACAAATATCAATCGTAGAAATTTCAAATTTACTCTCGAAAGAGCAAACGTTTCGATAATGATCAGTAGTAGCAAGAAAGTCGCACATTTGCATCTTACATGATATATGTAGGCGAGTATATACGAGCAACTTTTATAAAATTACGCGAATACTATTTATGTATTATTATAGCTATATCTACCTACGGCATCCTATACTGTATATTATATACATACATACAAACATGCATAATATGATACTTATATATATAGAAATTATATATTGGGGGAACATTTTTTCAAACATCGATGAATTAGATACATTCTAAAAAGGTTTAATAATGTTGTAAAATAACGTTTATAATAATCTGGTGCCAAAAATGAGAAAAATAAAGTTACTAAACGATACAAAAAAAAAAAACGAGAGAAATACCAAACGAGAGCGGCGAAGAAAATTGGGGGAATCTCGAGAAGGGATTTTCGTCACTTTCCCTCGTCTCTTTCGACATAATTAATATGTAAGAGTTTGCGGTGACCAATAACTAATTATTGTACTTCTTATTCTTATTTCATCCTCAATAGATCTCGTCAGATTACTTCCTAACTTAAAAAGCGATCTTGCGAAAGATGTGCGATGTGCTCAAATACCTTTTTTGTTTCCAACAAAAAAAAACGCGTCCTGAAATTTAACGTACTGCAAGAAATAAATTTAATCACTCTGGAAAATGCGGTAACTTCCGTCGATGCTTTTCCTATAACAAACGCCATTTTCATCCTCGGATAATACCTTACTTATTTCATCCTGCTTTCTTCTGCCCTGTCAGTGTTAAGGTTGTTGCCACTCATGCTGTTCCCATTTCCTCCATCTCGGCCATGCCTTCATCTCCGATTCTTCCTGTCGCTTACAATATACCTTGCAAGATACTTTAAAAACATTGAAAAGAAAATCTAGTGTTAGTCATAGATTCCATCATTCGCTAAAGTTTATCGAGGAAATGCGTTTAAAATAAAAGGAAATATTTGTACTATCTGCCAGTGTTTCATGATTTGGTTCATTGATTTAATACTGGAGACATCGCGACGTGAATCCAACCGAATTTGGTTAAATTCAACTTGTTGTGGTGATCGATAATTACGTCGAGTGTTTTTGGGTATACGGATACCACGCACTAATCGATCATTTTCGGGAAAAAGCAATCATATCGATTGTGAAATAGAACGTTGAATCAAGGTCGTTTAACGCAGTGGCATCGCCTTTTAACAGCAATCAACGGGTTTGTGCTTCCTATGAAAGCCGATGGATACCAACAAGAAAATCGTGAGAAATAACTTAAAAAAGAATTTTTAAAGTCCGTAGACACTGCTAGCTTGTTATTTTATCCGAATTAGTTCTGTAAAAGTCACGCCACGTATCCAACATTTAAAATCAGTGACGTTTCAATGATATGATAGGTACATATTTTTGTGATCTATTTGTATGCTGATTTTTATCACTATTAATTATATAATAATAATTGTTTACTTTTATTCATTTATCATTAATGAACATCTATTATTATTATTATTAAATTCAAGTGATATGTCATATTTAATAATTTAAAGGATGAAGTTGATAATCTGCAGGAAAAAGTTGCAGTCGTAATCACGTGTTTCGAACTCGTTGGTTATCATCAGCACGATGAAGCGGCGCGAATTCGAATAGCATGTATGCAACTGCAACTTTTTCTGTTGATTTACTTTAATTAATTTATTGATCTTTTTTGCATTATGTTTAATCATTTATTTGACCTTGTATCCTCCTAACCTCCAAACATGTCATTGAAACAATTTTATCGTTCTTGTTCCAATTGCAAACTCGCATTTTCTCAAATGCGCACGCGCAAGACGTCGAAATTTTAAGGAATTTGGAATTTTTAGAACTGATAACTCCAATAATATTTCAAAAGTTTGATATTTTGAAAACATTTGCCTCCGAAACGCTGTGAGGCACAAGAAATATATGAGAAACCAAAAGAATTGAAACATTTGGGATTTTCCAAATTTTTTAAAAACATTGGAATTTCCAAAAATTTTTCAAAAGCTTGGAATGCCGAATATTTAAAAAGAAATTCTTCTTTTTGTTGGGCATTTCATATGCTTCACAAGGCGTTGGAGCCAGAATGTTTCAATTTGTCAAAATTCCAATTTCTCAAGGTTTTCTTTTGTTCCAAAACGTAGAAAACCCCGAAATTCAAAACATTTTAAACAATGGTGAGGAATTCTGTAATTTTCGTGAAAAATTGAAGTAGAAATTTTGAAAAAATCTTGAATTTTAAATGTATGTAAAGTACGGTCAAACTTCACTATGGCAACTTTGATCTGGCATTCTAAATTGTTCAAATTAGACAGTAATAACTTTGATATTTTGAAAAAGAAAACGGATCCGACACCCTCTAAGGCACAAGAAAGACGAAGAACAAAAAAATGGGATTTTCGAAATTTCTTAAAAGCATTGGAGTTCCCAAAAGTTTGCGAAAAGCTTAGAATGCCAAATATTAAAAAAATCTCCTTTTTGGGCATTTCTTGCGCCTCACCAGACGTCGCAGTCAGAATATTTCAATTTATCAAAATTTCCATTCTTCAAGTTTATTGTTCCAAAATGTAGAAAACGTCGAAATTCAAAACATTTTAAAAAATGGTGATGTTTTCAAGAACGACATTTTGAGGAATTCTGCAAGTTTCGTGAAAGTTTGACATTTTGAAAAAACCTTGAATTTTAAATATATGTAAAATACGGTCATACTTCACTATCTCAACTCTCATTTGGTACTCCAAATTGTTCAAATTAGGCGGATATTCGAGTTATAAGGATATCAACTTACGGGGGCTCGGTTACAATTTACAAATTCGAACAATTTAAAAGAATAAAATGCGGAAAAATTTGATAGATTTTGGTTATTTCCTTCAATTTATTTATTAATCCTTTTCGTTTAATATTTAATAATCTATTAGACCTTCCTAGATTACGGTGCGGTACGTAACCCTCAAACGTCCGAACATGTCAAGATTCTTGTTCCGGTTAAAAATTCGCATTTTCTCAAACGCGCAAATGTGCAAACCTCCAACTTCCGTAAATTCTGGCAAAGCAAAAACAAATCGCACCAGTTTCCCGAGCTTGGTGTAAAATTAATAGTCCTAATTTTCTATTGCCACTGTCTTCTTTTACCGCGTGTAATCATTCGCGGGAGGGAGAACTTGTACAAGAATTTCTGTTTGTTGTATATCACCCTTAACGAATAAAATGTAACCAAAAAATATATATATATATATATATATATATATATATATATACATACGTAAGAACAATCCGTCGGTTACTGGTCGAAAACGGTGCCACTGCGCTAAACGACCTTGCTTCAACAATTTCCGACACGCCCTTATTAGTCGGTATGATTGTTTCAAATTTGATTTTCTAGAAAATGCTGCAGTAATACGTCGTGTCCGTTTACCCAAAAATAATCGACATAATTCGTTGAAATCGATTGGTGTCGCGTCGCGATGTCTGAACTTGATTGAATGAAATTATAATAAATTTTCTTTAACTCCCTATCAGAAAATCTGATAAATAGGAATTCTTCACTTCCTGCTCTCAATCTCTTAGTTAGTTTTCTCCCAGCTGATTAATTTGCTCTTGTCATCAGTTTTTCTCTTAGTTACTGTTTTCTTGCAGCTGGTTAAGTTGCTCCTGCAATCAGTTTTTGTTTAAATATTTTACCGGTGTAACAAGCAAGGAAAAAAGTATAAGAAAGCATGATCGCTTCTCCATTATTCATAACAATTTTTTCCGGTGTCTTCTTCCGCCCGTGAAAGGCGTCGGAGTAACTGCAAATTCCTGAAATTTCATATTTGATCATATCGCATATCGCATTTCAAGAATACAATTTGACATATGTGCACTAAACAATCGACTGTTTTGAGCGAAGAAATCGTTAAAACGGAAATAACTCAACTTCCGGAAGATCCCTAAGCAATCCGGATCTGGTTTGATGAAGATTTTCGGGTTTAATCTCTATCCATTTGGGGATTGGAACGAAAATTTTAATCGAAATGGGCGTCCTTAGGGAGTTTGACTACAAGAAAATATTTCATTCTTAACGAATTTTCTCCCTAAACACGTTTGATGTTTGATGCATTTCGACTTCGCGCAGATACCTACGTTCTTTTATTTCAAGTAGAAAACAAAGTTTAAAAAGTCGTAACTAGAGAGCGGACGGAACTTGCGAGTTTACATTCCGCACTCTAGTCATTATTTATTAAATTCTCCTTATTGAAGGATTATCAGCATTCTGTCCGTTAAGTGACAAAAGTAACTACTGTACGAAGAAAAAAAGACAAGCTCCAACTATATATCTCAATTTTTCTCTCCTTTCCTTCACCTACAACTACATAAATACTACTTAATAAAACGAACAAGCAATCCTTAGAGTTAGTATTTAACGTACATAAACGCATATTATTAATTATAATTAAAATTATAATTAATTAACAGTCATCAAAGAATCAGGGTTTTCTTCTTATTTTGGAACATTGGGTGGTAACCGGTAAAGCAGATACGCGAGCCGAACGCACGGAACGGGGACTTACAGCAAATATCTAGGAAATATCGTAAATAAGAAGAAGAAGAAGAAAAAGGAGGAATATCTACTAATACGTTTAAAAATAAATAATTTTAAAACCAAAAAAAAAAAAAAACACAAAATAAACTAACGCGCACCATTGCTATCACACCAAAAGTAATTTGAGGTCGTTACAACCCTGTAGAAGCTTGAGAAGAAAATTATATATTTTCGTAATATATACGTTTTAAACCCAAAAAAAAAAAGTGCGTCAAGATAATCTTAAGGAAAAAAGACGAGAAAAACATATAATATAACAAAAGTCGCAAAAAAAAATTATTTATGTGCCCGCATACCTTTATACGATTACGACGGGAAAATTTTCGTCCGACCATTCGGTTTAGCAACATCAAATTTTTTTGATCTATCCTCCTTTTTTCTATCACTTCAAACCCAACGTTTTTTCCTATAAAAGGGAAAAAAACTAAACCGAATCGTAGGACGCGTCAAGGTCTTTACGAATCGTATTCTCCCTCTCTATCTCAAGATTTTCTTAAATAAATACATACAAAAAATGGGATGAACGTTTTTGTTTTTCACTTACTCAGTTACTTACTTACTTAATCTCTACTTATATACCGGAAAAATGTGTATATTTTTGCATTTTCGTCGTTCGTTTTTCGTCGATATTCAAGAATTCCACTGAACGTGTTCTCGATGTGCAATGTGTTTATATATGTGAATGTCCATGTCATGTATATGAGTTGTAAAAAGAAAAGACTTTTCGAAATGTTCCCGGACGAGGCGGGAAAACGGAAGGGACGATGTTTTTAACGAAAACTTTCTTTTGTCGAGATGACCCGGTTTCTTAGAAAATTCAAGAAATAACTAGAAACTAAGATCAGAAAAATTACTAAAAAGAGATCATCTCGTTATTTATGTATTTGCATGTCTATTATTGTTATTGTTAATATTATTATCATCATCATCATTTATTTTACCACCACCATTATTATTATTATTATTATCATCATTATTATTTGTAAAGGTGAAAATAATACTACAACTCCATAGATTCTGGTGTGTGAAGTATCGGTAAGATCATAACGATTTCTATTACTCGAAATAGTTTTTTGATAAACTAGAACATTTTTCCCTCAAAACCTAAGCGTTAAGCCCCGGAACATTTCGGATATAGATGGTTTAAATGTGAGGATGTCAATAAGATTAACAAGTTTTAAAGGAATCACTGTATCGCTGATGCGCTGATGATAACGATGTATCCCGATGATTATCCAGTTATTATCTCTCTCTCCCCATATATACTAATAATAATAATAATAATATAACGGATTATATTTTAAAGAAACTTATTGCGGAAGAAGAACAAAACGAAACAAAACAGAATAAGAAATAAATAATAGCTAAAAGAAGTAAGAAAATATACGTAGATGATATATGTTATTATGAATTAATGAACTATATACTGCAGTCAGTATTTTTTACGAGTACACGTTTTTGGGAAAATAATAATAAAAAAAAATACATATAATAATAATGATAAATTATATTCTCTATACCTATCTTTCTACATAAACTAAAATACATAATAATAATATATGAATGTTGCTATAATACTAATTATATTATTATACCTAATTTATTTTATCATACACCCATAAAATATACATTATATTATTATAATAGGAATTATTATATATCTAGTAAAATATTACAATAATAAAAATGTATTTGTACTGGATTTTCGAATTCTTTATTTATTTTGAAACCTCCCCCCCCCTCCTAGATTTCGAACATGTTCTTCAAATTGTTGAAAGTTTAAGCGCAATCATCAGTTGTTAAGGTAAGTATTGGTGTGGTGATTCTGTTTATGAAACAAAATAATTTTTATTCAGTTATTACTGATTATCACACACGTCATATTATGAGCCTTTAAGATAATTTCACGTTCTATGAAACCACCGATTGGCTATCGGAGAAGGAACAGAATCAAAAGTGACTGGAAACCATCAAAATTACTGAAAGCTTTATTTATGAAGCTCGACAGGTTATGGAGGGCTAGGGCAATAAAATACAATGCACTATGTCTGTATTAATGGACTAAGTGTTGGTTCACTTCTTTATCTGGGAATTGGTGTAAAATGTATCTCCACTCTTTTCTATTTTTGTGCCGTCTCCCTCCAGTCTTTAATGCTCAAATTCGTTAGATTTTTCTGCATTTCTTCGACCCACCTTTTCCTTGGTTAGACCTCTGTTGCTTGTACGGCTACCTTTTTGCATCCAAAATCTAATTTTGTTGGTGTCTTCGTTTGACCTTTAAGGGTAACAGCAAAGGAAAAATACTAAATCGGCTTGGAGTGAATTTTAATTAATTACAACAACAATGTCGAACTTTGCTACAAGAAGTTCATATAAAAGGACCTAGGAACAGAGCAAGAAATCCCCAGACGGAAATTTTGCGAACCATTTTGAGGTATTTCCCTAAATTTTCGTCGCTATACACAGCGCATAACTTTCGTAAGGTGACGATACCCTCTTTCTTTGTGGAATAAACTAAAGCAGGCTGAAAATGATGGCTTCGATTCTTCATTTATTAACGAAAGTGAAACAAACACTATATGATCTTTTCTTGAAGTGGAATAAACATCAAAGACGAATTTTCCACTTCTTCGCGATGCATATTAGTCAATTTGACAAAATATTTTCGCTGCTCAGTGGTAGTGCCAGGCAGGTTTCAGATAGCCATCAATTTTAGTTTAGTTTTAGCGAAACAGTAAGAGAGAGAGAATTTTGTGTTAACTCTAGACTGATATACTTAAATTTACCCCTTTATCGGTAAACTTCGTCGAATCGACGATGAACTTTAAGTTGCAGTTCAAAAGTCGTAATAATAATAAAAGAAAACAATAGCGTATTATTTTTTACAGGTGTGAATCTTCGAATTCCCTGTTGCTTTTTTCCACCTGAATTAAAATTACCATCCTAATTTCTTTCATTTCCACTTTTTCGCCCATTCAAAACAGATGAAAATCCAATTGATCTAATCATCATCCCGGCTTCCATTCTTCCCTTCGTACCCGCCTCCACGAAGTCCAAACAAACACGAAACGGACAAAAAAGCCGACGAATCACGTTTTCCTTTCGGGCGGAAGCCGGAGGCGAAAAGCTCGATTAGCTATGCAAATTTTTTCCGGAATCCAATCTAAATCCGGTCGACGGCCGCGATGCGTGCACGCCCCGGTCGAAGATTTTTCGTTTTCCTCGCCGGAAGGCGGATTCGCCGGTAATTCCCCGCGCAAATATTTGCGCATAAAAACCGAATTAAAGCGGCAGCTAGTTAGGAATATTTTATGCGTAAAGCTTCCCGGCCCCTTTCTACGCGCATACGTACGTACATATTCCCCGTTCGGTCGCTGCCGTCGCGTCCCTGGAGATCGGAAGGAATATCCGCTCGCGTACGGCGGGGCTTTAAAACCACCCCTATCCTACCTATGTATGTACCGTACGTACATACGATACGTACGTACATACGTCGACGTCGTCGTGTCGTTTTTATAAATATTGGATCGGGCGTCGGTCGGTCGTGAAAGGCGAAATCGTACGAGCTGGATGTTTGCTAAATAATATAAAAGCGAACGGGAGGGTGGATAATTAAAAATCGGAAGGGGACGGAGGCGGACGGGTCGTTTGAAACAACGGATTTCGGCGAGGGATCGTTTAGGGGGAATGTCGTTTTCGAATCGCATCTGGCAAAAAACGGAAAGGAGCTTAGCGGGTTCCACGCCAGATTTTCGTGTTTCCACCCTATTTCCCGAGAGGTGGGGAAGTAATTTCGGATTATCGCGTCTATACGGTGGTAAGCAGGTAAGGTAAGAAAGCATTATGGTGGATCGGAAGAGACGACGTAATTATGAAAGAAACCGACGAGGGAAGAAATTAAAAGTATAATCCGAAGAAATGAAAAACGATAAAAGCCCGGGAGAAAATCGAAATAGCCGCAGAAATGATGAGGGGCTGGAGGGGAGCATTTGCAAGAAAAATATTCCAACTCATAGAGCAAGTACGGGAGATTGAAAAGAAACCAAACAACTGATCCAGGGCGCTCATCTGTCCCAATGCACAAGAAAGGCAATAAAATGTATTGTAAAAATGACAGAGGAAGAGCTCCATTAGATACGTGCGATAAGATAAGAACCAAAGCATTAAGAAAAAAGCTGAATGAACAGGCGGAAGAAAGACTAGGCGGATATCAAGTGGGGCTCCGTAGTGATAGGTGAACTATAAATTTTTGCGGTAAAGAAGTACAAACCCACAAGCTATGAGTATAAAGTAGTGCTACATATCCTATTTGTAAATTTTAATCAAGGGTATGATTTAGATTTAGATTTAGATTTAGTCATCTAAATCTACGATAGGGTCAACAGAGCCAAATGTATCAGGCGTCCTCTTAGCTGGAAACACCAAAATAGGTGATTTGACTGGAAAAAATGACTTTGAACGAAATAATATGGAATGGTTTCAAATCAGAGGATTTTCCAGTGAAAAGAAGACCAAAGCAGATTAGCTCACTGTCCATTATAATGTTCAATTTAGTATTAGAAATGATTATAAGAAAGAGTAAAGTAGAGACCAATGGAACAATTTTAGCAAAGAACACCAACATTTTGCAGATGATTTAGCTCCAACAACAAAATTCAAGACAGAACTGGAAAAAACTATAAAAAGATTGTTGAGGGAGGCAAAAAATTACGAACTAAAAATAAACTCTGAGAAAACAAGGTATATGGTGTCAGCGAACGAAAAAAAAAAAAGAAGGAACAAGGTGTTTAAGACTATTTCATTCACTAAAGTAATTTGAAAACGTAGACAGACTCTTCCACTTGGGAGCATTAATGGAGTAAAGGGGTCAGGAACATACAGAAAGAATTACGAGGAAAAGAATGCCAAAAGGAGTATTGGCAAGGGGATGAGTGGGTGTAGGAATAAAATGAAGACCGAGAATAAACGAGGATATGAGAGAAATGCGTGTCAGTGACTGGCAGGCGAAAGCACATAATAGAAAAGAGTACAAGAAGACGATGAAGAAGTTTCGAAACAAATTTATTGTGAAAATAATGTAGAGCAAAATACATATACAGTGTGTTCATTTCTGACACATCGTTGGAAAGGTATTTTGATTAAGAATTCGATGATATATCATACTTTGACATATGGCCAAGATTTGGGGGCTATAGCAGAAAAACAATGCATAATAAGAATTGCAAAATTTTCAACTTCTATTCCTTTTTGGGGTTACCTGAAAACAGTCGTGTACCAAACACAACCGCAAAATATTTTGGCGCACTTGGACTTACAATTACCAGAAACATTTGAAAGGGTCAGAAGAGAATTTGAAAATAGACTATATGATTGTCCTCAACAAAATGAGGTACAATATGAACAGTTAATTAACTAATTTGAATATTTTTTTGAATAAAAGTCGAACAATTGTACAAAGCCATTGGATGAAATCTATAGTTAGAAGATGACAACGTAGTTGTTGAAATATGCATTTCATCGAAACTTTTTCTCCGCACGCATCCTGCAGTCACTTTCAGCCATTCCTCACCCTTTCAACGCACGTCTCGTAAGTACAATGTGCATGCAACGCACGACTCGCGGAAAAAGATCATTAAAACAGCAGTAGTTTCTTTGCAAAAGGAACCGTCTTCCACATCCGGTAGCCGGTAGTACAAGCACCATTTACAAGTGCGACCGGCGCAAGCAAATTGCGTTTCTCGCACTACGTCGCACCTACGTACTTTGTAATCGTCGTCTTCTTCTAACTGGTCTTCAGACACACACACACACACACACACACACACACACACACACACACACACACACACACACACACACACGGTCATCAACATGTAAAGTTGCTAGGTGTATAGGTAGACCTCTGCGGACCAAGGCGGCCTCACGCACCCTCCTCAACAGTTCAGGGCACCTCCTCCTCTCCGTCCGAGAACCGCCGGCAGGTTCTTTCGTCGAATATTCGCGCAGACATACGTTGACCTTTGCTTGACATTTGCGCCCTCTTTTCATCTTAAGTACGCGCGCGGCACTTACCTACCTTTAACCGATCCGGAGTTGGCGCGCTGTACCTGCTTCTATTACGAAGAATAAATGGGGCTTTGTGGTCGTCGAGATGGATTATTGTCGTTCCGGTTTTAAAATGGGGTATTATAACTTATACAGTGCGTCCCCGGCCAAAACAAGACGAGGGAGAAAAAACGTTTGTAACTTAACGAAGAAATCGTCATCTTTTTACAGACGAATTTTTGCTTGCTTTAAAACCATCAATTTTGAAAACGAAGTTTAAATATTCCGTTCAGCAGCTGATAAAAACGCACAAAAATTTTAGGAAAAAAATTTATGAAAATTATTAAATATTTTATATTATTTACCGTATTAAGTATTTATCATTTTTTCTAATTAAATGTTCCTTTATATATTTATGTTTTTTTTTATTTTTAATACATATATTCCTTTACTATAATTTTGGACATAGTGCATAATTTTTATGCACTCAAAAGCACCTCGTTAGGTGTTATGAAACTGAAGGGAAGTTCCTTATAACTTTTCAATTCAGAAATTTCAACAGAAGTTTCCTAATATTTACGGGAGCGTAATGCTTTACGATATTTGGTATAAAAGAATTAAAGAACAGAGAACGTATGTACATGACCTCAAGGAAAAGGATACACGATGAAGAAGATTTAGTAGGAACAAATCCAAAATTAAACTTACGAAGAAGGTCTGTACAATAAAATGTTGGCAAATCACGCTTACAAATAATTTTCAAAGAAATCAAAATCAGACCTTATAGGCCGATTTTTATCCATAAATGAAGAAGTAGGTAAGAAAATGGAGACTGTGACTAAAACAATATAAAAAGTAAAAAAATACCCTTACCACATCTTTCGTGAGAAATCCATTGATTTTAGTGCTGATGACACTGTACGTTTAAACTTTTGCTTATGGGTAGGAGGAAAGTAGTCTGAAAATCGAGATTTTTTCTAGTATATTTTCTCTCTGATGAAGCGATATTTACATCATTTACAGGAAAGTGTTCTTGATGACGTTTCCAATTTACGTGCCTTAAGACAAGGACTATATCGGCCCATTCCTACTCTAGCTACTTCTGTTCAATATACATACATACTACGTAAATCGCCTCCATCTCCAAATAACTAACAATCAGTTCGTTTGTTATGGATATACCTGCGAGTTAAGCATCGTCTTAAGTTTCAATTCCGCTTCCTAATATCATATCGCTTAGAGACAAATTCAAATTTACCGTTTGGACGACGACGGCCGGCGGTTTCCGTTTCGGCAAATCTCGGAGGCGATCTGAGAGGATAAACCGGAATTATAGGGGAACGTCCAAATCGTAACGGACGGCGGTATCTCCTGCGTTATTAAGGTAGAGTTGGGTTCCATTCTGTTCGAAATTCGCTTCGAAGGGAAATTCGGGCAAGAAATAATTTAATCTTGCATTAGAAGATGATACCTCGAAATATAACTGGAGACGATGATGCGCCGAAGTCTGAAACGTTCGAGGTTTCTAGTGTTAGTAACGAGAGATTAATGAATTTGTGGAAAATGAAGATCTCGGACTTGTTAACTGTCAATATATCGTCGTTGAGCTAAACGCGTCGATAAGCTATGGTATCTCTCTGTATTTATATAACGATCCAAGGCGTTATGACTTAACCGCGACTTTGAGGTTTTTCACAAAAAAGTTTTCTTTATTTTTTCGAAACCTTTCGGATTACCACCACCACTTTCTTGGTCGAGAAAGAACACATGTCATATATGTATACAGCGCATTCTTCACAACTTATTTGATTCTTTTATGAAATGAAAGCTGCAAATATTATATTTGTTACCTAGAAAGTGGTGGAGGTTGTGAAAAAGTCAGTTCGGCGGTTAAGTCAGACGGGCTTGGGGTTTAAAAAGTAGTGAAGGTAATCTGAAAGATTCTGAAGAACTAACAACAAAATCAATCCCGTGAAAATTCACTATCGCGATTAATTTAAAAGGGCTCGGGATCTAGAAAGTTATTGTTAAAATTAAAAAGACAAAATCAACTTTGTGAATAAGTGAGCATCGAGGTTAAGTCAAATTGGCTTGGGGTTTAGGAAGTGGTGAAGGTAATCCGAAATATTCTGAAAAATTAAGAACAAAATCAATTTTGTGTAAAAGTCAGTATCGTGGTGACGTCGAACGGGTTTGAGATGTTGAAAGTGGTGAACGAATCCGAAACCTAAGTATTTAAATGGATCACGACTTATATAATACGTTTGATTAAAATTTTTCAGAATACAAAATTGGGATAAAACGGAAACGTAATTTCCAAATGTTTTAGCGTACTTATCGAGCGGACTAGCATAGTAAATCCGCATCATAAATAACCCTAACGTGATAGTACATAAATTAATCGATACTTCAAGTCCGTACAGCCCTCGACGGACGATGTTTCTGCCTTGTTTAAGCCTTCATGAAGGTTACGTAGCACGTAATAGTTTAAAAATAGCGAATCTGGAATTTAAGCTACCTAACGTATGGTACGTACGTAAACGGATGTGGATGACGAAGGAATATTACAATCTAAAAATCGAAGCTGTTTTTCTCTGGAATTATAGAATAAAATTAGAAATCTACATACCTTTAGTAAACGGAGAAAGGAAATTTCTAATATATATCTTAGCAAAAGAAAGTAGTGTGTAACGAGATAAGCTAGAATAGAAATTGGTGGAGCTGCCGTGTCTATAACTAGTACTTTGATATTTATTACGTGCCTCTCAAGGAAACATTACTAACTATAGATTGTGTGGACATATTTTTGCCTTGCCAAGGGAAAGGGATAACGGTAGAAACAATGGGAAAATTTATCAATAATGCTTGGCTAAAAGTATGACCTTCGATGTTTTTCGGTACAATAGATTCTTGAATCTGCCTGGCCTCGATTTCCCATTATCGTTCTTATGTGTTCATTCCCGAATATAGTTCAATAATAGATGGTGGGATTATACGGATAGTAGTTGTTTTTGAAACAAACATTGCCCATTATCTAATTAATTATGTAATGTACACTGTTTTGCAAATACAATTGTAATAGTTTTGGGTTTATTGTACCGCCCCTAGCTAGTTTACGATATTACCTCGGTGTCTTCATCTAACACCTCGCTAATGGGGAATTTATTGACGTAATCTATAACCTAATTGCTATAACTAAAAGCGAATATTAAAGTATTAAAGTACTTTTTCACCTTTTTCTCATTGACCAACGGCTCCGCTTTTTATTCTTGGTTCCCTCGCATTCACGAGTTTTTCTTGTCCCCATCAATCCCCCAGAAAGTTAAAAGAGTTGAGTTAAGCTCTTGCTTTCGGGGTTCCTCGCTCGCAGGTGAATTTTTGGTGTGTTCCAATAGAATTGAATCAGCAATTCGTAAAATAATTGCACTTCTATAAAAGAAAATTGCTTAACAATATTTTAGCAGAAGTACTGGCTATAGAACGTTAGGACTGAAATTTAAAAATGGAAATACTATTGGGGATTGCAGCCAAGGATGAGCTGAAATAAAAGTCTCTCTTTCAGTAACTCTAAGCTTTGGAATTCATGTAATCCTTCATCGGAGAGTTATCCATGAGAGCTGAGAAAACAGCTTGTCAGGAACTGAACAGAACGATATCAAGATCACACTACGTCGCAATTTCTTTAAAATTGAAGTAAGTTAAAATTTTAAGTAAAAATTTAAGTTAAAATTTTAAGTATTTTTGCACATGTGCAAAACGGAGGTTAACGTTCATGGTTCCGGAGTAGTATGTGTGGTGAACAAGTTTTTATTCAATCTTATTTAAGTATATGTGAATTTCAAAAACAAATTAAAATTTAACTTAATTTTTTACTTTAAATTTTAAATATATTGCGATATAGTGTGATCTTGACGTCATTCTGTTCAGTTGCTGACAAGCGGTTTTCTCAGCTATCATGAAGAACTCTACGATGAAGGATTAAATGAATTCGTAAGCTTAGAGTTCCTGAAAGAGAGACTTTTATTTCAACTCATCCTTGGCTGCGATCCCCAGTACTTTTTCCATCTTTAAATTTAAGTCCATCGCTTAACAATTTAATTATTTTCGCTCAGATTCTTGGTTAGTGATTCCAAAACTATCTGTAGTACCACATCGGTAAACTCCCCACCTCACAATTATTGAAATAATAAATTCGGTGAAATGGTGTCAGTAAATATACAGATAGTTCCCGAATAAAAAACAAATATTTGTTTATACATTTATCTAGTTATATTTTCACTGATGAAAGTGTTCCGAAAACGTTTGTAAATCACTTTTGGTTAATTAACCTAATTTTGGTAGAAAATTATCATATAACGTAAATAGATCGCGATATCAGACTATTATATATATTTCACTGAAGATAACTATCAAATTGTCGAAATATATAGCAAATATTCGACGATTTTCGAAAATGTTCGGCTACGTAAAAGGCATCGTTATATCCGCTACGAGCTAAATCAATTTATTTCAGGCAAAACGACCAAAAAGTCCGGTACGAGATGCACAGACAGATATACCGTATCGAATTCATCCCCCGAAAATCCAACATCCGAATTATCTCGACGTACCTGCCGCAGACCCTTCGCGATAACGTGCCTTTGGGGGCGAGCCGAGTAAGCCGGGGCCGGACGAACGGAGCGAAGAGGAGCAGGGAGTACATCGCGGAAACGGATATAAAGGACGGCGTTTAAATGGCACTTTTCTAAGGTATAATTTAGACAACGGTTTAATGAAAAGTCTCGCCGGCGCGCGTTGCAGCGAGGGGAGACCGGTTCCCATGGCGACGCTGCATCAGCCGCCGAGCCTTGCTCTGGGGTCGTTCGATCCGGGGGCGCTTCGAGGGCCGCGCAAAGCGTTGTTGGAGGTGGTTTATGCAGCGCGGGGTGGCACCGTCTGCTACGGTTGCCGCCGCTACCGCCCGCGCTTGCGACTACGGACGTTGCCGTTACCGTTGCCGCCGCCGCCGCTGCCGCCGCTTCGGTCGTTGTAATCGGGCAATAACTTTTGTTTTTGCCAAGTTACGTTCGATGTACGCCCGTAGTAGTAGTGGTGGTCGTAGTAGTAGTAGTACGCTTTGGGTGCAATCCGTAGGGAAATGGAAAGCGGGAAGTAATATTTAGTTTGTTCGTTTTACCCGCGCCGTGGATGGGAAAGTTTGTTTTTCCTCTTTTACGTTCTGCATTTCGGTATTTCGTATTTTACGAGTCTATTGTTTTTAACAAAAGAGGAACTGTAGAACAAATGACGACAAAACAAAAAAATTTGCTGGTGACATTTTTTGTTTTGTACATGGAAAATCTACCTGGGACATTTAAGAATCGTAACTTAACGAATTGATATGAAAATGATCTGATCAATATCTCAGACGTTAATCCCAATTACGTATCTTTACAATTCGAGGATTCCAAAAGTATGCGCAAGCGCTATAGTACACAGGGGATTTGAAATAACATTTCTCCTTGGTGTTGAACACAACTTGCTGCTTCTACAATTAAATGTATCTAATGATGTTATCTACGGTCGTTGTGGTAAAACATTTGGCGTTTCTCTGATCATGCTCCCAACTTCCTTAAAAATTTCTTATTAAAGTTTTCGACGTTGCTGGATAGCGCCGAACAAATTTTCCCGTGTTCTCGCAATCATATCTTGTTCGATCTGACGATGACGCGCTTTGAACTCATTGCAGACAATGCACTTCATTGACGAGCTCTAACGAGGGCGAAACCGGTGCGTGGCTTGTACTCCAAAACAGTTCAATACAATTGAGGGTTCCAATGCAAGAACAGGTCAAGTCCATGTCGGGTAGATGTTGAAGAGAGGGGAAAAGCATTACAGTGAAGAACTATGGAAAACTAACTATTTGAATAAACTTGATACATCGCAGTAAAAAAATACATCTACTTTGGCAACGCCGTTCCTCAATTATGAATTATTATGCTATAATTTTAATTGGACTTGACCCATTCTTGCATATTATTTTGTATTTCACTTCCAAAAATACTAAATAAAACAAAAGTAATGGAAATATGTTATTATACTATTAATATTATTATACACTATCGTAACTAGATTGTTATGTTACCTGGCTGGATATAGCGACCAAACATGACCAAGACTTTAGCAAGTTTTGCCCCCTTTCTGTCATGGACCTGAATAGGAGAACTTATCTAGGTGCTAGGTCCTGTGCTAACGCCTTGGTATAAATCGAACTACCTAAAACTTTCAATTTAGCAGCTAGACAGGTACATCTGGGCAGGGCTTAGGCAGAGTATTACTTTTGAACTAGGTTAATTATAGTTTAATTTTTCATATAAATGCAGAGTGAATTATTGGCAATATTTTTATTTCTTTATTCTTATTGAAGTAAAAACTTCTTAAGGGACACAGGCCCGAGCGTAAGCGTAACCGTAAGCGTAATCGTAATCGTAAAAGCGTTAAATTTGGGCGGAGCCAGACGCCAGATCCTCAGTACGGTTTTGCAAAAGCTGTCATTTTCGTATATACGTATATATAATATACTGGCATTTAATACTTTACTATATATAAGGACACAGTCGTGCAGATTAGGGATAAAATAATTTCGGCTACGAGAGAAGATTCATTGAGGAAATATTCGCTGAGAAAATGAAAACTGGTTCTAGACGAATCGCTCTAGTGTGCTCTAACGCCCAAACGAGGGAAATTTCACGAGTTTTGACGTCAAAATCGTATTCTACACCTTCGAAAACATTTTTACACTGAATTTCGTCTAATTTAGAACATATTATTTTTATTCTAAAATTCCAAAGGGAATTCCCTTGGAATTTTGGAGAAAATCGAAATGGCCCGAAGTTCGACTTATTAGACATCAAATTAAAGCTCTTGTCGTGCAGATTAGGGATAAAATAATCTCGGGTACGAGTGACGGTTCATAAAGGAAATATTCAATGAGAAAGTGAAATCTAGTTCTGGGCGAATTGGTCTAGGGTGCTCTAACGCGCAAACGAAGCAAATTTCACGAGTTTTGACGTCAAAATCGTATTCTACACCTTCGAAAACATCTTTACACGCAATTTCGTCTAATTTAGAACATATTATAATTTTTTTCTAAAATTCCAAAGGGATACCCCTTGGAATTTTGAAGAAAATCGAAATGGTTGGAAGTATGACTTATTACACATCAAATGAAAGCTCTCTCATTCGAGAGAAATTTCATTGTAAAGACTGGTCAGTGCGACCTTCTGAAAAAGATAATTAAGGATACTTTAAGTACTAATTTTAATACATCCTTCCTTAAAAGTATTGTGCAAAGTGACCGTTTCAAGCTCTATAAGCGACTGATTGTTATTGAACTAAATTCACAATTGAAAATATGATAAATTTTAGTGACTATTGAAACCTACAAAATTTTCGCAGAACCTATCGCCATTTTTTAATTTGTTGCCAAATGCAAGTAATTCTATTATTATGACATATTTCTTGAATGCGCGTCCAACTAACCCATGAACTTTTTGATAATATTTGAGTTTTGCTTCCCTTATTAAGGAATTTAGTAAATTTCTGTGTTGTTGTAATTGCCAGAATTACTGGAAATGCTGCACATATTCACGTATTATCTGAAGTTACCTTCGCTAGTTCCGAATCTGTTCTTAATGTAGTACATATATAGTTTCTAGCGCGTGTTTAGATAAATAAACACAATCGGAAATTTCTTCCTACGCTTTCCTTGTTTGATTTTCGTGTTCGTCGAAGAAGACGAGGGATAAATCTTTCGACGAACGCAAAAATCGCTCCGAGAACTCCGCAGCAGCGTCGCAAATCCGAAACGCCGACGAAACGGAAGAATAACAAAACAAAATCGATACGGAAAATTACATACGAAACGACGGAACCCGGCGAGAAGAAGAAGAAAAAAAAAGGGGGTAGTATCGCGAAAAAGCGCTCCCTCGCTCATTTTTTATGCAGGCTGACAGCACTATTTCCTGAAAAGGGCTACGTCCTCCCGGCGCGATATCGGTCAAGTGTAACACTTCGTCGGGGCGCGTCCGTCCGACGACCGTTATTTCTTTGGACGACTGCAGCGTTGTCATGGCGATACTCCGGTTCGAGAGCGTCATCTGCGAAAGCTCGCCTCGCGCCTCGCTTCACCGTCGTCGTCGTCGTCGTCCTACCGAAATGAGCTTTCTCCGGCTCGACGGACGCGCAATCCTCTATTGTTTCGAAACGCCGCCGAACGGCCAGATATTCTCCGGCTTTGTTTAGCTCGCTACCGTGACGAATTACGCTGGTAGAATGCGAATATTGTAAATGCAGGTCGTCGCAATTTTATGGGTATTTACATATATGTAGAAGTGGGTGTTTTAGTAAATATGGAGGTAAAAGGAGCGAGTTCAGCTTCAAAAGACAAAAATATCCTTGAAGATTAACGTTCAATCGTTGGGCGCCTCTATCGAGGCCATAATGCTTATACTGCAATGTCCCATTGTTTCATAGAATAATTACAAATTAAAAAATCTTTGTTGTAACATTTTAACACTACTATTTGTCACTTGCTCGCAGAAATAAGAAGAAGCAAGCTACACTTTCTCTATATTCATTATCTTCGTCGTCCCGTTTATATATGGAATTTAAACTTTGGGTGTATGTAAGTAGGTGTGTATTCGCTTCCGCAAAAAAATTTTTGGTGTAAAAGACCGCAAAAAATGTGTAAAAACAGCCAAAATCGCGCACCCGCCCTTTTTCCTATGGGACTTCGGAAGGATCTTCGTTCTTACGTCGATCGACGATTACTCCAACGGTTGTCGAGCAAATCTTAAATTTCTAATTTAATTGGGGAAGATCCCCCAAAACGATAGCGAATGTACACGAAGAAGTTTTATCTAATAATTTGAGATTCACGGTTGACAAGGTGCGCCCGGACGATATTTCTTCGGAATTTGCCCCCGTTATCTTGCAACGATGACTTGCAGTACTTCAAGGCGGATGCAACATCGTTTTTCTATCGACCGCCTCGCAACTGTCCCCGTCCGTTTTGTTCGTAACCTACTTTTTCTTTCTTTCATAAATGCCCCCGCCTCACATATGACATAGACGCTATCCGTCCGCACGTAAAAAGCGATCATCTACGGCGTCGTCATGAACCTTGACCTAATTCCGAACTCTATATTTAGATGATGGCAGGTGCATTTTCCTCACAATAGAAAAGTAAATACACGCATTTTTTAATACATCGCTATTTCTTAACCGAAGGGTACGTGCAGTGCCTATTTATATGAAATTCATTAGCAGTATGAGGATGTTGAGGTGTATAAAGTGTCGTTCCTTAAGAGTGATTTTAATTTTAAATAAAACAACAACGGTTAGACACGCCAGTTTAGTTCTTTGCTTTATTTTGAAGCTTGAACATTGCATTCATGTTCGGAACAAGGTATCTTTCACCACTGTTGACGCTGGCGGATTTGATCGCTCCAATTTCAGGTCAGACTGCCCAATATTTGCAGCTGTATACCGGCGATAACTTGACGAGTATTGGCTTCGAAATGATTCAAAATTTGTGGATTATCGGTATAAACTTCTGCTTTGTCGAACCCCAAAAATACATAATCTACGGATGTCAAATCATTCGTCGTGAGGTAATCTAATTATCAAACTTATCCCTCAGCAAATCAAGCGTACGATATGTACGATTTCTTGCTGCGAAAATCGATGAAATCCTGACAAAATTGCTGGGAAATCTCCGAATTTTCACCCGACACCGAAATCCGATTATACAGCGTTAGCACAACAATATCAAAACCAAACGCTTTATTTTGCGGACAACGTGAGACAG
This sequence comes from Chrysina gloriosa, assembly GCA_038088585.1. Lineage (NCBI taxonomy): Eukaryota > Metazoa > Arthropoda > Insecta > Coleoptera > Scarabaeidae > Chrysina > Chrysina gloriosa. The sequence continues at coordinate 10,853,537 of CM076094.1, read as the reverse complement.
ATACGTCCAACATGGGAGCATGTATGCCTTAAACTATATTTCCAATCAAGCTATAAATTAACTATTTTAGCACCTCTATGGAGAACTTTATGCGGGTATAGCCAAAAGCAAACTATATTTTGCTTAACAGTCCGTATTCCTTGGACTCATACATACATACTTCTTTTTTACATAGTGAGTAAAAACGACAATTAGTAGTAAGAGAGGGAAACATTTAATTCCAAGAAAAAGCAGTTTGAAAAGAGAGTTTGAAGATGACCAAGGAAAAGAATCTTGTAGCATAACCATGAATATACTAGCACCAAGGAATCATATTTAAACAAGCGAGATATCGAAAGTTTTCCTTTGGTTCGTAAGTTGCAAGGAATACATACGATCTAAGCTAACGCAGTTGTCATTGTCTTTTAACATGAAATAGCAGCATTCTTTCATAAACTTGTAGATGCTAGTTTCTGCTTCATTGAAGCTAATACTCGTCCGTCTTTTCCAGCTCGCCTTCGACAATTCCCTACGCCATATCCAAAATTTATTTCGCGGTATGAGATTAAATTAGTCGAATCGATGATCGGGAAATACCCCTATCTCTCTCTTTTTCTTCCCCCAAAAGAAACGGGATCAGAAACCTAAAGCATCGACCACATTATAGATGCCCCTACGTATAGAATCAGCGAACGCCGACCCAGACGCGTCTGCTCGGTTCATTGTTTGTTTTCGACGCGACCGGCCGAGGGGACAATAAAGAACGACCGAGAAGAGGGCCTCAAAACAAAACCAGAACGAAAACGTGAAGAGGAAAGCAACCTTCTTTTCGATTCAAATCGAAAATAATAAATACCGGTCTACTTGCGAGCTTGCCGTGTTTGTATACCTACATACGTACGTATGTATACGTGTGTATGGGAGAGACGCGACGAAACGGACAAAGCATTTGCATGTCGGTCGTCTGGTTCGTTCGGGATTATGCGAGGAATGCGCGCTCTCCCGAACTTACTTATTATCGGTACGATGCCGGTAGCAGCAAGGTAGCAAGGCAGCGGACACCTTGTGCGATGATCGTGAGATTTGAACGAGGACGTCGGAGATTTCCTTTACAATTTCGAGCATTGTCGTCTCTCCCAAGGTTGTCTCGAGGGCTAATTTGTCGTGGGTTCGCGCGAAAGGGAGGCAAAGCGCGACGGCTTTTATTCGCAAAATTTAAGGCGTAGTTAGTAGCGTTTCCGGTCGGATCGGAATAGGTCATGCCAAGGACGTCGAAAGAATGGGCGAGAAACGTTATTGGAATTGAAGACGAGGTTTCTGCAAATTTTCTTAAAACGGCGGTTCCCAAATACTTTTCTGTCGTTGAGCTGTGATTTCTGTCCATGTCGAGCTCAATTACTAAAAGATCGTTTCGTACTCGAGAGATCTGGCCAGTACTAAGAACGTTGAGAGATGAAGGCGTGCCGGAATTTTTATCTGCAATTGAAAATTATAGACCTCGATGCGTTTGAACCGCCGCGCCGCAAGCCTTTAGGTCTGTACTAGATCAAGTCCAGCAACATATCGTAGTAAATTTTGCCACAAAAATAATTTAGAACTGGATGAATAATCTTTGACAATTGAATATTCGCAGCTAGAAGGGAATTGTGTGAATTCTCGGCCGAAGTCATCATCATATGCCCCCGAATCTATATTTTTTAAACGAATTTCTGTTTTAAAATAATGGGCAACACTTGAACTATCCCGATAATTCGATGTTGTAGAGCAAATGATACCGTAAACTTCGAATTAGTTTAAAATGCGTATATAATTGGTGGTTAGTGATCGAACCTCGTGTTGAGCTCTGAAATTGACGTTGTCCTCCGACTTCTATCGATTATACTCATTAGTTAGAATATTCAATAGATGAACTTAAAAGCCCCTAGTTTTAAACCTGCTTTATATGTTCTTTCTTTTCTTTTACTTGATTAAAATCAATTATTATTGATGCAAAAAAAAATGAAGAAACCAAACTAAAACATAAAACAGAAGAGCCTCTAAATAAAGGAAGTAAGATAGATAGATGTATAGAATTTAAAACAAGAACGACTAGAAATGGTAGTTGAAAAACTCCTCCACGGTGTAGAACTCTCCCTCGATCAGTGCCCCTTTGGTTTTCCTTGTGAAGGCCTTCATATCAAGTTGCTTGAGATGCAGAGAAAGGCGATTGTAAAATTTGATGCCCCAATAGTGCGCGTTTGTTTGTGTTGCTACAGTACGGTGTCTGGGAATACTCAGATTATTCCGATAAAGCGTGCTGTAGCTATGTTCTTCGCCATTCTTTCTATATTATTGTTGGTGTTCATGAATATACTTTACGGCATGGTATATATATAAGGACTTCAAGGTGAGTATTTTGTGCTTCTTGAAGTGGCCTCTGCATGAGTCACGATATTGAAGGCCACTTATAGTCCTTATCGCTCTTTTCTGGAGGATGAAAATTCGTTCTGCCGCCGAAGATGCTCCCCAGGAAAGGATGCCATAGGATAGGTGACAATGGATGAAGGAATTGTAGGTATTTATGACTGCTTGGTATGTCGCTATAGTTTTTATTCTTTTAATGCAGTAAATTCCTGATTTCCCTAAGAAAATATGGATAAGAACAGCTGCATTTTCACGGTTGTAACCTTTTGGGAAAGTATTTTTCACTTGTTTTATTTGAGCTTAAGACTTCCTCTAGTTGTGATATTTAGAAAAATTTAATTTCGTCTGATAGAATTTGGGAGAATTTACTGTTCTTGCTTGTTACATTTTATTAAGCATAACAGGCAAGATATCTACATTATACAGCTCTACTTGCCCTGAAGTCCTAGAGCCATAACAATAATATTTACTCAATAATATATTATTAATTATTATCCGCGCGATTTAACATATGATTCTTAATTAACTAAGCTATTTCTTGCTTCTCTTCCTCTCCAATCCACCACATTTACATTACTAAGGTGCTCTGTCACACTATCGTACTATCTTTCCCGTGATCTTCCTTTCTTTCTCTTACTAACTGGTTTTCTATATATTGCTATTTTTGGCATTATCTCTCCGCCCATTCTCTTCATATGACCCATGCACCGTATCCTTCGAAGCCTGATAAACGAACTTATGCTCGGTTTCTTGTATGGAATTTTCAATTCTCCATTTCTTCTTTCATCCATCTTCCTGAATTAAAAAAGAAGCAATATTAAAACCTATTAAAACCGAAATTTTTACGAAAATAGTCGCAGCAATACTCACATACGGACCTGAAGTACGGAAAGCAACAAAGAATCAAAAAGGGGAAACACAAACCATTGAAATGAGATTCCTCAGAAGGATAGATAGAAAAACAAGACTAGATAAAACAAGAAATTGTACAATCAGAGAAAATTTAAAAATTCAGCGCATATAAAACAAGATAGAAGAAGAACATGTTATGAGAATGGGAGAAGATACACTGGTAAGAAGAGTTGTCGAGGGAGAACTGAAAGGGAGAAAATGTTGGATGGAGGAAGTAAGGGTAGCGGCGGATGAAAGAAATATAAATTGGAAGGAAATTCGAAGACAAGTGCAAGGCAGGAAGACATGGCGAAGGGTACGGAAAAGAACCCCAACGTGACTCAACCCGACGAGCCCGATACCCTGAAGGGTATAAGGATTAGGATTAAGTAAATAAATACATCTGAGATTAATTTTTTTCATTATAACACCCTTAAGGAAAGTGTTGGTTTTTGTCGTTGTTTCATTTGGGGTTGGATGCTCTTCAGATTGTTACTTCTGGAAAAGTTTTCGTGTGAAGCGCGCTCTTATGGCCGTGCTAGTATTTCGATCATATTTTCACCATTTCTTGGAGAACTTAAGGTGTCCAGTCCCAAAATGATGACGATTTCTGCAAACATCAGGATTGCAACTAATTTCAAGTAGTAATTTAGATTTAATTAAGTAATTGTGCAGTAAAGAGATTAGCGATGTAATACATATATATATGTCCGTAATACTACCCCACACTCCTTGCAATCGCTATTAGCTAACACTCCTTCGTCCATCTTTCTCCGCACGTCAGTACGATGTGGACCGCCGAAGTATTATTCTGTACGTTGGAAAAGGTGATAATGAAGCTGGAAATATCATCGCGTCCAATCCCGCTTTAACCTCGCCCTAGCACGATGCTACTTAGACGGCGATATTACTCGGATTTCACATCAAACTGCGATTCACGACGCTAACAATGCAAGCGTCAATATGACCAAAGGGAAAAATACAAAGAAAAAAATACGAAAAAGGAGACAGGAATCGAACGAACAAGATGGAACGACGCGCTCGGAGGATCGAGAAAGCATTTTAATCTGTGTCATTATATTCCCAGTCGTTTTTTGTCGAGGAAGGCCTACTTTTTCTCACCGACTTTATGTGAAAATCGATACCTCGAAGCCCCCGGTATTAAAATATGTATACGTGCGCCGGTATTGTCATATCTAAAAGGGCCATGCATATATGTATGTATATAGGCGAGGGTATTGTACATACGTACGTACGTACGTAGCAAGCAAAATATTAGGGTACTAATTTCCATATCTTTCCCTCGTCGTCGCACGCGGGGACGACGACGACGTGTGGGAAGCTTTCGAGTCGTTGTTTCGTGAATCACCCGGGTCTTTTTTGGGGTCAGCAGACCGTTCCCGGCCGCCACGAGGTAGTAATTACCTGATGATGGCGGTATCGATTGATGTGATCGATATAAGAAAAAATTTACATTAAACAAGACGGAACGAGTATTAAAAGTAACCCCCGAAGATGAGGAAAGTTGGTACTCAAACATTGGGCGAAAGGATTAATTGATTGATTTTTGCAACGTAGGAACGGTCTCTTCGTCCCTTTGTAAACAAGGCTTTACCCACTGTTTTTTCTTTTGTACGAGACAAAGATTTTTGGCTCCGTATAAAGATTTTCTTAGGGTCCTTGTACATTGTACAAAGATTTTTTCTGGGTAGTTCAGTTACCATTATTATGTTGTACAAACTAAAAATCTCTCGTACAAAGATTTTTTCCGATCTTTGAACATATACAAAGAGGCTGGTACAAAAAAGAACAGCAGCGGTTTTAACTAACAAGAATAGAGTACAGAGTGTTGTTTTCAATCATCAGGAGACAAAGTATTTTTCTAAATATGAGAAAATTAATACGGGAGTACCAAAGGGAAGCATCTTGGGTTCCCTTTTTTTTAATTTTATTTATTAATGATTTACATCTGGGTAGTTTTCATGTGACTTTTATTTGCTGATGACACCTCTGCATCACTAAGAGCTTAGACGAGAACAACTTTAAGCTTTCATGCAAACTTAGCTGTAACTGATATGCAAGAGTATTAACTTATTATAAATCAACAAAGACTTTGTAGGTTTCAAAAATTCACTACAATATTGTTTCACCACAGTGTGGCTCCATCGGGTGAATGAATTTTTAAACCTACAAAGTCTTTTTTGATTTATAATAAGTTGTTCGTCATGGACTTTCAACAAGCGATTTCCGCATCAATTAATTATTTGCAAGAGTATTCATATCATAATGGCTTGCATACAAATTGGTCAAAAACCAAAATAATGACATTTTCAACAAAAGCTCGCGCGAATAGTTGGTTGATCAGAACGGGCAGTGGTAGTGTGTTGCATGAGCACTCAAATACAAAATTCTTGAGGATTTACTTGGACTCTAACTTAGCGTGGTATAATCACATTGAGTATGTTGTAAAAGCGATGTCCTTCATCTGCTTTGTGATTTGGAAGCTGCGAGATAAAATCGATTCAAAGACGTTGAAAATGTATTACTATGCCCATGACAATTCCATTTTAAATTACGGAGTTATATGTTGGGAAAATAGTGTGTTAGTGATGCAAAAGAAAATCGTGCGTACTATGACATTTAAAAATTCTCCATTTTCGCGCCGGAATTTATTTATGGAATTCGGTTTTTTAAGCACAACATCAATTTATGTATTGGCCTGTGTTAATTATGTCTTTTTAAATAGGGACAAATTTAGTTTTTTTCTGGAGACAGTGGTTAGAGATAAATTTAACTTGGAAATTCCAATTCATCGATTATCCTTGGTAGGGGCCTCTTTGCAACGCCAATAAAATTGTTTAAAAAGCTGCTGGGGCTATTAAATCAATTATTGGTACAGTCAAGTTCAAAAGTGCGGTAAAAATATTGGTACTTAGATACTTATTTTACCTTGTAAATGAGTATTGAACTGTGACAAGTATATATTTGTATTCATGCGATTGTCAATGTTCTTTTTTGTGGTATACCCTTTTTATTGCTTAACTTTTATATCTTAGCATTACGTCTATTGTATTGACAAATCCCACATTATAAATGTATAATCAAGATGGAATCATTAAACTAAACTAAAGAAACTTAATTTTTTCCTTGCTCGAAAAGTAAGTGAAATGACGGATTTCAGAGTTAGGACCTAGAAAAACGTATCTTCTTCTTCTTCCTTCTTGTAAGTATCTGCTTCTTCTTCTTCTTTTTCTTCCTCCTTGTAAGTATTTTCTACTCCTTCTCTACTTCTTCTTCTTTCTTCTTGTACCTGCTGGCTTTTCTTCTTCCTTCTTGTAAGTATCTGCTGCTGCTATCTCTTCTTCTTCTTCTTCTTCCTTGCAAGTATCTTCTGATCCTTCTTCTACTTCTTCCTTTTCTTCCTGTGTCTGCCGCTTCTTCTTCTTCCTTTCTTATAAGTATTTGCTGTTGCTACCTCTTCTTTCTTCTTCTAAGTATCTGCATCTTCTTCTTATTGTCATTTTTCTTTCTTGTAGCTATCTGCTAGTTTATTCCAACTTCACATGGATTCCCGCCATGTTTTGGGCGGGTCTACCTCCTCATCTGTTCCCAACAACGAATTTGTCTGTGACAACTCTAACAACTCCCTCTTCCTCCATTTTTGAAAGGTGGCTAAATTTATGAAGAAGTTTATAAGTGAGGTGGAAAGATCGGCCTTTATTTGCGAATATTGATAAGAACGTTTTTCTTTTTTTTTACAAAAAAGAAGAAAACCCTGCAATTACTCAGTTGCAACATCAATCAAAGTTTTTTCCTAAAAGCGCCGCTTATAAAAACGGTAGAGGTCACCTTAATCGCCGATAAGAATACCCACACCACGAAGAAACAAAATTCCTTTGAGCAAAAGGGAAAATTTTTCTTCCTTCATCCACCGTCATATTTCACGCCGAACAAGACCGGAACTTTTGTTCCCTTTCGTTAGGTTTCGTTTTCCTCTCGGATTTCCTTCGGGCAATTTGAGATTTAAATTTAACTTTTCGATTTTCTGTTCCGACGTTCGCCTAAACCGTATTCTAACTTTTTAACGCGAACGGACGCGTCCGAACGGATCGCGCGAAGTTTGATTGAAAAAATGGCCGCCGTCGCGTTTCGGGCAATTCGAAACCGCCTTATCGTCGGCTAGAATCTGCGAACGGAAAGAACCGGTCGGTCGTTCGTTCGGTCCGTCGCCGATGGATTCGACGGTAGAAATTAACGAAGTTATGCGCCTCAAAAAAAAACGGAAAAAAAAGAAATTCGATTTGATACCGTTTGTTTTTGATAAATCTCGCGAAGCCGGGAAACCAGAAACGAAGGGCACAAAGTCAGAAAGTATGAAGAAATTGCTGCGCATCAGTCTTTGTCGGTTGGCTTTACTTTGATAGAAGCAATCCCTTCTGCCTTCGTTTTCTTAAGTTTCTTTTGTATGCGCACCCGAAATAATTCTTCTTTCCTTGGGTACGTAATCCGCTTATTACAGTTTACTTATTAGGCTTCGGATGTACGATCCAGCCTACTAGCCTGTTTTACTATTTTCTCATGGCAAAATTTAGCCCCATTCAAAGAGGGAAACACCAAGCAATTACCCCAGTTACCTGTTTAGATCTCAAGGAGACCACGTCATCAAATTGTTTAAGTTCAAAAACTCCACAAGGTAGATGTAGTAATTTCCTCGGCATTTTGCAGAAGTTGCAGTCCTCTAAATGGCATACATGGTTTGAACAACGACTCTACATGACAGCACAGTATATCAGACTTTTTAGAGGGATCTGCTGATTTACCACGTCATTACTTTTCTTAACTAAAGGCACAGATAACTATAATATCTTGTCACGGCGAGAGCCAATTTCAGACAAGATGAGCTTCCAGATTTTCGTCAGCTCAAAGAGTAGTCTCAACAAGTTAGATGACGTGAAATAAAAATATAATGTTAACAGACTTTGAGGAAGTCTGGCTGTACAACGTTAGGGCAAAAGTGAAAAGATGGTCAAACTTCTGGGGATTGCAGCCAAGGGTGAGTTCAAATAAAACGGTCTCTTTTTAAACTATAAGCTTTCGAATTATATTAAATTCATCTTCAGAGAGTCACCAAAGACAATGAACAAATAAGCTATAATAGCTAAGCTATATAAAACGACTTACGTAAGAGCCGAGAAACAGCAATGCAGATGTTGTAACAAAGTTAAAAATTTAATATTTTAAAAAATTTAAAAGTTTCCAAAGTTTATAAATTTCCAAAAATTCTCTCTGACTCCCTGATGATGAATTTAATATAATTCGAAAGCTTGGAGTTTAAAAGAGAGCGTTTTATTTGAACTCACCCTTATCTGCGATCCCCAGAAGTTTGACCACCTTTTCGCTTTTGTCATAATGTTTAGAGCTTCGAAGCCTTCCTTTAACTTTAGGCAAATCTAAGAACTGCGTCTCTCAAAACGCGCGCTGCAAAGAAGAAGAAGAAGAGGTGGCGAAACACACCTAAACACACTTCATTGTGTGATGTTCATTGTGCAATGTTTTGGTGTTGTACAGCGTTCGTCTTGGCCATTAGCCGGATTCGCCAGTGATACTGAATTCCCCCAGTTGTCCACAGAGGATGATAACTTAGTTGCCGAAATACGTATCTGGATTTATTTCCGAAATGCGTGGTAATGGTAATTTTATGTATTTTATATATTATTTTAGTCACAATCTCCTTATTCTTATTTGCATTTTTCAAATGTGCAATAAATCTTTCTAGAACGATTTTATTTTTTCCGCAATTTTTTTCTTCTCGGTGGTTCTTAATCTTTTTTTTTTTTAATTTATTATTATTAATTATTTAATTTTTGAATTATTATTATTATTATTATTATTATTATTATTATCTTTTGTCGCTGTTAGTTTAATTCATCGGATGTATCGGTTCTTCTTTTTTCTCCCTTTACTTCATCTTGGGAATACTCTGCCCATCTATTTAAACGTTCTTCTATGCCTCCCACGTGTTCCCCCTTCTTTTGTTTTTATAGACCGTTTTGTTTCGTTTCGTTTCGTTTTGGGCGAAGGACCAAAAGCTTTTTTATCTCTTGCAATGGAGTTTGAACATGTGTCTCCTTCTTCTATTGAAAATGGTTTTTGTCTTTGTTTAGGTAATTCGTGCAATTAATTAAAGAAAATCTGCAAATTTTGCGTTTTCTTTTTCTGTGTAATTTTCCGAAAAATTTGACTTTATTTCGGACTAACAAAATAATTGAAGGTGCATCGTATTTCGCAAAACCGATCCCGGTCCGGTTAGCGACCTAGGCGAGCTGAGCCGGTGCAGGAATCGCTCGAATCCACAATGCGCAATTACGGATTCGAGGGTTGCTGCTGATCCCGCCGCCGCCGCCGCCGTCGCTGCAAGGGGGTCGACGAACTCAGCGAATTTCAAGGGTGTGTCCGCCGCGTTTCCGAACCGCGATGCAGACGCGAGGCGGCGAAGTTAGCTCCGCTCGTCCAGTTTCCCTTCCTTCCTCCACCCCTTTTCCCCGCCCGCTCGAACGACGTATTGCTCGAGTTTCTTTTTTCGAGTAAACAACACGTAATGCATACCGACAAGTACCAACTTCCGCTCGTCCGTTCGTCCTCTCCTCGTACAGAAAATTATGAATGAATGGGAGTCGGGAGTCCGCTTTAGGTCATCATCTTCCCGTCTTCGGGCGTGATAATCAGTTTACGAAAGCGTAGTGAGGCGCGCTGCGGACATACACTCTCCGGTCGTACTGTTTAATATTTCAATTTGTACGCTGGCACTTTAAGCTCGAGGATGGCGGGAAGCTTTCGACGATGACACCTTTCGCTTTTGTGTGCGGTAAATTACGCGCTAAGAAGCGGTAATATTTGGGTATACAATTCGTATTTCGCCTTGACTTTCTGTTATTATTATTATTATTATTATTATTGTAATTAACGGGATGTTCTCGAGCGATCCGTTTTCGAACTCGAAAGTAATTTGTTCAATTAGTGCGCTCGCGTCCGTTCTACGGACGAATTTACACGTAATTTACACGTGAAAGTTTTTCCCCGGCTTTTCGACGACGACGATTCATGTTTTCGTACGATTTTACACCTTTGGAGGTGATCAAATCATTTCTTTTACGTAGAGGATTGGAAATAGTTTTTAATGGATCGATGTGCGAGATGGAAGAAGCGCACAGGGGAGTACCGCAGGGTTCGGTTGTGGGGCCACTTTCATTTTATTTCATTTCATTTATTTACATCAATAGGTACTATATACGATAATAATTGATTTTAGTCAAGTAAAAAAAGAGGATATGAAGCCGGTTTAAAATTTATACGAAATAAATGAATAAAATTAGAACATAAAGTTGTATTTGTAAAGCCCGTTTTACATTATCATATTAAATTGTACGTAAAAATTGAATACAGTTTTGTAGTACAATGTAAATACTATTTTTCTGTGCAAAATCATTGTATGAAATTAGAACCTGTCCTACTTTCATACTATAAATGTTTTGACTTGCGCCTGCTCACTAGTCTGCATTGCACGTATTCCAATCTAACCTCATTTTCTTATGTTTATGTCTTGTCCAGTCCTGTTACAGTATAAAATAAACGTGAGTTTATACATTATACTGTGGTCGTGTCAGCGAATGTTTTTATTGGGCGTTTTACTAAAAGTATTAGTGTTATTAGCTAAGGATAAAATTAATTTTTTTGTAGGTTATGAGAAATATTTGTAAATACTGTGTGATACCGGTGTACAATTTGAAACGAGGATGTAGCATGGCACAGAATCACAAACAGCATTTTTGTACAAGTTCATAATACATAATGTGTAATAGCGCTGACGAATGATGGGGTTTAAATTCATAGAATAATCTCGTACAAAAGACTGATGAAGCGTTTTACATTGTACCATAAAATAGTATTCAATTGTTTAATACAACTTAATATGAGAACTAGTATGTTATCGTTACACACGCTACTTTTAAATGTCAGATATACAATTTCCAAAATAGTTCTGGAACCAATAAAAAATTAAGTTTAACCGATCTTGAAGAAAAGTACCCAACACCTTTAAGAGAATATTTTTCAACTTTTTGGTGCATATTTCCACGCGTATTTTTCCAAGCTAGTAATAAGCAGAAACTAGGACTTTCCGGGGCGCGTAAGCAGAAGACATTTAACGGTTATTCACCCCGAATACGTCGTTGGCATGTCATAAACTTATTTCCCCGATATCGTAAATTAAATAGATAAAAAGGAAAAATCGGATCGCATGAAATTTTAGGTCTACTATACCGCGTCCCGGCCCTTCTCCTCCTTTTACCTCTTTCTACCTGGTACGCCTTGTCGCGATCGATTCTAAATTTTATCCTGTCGTGTCGTAAACGCAGATTCGCGTTTTCCGTGTGTGTGCATGTACTACGACGTACATCGTAAATATACTTTACGGCGCGCGGCGAAGAAATAGGACGGAATATTCCGTCGGTTTCGAGGAAAATTCTAGATACGCCGCCGTCACCCGAACGAAGCGGGAGAAAAGGGGAAACGTCGGCGGGTATTACGTTAATCTCGTTCGATTATGTCGGAGGGCGGTGGAGGCGGCGATACCGTCGACAAACGCGGAAATACGTACGAACGTACTCGCAAGGATGCGTTTTTTTGTGTGTGCGCGGCCCAAATCTAAAATGAAATCGGTCAAAGATGCTAGTCTGGATATCTATCGAAATATAATAACACGAAGGAGAATTTTTCCTTCCCAACTTTCTCCGGATTACACAAATTTCTTTCTAAATTTATAAAACGTGCTAAATATAACTTTTGGAAAATTTCGTGAGTTGAATCCAAAACAAGAATACGCGAGCAAGAGATTCCAATGCTTACAATTAGTTAAAAGGAGATACGAATTTTGAAAATTTCTGTGCTTTTTTACGCAAGTTGCTTTCAACGAATTCGACTGTACTGCCGAGAAACTAAAATGTCGGTGTTGAACGCAAAATTACCGAGTGCAAATAATTATCTTTATCTCTAGAGTTGCTCAATTTCCGCCGACAGTACTACAACTATCCGAAACGACTGAACTAGAATAGTGAAATTGCTATGTACGAATACAGATGGCTACCTACTACACATCGAAACTGAATGTATAACATGAAGGCATCTATATTCGTACATACCAATTTCACTATTCTAGAACAGTCGTTTCAGATAGTCGCAGTACAAGTACGAGCAACTCTGTTTACTTAATTTCATTTCATTTCATTTATTTACATCAATACTATATACAATAATAATTTATTTTAGTCAAATAAAAGGAGGAAAATTTAAAACTGCTTTAAAATTTAAACAAAATAAATAAAAGAAATTAGAACATAAAGTTAAAGATGTACATAATTTTAACCTTCCTATACTCACGTCAAAATATGAAACACGTATACTATACTATATAAGTCGGTCTCACAGACCGTGTGCGTGAGTATAGGAAGGTTAAACAAAACGACAAACTAGATCACTATGAACAACATGATTTTTTTGTCGAGTGACGAAAATTTACGGACTAAACTTCAAATCGCTCAAACCACTTTATTTATGGCTCGATTCCTATGGAGTAGACCTCCTTAGAATCAGATATTGCAAGGAATCGAATGGAATAAGAACGAACGCGCTACCCCTAATAGTTTTCGCGCTAGAACGAAAGTATGCTAATTCGAGCTACGCAATTTTTTCAAAGTTCAAAGTACCATATCTCCGGAACGGCGAGAGCTAGGGATGTCCTGTTTGTTTCATTTTAATTAGCTCTTCGAGTACTAACGGGATAGGATATGGTCCTAAAGGGACCGTAAAGTCGTAAAGAGAAGTTGAAGAAGTTGAAGATAAATAAATATTTTTAGTATTACGTATTACAATATAAAAGCATGGAATTTTCCAAAGTTCGCAATTGTACATGCGTATGTACGTACATATGCACGACCAACAGATGTGTTTACCTACTCGTCAGAAACGTATCGGGTGCAACCCTTTCCCCCGACTAAACACCGGCCATCTGCCGTTTTACGTCACACGGCTAAAACTTGTTACCGTATCAGCTGTCGTTTCGGGCCGAACGGCACCACCTCGCCTCGCATCTCTTCAATTTTGTCCGTGTTTTTTCGCCCCCCTTTGTTATTTTTTCGTCGCGCCGCTTTCTTCTTTCGGGGGCGTTTTGCTCGATATTCGGTCGCGCGGTCCCTGCGTTTAAGTGCAATTTCGGTCGGCGAGACACGCGAACACGAACTTAACAGCGCGAGATGTCATCGACCCGGACCACGGAACCCTTCTCGAATGGGATCTTTTCCTTTTTTCCCCAATTACCTTCTTCTTTTTCTGCCGTCGATCCGTGTAATTTCCATTACGTCGATGGGGCGAAAATTACCCGTCGAGATCGAGATCGTCGGTCGTCGTAAATCGTTTCGGGATCCGCGACGGCGGTAATAGTTTCGAATTTAATAATTAGGACGTCGGCGTTGTCGCCGGCGGCGGCGAAACGGCCGAATCATCGAACGGACTTTAACAAGCTCCGTGCCGTACGAATAAAATTTCCAGCGCTTTCCACGGTACGATCTCGAGACCGCTAACAACGTGCATTTACTACAACGCACGTACACACACAGGTAGAGGTACAGGTGGATCGATACGGCCGACGCTTCCTGACGCTATCCGCTAAGTTATTCATAGGTGAATACATATTAAAAAGCAGGTGCAATAATCCGGATTTGAAATGTAGGTTGTGGATTTAATGTAATTTCGTTTCGAACGGACTCGACGCAGCATCTGCCGCCGCGATGATATTTATAGAATACTTATGTACGTGTATATCTACATATACACGTTTATTATGCACAGATATATACAGGGTACCAGATAGACCATATTTTGGTCAAAAAAAAGGACCTAAGCGCAATATGCGATACAGGATCTTATCGAGGCGCTAATATAGATTCAGATCATTTTATCATTATGGCAAAATGCAAAGCTTAGATAAATAAAAATAAAACGAAGTCAAAAGTACAGAAACAATGGAAGAGGTAAAAGTTTGAACAAGAAGAATGTAGGAAGAAATACAGAAATAGCGTCAATGGAGAAATAGGACGAAAAATTAAAATGACAGCATGAAAGAGGAATGGAAGATGATAAAGAGTTGCATAAGAGAAGCAGCAGGAGACACCGTATTATCACCAATGCTTTGATAGAGAATGTGAAAAGATGTTTATAGATGAATATTCCAAAAAGGAAGACATGAATCAGAACAAACAGAAAACAGACAATTATAATACATATAATGAGAGTAGAAAAAAGACAACAAAGGTACGTCAACAAAAAAGGAACAATTGGATCGAAAATAGAATAGGAAAGATGGAAAAGGAATCTAAGGAGCGAATTATGAATGTAATTTTCAAGCACTTATCCAAAACGGAAAAGGAAGAAAGCAATTGCTACAATTGAAATCGAAGCATGGGAAAATCAACTCGGAGAAATGTACCATGAGTATGAGAGTGAGGAATGGGTGAAACAGGCAGAGAAAGAGGAAGATCGGACAGAAAAAGAGAGCGTAAGAGAGCCTGACTACGAAGAAATTGTTGATGCGATTAAAAGACTCACAAGTAAAAAAGCGGCTGGAACTTATGAAATATGCGCATAACTAATTAAACATGGCGGAGAGGAACTGCACCAAAGAATTTTCCAACTCCAAAATCCATGGGAATTAAAAAAGATTAAATTAAACTAAATAAATGGAATATCACAATAACGAACTAGCTTTGATTGATTATTATTGATATAACGATTTGTATTCTTTGTTTATTTATATACCTATATATGTACGTATATATTTTGAATTGGCTTTTTGCTGTCGGACAATTTATATATGTTATTATTATTATTATTATTATTATTATTATTATTATTACTAATTTATAACTTAGTTGATTCGTCTAGCTTTTGGGAACTTCGATTAATTCTGGCTTTTTCCATAATGAAGGATGGAAATATCTGGCAGCAGCAAACAATAAGCGTGCATAATTGGATGGAAGAGAGTCTCGTTAACATCAATAATATTCTCAGCATGAACTAATCTGTTGACATCGAAGCATTGTAAAGCGCAGAAAAATGAGCTCCGCAGGAATCTTCCTAATATCTTTTAAAAAAATCAAAACGAAAATACGATAGGATGTCTTTTATTAATTACGTACACGACCAGAATCCTAAATTCCAAATCGTACCTACCTCTTCGGTAGCGCGAGCCGGTGTTTACGAAACCTTCGTCGTCCGCGGTTGAACCGAATTCCGAACGTCCGTTTCCTCGGCTTTTATTTTACTCCTTTTTTCTCCTTTCCTTTCATTTCTTTTTTTTTCTTCTTCCTTCTTCTTTCTACGGGCAATGGTCGGCGGTCAGCACCACCTTTCATAAATAACCGGTGCAAGCTGCACTCTGGTCAAACGCCAGGTGAGCCTATTGACCGCCGACACCTGCCATTTTTTATTGCGCCTGCCGAATGAACCGTCGACTTCGACGAGACCGTCTCTAACCTACCGGACGATTTTCGTTGCCCGCATTAAGGAGATGCGGGAGCTCTTTCGAGACCGACGAGACGAGGCGATACGAGAATATTACGAGGGAATGCGCGTCGCGGCCGAAGAAGTCTGAAGTGAAAAGTGTAGATCGTAAATAACGAGCCAAGTACGTTGTCGCGCGGCTATTTATTAAAAAGCAATGGGTGATACACGGATCCACTTTAACACAGTTACGTGCGTATCTATACGAAAAGTCTTACAATTAGAGATGAAAAGGTTAGAAATAATCGAAACGCTAACGAGAATCCGGTTATTTTGACGCTGAAAAGTTGAATAAGTGTCATACAGGCATACAATAGTGGATATAAATACCCGCACTTAGTTCTTTTGATTTTCCCTTGTTAAGTAGAATTTTTGTTTGCATTTGATATCAACGTTTCGTTTCCTCTATCGCCAACTTCTTCACTCACAGCCAACGCCTTTCCTTGCATCTATCAAATTTTTCAATTTTGCTTCGATAAAGCTGTTGCGATTCATAATTCAGTGCTTCCAAAACCGTACTTTTATTTGCCCAATTTTCTTTGTACGTATATGTTTTCTTTTACATTTTTACAAGAAGAAGAAGAAGAGAAAGAGAAAGAAAGTTGAGTTGTACGTAAGTTTCTTTATCATGACATCATCACAGCATGAACCAATTTGCTGATTTGATCAGTTGTTAATTCCATTACAGGTGTTAGTATTATCATCGATTTATGGCACCCAAAGTTTGTTGATTAAAATGTTAAGACATGCAACTGTTATTCGGTCTCCGATTGTGTTGTAACTTCTTCGGATTACTTTTCAAGAAACGATTCAAAATGACAGGATCGTACAAACAAACAGCAAACTGATGAATTGAAATTGTAAGTTAAAATCCCTTCATTTTACTATGTGAGCTTGGCCGTAGTAAAGACGCGTACTCACTAGAGCAGAGGTTCTTAACTCCTTCATTATGAGGGACAATTTAATACATTTCTTATCTTGTCATGGATCACAAAGTATTTGGTAGTGTAGTGCATTAAAGTAGATACATACGAGGGCGGATTGATATTGAAGCTACCTAAGTAGGAAAACAACATTTTTTTCGAAAACCATTTATTTCTCAACATAATAGTCTCCTTTTAGCTCAATACACTTAGTAAGACGATATTCCAACTTTTTATACCATCTGAATAATACGATTTTGAGAACCCCTCAAAATACGCGTTAGTTTCAGTAATCACTTCTTCGTTTGAGATGAATCTTTTTCCGGCGAGCCATTTTTTCAAGTTTGGAAACAGGAAAAAGTCACTAGGAGCTAAATCTGGACTATAAGGTGGATGATCAACCAATTCGAAGTGTATTTCACGTAATTTTAGCATCGTATCTAATGCTGTGTGAATCGGTGCGTTGTCTTGAAGAAAGAGCACTTTTTCTTCTTTAAATGTGGTCGTTTTTCTTGATTGCGTCAATCAATTGATCCAATAATGCACGATAATACTTTCCTGTGATTGTGGATCCTTTTTCAAGGTAATCGATGAGCAATATTCCGTGTGCATCCCAGAATACAGTGGCCATAACCTTGCCAGCCGATTCCACCCATTGTTTCGATTGATTTTTGGTTTCAGGTGTGTAGTGGTAGACCCACGTTTCATCAACAGTTATTAATCGACGCCAAAAATCAACAGGATTACGCTTTATCATGTCCAAACACCGCTGTGAAGTGGTCTGTCGAACTCGTTTTTGTTCGACACTCAACAAACGCGGCACCCATCTTGCCGATAGCTTTTTCATATGCAAATGTTCATGCAAAATGTTGAACACACGTTCATATGATATGTTTACCATTTCAACAATCTCACGTAACTTGACTCGGCGATCATTCATAACGATATCGAGGATTTTCTTGATATTTTCTTCAGTAACCACCTCTTTTGGCCTTCCTGTTGATGGTATTGTTGCAGTGCTTGTTCGGCCGCGTTTAAATTCAGCAATCGAATATTTTACCATGTAATCTGACGGGGCAGACTCACCGTAATGTTTATCGAGCTTTTCTTTTGTCTCTTTCGCCGTTTTCCCTTTCAAATAATAGTGTTTAATCACTGCACGAAATTCACTTTTTTCCATTTTTCAAGAAACACAAAAGTTGCTTACTTCAAACGACTACAACAACTAAACTAATAGATGAATTTGGGTGAAATTTTAACAGCTGACGTTTGACAGATCGCAATTTCTAAAAAAAAAAAAAGTTTTTGTGTTTGTGCTGCCATGTAGCGCTAAGTAGCTTCATTATCAATCCGCCCTCGTAAAAACGATTGAACATCTCCTATTAATGAAGAAGCACAGAAAAGTTGCGTTTCAAGTTACACTTTTAACCTGATTTTTGTGTCTGCATGTTCTTCACCAACAGCTGCATTCTTGGTTCGGTGCTGCTTAAGGTCAAACGCACGTCGAATTTAACATCCAAGCGATTTTTATTTTAAGTTTTAATCGTCAAAAGTGCCGAGACTTAGTAAGAGACCTCGTAGGAGTAGACAACTCCATTTCTGTTACTGGAGAGAAATAAAAGGTGTTCCGGTTAGGAGTGATATTTGAATTTAAATGTTTAAATGAGAGCCGTTGAAAATGAAGCTAATGCTAAAATCATTTGCAAGCTTTTTGTACATCATCAGTCAGAGGGAAGTTGTCATAAGCAGTTTCACCCAGTACGCGCGTTAATTATTCGCCACATTGCTCTGCTCGTATAGGAGGACGTTAACAATGTGTATTATAAAAATTTCGCTTATATTACAATATGTGATTGCCAACTTTCTTTATGGAAAATAAAAGTGTACCTATATTCATTATCGAACGTAGAAGCAAGCCGTAAAGCTGAAATTTTATTGTATAACTCTAAAATATGCCGTGGAAATGTGGAATTCATGTTGGATACCAACATTTTTAATAGGAAAATGTAGATTAAAATATTTAAGGAATTCACTTAAAAATGAGTTAAGCTTATCATTAATATTAAGGCTGATATAGACTTTATTTCAATTTTCACCAGATATATCATTTACAAGGCTAGCCATAGATTGGTTCGAAAAGACATCGATGAGTCTTAGCCAGGGAATCGTTTGAAAATGACACAGTTGAAAAGTTATGGTCAGAGGAAGCAGCAAACACCGATTTAGCATTCACAAGATTCAAATTACTCATTTTATTTGGATCAATAATAAGAGATATTATCAAGACAGCTTTTCGTAGTCTTTGGAGATGTTGGTAGGTTCTTTAAATAACATTTTTGCACCATACTCTTCCAGGATATTCGGAAATTCTTTGGAATGTTAACTATCATCTAGAATATCAACATTAAAATCTCCTGAGATGATAGACGTATGTCAATACAATGTCAAGTAGGTTTTGCAAAATGGAACTGAGAAACCCTGCTTGTATATACCTCGAACAAATCTTTGCAATTGCTGTCGTATTGCAACTCAATTATTTCTTGAATGTCATCGTTCACCTCGGATATTTTGACAATGAAACCACCATCAGGGAAATGTGGATTATAATTATTTCTTGGACTGCTTCTCTTAATTCATCACATTGCCAATATTTGGTTTTAATGTTTCAAAAGAAGTTTTCGTCTTTAACTTTATTTAACCAAAGGTCAATTTTAGAGAGAATTGCACTAAGTTCATCTTGATATGCAATCTACTGACACAATATCACCTCGGTAAACTCCTCGCCACACAATTATTCTATAATAAAATTGGCGACATGTGTTTCGCTTTTTACGGTTGTTGAAAATGCTTGCCTCGAGCTACCGAAACACATGTCACCGATTTTATTATAGAACAATTGTGTGGCGAGCGGTTTACCGATGTGATATTGTGTCAGTAAATTACAGCGCAGTCCTTGCAATCACCTTCAACGGTCTGTAGGACTATCACGCCAGTTCAGGGACATTGAGAACGACATCTAATTTTTAAATTAGGCACTGAACCAGAGGGGAAGAGGGGAAAACTGTCCGGGGAATGCAAGTCGAAAGCATAAAATTAGTTAACAAATTTATTAAAAATAAATGTAAAATAACAAGTTTAAACTCATCATATGAATAGCAGGAAAAAGGGAAAATAATATTTATAGTAATCATCTGGAACTGGCCAACATAATTCAATACAGATAGTGTGATGATAGTAATAACAAAACTTTTTAACAAAAAGGTGGATGTAATAGTTCTTCTCTTTAACTATGCTATGTTATTAGTATTACATTTACCATCGTTGGTTATTGGCTTTTAACTTCGTCGTTAGCCATTTCTGCATCGTTCTACCATCTCTTTCATTTTCTTCCAGCGATAGCATTCGCTAAAACGTAAACCTATAATTAGGGACGACTTCTCATTATGTTTTGTATAACGTTGAAAGTTTTAATTGCCAATTTAGAAGCAACCCTTTAAAACTTTCGACGCGACGAGCGGGTCCCTCCTCGGGATCGCTTTAGTGCAAGAAGAAGTAAAACTTTCGACGCCGCCTAACCCTTTTCTTCGACGCTACTCGGCGCATCCGTCTCGTCCCCGAAGAAAGGAATGTGACAGGTGTACGAGAATTAAAACGTACGTTGCATCCATCGTACCCGCCTGCCTACGCACCTACATACGTAAGGTACCCACATGTAAATTTTTAACGAGCTTTTTCGCAAATAAACCGCGTACGCGCCTCCGCCTCCGCCGCCGCCACCGCCACCGCGCGCACAAGCAATTTCGAAAATAATAGCTTGCTATATAATTTTTGCTGATGGCGGGATGGATTGTTTTGTTTTTTTTTCCGTCGTCGTTTTCGTTCCCGTTTCGTGTTTGTACGTTGTATGTAGGTACGTCGTAAACGTGCGGCATATGGGACACGGTCACGTAGCGTAGTTAACCGCCGCATATCTTCTGAATAACACATTCGATCCGGTCGATGTCGACGAACGCATGTTCGCATACTTCCATTCTTCCGCTAGTTGGATGATGATGAAAATTTCGGCGATATTTGCCGAGTAAAATGTATTTCATTTTGATATTTGCACTTCGATCGAATGCGTTGTTTTCAAAGTATTGGAAATTTGAACGTACAATAAGGAGAGAATGCTAAGCTGCGTACTCAACAGAGAATTTTTGTAGGCACGAACAGTTTGCCTACAAGAACGCCCTTCGTGATTGGCGGGTTTCTAGATTTCGTCGAAAAATCACAGTCTTGATGCGCAAATCTTTCAAAGAATGTTCTAGTTCATGTGTACCGGCGTACTCGTGATTTATCCAAATTTATTGGATACTAGTTTAATGAATTGTAAACCAGGAACGAAAACCTACTGTAGTACCATGACGACTATATTAAATTTGGCTTTACTTCAATAGAAGTGAATGGGGGGGCACTAGAGCCTAATGCGCTTCATGCACTGTTCTTTTCAATGATGCTTTAAGGGACTAGTACCGGTTAGAATTTTGAAAAAAATGATTCTTTTATAACATTTTATGAATCCTTATACCTTCAGAAATCACTCCCTAAAATTTTGTAGTGAAATTTGAAAGAATAAGAGAGTTGTAGCAATTTAAATGCGCGAGCGTTTTGGGCGCTCTACCGGCAGTTTGCCCAGTTAGGCAGCTGCTCTTCTCCCCTCTCCTATATACCGCCTGTTCTATCTGCTTCTATTAAGCTAACCTGTGTCTTGACGCTGTTATAGTGTTGGCTTGTTCTCACGTGGTCAGTTCGAATTTCGAAGTGCACAGAAGCATTAAAAATGGGTAAAAATCCATACGGAAAAGGCAGCAGAAAATCGCAAACTTTAAACGCGTTTTACTCAAATTAGCATTTTTTCAAACTGCACTGACTTATTCTCCGCAATCACTAGACGGATTTTTTCATTCTTGGTGCATTTGTTTATTTTGATCTCGTCTACCTTAATTCACCAGAAAATTACAGAAAAATTGCTGAAAAAAAATTGGCAAGGGAGAAAAGGTGGAAAGAAACGTGATTTTTACATCTCTTTTTGTACAAAGCCGCCATTTCGTTTTTTTTTAATTTTTTATAAATGGATGGTGAATTACGATATAAACTACGTTCCTCTTTAAAATACTTCTTGAAATTTCTGTTGCAGACATGCTAATTTTGAGAGTCTGAGAATTAGAAAGTATAAATAAACACTTTCTAACGACTTCTGTTAGTGTATTAGGGGAGTTACAAATCGAAAAGTTAGACCTTCCGAATTGGTATCTATTTGACGCATATAGTCGTTTCGGAGATGTCGAGGCCCGTCGGAAAGGGCTCGAAATTTCAAGGGAAAAACTTTCTTCCCAGTAGTAAACCTTTTGCCTCATATTCTAGAAGGTTTCACGCATCTATTAAGCCAATTAAAAACATTCAATTTTCTGAAAAATTTACGGTATTGTTACCCCTTAAGGAACGGTCATTAAAGTGAGAGCGAGTCATCTACAACTACTTTATAATCTATAGTCCTAGCTTAGACTATTCCTTAACCAAAGGCTTGGTTTCTGCTTGGCCGACATGTACTTTATATTTCTCGTCTATCCACTACTTCTTTATTACCAGATCCGTGGAAACTTATATAACCCATCCAGATCGCAACTTTACAAAGGAGCTACTCAGGACGCACTCAATCCCGGAAATTGCATCATCGATTTCTAACCTACAAATTACTAATTATCCGTCAATATTGAATAAGTCTTAGTTTTATTGACACTTGTACCCTTCTCGAAGTCGAAAACTAATAAAAAAGTAAGATTTTTCTTCGATTGGTTCGAATTAATTTCGTGACATCGCTAGGAATTCAGTACATATTTCAAATTCTAATCTCATCTGGAAATCTCTTCTAATAATTTAAAATGTTCGAAAACATGTGTCACCTCTCCAGGGGGTATCGTACACCTACGGATCGTTTTCGATTATCTCACAATAAAACATGTTCGGTTAATAAAATATATATACGTATATCAATATAGAAATAAAAGGAACTGGAATGTAAAAGCCCAAGCAAAAAAGATACACCATCAATTCTTCCATGCTCGCGCGGGAATTAAATTCTCATTTAAAACGCATTCGTTACGTCTCCTTAGATACGATCGCGAAAAAGCGGTTCGCGAGGTCGAAACTTGGGGTTCGCCCTCGCTCGACGCTCTAGGGTTATCTGGCCAAAAATAAATATCAATTCGGACGCGGCGCGGTGGCGAAAATAAGCGTCGAAAAAGCGGCCGCCGCAACGCGGAGCGCTACGCCAATTTATCTAGGATTTCGAGATGACAAAGCCCTCTCTCTCTCTATCGAGGCGTAGCCACCCTTTCTCGGTTACTTTGTGTCAAGGCTGTGCGCACTTGACTGTGCGGAGGCTACGGCCCTGCCCGCGTCCGCTATCCCGCCCGAAGATCTGTCGATGAATACGGTCGAAGGATGTCGATTAAAGGGACGGCCAAAATATGTTAACGTTCGATGATCGGATGGAGGTTGATGAAACGATTAGTGTTATTGAGTGATTGCTGTAGAGAAACGGCACGGCATCGGCAGAGTGATTTTACAAAATCGACAAGAAGCAAATGAAATTGGTAGAATTGCATGAGGGTAAAGTCCATGAAGAATTTAAAAGATCACAGAACAGCACGTAGCTTTGATTTGGGATATCCTTATCACACTAATTTGGATACCTCCAGATACGCAGTTCAATAACTAATTCGCTATCTTCAGGGGAAGAAAGACAAAAGAAAAAAGGATGTCGTATCTAATGTAATGTAAGGTGATAAAGTGCACTATTTCTGGAGATTTTCGAGAACACAAAATTGATCTAGCATGGTCCCGGCCCCAGAAATTTTTTTGTCCCGCTTTTACCCATTTCTGCGGTACATAAAATGTGTTATCAAAAATTACTCTCAATATTTTGTTAAAATTTAGTATCTGCGAGTTTTTGGGGACGAAAAACCGATTTAGCATGGTCCCGCTCTCGATTCAATCCCTTTAGTCCTGGTTTTCACCAATTTCGGCCTAAACGTGGGTTAGAAACTTCTTTTAACATCATGCAGCTAAGCGACATTATAAGTAATTAAAACTTTACTACTAAACCATAGATGGCGCTGAAAGTAGTATGTTAATAAAAGAAAAATATCTACGAAAACTAACAACAACATGTAAATCCACATACTTTTAACTTTATAAACTTTTAATATATATGTGCTACTATATATACCTACTTGAAATATACAACATAAATTAAATATCAAAACTAAAATAAAGGGCATTATTATTTGGTTCAAAATTATTCAAAAAATTTTGGGACCTCCGAGCAAGGCTCGCTCCACCAGGTACTGTAATACAAATCATTGTTTTCATATCCTTCATTTTTTGTTTTTCACAAAATTAGTACTTTATCAACAACGATGAAGTTAAACTTTGCCTTAACTTTAATTCCTTGAGAGGATCATTTTCCTGAACAAAAGCATTGCATGTATAGCATTTCCAAACTCGTAGCAGAACTTCTAGCCATATCGTAGTTTGTAAACTATACTCCGTAAGTTTTGAGACAATGTCTCGTCAATATTCCACCAATGTAGGAATCTTTGCACAGCTTGGTTCAAGCAGCTTTCGTGGTCCATAGAACATGCAAAGTTCAGTACAACTACAGGAAGTCGTTGTTTCAGATGTCCATCTTCGTCATATGTTTTTCATAGTTTCATACGGATTACTAATAATGGCACGAACGAAATCCTAAAAATAGTGATGCATCACACTTTTTATACTGATACGTATCATCAACATCGATTTTAAAATTAGTTAGAACTTAGTTATTGGAACGTGTATTTTTATTTTTACTCTATTTATTTATTTATTTAGATAAAACTTATGAAGGTCAACATGGAAATAACATAGAATTAAAAAATTTAAAAAATACATGCATATAATAAACATTGATGTTTGTACATGTGAGAGGGATTCGATATGAATTCTCTCACAATGCACGTATTACGCATTTTTTACAGTTATTTTTTCTACAGAAGTGGACAACTTGCGTTGCCACAGCCTCCTCACATGTACAAACATCAATGTTCAGACCATATATACATAAAATTTGTATACGAAATTACAGCTCTTGCAAAGCCGTACTGACGAGCGGTATAACAGCGAAACGTACGTCTACGGATGGCAAGAGAAGATCAAAATTTTGTAATTTGCATATAATAAAATCATCTAACCTTCTAACTGTTTGAATCTAGGAATAACATATCTATTACATTCATGATTTCCTTAAATGATGATACCAAACTATCTAAATTATTTGAAACTAAATTCAGCTCTTTGCCAATTTGATTAATAGGGGTATTATAACCATATAAGATCCTATGAAAATTTACCAAAGACAAATCATCACATCTTGTATCTATAATGGGTACCCTAAACGAAAGTAAACAATTCTGGGGAATTTTTATATTCAATAAACGTTTGATTCCCCAATTTAAAACTGGCAATTCTACTTCGAGTAAACATAGATTTTGTAAGTATTTAAACCTAAGAACAGTTACATCTGGATTAATTCCAAACCACTTCTGGTACCTAAATTGCAAGAAGTTTAAGGCCTAATTTTCCGTTTAAAAACGAGATTGAATCTTTCCGTGGCACCTCGTATCGACAACCTCCCATGTATATCTTATAGCCTCGATGCCGGGTGAGCCTCCGGATGGGTCGATATTACCACCAGACGAAGCACAACGAAGCGCGCTGTTGCCGTCGCGCGCCATTCATGCATCATCGGCGGCTATAGAGGCGCTGTTGGCGAGGGAACTCACCCCGTCGAACCGCCTGTCACGCCGGCTACCCTTCCGTCCTCCATCCTCTCCCCTCTTCCGTCGCGCGCTAACGGTAAAACCGGTAGTCCCGAGTACGATTCCCGCATTATAATGCTTTATGAGCGGGCGTTTCGGCGCAAACACCGAACCCTCTTCGGTTTTCCTCTATTTTACCGGCGGTGGTGGCGGCGGCTACCATCGCTGGTATCGGAATAATTTCGATTCGGTCCAGGTCGATGTTCCCTGAATCCCTCGCGCCGATGCCGCACGAATAAAAGAGGAAATTTAATTTTTAATAAGCGAAATCTAATAAAAAGTTATCCGTTGCCTTCCCTCGACCCTAACTCGGGACCCTCGCGCTCCCTTCTCGGAGTTTTTGTTTGGAACTTTCGCAACGTGCGGCGGCCGCTTCGAGGGATTCGGATTTTCGTCGCGAAGGAAGGACGATGAGGACGCGAATCGAGAAGAAACGGACGACGAGGAAGGAAGGAATGATTGAAATGCCTTTCGTCTAGGACGGAGGGGCAGGGGAACGTTAGGAACATTGAAATCTCTTTGCGGGCTTCCGATCGGAATCGAAGTTCTTTTAATTCGGAAACTTACACAAATCTCCGTGTTCCTTCAGATATACTAAATTCGATTTGATCCCTTCGCTTCGGATGGGTGATGATGTAACGTTTTACCCTTTTATGTTCTCCTCGGTGTACTTGGAGATTGACTTGATGATACGTGATTTGTTCCTTGTGAAAATTTCGTAGGTCCTTTCCGAGATTTTCTAGTTTTCGCGCAATATTTTGTTCGTGTGGTTACCTCCTTCGAATTCCCAATTCGTTTGTATGGCGCGTTTCATATTGATAATCCACGTGTGATACCATAGAACAGGGGAGGGGGAATTAGGTTTTATTGGGAATTCGTTGTAAAAATATAAAGACCATCGCGGTGCGGTTGGTAGATAAAATGTCAAATAACGAATAAAACTAACAGAAATTTGGGGTATTTGTTTAATTGAGGATATACCTAAACTAGCTAAAACGCACACAAATAACAAGGCAATGTTAGTGTGAGAAATGTAATTTTTTACTTTGAGGTATCTGTCTGAAGTCTGAAGTCTGAAGTCTGATGTTAAGTTCGTGCAAGTTATTGCCATTAAGTTCTAGAGATGGTCGTGGACAGATCGAGATCAAAATTTATTTTGAATGAATAATAATCCATTTATTTGTTCAACAGATTCTACATCCATTATTATTATACTATGTACTAAACTTTCATAAATATTTGGTCACATTGACTAAATCAGTATTTCCTTCGTATTCGTACATAGTAACTATAGGTACAGAAAAATAAGTATTCTGCATAATTTGTCAAAACAAAATTAATGTAAGCTATTTTTCCTTTTTTTTGAATAAAATATTTTATTAGAAACATAAATTATTTTATTATTATTATTATTATTTAAAGAAGCTAAAACATTTCTGTAGGTTGATTCATCATCGCCTTCTTTGCTCGACTTTCACGGCCAGCTGTTGGAGCTTAACCTACTAACCACTAATTACTGACAAAAATGTCCAAACGAATCTTCCAAAAATTAACGCTAGTTGGGACCGTCAGATTTGCTCTGAACCGTGACTTTTTAGTCCCACAATTCGGCACGATGGTGGAAACTCAGATTACCCCGCTTAATTTTAGGGCCTCATTGGCATATTTCAATTAAAATCTTCTGAGCTTTCATCCAAAATGTATGTCTTTTTTCTACAATCAAAAGTCGATGTCTAGTTTGTTTTTTATTTGTAAAAGTGTAATGTTTAACACGTATCACTCATAGGGCAACTTCACTCCATTCATTGTCTTTCTGTCATTGTTTGTGTCAAAATAACAATTGTTTGTCCTTTACTATTTTATCTTTTCAAGTATTTATTCTTTATTTTTATTTATATATCATCTATATTGACCAGACAGTTTTCCCGTATTATTGTCAGATTACCTTAGTTATATCTTTTATTGTAATGCTGTATTGACAATGTCTATGTTTCTTCAACTTAGCACAATAAAATTATTATTATTATTATTATTATTATTATTATTACATGGGTAAGTAAGACAGCACTTAGGTACTAGAGGCCTAAGTTATTTTTGCCATGTTCAATACGCAAGCAGACTAGGCCAAGAATAAAGAATAAAGAATATCTAGTTGTCACGGTGCAAAGCGCGCGTCAAAGCGACAGAAACCCTCGAAAAAACTCCGAACTATCACGCTAATTTCGCCGATCACACCGAATCACACCGATTCGGCTCGAGAAGAAAATTC
Organism: Chrysina gloriosa; assembly: GCA_038088585.1. Taxonomy (NCBI): domain Eukaryota; kingdom Metazoa; phylum Arthropoda; class Insecta; order Coleoptera; family Scarabaeidae; genus Chrysina; species Chrysina gloriosa. Next base: position 10,825,560 of record CM076094.1, on the reverse strand, counting down.
TCCTCTGAGGATCGCGTAATGGAATTTATCAATCAGAATGCGCGTAATTAGATTCTGGTCGCCTAGAATGCGGATCTCGCCGGCGTCGCCGGATTATCGATGGATAATCCGACGTGGGGGAAAGGAGTACAGCAAGACAAAATTCTCCAAGCCCTTTCTGATGGTCTTGGACTTTGTTTTGCGCGCGCGCTCGTTTAATTCGTCTTTGACGTTTTATCGTGGGGGAGGAGGGGGGTAAGAAACGCCGAAGAAAAAGTTCCCCAGATTAAACAATGCGTAATCGGCGGACGCCGCTTTAAAACGAAAACGGGACGGGAAAAAGTCGTCGACCAACCGACCAACCATAGAAACCGAACCTGGCCCATTACTTTTTCATGTTGTTTCGGCCAGATGCCAATGATCGCCGTCTAGACCGATAAATTTATCATTCGCAGGCGAAATCGGAGCAAAAAAGCGCCGGTTCGATCCCCTCGCCGGCTTTCGATCTACGAACGAGCGGCGATTTGATTGGATTTAATTGTATAATCGATGATTGAGGTAGTAAATAATTCCTGGTCGTTTCTTTTCCAACGTTCGACGAAGGAAACTTGTAATTATCGCCTAAAAACATGTACTGCTGACAACACACAATTATTTGATTAAATCCGGTGACACGTGTTTCGCTAACGAACCGGATTTAATCAAATAATTGTGTGATTCGGATGCGATATGGGACCAATCACCGATATAATACGGGGTCAGTCTAAGAACATGATATCAACTTGATTTTAGAAAGCACCACCAAACACATCACATTGTGATAAAAATTAATAAAACAAAATGTGGATGACTCTACATATAACGTACCTCGTTGAATTAGGTAGGTTAATGGGCCAGAAGTCTCATGGTAGCAGTCAATTAGTCACTCTACCCTTTTGAAATGTCTGTACTGATGCCATTTGCTCCTTTTTTTAGACATTTTAATAAAGTAGACTGTCTAACTAATTGCTGCAATGTAGTAGATGAAGTAATGGATCAACTTTCTGTGAGAAACACCTCATAGAGCGCTACCGAAAGGTTGCAAATAACGGTATTTTGGTTCATAATAGACGCAGATACATCCACAAAGAAAATTGAAATAATGACAGTGAATAGGCCTAAGTCCACTTGCTTAATTTTCCTTTAGGGTTTTTAGAGGAAAATCTTCCGTTTCTTAAGAATTTAAAGCAAAGGATGGGAGAGCAAAACGACGCTATTCCGTCTGAGATGAACCCCAGAATCATGCAGTATTTCCGGGAAAGTTTTCAGCATGTATCTGATATTATTTTTAAAATCCATTAAAATTATTGATTGGTTTTGGTCAATCTTTTGATCAATCTTTTCCTGATATTCCCATTGATTTCCATTCCATTTCTTAAGTGTGGGATATCTTTATACCACAGCCTGTCTAAATATAGTTGAAGACGAATCCCGTTCAAGTTGCAATGCCTTACAACAGTGTCATATTTGTCCAAAAACTACAGACTGGAAGAAAAGAATGTAGATCTTAAGATATGGACTCGCGCGTCAACATATATACGTTATCTAAATTTGCCATACCTGTAAGAATTGTTTAGATGTAGTACAGGAGTAATGTTCTGAATTGGTAACTAGCTTTCTCAGTACCAAACCATTGAAACCTATTTGATGGTAAATAACATTGGTTCAAGAACTCCACGAGGATGATTTTGACAGAAGAGTTGAATGTCGTGACATAATGATGGACCGATGTAATAACAATCGGGAATTTTCAAGACGCATAACTTTTTCCCATAACGGATAACGGAAGGAGACTTTGATGTTTTCTCTTATTTTTTATAATAATAATACGTAATTTTAGGTACATCAGCAATTTACTTACATTTGAGAAATAAGACTATAACTATAACTGACTGGACTATTGGATATATGTACACGTTGTACTATGGGGAGTCGTTCAGATTTTTTTGTCTTTGAATTCTCGCTCTCAAAAAATAGTTTACTATTTTTATCCAAAAAAAAATCTTTAGTTTACCATTCTACACCATATATTTTTGACAGGACAAGGGGAGACCGATCCATAAATCTTAAGATCCACATTTTATATCCGATCCTTTCATCTGTTATCGTCATTTCTATTCCATCCCTAAAGAAAAAAAGAGGACGAAGGGAAAGCAATAATAACCGTGTACCGGTGCGCTACATCATCATCAGGTAGACGAGAGGTAACCTCACCGAGTCGTCGCCTCGCCGCGAAAGATGCTGACGGGAGAATATTCCTTCTGACATGTGAACGTGCCGCCTCGTCTATCCACATACCTCTTTTACCTCTCTGTAGGTCGTCGGAACATGTGCCCATCATCGACAGCTGCTCGCTCGCATCCGAACCGAACACATGCTCCGTTCACCTGGCTCCTTCGCCCTGTGGACGGCGGCGAACTCAAGGTGGCGATCGACGAAGATGTTGTTGTTGTTGTCGATGATGATGATGATGATGATGGTGGTGGTTTCTTCGGTTCCCTCGAGAAACGGTAACAGAAGCGGCGCAGATCGGCGGTTCTTTTTCGCCAGGGCATTGTCGTTTCGTCCGCTATTATTACGGTGATTATATCGAATTTCGAGCGCGGTCTTTTCGTTCGTAAAAGAAAAAAGGAGTCAGATGTTTATCTTATTGTTGGGGCGATTACGCAAAAACGTCGTTCTGTTCTGTTCGATTTTCTTTCCGGTGAAAATTGCCGCTCTACGCGGCGAGGGAAGCAGGTGCACGTTACGTATTTTCGCCGGCGGGTTGGAATGAAGTGGGAATGATGCGTGTATGAGGGACCTGAAAACGTTCTTTTTCATAACAAAGACGACGGTTTTTAGAAATAAATATACCGCTTCTACTTACTTAATTCTTAAGCCATCTGCCTTTCGATGTCGGCTGATTGTGAGTGGGAGTTGAATCCTTTGTTTCCTCCAGATTTCTCTCCAATTTCGGCTATTCTGCGCCAATCTTGGTATATCTTTACTGCGATTTACTCCTCTTTGCTTCGCTGCCTGTCTCACTTCCCCATTCCGTGTTTTTTTGTTGTTGGTTTGTACACTTTCTTCACTAGTCCGTGTTGCTCCCTTTCCTTGGATATGTCCCAACCATAATAATCATAAAAACTTTATTGTAGCGTTAAGTACACAAAAGACAAAAGGAATATGTAACATGTAAATGTAACATAAGAGTATTAACATAGTGTCATAATGGCAAAAAAAAAAGAAGAAAGTTACAAGCACAAGGTTCAGAAAATACTTCTAACCACCTAACAAGGAAAACAACAAGGGAAACTCCACACACCGATTTCGATGAAACTTGTCAATTATGTAGACTTGGTAGGACTATGTAAGGGAGCGGTTGCTGTTTCTGCGCCCCTGAAACTTGGCCTGCTTTCGATTTTTGTGCCAATTACTCCGCGACTGGTTCGAGAAAAAGATATTCAAACATATGAGCATACAGCGCTTCAAGAGGGGCTATCGAAACATGTCTGAATCCTCATTAATACCCGGAAATACTAATTTCGGTGTTTCTTGTTACTGCGCCAAAAGCCTTCGAAGGGACAAAAAATTGGTTAAACCAATATTTAGTCATAAGGATATGTGAACTTCAACAGGGCTCTCCAAACATATTGTACATGCATCGGTTATGCTTATTATATTTTAAAAGAGTCATGAATAGTCTGGGCAAACAGCGGTGACAACGCAAAATTGCGAAATAAGTTACGACGGTATCGCCGACTCCCCATCTAGTCAGTACTAAATCGATGCTGTATGCGAGTAATTTTATGTATATGTAGGCTGTCGTAACTTGGTTCGTAATTACCGGTGTTTGCCCAGACTACTCATTAATCTTTATTTACGACCACTCTGTTTTTGTTTTGAATTGTTTCTTCGGGCAATTTTGAATAATGTCTTCGTAGAAGCCGACATGATCCTGCACATAACACACTGAGAGTTTCATATCTTTTATATCAGTTCCAAAACGAGCACTTTTTCCTCTGAATAGGCTTTTAGTGTTGGAAATTTCATTCATCTCTTCTTCTTGCTTCGTCAAGGTTAGTTTAAACTTGCTTTCGGGCAAGAGCGGTCCCAGGCTTTCGGCATATGCGCAAAATTTCTAAAATTTCTCCTAGTTTAACCTTCCCTTCATCCCTGATTTTACTTTCCATAAATATAGGGATATGTTTCCTGTTTTTCCCTCAAAACTTTTCAAAAATGAATGAAATATGTGAGTCGTGATTTCTGCGGGGTTACCGTCCATATTCTCTCCCTCTCGCTCTTCAATAAAAGAAATTTCCAACACATCCAGCCTTACGATCATCAATTATGCGCGCATCGTATGAAACGCAGTCTACGGCTAATTACATCAGCTTCGCCCCCTCCCCCCCTCCCCTCCGCCTCACCGGTCGGCGAGAGCATCGGCTCGTGCGAAAAAGGGCGAAAAAGGCATGGCGGTGGCGGCAACGTCGAAATCAGTTCCCGCTGCTGCCGCCGCCGCCGTCGCTTTCATCGCTCGCTATCAAACCAGGAAGAAGCAGAGAGAGGAAATGCGAAATACGCCCTCCCTCCTTCCCTTCGTTCCCGCCGCCCTTCGGCCGGCCGAAATAAAATAGAAGAGGACGCAATGCGCAAGCCGGGTGCAGTGCTGCGGATCGATCCCGGGACAACCGTCGGTCTGGGTCGCTGTCGGTCGTTCACCTGCTACATCCCCAACGACATACACGCTCGCATGCATCCGAAACGTCCCCGCCACCGCCACCACCACCGAGCCGGCGGATTCGTCCCCTTTTAGCGCGCGCCGAAAACGCGGAAATCGCATCGGCGCTAATTCGGAAGTAAAAATTAGGGAATCTCGGGGGTGGATCGGTTTGCGGAAGCAAGGATTAAGCGATGCTACCGTTTTTGCGGGCTTTATTCGAAAGATTACGGAAGAATGTGAATAAAACCGCGGAAATTTTCCGGGTTTTAATCCTCATTTAAATGTGTAGAAAATTTATACAGAAACAACTATAACTATGCGAGAACTAACAACATGAAGTCAGACACGTTTGAGAAAAACTGACAAAATTTCTATGCTTTGAGGTAGAAATTTTTGTTGCGTCCAATCGCGTTAAAAATATGTCTATCCGATAAATTTTGGCCCATAGAGCGCAAATATTCCATCCCGGATGCCGTATCTTTTACCGTTCTCGAGATGGAGTGAAGTTCGTCCGATTGCGTTCGAACTACGTCTATCGGATAGGTCTCGACGAGTAGATTTCAAGTATGGTATTATAAACGCTGTAGCTCCAACCGTTACCGAGATATTAATCGCGTTCAATCATACATCAATCAATGCGCTTTGACGGGCTGATTCCAAAGATATATGATTTGTTTAGATTGTCTCAAACGGTTGCCGGTCACCGTTGTCGAAATATGCTTTAAGAGTCGATCAAATTGATGTGTGACTAGCATAACAACCGCGGAAGATAGAAAAGAGGCTTGATATCGTTTTTCCTGCACGCGGAAAAATCGGATAAATCGCAGGACACGCACGATACCGACTCCGACCCATATTTATTGTCGGCAACGGAGAGGCGGAGCCCTAGTTTTTGTTTCGCTTCGTTTTTTTAATTCCCAATTTACCCCGTTCGTACGTCACGCGCTCCGTACAAATTGCGTCGTGTATCGCGTAAATTTCGTGTTCGAATTAACGCCCCGTCCCGCAGGAAATACGCGAACTGAGCAATTAGCGGGCGCGTGTCAGGTGTTTCGTATATGACAGTTCCGGTTTTACGTTATACGTACGTACGTATATACGTACAACGTATGTCACATACAAATACGCGCGTACGATTCCCACGCAGGCGAAACGTTCGTTACAAATTTAGTTCCCATAGTTGGAGGAGGAAAAACAATATTAGAGGCTGACGTACTTCTTCGCCTACATTTCCATAGCCGGTTGCCTCAACTTCCTTGGATTTGTTGTGCTAAGTTTTTATTTCAGAAACAAAATCCAACGCGATCTCCAACAGATTTAAAGGTATTGTAAAGTTCTCGGGACGAATTTTGGAATTTTGCGTCGAAGGCCCTCATCACTAGAAGTCACGGGTAGCAGTCGTTTGGTACACGAAACTCCCCCATTTTTACAATTAGGAGGGGTACATATTTGAATTTTTCTTTGAAGCTTAGGGGTCGACCGATGTATGATAATCACCAAGGTTCAACAAACGCCCATCTTGTTCACTGAAGGAACATTCTATATACAGCAAACAAGACATACCTATACGAGTACGAGTAAAGTCAAACGTCGAAGTAGTGTGTTGGGCACTTCGTCAACGACCACAAAGGAATTTTGATGTTTGAGCTCGATTCCTTTCAATTTACTTTATTTAATACATTTCTAATATTCCCGAAATTTATGGCAAAAATCTTAACATTTAACGCGTTTAACATTTCATTGTTCTTTTCTGTTGATATTTATCTGAACATTTAATTCGCATTCTGTCCGAATTTGTTTGGATTTAGTTACGAATGGCCTTGTTGCTTGTAGGAATTGCCAATGGTCCTAGAGATTTGTCTATAAATTACATAATCCGTTTCAAACTACGTCGTTCGAATTTTGTTTGTTTTCGAATTACCGTTCAGGACATTTACTTGTTTCATGTGTTTGAATTCGGCAACGGTAATTTCTAAAACCGTATCTTTGCAAAAATGTCTCAACAGGTAGCTGTTTCTGAAAAATGAGTTTACTTGCCTTAAGTAATAACATATAACTACACTTCCATCACCAAAGACAGTTCAACACCTATTTGGTAGGTTCGAATTACAACATTGATTAAAATCTCATGAACCGGGTATTCGGTTCATTTTAACCAATGTTCACTAACGCAACAACGTTCCCAATAGTCTCGAATAGCTTAGAAAATATAGATTATAGTGAAATCGGTCCATAATTCTCCAACATTTCTTTTGACTCTTTCTTGTGCATTGGAACAACTTTCGCTTGTTTTAGTAAGTTGGGTAAAATATCTACCTCAAAAGATAGGTTTAATATAAAAGTAAGTGGTTGTAGACATGTATTCTTTAAGCGAATCTAATGAAAAGCTGGATATATTATCAAATCCTGATGAGTGCGATCTTTTTTAAGATTGGCAATGTAAGTTGGTTGGGACATATCGGTGTTAGAAACAATGAGTGCGGCAAGTTGATAGCTTGATAAATACAGTCTTCTACTATATTTGTACAGTTTGCCAAGCTGTTCGATAAATTTTAATCATGGCGTGACGTTGTTACAGAGGTCTATACTGTTGATACCGAGGTATCCTTGGTTTTTTATATCCAGTGGTTATTAGGGATTCTTGTGATGTGAAAGTGTGGAATGTGTGTGTTCCAATGGTTACATTTCCTTCAATCCATGCTTTTTATAATGATTGATAATTTTATTTCTAGTTAGATTTTCTTTTACGATTAAACGTTTCTGGCTGGACTTAAAGAAAGAAGCTAACACCCGCAGGGTAATTAAATGCTTAAAAGGTGCCGTGCGGGGTATCGAAAAAGTATGAATAGAACCCGAAACTAAGCCAAATGTCATTTGAACATGAACATCGAAAACCCTAACAATCACTGTGAATTTGAATATATTGAATTGTAATTAATGATATATCATTAACCATATGAATATTAATATACTACAATAACCCCATAAGTAATAACAATAATAATAATAATAAAACATCAAATTCGAAGAATTTGAAACTTCCGTCTGTTGTATTTCGTCGCTTCGACCCCTCGGATTTGAGTTCCTTTCTTTGTAACTTTCTTCCTTTAATTTTACAACTGATCGACGAATAAACCCCATCATCCCCCATCGGTCCATCGCACGCACGAAAACTTCCCATCCCCTTTCCCACGACTTTATAAAATTCGATTTAACTACGAACTAATTTGAGAACGGAATAAGGTAGAGCCTCGAGCGGCATTTTTTACTCGTTTAAACCATTTGTGCCGACAAGAAACGGGCAATATTCGCGCCGTACAATGAGCGGGTTTAATGCGGCGTATATACTACATCGTAGAGGGTGACGGTAGACGGTAGAGTCGCAGAAATTTTCCGGCGCGAAAGAATCGGGCGAAGCACGTTATCTCGTCGAGTTGGGGGTTGCCATGGAATCCGTGGCTGGGGTACCGCCACGGCCGCCGGAGCGAGCAAGGTCGATCGTTGACGACCGCCGTTTGGGGGATGTTGGAGTCGCGTCGCGTCGCGACGCGACGTTGACGCCCGAAAGATCGAATAAGCGACCGACTACGCGAACGTTAGCGAGATTGCCGTTTTTCTTTTTTTTCCTGCTTCCTCCCTTTTTGTCGCTCGTTTTAATTACTGCGATGCCGATTTCGGTGTGGAATTTGTCGGGGAATTTAGTTGATGTAATTGGGTGATTTTCTGAAGGAATTGGAGAACGAAATCTTACGCGGTTTCGTGAGATTTCTCGAAGTAATTTCGGAAATTTTATGCCGTATTATCAGCGATAGAAGATATCGACGATTTCTACGAAAGCATATCAAGAAATAGTACGGGGTGTTAAAGTCGAATATTCGCCCTATTTCTAGCAATTTCCTAAATATTGTAATTAGATTCATATTTTGCCATATTGCCCACGTTTTTTTTTTTTTTTGTACGAGACAAAGAATTTTGGCTCCTTACAAAAATTTTTATTTGGATAGTTCATGTTATACAAACTAAATATCTCCCGTACAAAGATTTTCTTCCGATCTTTGTACATGTACAAAGAGGCTCGTACAGAAAGGAAACAGCGTGATTGCCCAATTCATTCAATTATGTAAGTGTAAATACATTTTGTTTGGTACCAACTATATGTTAGAATAAATTGATTATATAAAATTTGGATAGAATCTTAGATTGCTTGTCAAGACGGTTTAGATAATCATTTGTCCAGGTTTGGCCACCTCATGAATTTCGAGTTAAGAGTAACAGAAATTATCTATATATTGAAAAAGGTTATACAAGAATTTAATGTCAAAATCGTACAGACCACGTTTGACCATCACTTGAAATTTCATTAAGGCATAACAGAAATTATGTATATACCAAAGTAATTTTTAGTTTAACCATGTTTGACCACCTCATCAAACTTTTGCCTGATGTATAAAAACCACGTATTACTAACAAATATTTAACCAGGTAGACATTTTAGGCACGAAAGTCGATACTGTACAGAAAATCATTTGACCACGTTTGACCACCGCTTGAAATTTTTTCAAGTGTAACGCAAGCTATTTTTCCATAAAAGCCATTCAGGGAAGTGAATATTTTTGGAATAAGTGGTCACTACTACGCAGAAAATCGTTTGATCACCCTGTAAATTTTTGTGTAACATTTATTGTTTGTTAATAAAAGTCTCTTAGGTGTAGACATATCAAAAAATCGAAACGCAACTTCACATTAAACATTTAATAATATACTGTTCAGACTCGAATCTCTTGGTACAAAACTCCAACGCTACTCCATTTGTACATGTTTTAAAAAGTCAACCACTGTCGAAAGAAAGAACGTTGTTATGATCTTCTATTCCATTCGATTCGGACTTAAAATATTTACTTGGTTGAACAATTGTTAAGAATACGCGATTTTTATACATCAAGATAAAAATTCATGAGGTGGTCAAACATGGTTGTATCGAATTTAATTCTGAAGAAACTAACTTTGGTACATAAATATCGATTGAACTCGATAAGGTCACCGAAATTAAATCCTTAGAGGTCATTTTACTTAATCAATTAAATTTTAAAAGCCATTGTACTTATGTTATGGGTAAAATCATACGGATTGGTCCTCCATTTATAGTTGTAATGATATTAACGAAGCTTGTGCTGATATCTACGATGCTATATACAATAGTATTCATTTATATGTTCCTCTTAAATGTTGTTATCCAGTTTGGTTTAACCGGAACCATATTAATAGCATTAGACTTAAAAATCATTATCAACGGAAATATAGAAGAACGAAGTCTGACCATTTTCTCAAACCATTTAAGGACCTTAGAAGTAAAATTAAGAATAGTACCAAATTACTATTCAAAAGGTATATATTAAACACGGAGAAGCCCATTAAAACTGAGCCACAGAAATTCTGGCATTTTGGGTGTTCTAGAAAAGAATTATTATTATTATTATTAAGTGTCGAGAAAAGTGCAATTTTTTGTATAGAATTGGCAAAAGAATTTAGTTTTTATATGCGGAAATTAATATCTAAGGCTAATTATTTAACTGTTCCCTTTAATTTAAACAAAAAAAAAAAAAATAGAAAAAAAATTCAAACGATCCAAAATCGAGCTATGCGTGTAATCCTTAGAACTAGTAGATGTACACCGATCGGTATGACGCTCGAAGTATTACATTTTACGAGTGTTAACCAAAGAGTGATTTTCAACATTCTATATTTTATTTAAAATTGGTTAATAGACAGGCACCTGACTACTTATCTAACTAGCTTGTACTTGTGCAAGAGAATCATGCATATAACACAAGAAATGACATATTTTTTAAATATGCAATCCGTCAATAAACATGGAACAGAAAATACATTGTTTTCGAAAGGATTAAAAATGTACAATGACATGCCGCAAGACATTAAATATTGTAACAGTTGCTCGTTTTTAGGAAACAATAGAGAGATCACATTATAAGCAGATTTAATTAATAATTAATATTAATTTCTAATATTAATATGTTTGTCATAGGATTTTGCTAAATAGATTATTATTATTACTATGACATATTCAAAATTGTAGGATAATTTACTACACAGTAACTACTGTTTGGCTGTGCCAATAAATCAAAATCCCTCCTCTTGGGCGTGGTGTGCCTTATGGTTGCAATTTAGAGCCTATACACGTGGCTGGTGTAAAATTCGCTCATTTTGCTAAAAGCAAATTATTCAATCCCCACGCAGCAGCCAAATGCTGCAGTTACTAGCGTGGTCAAAAACGGTACAATTTCGTAAGCGTTATAAGTGGGGACAAGAATAAGTTACTAATGTAATGGTAATGAATAAAACTCCTAGAGTAAAAACACCATATTTAACAAAAAAGGTAACGTTCGTTTCGCCGACACAGTGACTACTACAGACTATACGATCAAGCCCACAGTAATGGCTAATAAAATTACATAATATATGTTATTTATGCCAGTAAAAGTTATCATAATTTACACATTATTAAGACAGACCGACAATTGCCCCCTACTTATAGCGCTCATAGAATTGAATAGCTTTTGCCGACTTTAATAATTTCATATCGCGAAATGAAATTTTCCGAGTGACATGAAAATTTCTTAACGCTACAATTAAATCGACCGTTTTTCAGATACGTATCCTGCAACTTTCTGCGTACGTACGTACACGACGACGACTGTTCGTACGCATCCCCATACATACATACATAAGTAATGCAAGAAGGGCGTAATGAATACGCAAGCAGCCGATCACAATTTAATTATGGAGGTGTCCGCTAGAGAGATAAGGCTTTCCGGGCGCGGCGTAAATATTTAAATATTTCGGCAGGTTTACGAGCGGTTCCCTCGCGTCCAATTTCTACCGGCGAAACGACGACGCCGTCGTCGGATCGATACCCGGTAGGAAACGAATAGACAACGGCGAAAGGATGAAAGCGTCGTAGTCGGCGCAACGTCGAAGACGCGATTCGCGGCGTACCGCGTATTAGAATTCAGCCGGCGCGTTTCGCGGTGCAGACGCGGTTTTTATTTTTCGGCAGACGTAAAATTTATCATTCGAAGGCGGCGCGAAAGCGTATTTTCTAGATGAAAAAGGAGGAGGGGGAACGGGAGGAGGAGGAGGAGGAAGTGAAGAAAGGAGGAGATGATATGTGCCGTCGAAGAAAACGAAAACGTTGATGAAATTAGAGTTAGAGGTATTTGCGTGAAAGCGAAACGACGCCATCGCACACGCACGATACGGATCGTATATACGCGGAAATGTAATTTAAAAAATTGCGACGGAGGCGGGCGCTTTAGACATATCGGATCCGCGTTTCCTCTACGGCGAAAAGCGAAGCCATAACTTTGCCGAACTTCCGGCCCGGAAACGATCATGCGAATACTTCGATTTCGCCGTACTTCCCTACTACTTCGTAATTACCGAATATTGTCGTTAGGTGCTGGGAAATTCTCGTCTGTAAAACAAGTATTTGCTAAATCAATATTTTCTAAGGGGTGATAGACTAGTTTTTGGGGAAGGGATAAGGGAATTAGATATGAGGTTAGGTGGTTTGGATGAAGAGGATGCAGATAAGAATAAGGAGACTGTGATTAAAATGATATATAAAATAAATAAAATTACGCTTACCACATATTTCGGAAATGTGTGTTTTATTTCATGACGTTTTTTATACTTATCTTAAATGATAGTTCTCTACCACAATTAGGTCAATTAAACCAGTCCTATTTAATGGACCTAATTGTGATATAGAACTATCATATAAGATAAATATTTCGGAAATAAATTCAGATACGTATTTCGGCAACTAAGTTGTCATTCTCAGTGGAAAACATCACACAGCGAGCACTGTACAAATCTAAAGCACTGCAAAATGAACATCACACACTGAACGTCTGCGCGAAATACACCAAAACACTGTTGACACTGCGTTCAGTGTCAGTTTAGTCTCAGTGTCAACACTGTTTTTGGTGTATTTCGCGCCGGCGTTCAATGTGTGCTCTTCATTTTGCAGTACCTTGGAGTTATGCAGTGCTCGTTGCGTGGTGTTCGTCTTGGGCGTTACCCGGAAATCGCTAGTGATATTTAATGTTCACAGTTTTCCACTGAGGATGCCAATCTAGTTGCCGAAATACGAATCTGGATTTAGTTCTGAAGAGGATGGATTTACTAGGAAGGAACTGGAGTACATTGTAGGAGGATTTGAGGAGCGCAGGATAGGTTTCCTGCTTGGACTGTGAAGACTCCTTAGGAAGAGTGTGCGAATGAATGACTTGGGAGATTTCTTAGTTGTCAAAGGGTAGAGAAGGAATAAACTCTTATTACTTTATTTCCGGTATTAAGTAAGGTACTAGATAAACTATTCTGAGGAGACTTCATAATTGAATGAAAGAGACCAAATTAACTAGTGAGAGTTTCAAAATGCTTTATTGATGGCAAGTCTTGTTTATTTCGAATTCAAAGGACCAGCACATCTTGCGTGCACATTTAATGCAGATTAGTGACTCACTTCCTATTTATTTACACTATATACAACAATAATACATAAAATGTGCAGCTCTTAATTATCGATTATACTGATTTATAAATTTATGTAATTATGATATAAATTATACAAATGGTATCGAACAACTACTATTGGATTATGAAGAGAGATTTTAATGTATGTGAGAGATTGTGTTTGACTGAGTTTGCATGAATGCTGTTGATTGAATGATTGTTGCTCGCATGTTCTCTAATTTTACTCACTTGATAAATTCTTTGTTCTTCGGTTATTGGCCAAGTACAATGAAAAATGGACGTTAGAGTTTACTATTAAAGAGTAACTTTTGTTAGTCGTTAGACTTTCACAATTAAACAATTCTAAGAATTTAACGTTTTGGAAGTCGAGGAATAATTAAATTTATTGCACTTAAGTGAGGTATCAGAACTTACACTTCGGCTTTTCCCTGTACCTTAATATTCGGTATATGCAAAAGGTTGAATAAATATCTTAAATATCATAAAATAGGAACGTTACAAAGCCTAAGTTATAAAACTTAGATATGAAGATTTATCCAGAAATTTTTACAAATACCGTATTGTATTAGAACGACGAAAATAACCTTAATAGGACCACGTGGCACACTTCAAACAAGAGCTTGAACGTGGTCAGGGACATGTTTCGTCAAAAGCCTATTCCTTAACCTTAAAAGGAAGGTGTATTTCAATTGCAAAAATTGAAGCTGAATATTTAGCAAGAGACGGAATCAATTGCGAGAGGAGCTCTTACGAAAATTTTCCAACATTTTCGTGCTAGATTGGAAGAGTGTAGTCACGTCTGCAAATCACTTGGAAGATGTTGTTTTCGAAAAATAAAATTGCATTTAGTTATCATTAAATTGTAAAAGAATAAAATGGTTCTAAGTATAACATTTATTTTTTATTTTGAATTTTGAAAAGTGCCCCGAATAGACTTACCGATACGCATCTTCTGTTTTGCTAGGCTACAGTGTGCACTTACCTTTGTGTAGATATTGGTTCTAGTTAGTTACATTAAATAACGCTCGAGAGTTATTGAAGTCGCTATTAATTTGTTGTGATTCATACCAGTACAGATCTAAGAAAATCCAGAAATTGATACAAGAAGCAAGAAATTCTTGACAAGTAACTGGTAAAGAATTCTTTCAAGGTCTGTGGACACCGCCAACTTGTTCTTAGTTGAATTTGATTCCTAAAACTCACGCAATGTAAACCAACCTCTAAAATCTATAACATTTAATTTGTTTTACCTCAAAGGGAAAACTGTCACCCACACTGCCATAAAACTAGACTTGACTAGACTGAACCACCGTCTCAACATTTTTGTTTGAGTTGCCAACTTGTCTTTTCTCAAATGTGCGTGTGCAACTTCTAGCTTGTATAAATTCTTGTAAAGAAAAACAACATGCACCAGCTTTCCTAGCAAAGTTACAAGTTAAAAGTCGGACTTCTCAATTGTAACTATCTCCCTTTAACACGTGTAATTATGGGAGAGAGAAAACTTGTACAAGAATTTCTTCTTAGTGTCCACCGGCCTTAACCTTCCTATACTCACGCATACGGTCTGTGAGACCGATTTATATAGTATAGTATACGTCTTTCATTTTGACGTGAGTATAGGAAGGTTAAGATTCGAACCGGCGACCTAACGCATGGCTACCAGGCACTTTACAACTGCGCCAACTAGCCAACTAGCCGTTTACGACCTATCTTCATAATTCTTCATAAATCCAGAGATGAAACACAAGAAAATCCTAAATTACCATACGAACAGAAGAAAACGAAAAATTCTCAATCCGACAACTTCACTTCACTACGAATACGACGAACAACATTAAAAGCGAAATTTCGATACGGTTCGTTCGATAACCATCGCCTCCGAATACATTCTCCCCCAAAAACCGGTAAGAAGGCGTTTATTCTTAGCGCGTATCCTTCGGGAAGGTCATCGATCAACGTCGCCCGCAGGAATCGGGAAGGCTTTCCGCAGGAAAATCCCCAAGTATTCCCGATCCGTACGGACGTGGAGCCGTCGTCGGTATATCTGATCGGGTTTCGTGCACGCGCACGAAACGTCATACGCGCTAAGAATTATCGGCGAGAGGACCCCGTCATCAATCATTTATTTTTCGAAACGCGTGCAGATAATTACGCCACAATAGGTGTATAATCAATGAAATATTTACGACGTTTCGGATGCAATAAATAACGACGTCCGCACTCGCTCTAATAACGTTCAGGTCGCTGTATAAAATTGTGGTGTTCGGTGTTTAAGAATTTTTGTTTAGTGTTAGGTCTGATAGTTTCTGTTAGCTGGGCATTGCCGTTATAATTAGAATTGCTCGATTTGCGCCAATAGTACTGCAACTATCTGAAACGACCGTGCCAGAATACCAACCTTGCGCTATATGAGATAACAGAAAGTACAGTTGCAGATCCACGATGCAATTGCAGTACGAAACCTGACATACGCAGATGAAAACTTAACGATAAACCAAAAGCAAGAGAAAAGGAACGATGAAGTTTTAGGAAAACGGTAAGCCAGAAGCCAATATTAGAAAAAATAAAAAAGGCAACTAAACTGCTGCGGTGAGGATCAAGCCAAACAGACTGACAAAGAAGATCTAGAAAAAGAAGGAAAATAAGACCTAAAAGGAAGATGGATGAACCAGATTGAAAAGTATGGAAAAGACAAAGTAGAAACCCTACAGATAATCTGAAAAGATTAGCGGGAGTCAGAATGTGGTGAAAGAAATGTAGAAGAGAACAACCGGTACACCAATTCGACGCCTGAAAGGGCACTAAAGGTCTGATAAGGAAGAAGGAGAATTCGTTGCATAAGTTGTGTCAAATTCGATATATGCATATAAAGTTTTTGGCGATGTTGTTCGATGCCCAGTTTCCTTTCCTATCCTCTCCTTTCTCAGATCAATTTGTATGTCGTTTTGTAGTTGAGACGTTGAGATTCTTCTCTTTCTTCTGTTATTAATCACATGACCTTCGTTGAATATGCTCCCTCTATTGTCATTTGTCGCAACTTGCGATGCACCTGAGTAACGCAAATATCACTTTAGTTCGACAGATGGGGCCAATCGTTTGATGAAATCTATTGCTGTAAACTGTCCCTAACATCTTTGTAAGCTGTGAAAACTGAATTTCAATAGTCCAGAGGACCCCATTTATGTATCCGATATTCTTGTTTGAATTTCTCTGTTGCCGATTTCCGTTCTATCGGATACTAGACCCATATGAGCATATTCTTCAGATGGATGTATCTCTCCGGTTGTCTTCTAACTTGATAACTTGATGTTGGACATTTCTGCTCTGGCTTAATTATTATCTCTGCTATTCGCCAATATTCGACTGTAACCCTCAACCAGGAGCACTCACGCGGTGCTGACATTTGGGCACTATTTTGCTACTTTTCTGACTTTTCCCCTTTTTAATTATTTGAACGAAGCGATTCCTCGAACTGGCGATTCTTATTTCAACAGGCAAATTTCATCACTGGGAATGATCATCTTGAACTATCTATCTATTTCGGAAGTAAAATTCTGCATTGTGATCTATACCGGATGAAACATTCGGGGCGTAAAATGTTCTGCTCCAGTTCTTTCCGGATCCAAAACTAATTTTTAACTAAACATCGATGACATCCAAATTAACCCTCGAGAATCAACGTTCACTCGACCCATCCGCGGATTCCGTCCCTTCGATTTTACCCCGTAGGAAACGGCGTAATAACATAATAAAAATCGGAAACTGACTGCACCGGAGGCGGTTGGTATCCCTTTTTCCTTTCTCCCCTCAGACTCCGACCGCAGACTCCGTTACGCAGAGGACATAAACACTAGTTACATTTTCCCTCCTCGCCCTCGTATTTAGAGGAATACGGCACGTCCGTTGAGGTGGCGGTATAATCGATAAACAACATAAAATTTTATACCTTTTCCGTCTCGTAAAGAACTCGGGGAGTCGACGGTGACGCGTGGCCGAAGTCGATATCGATATCGGACGACGTTGCGAATTTCGAAACGAAAAGATCGAGAGTAATTCGAGCGATTCAGCGCCGAAGGAAGGCCCGAGAATAATTTGATTGTTTTTTCTTGTTTTATTCGCGACTCTACGAGATCTGGTTCGGAAACGAACGTCCTTCTTCTCGATCGTATCCAGTTTTCCTACACGAAACGCTAAAGAAAAGAAGGCAAAATCAAATCACTTTTTCAACCGTGTTCGTAACTTACGTCCGTTCGATTTTAGACGATTTCCACGAAACGATGTGGAAGCGTTTTCCCTCGTTTTCCCCTCCTAAGAAGGGACGAAGGTAGCAAAATCTAAATTAAGATTTACTACGCTCAGGGACTACCCATGTCATAAGAGTTATACACGAATATGATGTTGGACGAAACGACGCAATAAATTACGGGATTAAAAGGAGAAAGTCCTCGCGTCTACTTCAGATCCTTCGGGAGGGGGGAAGAGGGGGGGCGCAAAAATAACCCGTCGTAAAAACGACTATAAAGCCGGATGGCACGCGGTATTTCGGAATATGGCTTCTAGGCGATGGTGGGGATTTGCCGTTGGGTAAATAGGGGCACGTGCAACAACACAAATTTAGCTTAAAAGCCCTTCTAATTTGAAAAATGTTTCATAATTTCTTTGGAGATACTTCAGTTTTAAACGGCCAACACACGTTCAAAGTTTTACATGTAAAATATATGAAGTAATAGTCCACTGTATTTTTTTGTACGAGCCTTTTTGTACATGTACAAAGGTCGGAAAAATCTTTGTACGAGAGATTTTTAGTTTGTACATACATAATAATAGTAACTGAGCTATCCAAAAAAGAATCTTTGTACAATGTACAAAGGCGCTAAAAATCTTTGTACGTCTCGTACGTCTCGTACAAAAAGAGAACAGTGAATACTTGTCAAAATTCACGACAGTGACTTCCAAAAATAGACACTCACCAAATATGAAATACTACCCGTAAAAGATGATGTAGGAATGCGTGGATAAAACACGGCTAAATTCAAACCATATCTATAAACTCATGGAAAATACATGTAAGTTTATGATAGTGTATTGCATTAGATAAAAGAAAATCAATGCAGGGCATATTGCACCGTTCGGTAAATTGTAGTACGACGTTAGTTTATTTGTCATTTATTTGCCATCTGTCTGATCAATAAAGGTCATTATTATTATTATTATTATTATTATTTCAAAATGGCTATAGAAAAATACTCCCTGTTAAGTAAAAGTAAAACTTTATGCACCCAACATAACCGAGGTTCTAAAGAAAAGTACGTCGGAGATCGATCACCTCATTTTAATAATAATAATAATAATAATAGTCTTTATTATTAAACAGAATAAAATTCCTATTTATACGATAATACAAAATAAAGGGAAAAACAAAAAAGATTACATATGCTTTCTACATATAATAAGTGACAATAAGAAATAATATTACACACATACACGATAAGGAAATCAAAAGACAAGAAATATTAGTGCTTTAGAAAAGCAAAAAAGAAATATTAACAATAAAGAATAAAATTAGACAGACGAGGCAAGATCGACCTTAATAACATTGCTCATCGCGTGATAAAATGGAGCCTTCTTCCAGATATTTGTTCTACCTCGAAGTACTAAAATAGACACATTTTTAATAGGGACCGTGTGTCATGAGCAGGCACAGCAAAATTGACCAGAGATAAAAGGGCTTTAGAGTCGATATGGTATTATTATGGTCTTTATTCGTTAAGTTTTGAAGGTTATGTGTTAATTCGGTGTAATATTTGGATTCTAAAATGAAGTAACTTTTTAAAATGAGGTCTTTTAACTTAAATGATGTCAACATAGTATTGTCCATGCATTTTCGAAGTTATTTGATGTAGGTAAACGCGAGCTGATTTATCGTAAACTAGATGAAAAATTCTTCTTTTTCTTCACGCTTTTACCCTTTCCACCTTTCATTGTAAGAGGTTTGGAGCCTCCAAACAATAGTTAACAGTAAAGTGTTAGATAGGCATAGCACACATTCTAACAATTTGGAGACTCCGGAACTAGCACGATAAAACGGAACAAGTATGTTACAATCCCAGGACACATTACCCACCATCTATAACCGCTGGACGTACGTTTTTAGAGCAAGTGGTACATGGCTAGTAGACAGAAATATCTTCAAAGACTATCATTTCGCTGGTTCCTGTGAACTAGGGAAACTACCCAGGAGCGGGAATCATTGCCACGTGAAAATGCGGAAATTAAAGAACGTCGAACGGTTTAATATTGATGGAGTGTCTGCTTCAGAAATCATCGGGAATAAGATTTCAACCCGACCGGAAAATCTTGAAGATCTGGTTCTAGATGTATTAGTTATTAGTCCCCCGCCAGTACTTTCCCCGCAAGCGTCGAAACGAATGAAGAAACGTGGTACAACGCTATAATTCTCACCCATAGCCCAAACACGAAAGAATTGAAGGACAACAAACCGAAAGAAAATTATAAAATCAAACCTGTGATTATAAAACCAAACCCGTGATTAGCAAACCGGACAATTAGTGTCAAAAAAAAGGCAAAAACCATAATAGAAAACTAGTTTCAAAAGATATTCGAGAGACTTACAATTACAAAGAATAGAAAAGAACAATGAATGACCTGCACTGAGGTTTAGGTTAGTCAACTTTCACAGAAAATTATACAATGTATGCACTGCAGAACTACATTACATATGCCAATAATTGTCACGCAGGGAAATTGTGATTTGTTAATCGCAGACTGCAACCTTAGACTAGTTTGGTCCTTATTAGTACTCTTCAGTACGGCATAGCCTTCTGAGATTAATAAGTCTGATAGATGGAGCTGCTAGTGTGGTGAAATCATTTCATATGATGCATTCGTGAACACCTTCTTATGGAGACTGTTTTGTTAATCGCAGAATGCTATAGCGTACTGAAGAGTCCTAATAAGGACGAAACTAGTCTACGGTTGCAGTCTGCGATTAACAAAGCACAATTTCCCTGCGTGACAATTGTCGGCACATGCAAAGTAGTTCTGCAGTGCATTCATTGTATAATTTTCTGTGAAAGTTGCATAACAATTGAATCTCAGTGTAGGTCATTAATTGGAGAGTTATGTAGATGTACTTTTCTATTCTCGCAAAAAAAAAAAAACAAATCCACTGATGAGTGGTTTTGATGACATCTATCTTCGATCGATTTACTACAAATTCTATCGAGCTTTGTCACGTACTAGTGAAATCGATGCCTCGCCGTCCATACCACCAACTTCTTCAGGAATACTAAAACACTAGTAAAACGTCGTTATCCACGAAAGACACATAACAAAATCTAAAAGACATTTCTACCATTGCCGCGGTGAATGAAAGCTCACGAAGATATACTATAATCAATCTTCTTTCGTGTTCACTCGAAGAAGTAGCAAACTAACACTTCCACCGCTAAAGCGAGTAGAATCTCTAATTTTACAGCTCGAATTCCAACGTGCATACCCACTCCGAACTAATTAATCCCATCCTGTCCCAAAATCCGAGAGTAACGGGAATCTGCGTACGCACGGACGAGCTGGTGGAATACGGGGACTTGGAGGTGCTACCATCGCCTACTCATTCCCTCGGTTTCCGAACGGAAAGGTTCGGACGGGGGAAAACGAACACGGCGACGATTTATTACCCTTACAATTTCGCCCGAAATAATTTAAAATAAATCAGGCGCGTCGCCGGGGTCCAGAATATCGAAAAGCTTTTTCGCCCCGCGCCCGTTCGCGACACGTCCGAGGGGCACACCAGGTGCGATCCGTCTCTCGCAATTCGGCGCTCTCGTCTCCCCGCGCGCCGCTCCACCCCCTATTTCGACGAGGCCCGTTTAATTACGCCGCGAACTGGTTCGCCAATTAGGACAATGGAATTGAATGGGGTTTAAACTTTAACGTGTATAGGTAACGTACTATGTAACGAACGTAGTTCGAACGCGAAGAGACCGCCGGCTACAGTTTTCGTCGAATTTATCGAATGAAAGGGAGAGCCGTTTTCCATTGTGAGCGCTGCTCGATGGATATGCGCCCTACGATATTACCTTTGACCGAATCGTGTGTTTGTGGCGATCGATATTGGTGGACACTAATCGAAGAGAAATAATCGTTATTTACCGGTAGCGCCTTTTTTTGTGTGTATCAACCGTTAGAAGCCAAATTATCCATATGCTTATTGATGAAAATGCAAAATTGAAAAATGGAATTGGAAACCGGCCCCAATGTCCCCAGAAAGCCTGAGAAGTTTAAAGTAGGGTTATAATTGACAACAGACCAATTTGGAAACTAAAATGCTTGTCCTGGGTGATTCCTAAATCCTGCTCGGGATCTTTTAGCCTTACAAGGATGAACGTATTGGATATTTTCGATACACTCGAGGCGATGGTTGTGGAAGAACTGATCCTCTCTATGTTTCGGGATTTCGACGAATTTGGCGTGGATAGAAAATGGATGGCAAGGATAGAAAATGCTTTGTTGATGAAAACGCGGGATTCGAGGGTGAAATGGAACACTCGCCCAAAATACCCTTAAAGAACTTGAGAAGCCTAAATTCAGGTGACAATAGGCCAATTTGGGAACCGGCTTATTTATTCAGGGTGGTTCCTAAGTTTTCCGCGAGAACTCTCAGCTTTACAAGGATAAACGTATCGGATATTTTTGATACGCTCGGTAAGAGGTTGATCGAATGGTAGTTGTTGAGAACCAGATTTTTTGGGAGCTTCGCGATTTTGCATGCTTCTGCTAAGACAGAAAATATTTTGTTCATGAAAATCCAGAATTGGGGAAACGAAAGGGATCCTCTTCAGTGTCAAATTCGTGATCTTTCCCTGCATCAGAGAGTTTTTGTCGGATGCTAAATCTTCGATGAGTATCTCATCGATTGAAACTGGATTGGGTGATTCTGCAGGTGAATTTAATCTACTAGAATGTTCCATAAATTTTTCATATATTTTATTTCTTAAAATGTTAGTGAAGTTAATGGTAGGTATTCGTGCCTTATCCTCTTCTAAGAATTCACTTATAACTTATAACTTATAACGTATGGTATTTACACGAGTTTTTCACGATTTGTAATCTGTTTTTAACTAGAGATGCGAACAAGTGTTTACAGCGACATCTACGAATTAAGCGCCAAACTAATATAAATGGACTTCGTCTAATATGGCTGACGTGAACATCAGATTACAGAATTCGTTAAAATCACAATATTTACAGGAATCTTCTTCGTCCGAAGCGGCAAGTATTTCTTTTTAAATTCAATTGTTAATAAACGTTATAAAATGCACGATTTTTAGAAAACTTTCACATCTTATTAATATCATTTACAACAATAAAATGATGAACGAGTTACGTATGATAGGTCGTTGGGGAAGTTTGCTAAAGTCAAGAATTATAGCGATTTAAAGCGAAATTTTAAATACAGAATAATCTTATTAGTAAAAATTGATTGGTGGGTATCGAACTCTTCCTCGTTAAAATCCAGGAAAAAATTCTTATTAGCTTGGCGCCGACCGCTTATTACAAGGAAAACTTCCATACACCATAAGGTGACCACCATATAAAAGCTTTCTATTTCAATCATCCGACAATTACTTCGAAACCACTTCCACAAACATTTTTACTACCGAGATCGTAATTATCCTATTAGAACGCTTATAAATACCGGTTCCAACGTTCAATTATTATCGAAGGTCATCCCATCCATACGCCTTGCAAGCCGTAAACAGGCGCGACACTTTGGGGGCACGACCGCTTTTTCCTCCGTATCAGACCTTTCCAAGCCTTTCGTTACGTGATCGTGACGTTTCTTATCAGGAGACCATGAGCACGAGAACGAATCGACCGATCCCTCCACGGCTTCGTCGAAATAACCACGCTTGATATAAACTTACGTGCGACGGCGATATCGGCGTAGACCGGCGCGAGTTGTCGTTCTTTGCGTTTTCGTATCGGTTTTTCGTTGTATGGTAGACCTCGAAGATGAGCAATCAAGCTTTGGACTCGAATTGTATCACCTTGACGCGCCACGTGCTCGCCGAACAGAAGAAATGTCCCACAGCCACCGGGGATCTTACACAATTGCTGAATTCCATCCAGACGGCCGTGAAGGTGGTCAGCTGCGCCGTGAGGAAAGCCGGTATAACGCAGTTGTAAGTGATTTTTCCCCTTCGGGATAAAATGAAAAAGTTGAGGTGAGAGCCGTTTGTAGTAGTTCGCTTGTCTGGTGAAATGAATTGCATCATCTCGACGTAAAAATAACAATTTAGGGGGATATGAAGCGGGATACAAGGCGGGTGCCAACCGAAAGGTCAATGCCGACTTGGTCAATATCCTCTTTTTGTTGTCTCTGAAAATAGTCGTGGCGATAAGCAGTGGCGTCATGTTAGATTAGCAAATGCTATTGACTTTCCGTTCGGAAGATTTTGATGGATAAAATATAGAACAAACACAATCGCCCTTTTCATGTTGACTCTGATTATGGAAAAATTAACCAGAATAGTTAACACCCAGAATATCCTTTTGGTCATATTTCCAAAAGAATAAATAAATTATCGTTAATTGTTTACACACAGATATGCAAATTTGAATTAAATTCGTCGCTATTCCCTCAGCTCCAAAATGAAGAAATCATCCCGAGCAAACGTGGAACTCGGACTCTTCTGACTCTTCAGCGAAGTCGTTAGCTTGGCAAAGTTTTCACTAATCTTTCCAGTCCAGTTTCGACGCGATTAAGGCTGTTAGGTACTTTTTTCAAGATCGGTTAAGCTTAAATTTTTTTATTGGTTCCAAAACTATTTTGAAAATTGTATATCTGCCTTTTAAAAGTAGTGTATGTAACGATAAAAGACTAGTTTTTTAAGAGCTTCTACAGCTTTAATTGTTAATAAGTTGATCTTGAGAAAAATACTCAACACCCTATAGACTACAACCAACTTATGCAACGCGAACTCTTCCAAATAATACTATCTATTGATGTAGCCGTTGGTTCTTAGTGAAACATCTACGTGTCTATAATCAAAAACACGCACACACACACACACATTTGGCTGTATTTCACTAGTTTCATTTAGATTGCTCTAACAATTGTTTCGGTATGATTACACACCATTCGCAAAGAGTGGAATTCCATTTTTTGTTTATTATTATTAATTTTCCAAATAAGGCGACAAAAGCAAAACAAACAATAAAAAACGGTAACATGCTGACGGAGGAAACAGACAACAGGCACAAAAACGAACAACAGACACAGGAACAAAATAAACATAAAGTAACAAACCCGAAGCAAACCAAAAAACTTAATTTTATTAACGTTATTATTCCTTCTTCGGAATCAAGAACGTTAATTCCACCATCTCGTCACTCAATGAATTTATCATCTAACTAGGTCCGTTCTGAAGAAGAATCAGAAATTAGACAATACCAATCAAAATCCAGAAAAATCATTTGCAAATTATCCCTAATTGGTTTCCACCAATCACATCCGTTTCGATTAGTTTGGAATTTCCAATCAAGCAAGCCTTATCGTTTAGATTAATCGAAAATTTTTCCTGGAGACGTTGCAAAATTCAAGCGCAAATATGGACACCAAAACAAGTACGTACACACCTCCATTCCCAATCTCTAGATATTATCACTGCAGATGTTTTAAGATAGAAAACTACGTGACAGACCAATAATATGAATTAAAATGTTTAAAATACAAATCTAAAATAACGAAAAATACACGCTGGAAATCGCCGTTTCAAAATTTACTTTCTCCTCGCGACCTTGAAATTGGGTCAGGTTTAAATATTCAATTTTGTTTTAGTTTCCAAAAATGACTAATACGATGTAATTCTTTTATCCCTGTGTTTTAGATTTGGAACCGTCGGCCAGACTAATGTCCAGGGCGAAGAAGTCAAAAAACTGGACGTTTTGGCAAACGATTTGTTTATTAATATGTTGAAATCTTCTTACACGACTTGCATCCTGGTATCGGAAGAGGACGAAACGATAATCGAGGTAAACTGACACTACTAAATTCGAACGGGGACGAAAAGGGAACATAAGTGTTTGCAAACGAATAGTATCAGCAAAATCGAAACAAATATAAAGAAATAAAAACAAATAGCATAAACAAGGTAAACAACGAAGGAAATAGACGTTTCCTAAACTAACAAGAAGACACAAAAAAACAGTAGAAACAGGGGAAAAACAAACACAAAGAAACAAACACGAAGCAAACAAAGAAACCTAGGTTTTCTTTGGTTTGTTTTGTATTTACCTTTTGTTTATGATAAACGAAAACAATTGAAATAAGAGCAACACAAATCAAACGTAACAAAAATAAAACAAATACAAAGAAAAACAAAAGCAAAGCAAACAATAACAAAAAACACAGGAATGAAACAAAAGTTACATAAACAAAAACGAAACAAACGGAAAACGCTAACAAAACATATACTTTATTTGTTTTTCTTTTTTCTATTATTATTATTATTTTTTTTTTTTTCTAAGAGAAACCAAAAAAATATTGGAAACAAGAACAATACAAACAGAAAGAAACAAAAACGCAGCAAATAATAAAAGACGGTAACACCGACAAAATCAACAAACAAAGGAAACGGAGCTTACGAAAACAGAAACAAAATAAGCAGACGGAAACAGAAACAGCAACGATAGGAATAGGAGCAAATAAACAAAGAAACGAAAACGAGGCAGACAGAACTCAGTAACGAACAAATTAAATTTGTTTTAGATTCTTTTGTTTTTGCTATTAATGTTTTTGTGAGAGGAACAAAAACAATAGAAACAATAACGATACGAACAAAAAGAAACATCATCGATACGTACAATGGGAAGCAGAAACAAAACGAATCTCACCGAGGTTTGTTTTTCTTCCCCTGTTTTTGTTTGTCTTTTTTCATTTGCTTCGTTTTTCTTCGTGTTTCGTTACGTTTCCTCTTGTTTTAATAGTATGAGGAATGGAAGGAAACAAAAATTACAGAAACACAAGGAATCAAAGAGAACGCAGACAATAAGAAACGAGAACAAAATGAAAAATACAGGCGGGAACAAACCGCAACAAAAGTGAAACAAAAAAAAAAGAAAGAAATTATTGTTTCCTTCCTGTTTATTCCTGCTTCGTTCTATTTTTACTTCTTTTGGTTTAGTTTAAGTTTTGTTTATAGATTTAAAAAATTAATGGCAATAACAATTACACGAATAAAAGAACGAAGACCAAACAAACAGAGACAGAAACAAAGGCACAATAAATAACAAGATACGAAAACGAACAACTGCAAGTCAGTTGTTTCATTTATTTGTTTTTACGTGCTTGTTTTCTCTCTGTTTGTTACGTTTCCGTTTTCTTTCCTTTTGCTTCGTTTCTTTTGCATATTTTTGTTTCCTGATATTTCAACGTTGGATTAGATACTTATCGTCAACGAGTTTAACATCTTCTGTTCTTGACTTTGATAATTGCCCAATATCTTAGAATTATAATTTTTGCACTTTGAGAAGTTGAGTTTGTCGTAACAATTGAAGTATCGGCTTAGGATCCTTATTTGGTGTTTTGTCTGTATTTTATATTCTAAATCGGCGTTTTTTCTGTTTACACTGGCAGTTAATTCGGGGAATACTGAAACAGTTTCAATATTTCTGAGCACATACAAAGAAACATGAAGAAGTTGAACAAAAATGGACGTTACCCAAACACAAAAAGGGAAAACAGAAACAAAATAAGCAACATGAATCGAAGGAAACTGGAACTCTCCGTTTGTTTTATTTTTGTGCCCGGTTGTTTTGTTACAAATGAAAACAAAACCAAAGGAAACAAAATCCTCTTATTTTCTTTTACTTTTGTTTGTAGTTGTTTGGTAGAAACATGGCAATCAAAGAAACGAAAAGAAACAGAAACTTTTTCTTTGGTGTTTTCTTCCATCTCAGTTTTTTGTGTTAGCCCTGTCTTATGTATTGTGTTTCACTTACTTCGTTCAGTTCGCTTTGTCTCTGTTTCTTCGACAAAACTTCGATATCAACTAACGACAAAATCCGAAAGACGTTTCTACCAATTTCGAATCATGTTGCTTGTTTCGTTTAGTTTGCTTTTGCTTTTGCCTTGTTTTCTGTTCCTTATCTTTCTTGAAACAATTGCCATTTAAAAACAAAATTTTTCTTTATCTCCTTACAGGTTGAAACCGAACGACAAGGCAAATACATCGTCTGTTTCGATCCCCTAGACGGTTCCTCGAACATCGACTGTCTCGTATCGATAGGCTCGATTTTCGCCATTTTTCGTAAAGAAGACAACGAGCCTCCGTCCCTAAAGCACGTCTTGCAAAGCGGAAATAACGTGGTGGCGGCCGGATATGCCCTCTACGGCAGTGCCACCATGATGGTCCTTTCGACCGGATCCGGAGTTGACGGATTCATGCTCGATCCGTCGATCGGGGAATTCATCCTGACCGATCGCGATATGAAAATCCCTCAAAGAGGAAAACTCTACTCGATAAACGAAGGATACGAATCCAAATGGGATGAGGCCGTCAAGGAATACGTGCAATCCAAGAAGGATCCGAGTAAAGGAAAGACTTACGGGGCTAGGTACGTGGGTTCGATGGTGGCGGATGTGCACAGGACGATTAAGTACGGTGGGATTTTCTTGTATCCAGCCATGAGGGATTCCCCTAATGGCAAGGTAAGGATTAGATTGAAGATTTCGGAAAAATTGTGATAAGTGAAATTTTTAGCTAAGGCTGTTATATGAATGCGTTCCAATGGCTTACATCATCACGCAAGCTGGAGGATTAGCATCCAATGGTAAAATTCCTATCTTAGACATTGTTCCTCAGAAGATTCACGAAAGGTCACCCATTTTCCTTGGATCCAAGGAAGACGTCGAGGATGTCTTGGCTGTTATTAAGAAACATGCAAAGGCATGAGTGATATTTTTCTTATATTGTGTGTATTGTATGATTGTGAAAAAATGGAAAATAGAAGAAATCTATAATTTTCAAAATATCATTAATAAACATTTTCTTATCATTTTCATTGTTGAAATTTATTCGATATATCGACCCATTAATTTTTATACCTTACGTATTATAATTTTTTAAGATATTAAGAAAATTGACCAGTTCTTTAATATTATAAAATTGGAATAATTTCAAATTTTTAAATTTAGCGCCTTGGAATCCAATCTAAACCTAGCGGCGCCATCTGGAGACTAATGTCACTTCATTCTCTCAACCAATGGCATCTCCCTTTAGTTGAGATACAAACCAGTTGTAGAGACCTGTAACCTCAATTTGACACATCATCGAATTCTGTCAGATATTTTCGAAAATTTCAAGTTTCAACCCCCAAAAATGTCTCGTCAACAGCAAGACGTTGACGAATTGTTCGAAATTAGAAACTATTACTACATCGGGAACTATCAGCAGTGCATCAATGAGGCTCAAAAGCTAAGAAAAGTGAGTAAAAGACGTTAACATAACCTACTTTAAGGTTATCTCTCCCTTTCTCTTTTCGTAGCCCTCCACCCCTGAGGTTGCAGTTGAAAGGGACTTATTAATGTATAGGGCGTACATGGCCCAAAGCAAATTCCTGGTGGTGATGGACGATATAAAACCATCCTCACCCGAGAAGCTCCAACCGTTGAAGTTACTAGCCGATTACTTGTCTAATAAATCCAAACGGGACGCCATCGTCAGTCAATTAGATCAGAAATTATCGGCGACGGCTAATGTCGAGAACGAAGTCTTGATATTGGTGGCCGCGATTATTTACCAGCGAGAGAATAATGTGGAAACGGCCTATCGGCTGTTGCATACCATCGAGTCGTTGGACGCTATGGCGATGATTCTGGACATCTTGTTGAAAATCAATCGCGCGGATCTGGCCCTGACGAAATTAGCGGAGATGCGGGAGAAAGATGACGACGCAACTCTGACACAATTGGCTCAAGCTTGGGTCTTTTGTGCCGCTGTCGGTATTGCATTTTCGAATAAGAACTAATTTCCTAACAGGTTTCGTGTTTTAGGGCAAGGACGACTTGCGCAATGCTTATTATATTTACCAAGATCTCATCGATAAGTACGGGGCGACACCTTTATTGCTGAACGGCCAAGCGGTAACTTATATCGCGCAGGGAAAACTGCAAGAAGCCGAAAGCGTCCTGTTGGAGGCCCTCGATAAGGATCCCAATTACGCGGATACCCTCGTAAATTTGATCGTATTGTCGCAAGTTACAGCTAAGAACACCGAGGTAAAAAAGTCTAAAGAATCGGCAGTTTTTTTCTTAAATAATTTTCGATCTTATTTAGCTGGCCAATCGCTATCTGGCCCAATTGAAGGATTCCCATCCGGATCACCCATTCCTCAAGGAACGCGATTTGAAACAGCGAGAATTCGAGAATGCATGCAAGCAGTACGCCCCTACTATTAGTCGGTCCTAAAACTGGTTTTAAAAACTACCGTTTAAGTGGAAAATGTTCTATGATGTTGTAGAGTTGTATTATTATTATTTTCTACAAAATAAAATATGTATTTGTTTCTCTGAGATGGAGTGGTTTTAATTAGTTTGAGATCTGAGCGCAAAAGTCTTTTACGTATGAAAGGGCCAAATTTATGAAAAGTTCAACAGTCAGCCCGGTAAACATTGTTTAAATTTCGCGGACAGTTTAAGTTGGCAGCTCCGGTAATAGTGGACATATTCGCAATTCTTTTAGCACAATGCATGCGAATATATTCACTATTGCCGGAGATGCCAACTTAAACTATCTGCGAAATTTAAAAATGTTTACTGGGAGTACACTACATCGTTTAAAATGCCTTTTACACAAGGTTAATGCGTTGCCTTTTTGTTTCTCTTCTTATCGTTGATAAGTTATCATTGAATAATAAAGTTCGAAGGAGTGACAGCGTCAGCCCGGTTTACACTACTTAATGGTAACAGGTGATCCATTCTTTTATCAATCCTTAATCATATCATAAGTAAGGATTTAGCGGGAATATTTGTTACAGTGACCTACTATGATGTCGCTAATTTTCAAGCAAATTCGCTTAATGTTCATGTTTTATTGATTTTATCTTCAACAACATTTTCTAATTCGTCAAAATTTTAATGAAACGTGCTCCTTTGCAATTTAGAATAATCATTGGAAAGATTCTCATAGATTATGTCGCCATTCTCACAAACTGATAGATTGTGCCTAGAACGTCAATATTTTGGCAGTCTAAAACAGCCTTCTGGGACGCCAATCAATGAACGAGTTTTAGCCGAGATATTTAAATTATTCCTCCTAATTTTGAAACAAGGTTACAGACTGACCCCATTGATGTTTACGAATTATTGGAAGTCAACTCTTAGACACGATCAGTATAACCTTAATATGCAATCTAGCAATACGAGAATGACCCTATTCCGAATGATGACGAATTTATTAGTCGAAACGTAGCATCAGAATTTACCAGGACACTTCAGGAAACTTCTCTGGGAGAAGTAAGTTTAAATTTAATGATTTTGAAGAGGAGTATGGCATTGCTGATACTTTATTTACCACCGAGTATAGCTGTAGACTGGTTTCGTACTTCGTGGGTCTCGTCAGAGGTGCTCGATCGTTCGTTGCGTTCAATTTGTACTTTTGATATTTTGATTTCCGGTGTCCATCGATGCCTATCGATCATTGGAAATCAAGTTTCGGAGCCGATGATTAAATACTAGTACCTTTTTATAAATTAGAAATTCGAAGATATCGTAAAACAATTCCGAATGATGGATAATTAGAAACGTCTACAGTCTGTTTAGGTCCACGGACAACGTTAATCTCCTGTAATCGAATAACTAATCAACTCTAATTATCAACTTGAAGATACACGGTGGCAGAGTAAAGGGCAGATTTGCCCACTCGTACAAGACATAGTCCGATATCAAAAGGTAAAACGATCTGAGGAAGAAATTCCGGCATCAAAGCCATTTCGACTGCGTTTTGTGAATACTCACGGATCAAATACCATTTAGCTAATCGTTCGATTAAGTTAATTGGTCGCGCGTAAACGAACGCCGCCGCCGATGTATAGACGGACGTCCTAGTCGACGGCGAACGGAAGGCGAGAAAATCGCGCGTCGAAAACGATAATTCGATTAGTCGTGTAATGTACGACGCGACGCCTAATGAAATTACGAAATGAAGTATGCATTTTAATTTAGGGGACCGGCACGGTCGGGACCCGCCGCTATTTATCACGAGACGCTAATTTGAGTTTACGAAGGACGCGAGGAAAGAGGGTGGAGGAGGAGGAAGACGAGAAGAAGAACAAGAAGCGGCGGATACGGTATATAGTTTTCTTGTTACTGGCGAACTTGCCGAAACGACGAAACTCGCAAAGTTGCTTCGTCGTCGAATAATTGCTCTAGTTAATTTGAGTAATGGCGTTAGTTGTAGATTTCGTTAAGCGCGTCCTCTCTATGTATCTTTTGGGTAGGAAAATCGGAAGTTCGCGACGGAAGTAAGTGACTTTAACGCGGACGATCCAGAGATTGTTTTATTTCAATTTTCTTTGTGTCCACAAACGCAATCAGAAATCAAGGAAAATTAGTGGGTTTCTTAAATCGTTGCTTAGAAACTTAATACGGTGTCGATTATATCTACCAAACGACTAGTTCTCGTACAAAAGCTTTGCTGGTTATGCAACTACTCATCTACGCATCTGGATTTCCTGACAGAAAAGTTAAAGGATGATCGCCATGTTCTTTTCAAAACTCGCTGTGAGAAGTTTCATTTGCCAAAACGACTATTTTCCGTACAAAAGGAAACCACCAGACATTGAATTGCTGGCAGTAGAAAATAATGGCACGGCCTTTCAAACAGACGCAATGTATTTTGCTAAATAAAACGGGAAACTATGGCTTCCTGCAATACTAATATCTAGGTGGGGTGTTAAATTTTGTCTACCAGACAATTAGTTCCCGTACACAAGCATCGCTGATGGTTTTGGAATTATAAAAACGGTAAAATATGCATCGATCTATTTGGTTTCATTGAATTCGAACTTAGAAGGAAACACTGCTAAAGTAAAGTGCCCAAATACCGTTCCTCTAAGCAAAATATTTAATTCTGAAAATTTGAATGAAGTTACAAATAATTAAAACCTGATTTGAGCAACTCAGTTCCTTATCTAACACTCCTGCCACTGTGACTGTACTACATACATCTCCCTTGAGGAAAAGAGGAAAATTTCATATTTTCGATTATTTAAAAAGGCGTCCTAACTGCGTCCCCTCGTCTCAGTTATCTTCTACTCGTTTGTATTGCTGGAGAATTTGATTAAAACATTGTTAGTACTTCTTATAATAAATTTATTGAAACGAAAATATGTTTATATATCTTTATACATAAAAAAACGTATTTACACATCCGAAAACAACAAACAACGTTTTTGTTCTTTTTTGAAAGATGATCACATCTCGCGGGATCATTTGAAGCATTTCAAGTACTTTACTACCCATTTTTCTTCTCGCTTGTCTTGGGAAAAACCCTTTCCACAAATAAGAAATTTTTGTTGCTTGAACTATCCTCGTTATCGATGGACACCTGTGAGACTTCCACTTCATCCTCAGAACCGTTTGAGCTCAAGTCGTATTTCTTTGTTTTATTTTTCTAGAGAGGCTTTGATGATCCAAGATGATCTTTATCTTCAATGATGACACATCTTTTGATTTTTGATTGGGGTTTCGAGAACCTTAAAGGGGACGGATTTAGGACTCTGATAAGGACAAAAATGGTGACTGCTCCTGACCAAACGACTACAGCTCTATGGCTCTGATAACTGGAACACATTATTTAAATAGTAATCTGTTATTAATAACCACAAAATAATGCAACACATGCCTTTAGTCGTCGATATAACTGCTTAAAGCTGATTTCACACTGTAGTAAGTTGTCACAAAGATTATATTTGAAATGTTAAAGCGTAAATGAACAGAAGTAAACAAATGTCAAAAGTCACCTTGTAGTCAATCTTCATACGCATTGACGTCGAATAAATAAATAGTAATTTAGCGATATATTGATATATACACATACATATACAGTGTGTTTCTGGATTGACTTCAGTATAGGTCTAATTGAACAAAAAGACTTTGGAATATCGTTTTAACGCTTTGGGATCCCGCCCTGCTTGATCCGATACCATTTTCAAGTACATTGTTACTTTTTAATAACTGAGGTCGTCATGACAATTGAGAAAAGGAACATTTTCTGTTGAAGTAAAGCGCCATTTCGGTCAATTACACGTCCAAGTATTATGGAGAAAAGTTGTTCAGCACATAAAATTATGACCCAATGCAGACTTTCAATTAATCGCGGTTAAACGCCTCAACCGTTAGGCTATCGCCCCGGTAAGTACCTCACGTAATTCAATAGTTGGTAATAATCCTGTACGGGTCGTAGTTGCTTATATATAATATGACAAGTGTTAGGAATTGTCTTCATGGAACCGATATTCTCCGATAGCGAAAATTTTTCCAATTTTCCCCCTCAATCGGCAAAGACGGGCGCCTGGCGATGTCGAATTTATCATCATCTATCGTCTTATCGCCGACGAATGCGAACAGAGAGGCAAGGCACCTGTATCCCCTGCGCCCGGACAGCCGAGGAAATTATAAAAAATTTAAGGCGTACATTCGAGAGAGCTTCCGGTACGCTCTTCGAGCGTAAGAGTCGGAAGGCGCGAGGTGACGCCTTGACAAATCGAGTCATCTGAATGAAGACGGTTGCGCTCCCCCGCCCTCCCCCGCAGTTCATTTATTTTCATCTCGCCCCGGCGCTTACGTTCGAGAGTTCACTTCCTATTCCCGGCGTCAGGGGCGTATCGTAGAAAATTGAGACGGCAGCGTAAAGATCTCTCGCTCCTCGTGCAAAAATGGAGATTTGGAAGGAAACTTGGGGCGGAGAAATCGCAGAATACGAGAAAAAGACTTTCTTCGTTGGCATCGTCGATTAATCTGAACGAATCTACTTTACGTATGTATGTATATACTTCGTCACTGTTTCTCACTTTCGCCTTACTCCGGGGAAATATGTAATTTATGCATGAAGCGAAATGACCCCGAATTTTAAATTTAACCCCGAGCGGCGGCGGCGACTAGCGTCTTTATTTCACTCCTACGGCGGTGGCGGCGGCGGCGACGAAACGCGTCGGCTCGCAAGCCTCCGGTATAAATTGAACCCAGGTGCGGATTAAGGGCGGTAATGGAGGCGGCGCTCTCCGAAGGCGATATCTCACGAATTCGCCGTCGCGTTCGACATTACGTTGGTTCCGGGGGCGTCCCGGAAAGGTATAATGTTACGAGAAATATGCGAGGTCGCCGGAAACGTGTACCTCGCGTCCGATACCGATGTATCGGACCGATGTAGGGAAAAGCCCCGGTTAGATTACAGGTTCATTATAATTTGCGAGCTTTTATATATTTGCGAATATGAGGGAGGGAATTTATACTTCAAAGTTAGTAGTAAGTGTTGCACAGTTGTCAGTTTGCTGATTACAAATGAATAATCGCGGGGACATAGCGGCATAAGGTAAGCTGAAAGCGATCGCCCCACAGCGCGCAATGATGTTTATACAAAATACAGACCCTGGATCAAATCGCAAAACACACATACGCATAATCGGCGCTCCGTTCCTCTCCCAAAAATGAGAAAATGCCCCTCTTTGCTCCTGTATACCATCGTTGTCTGTGTACACCATCGTTGTCCGTGTACATCATCGTTGTCCGTGTACACCATCGTTTTCCGTGTACACCATCGTTGTCCGCGTACACCCCCGTTGTCCATATGTACCGTACCACCTTCCTCGGAAGCATAGATGCAAGAAAGAAATACTTTTATCAAATAATTAGTGCCGAAACTCCTAATCCCAAGTTTGTGCGCTTCTGTCCCAGTCCCTTTTAGAGGATCAATGCAGTTCGCGGGCGTTATTCTGACCGCTGTGCGCTTTTGACCAATACCGGTCCAGAAACTTCGGAGCGAAACAGTGTTAAAATCTGCCTGAAAAAGATTGCGTAGAAACGAATATCTTGAAAATGACCATTT
Organism: Chrysina gloriosa; assembly: GCA_038088585.1. Classification (NCBI taxonomy): domain Eukaryota; kingdom Metazoa; phylum Arthropoda; class Insecta; order Coleoptera; family Scarabaeidae; genus Chrysina; species Chrysina gloriosa. Next base: position 10,790,148 of record CM076094.1, on the reverse strand, counting down.
TATCCCTGAAATCATATTAAGAATGCAATAGGTGGCGCTATGGAATCGAGGCACCATAGAAATAGCACAAACTTCTAGGGTAAGGTTATGTTCTACAATATTTAGTACATTCTCGCTGCGTCGAGTACCGCGTCAGATACGCTGCGCTTTGTGCAATTTGGACGTCGTCATTAGTCGATTAGATCCAAGAATTTTATGGTACTCTTCATCCCCCATACTCCATACTCTAATATTGTCGCGTTTATTCTGTCTCTAAGTTCGTCAGCGTCTTGAACAGTGGTAGCATAAAATTTCTCTTTAATGAAACTCCAAATAAAAATGTGTAAAGGATTGGAGTCGGATGATCTTGCACACCATCTAATAGAGCCGCCGTAATCAATTTATTTGTTTGGAAAGTGTTCATCCAACCACTAGCTCACACTACGAGTATGCACTGAGATTACCCATTGGTATCAAGACGATCTTGTAGATAAATTGACCCAACGGCTCTGTGATTTATACCCTTGTCAAACAACGATAATTGCAAAATAAGTTAGGGCAGTCTACATATACATAGAACTACTCACATACAGCATCGATTTATTACAGACACAGGAGTGGGGAATCGGCGATGCTGTTGTAACTTATTTTTAATTGTACGCTGTTACTGCTGTTTGTGTAGACTACAGATGACGCATCATACTGCATATTTGTCCAGGTTTAATAATAACGTAATAAATTGTGTCAATCAGGGCACGCTTGGGCCTCGTGCAAGCTCAAACAAAGCCATCAAGACGACGAAGATAGCAGTGGGCATCACCTTAGGTTTGCACGGTTACAAGCCGCAACCTGCTGAAGGAAGAATGTGATGCATATCAAACCATAAGGTTGCGGGGGCCTTGATCCCGAGCAATGGGGCGGAGAACGGGCGCGCTCGAGGACTGCAGTAGAAAAAAGTGTGCACTTCTACCACACACGTTTGAAGTTTGTATATATGAGAATTTAATTAAGCAATGTCATCAATATGTACTTATGTGCGCATTTCTGCAGCTATTTAGTTTCAAAGGTAGTAGCATATATAGTGCTTATCTGGAAATGAAAACTACTTTACACAAAGTCGGACTGACGAGCGGTATAATCGCGAAGCGCGTCTGCGAATGGTGAAAGTAGTTTTCTATGGATGGTAAATTACCGTAAGTTGCTCTGTCGTAAGAGTTGAAAAGTGATCTCGTGTTAGCGCATTGGGACATACTCGAAAAGACTGCTTTCTTCCGCCAAATAGGTTTTTAAAGAATTACCGAAATCAGCAGCAGTCAGTCACAAGCGGACGAATGGGAAACTTCCAATTTAGGGCATAGGGAAGAGGGAAAAAAATAAAAAAAGACTTAACATGCGGGGATGATCGCTAGCAAACCCCGGTCCGGTAACGTCGTTCACTTTGAGCAATGAAAGTTGCAGAAAACAAAAGACGATGCAGTCGCTATTGCTTGAAATAAATCAAGTTTACGAACTTCTAATAGAGTTTACCGGAAACAAGCAAAAATTGCGAAAGAATCATCTGGAGACAAAAGATGCTGTAAAATAAAAATACGGAAATTATAACAGGCTAGTGCCTATAAGGTTTTTAGAAAGAAATTTAATTTAGACTATTCAATCAGTAATTATGACAATGAAGTTACAATTTTGGAAAAACCAGGGGTTTTGCACTAACGGTAAAACACGAATAATGAGTTATAATACACTCAAACAATGTATAAACTTTTTCTGTCAAGTCAACGATCCTAACAAAGCGTCTGCATCCAAAGTTACGGTAGAAAAAAGTTAAAAGTTAAAAAGCTAAGTGGCCTGCACTGCAAGGTTGGAATGTCCGTGAAAGTAGATGTCGTTTTTAAGTTATTGAAAAGAAAACAAGTTTTGAGCGAACAATGCATGACGGTAAAAGGATGAATTAATATCGTAACACACGATACCACAGCAATACCTATAACGAAGCAATCGCCATTCTCTATTTACCCAATCGCCATGAACGAGACGGAACACGTCCTCGGTCGAACGACGAAAATCCGATATCGGCGAAGTAACGCTGATTCAGCACCGCCGTCGCAGCCGCCTCCACCGCGATTTCTACGAAACAATAACTCGAGCTAAATCTCGCCGGCAAATACTTCATTATCTCTGATTGAGGACGAACCGGAACAAAACCGGGCTTTTCGATAAACACTCGCCGCCACAAAAAGAGCGCGCCACCGCTGAATCGGCGGCGTGCGGTACAAAATTGATCGCCGTTTCGCCCCGGAGCGAGCTAACCGGAGCTCGGCAAAGTCGGCGAGAGCGTTTCAATAGGGCCGTGGCCGCGTCTAGAGCCGAACGTGTGCGTTTCTAACGGTGCTGGATAGCAGCCGGAGGCTGCCCGGATTATCACCGGAAAGATTCGTACCGTTCGACAATCGGCGAATGTTGTTTGAGTAATGCCCGGTCGGTAGGAATATAAAGCGGTCTTATTCGGGGAGAACAAAGTTAAGAGTTAGCATATGTAGATACTAGGGAGACGATGGGTTCAATAATTGCGATGATAAGTGCGACGAAACTGACTGTAATTTTATTAACTGATAGTTATTCCAAGGACAGTGGTGTGGTATCACACTCCTCACCATACCAATTATTTCATTAAATCGTCGTAGACTGCGTCGTTCAAATCCATCGCAACAATAATGCGCCATTGTTCTTTGAATTGTGTAGCTATCGCGCGTCTGGACTCTCCTATGTACGGTGTATCACATTCGTTACACTCAACTTTGCCTGTTATTAGTAGCACCAACACCGATTTAAAACCTTGTTAGAGGTTGATAATACTGTAGTTTAAAAAAAAGCAAGAAATACTTTTCCTAGAAAGTCAATTACACTTGCACTGGGTACCACCGTACCCCTTTTATTCAACGACGACGTAGAGGACGTTGGTAATTGATAGAAGGGTTGAACCAGTGACAATATTGTAGCATCTCATGATAATCACGTAGTAGTGGCTCTTGTATCTGGTAAGCATGGAAATGCAATAATAATAATAGTAATATATTTCGTTCCATAAAATACAAAAGTGCAGAACAATGTTACGTGCACAAATTTCATTACTTCCGTTTCGGAAATATTTCGTTTAACATGTTACAAATATACGCTCGAATTTTATTCCCAGTAGGCAAACTTTATTTCCTGGTGTCTCTTAACGGCACTCCCATATCGCAGCGTTGAGTAGATGCCCTTGAATTGTTTGAATTCGTCCAATCACGAGGACGCGAGGCGTCGTAACAAGCGGGACTGACTGTATAATAGGTAGCTGAATGGTAACGACGGTTACGAAATCGGGAGAGTTTTTCTGAGTGAATTGTAGTTTGTGTTGTCGTTTTCTCGAAATATCGAAAAGATATTGTTTTACCGTGAAGTAGGGGGATCAGTCAGTAGGTTCCCGTTCGGGAGGAAGAAAATCGTTATCGAGCCCTCTATAGACCACTTCGAACCAAATTGAACGCCTTGCTCGTTATACACCAAAAAGGAATTGGTAGAAGTTCGAGTTCCTGGTGCTGAATATTATTCCTTAAATCTTACTAAACCAATTGATTGTACTAACCGCGATATTACCATAGATAATTGGATCACATCAACTGATACTGCTACAAAGCTTCACGACCACCATTCTGTAACCATAATCGGAACTCTAATGAACAATAAAACCGAAATACCACAGTCATTCGTTCTAGTTAACTCTCCTTCCGATAAATGGTTCCGGCCAGACCTTCTTCGTTTTCAATCGTTAATTAAGTCTATTTCTTGTTTATCTATCGACTTGGGCTTCCAGGTACCTTCCTGGAATTTTATCGGCGATCTAGACATATAGCAATAAGGATTTAGTCTTCGCGAAGGACGAAAAAAGGACGTTTCGATGTCTCATCTTTGGTCCGACAGATGGTATCTGGCTGGATGCCATACATTTTGTATGAAAATGCATGGAATATGATACATTTTGGTGATTCTACTTGTTTTCTTTGCACTTTTATGTTGTAACTCTAACTTCCTTTTATGTTCACGCATATGGGCCTCGTATGTATGTACATGGTCCGTTATGAAAGTAATGCGCATTTTTTGGGTGCGTCAACGCAACATCATGTGTTTCAGAGCTGGGCCAAAAGAACAAAACTCCATTCCCATTGAGGTGTTCAAGACATTTACTACATCAAATATTTCGTTTATCATCGTCAATGAAACGAATCGATATGCAAGGAATGCAGTTAAAAAACGGAATGAGCAGAATCCCAATTCAACTCCAAGAATTTGGGATGATTTGACGAGTATCGAACTCTATGCATTTGTTGGAATACTTTTGGCCGCTGGTGTTACTAAAAACAACATGCGGGAGTCAGCACTCTTATGGCGCACAGATTCACTGCCCATATTCCCAGCAGCTCTATCTTACAGACGATTTCTTTCGATTTTACGATATATTCGTTTCGACGATAGTCGAACACGAGAATTTCGTCAGAGGACCGGCAAAGCCGCCCCCATTCGCGATATATGGAATTATTTGAACGAAACCCTCAAAAAAAAAACTATGAACCACATGAAGATATTACCATCGATGAACAACTATTTCCATATCCCGGACAAACTAAATTCATCCAATTCATTCCAACGAAACCAGCAAAATATTGCATCAAAGATTGGTGGGCGTGTGACTCAAAGACAAAATATCCATTGCAAGGAAAGTTGTACACGGGCAAACGAGACGGAGAAGAGCGCGAAGTGAATCAAGGTGAAAATGTGTTGCTCCAACTCGCAAATCGATATAGTACCAGCAGCCGATAAGAAATTTCTCCCTGAAGAAGTGAAGAAGACTGCTTCTCGTCCTATGCTGTCATCTGTGTTTGGTTTTCATGAAAACTTGGTTTCGCTTTGTAGCTACGTGCCGAAAAGGAACAGGGCTGTGAATTTGCTCTCCACTGCATATTATACGAAATTTTGTGAAGGCGAGGCAATGAAACCAGAGGTAATTTTGTTTTACAATGCGAATAAAGCCGGCGTCGATTGTATGGACCAAATGGCTACTCATTTTACAACAAGACGGCCAACCCGACGTTGCACTTTTTGGCATTTTTCTTCAACATGTTGGATGTTATGGCATTGGCTGCTATTGCATTTGCAAAGAAGTCGATGGGACCAATAAAAATGGCGCTGGACGCACTTTACTATATACTTTATCCAGAACATTGGTCCTTCCAAATGTTGAAAATCGCATGAACAATATTCACGTAATGAAGTATTTTACCGTTTGTTCGGCTATTGAATCGTTCTTCGGTAGATCAATGAGCATTCCAAGAAGTATTGTGGCTACTCCTGCCAGCGGCGCCGATACACTGACAGCCAAGAGAGACTGTAAAATTTGTTCACACGGAGCCAAAAACTCGTTTTTTCTGTTTAATGTGTTCAGTGCCAGTATATCAACAACATTCTAAAGCTCCATATTCATATTTTTCATGCATTGTTTCTGAGAACCCATGGGAGAGTTCGAATCATAATTAATAAAAAAACGTTGTAATCCCTTCTTGTAAACATAAAAAACATTGATTTTAACTCTGAGAAAAGTAAGGAATAAAAAATATATACCTGGTTTGTATTAAAATGAATTTTGCACCACTAATTCGCACCAAAATGCAAAGAAATGCACGTTAATGTATAGGGGTCTGGCCAGACACCATCCGTCGGACCGAAGGCATTAGAATATCTGTCAGACGGAGGGTTAAAGGAAGAAACAGGATTTCGGCTGTGTTAGCTTTCAGCGATTTTAATACTATACTTTTTATAATCCTCTAAAAAGCAAAAGAAAGTTGTTCTTCTGTTGGCTACGATGCACTCCGAAGGTGATAAATCAAATTCGACACATCTTCCCAAAAATCGTTTCTTTTACACGAAGAATAAGGGAGGCGTTGATTCCTTCGATCGGTTGACTCATCGTTATATCGTTGCAACGATAACAACGCGCCTGCCATTGAGGATGGTAAACAATCTTCTAGATTCAGCGCTAAAGAAAACGAAAACACATCCAAGAGAAGGATGTATTTGAAAAAACTGGCCATAGATCTGCTAACAGCGCTTATGAAACAACGCCCACAAAAATATATTGGGTGCTCCTCCTGGTTTAAAGGAAATGTCTTTCGTTTCAGCTGGTTAAGGAAACGATCGACTGCGCTGGTAATTTGCTCTGCGTTTGACATTTTACTCGCTTAATTTAAAGTGTAGGATGCGCGGAATAATGCACTGTTTAGTTTAACAGTATATTACACAACAAGAAAACAAATAATAACATATACATAATTTAGGTAAGCGATGAACTTAAATCTAAATGTTAAAAAGTACCAGTTAACCGGCTTCCGACCGCGTTCAAACTGAATGAATGAATTTAACTGTTAATCTGCTCACGGCAAGATTGAAACAATGTTTTTAAATGTGACTGTCCGTCTTCTCTGACAAACTTGTAGTAGTTTTACTTTTTCCTAATTCTACAAGAAGTAAACTTTCTGTGGACGATACAAAATGGTTGTTTGAAAAGGAGAATTTAGCATTGCTAAATAGAAGTGGCCCTACATGGGAATGTGTCATAAAATCTGAAATTTCCAGAAGGAGGCACCTTCCTCGTGAATGCTAAAATATTTCTTGTTTGTGAGGAATTGTGCGTTAGGTTTAAACTAGAGGTATTTATTATTTAAAATACAGGATGCAGTGGCGGATTTGTACATGGTGCAAGATATGTGATAATTCAATGAACTTCGGGTTCGCAATGGTATTTTTGACGTTCAATCTGGCCAGCTTTCTAAACGCGATGTCCCGCCAAAATGAAAGATTTAAATACGTACACTGTTACGATAATATTACGCTTCTTAAATATAAACTTAACTAGTTAATTTCTTGAAAAATAAAATTGATATAAACTAAAAATGACTATACATGCTAGATGGTCCTTAACATATCCGCTTTATCCGTATAGTTTCGAACCGTTATTTAGAGAATATTAAACTTTGAGCTAGAATCCAATTTTTCAATATCTAAACTACCATCGTCTGACAAAAGTTTATTCTGTCCCAGAAAAGACGACCGCAAATCGGGGATTTCGTGTAAAAAGTGTTAAGAGCATCAAACATTCATTCACTTAGAGCAGGTATGAGCAACCTCCGGCCCGCGGGCCACATGCGGCTCTCGAGTAAGGTTTGTCCGGCCCGCTACTGAATTATTTCGTTGCATATTAGCACGGCCCGTCTAAACTTAATTCATTATGAATCATAAGGATACTACAAAAATGTATATTTTTCAAGATTACTCACAGCATAAAACTTCTACAACAAAGGTTGCCCATGCCTGACTTAGAGCCTAAGTTTGTCAATTGAGTCTAAGTTTATTTTCTAGGACTTTTTTTATTGGGGTACACCTGTACCCCAGGGTAGTAAAATAAAATATTTTTGATGGGTAGTGTTCTAGCGTTAAAGAAAGCAGCGATAACAAAGGAATTTACAAAAATACCAAATCTGAAGTACCATATCGATCATACAGTATTAAAAATTTCAAGTCTGCAAACTTGCTGGTACTGACGTAAGACTAAACTTCTGCATGTTCTTAAAATTATAAAAACAAAGAAACTATTTTATCGTTACACATACTTTTAGAGCTTAAAAAATACTTTTCAACCCAACCAAAAAAAAATTAACTTTAAGCGATCGCAAAAATAAGTAAATTATAGCATTGAGATAATTTTACATCCGACTTTCGTCACCACCTCACCCCTCACCGCTCGTATTCTTCTCTCGAAGTAACGTTACAGCGCCCTTAAAACTTTAACGGGCGGGTCATAATGTTAACAGAAGCATCTTTATCGGCGAGGGGGACCGGCTATAATAAGACGGAAAACTAAATTTTACGACGCGACGAAGGAGCCGCTTGTGATCGAATATTTCATTTAATTAAAGGTAAGCTTATCGTTATAATTCAGCGGAGATTTTAAAACGAGCGCGTGCGGCGCGCCGGAACGCCTTATATTAGAAAATATTTCCGTATAACGGCGCGTAATGATACAGTCGGGGCGATTCGTTAAATTTTAATTGGCGCCTTAGCAGGGAAAGTGCTCACGAGGATTCGAAAACCGCAACGGAGAAAGAGGATGGATGTTATAAATCATTTGGGATGTACGCAGGTAGGAAGGAAGTTTGTAATAATAACAATAATAATAATAATAATTTAAATTTAAAGATGGAGAAAAGGATCCTTAGATGCAGTCCCCAATAATTTTTCCATCTTTAAATTTAAGTCCTAACGTTGTACGGCCAGTACTTCTGATAAAATAATAATAATAATAATAATCACTTATTGTCCTGTTGTGATCATACAGTGTTTGTGGTGTGGTGCTTGTCTTAGGCGTCAATCGGATATCGCCAGTGATACTTACTTCCCGCGGTTTTACACTGAGGATGGTAGCTTAGTTGCCGAAATACGTATCTGTAATTATTTGGGAAAGATGTGGGTAAAGGTAATTTTATTTATTTCATACAGTGTTTCTTTAACTGTCTGCAAAAGCTTCTCCAGCAGGCATTGTAACACTGTTTGAATTAAGAAACAAAAAAGTTTAAGTCACGTCAACTGTCACGATAATACGTAGTAAGTTGATGGTTGAAGTATACCTCGAGGCCATCGAATTCCCCTCCATTACTTTAAGACGACGACAGATAAAACTCGATGAAGGTAATCATTTAGTCGATACTAGCACTCGAGGATAACGACGCGAAATTATACGGTTTCGTTGGACGCGAAGGAAAGCTACAAACGACATCTTTATGGTACGGCGGCGTGCGGCATCGCCGGCAATTAATTCCTAATTAATGGCGAAAATCGATAGCACTTCGGCGTCCGTTATCGCCGCATTAATTTCCCACCGCGTACGTACGAGTTTCCCGATTTTCCTCCAAAAGTAAAACTTTCCTTTTACCCCCGAATTCGGGAGGGGTGGGGCATTAACTTTCCGCGTGAGAAATAAATCTTTCGCGGGTACTCGTCGCGAAATTCGCTTAAAGCGGAACGTTCTCTACCCACCCCTTTTTGATTCGCTTTTATTTCGGGTGTTTCATCCCTTATTGAAGAGGACGGAGAGTTAGAACGGATGAAAACGAGTTTGAATGGAACAAGCGGGTATCCTTTAATTTAATAAATTTTATGAGAAATATCGTACATCGGCGATCCTGTCGAAACTAATTAACAGTGGTAAAATTTTAAATGGTTCGAACACAGGCTAAGGAATAGTAAAAGGAATCTTCTCGATAAGGTTCGGAGATAGACTAATTAAAACTATGTACGGCGAACTTAGTGAACTTAGTCACACCTTCATCAACAGGTAAGATAATCTACAGAAAAACACATTTTGCGATAACGATTATCTAGACCAATACGGATTGGAATTTCGCCGAGAACGCGATCCGAGATGACCAACTACATCGAAACCACATCGAAATAATACATATCTAGTCATCTCACGCCGATACTTGAAGAAAGTGGCAACATCGGAAACTACGTATGAGAACGTACACGGAGCGGTCGAATAATCCCTGCACGTAGACGTGCACAATAGTTATACGGAATCGAGGTAATACGAACGAAGTTATATGGAAAATCAATAATAAAATGGAGTCATAGTTTGAATTAATCGCGGATTCAGTGAAACATTTGAACTTGACTTTTAAACCTGAAGTTTAAACGGAATACGAGAAGCCGGTTTCCAATTTTAAGTAATGAACGGCGAGACTGATGACAAGTTCGCTATAAATTATACATGCAAACTAAAAATGAAATAAATAATAAATTGTAATACTGCAAATTAAATTGCGCGCACTATATCTGAAAATATACAGGGAGATCACAAGATTGATTGACGCTGATGTCACCCATTCTGTTTCAGAATTTATCAAAACTAATTTCCAGTTATCAAAACTTTACCTGCGAGCTTTTTAACATGTGCAATTTGTCCGTGATTTTATATATACGAGTACATGTATTTCGTAGACTCCTCCTAAAATCCCCTTCCAGTTCGTGACATTGCTTGCTCCAATCACTTCACTATTTCCCTTTATAAAAGTCGTGAATGCAATTATCCATAGATCTCAAACAACTTCGAAGTCGGGGCGTTTTAAATCACCGAGATAAGATACGACAACGTCGCTAACACAATAATGCTCTTAAACCGCTTCGATTCTTACATCGAGTAATTTTCACGTCTCGTCCGATTAACGTGCCAAAAGGCGAGAATTTCGAGTTGGAACAAAAACATTGCGTACGATTACGATAAGACGCGAGCTTTTAACCTTCCTATACTCACGTCAAAATGAAAGACGTATACTATACTATATAAGGCGGTCTCACAGACCGTATGCGTGAGTATAGGAAAGTTAAATTGTTACCGCAGAGGACGCGATATCGAAAAGAACGGACGTTTGCGGACAGATGAAGAAGGCATTCGGCCAGTTTCGATCGGAATGCGGCCGATCGTTAATTAAAACGAGGGAATTTGATTTTGATTACAACTCGGGATGATTGAAAAACGCCCGCATATGTTAAAGGAATGGAATCGAGAGCGAAGTTTAATCCGAGAGGATGACGTGAATTGTCGTATTTAGGCGTATTAATTCGGCATTTCATGGGCAACAACCTGATAACAATTGGTTGCTGTTTCACACATTTTTACAAACTATTTGTTCTTGTTGGAGATGTATCATCTTCATCTAGGTCTACTATTACTTTTGCAGTATTCAGAAGTTTAAATTTAAATCTGCCGCGTAATTTTAAGTTGGCAATACTGACCAGGTTAGGACGGAACTACGAATTGAAGTTAGTCATTATAACAGAAGGTGAGAAAGACGAGGAAATAAACGTGTCGTGGTTGAGTGTTGCTTTTTTAATTTATGAACGATCGAAATTACACTTTTAAGATTTTCGAAAGGCTAAGAGTCAAAATTGGAAAAAGTTGTGTTTCTATTATTTTCTATATTAAAGAGTTTCCGAAAATGGCGTTATCTCTATTCTAAATGTTATCAAATAAACTCTTTATTATATCAGAATAATACATTTTAAGCATCAACAACTCTTAGGCTTTCATTTTTCTATTTTCCGTTTGGGGTAGAGTTATACCCCGAGATGTCAGTTGTGTAACAAGAAATAGCCATGTTAGTTCGGGTTTAAACTTCATAAGAATGTCATTTGGTTTCCAACAATTTGAGGAAATGGCAGCGATTGTTACAAGTACAGATATTCATGGTGAACTTTGTTCTATTTATGGTGAAAATGTCATGAGTTACAGTGTGAGTAAAAGATGGTGCCTTACTTTTCGCGAAGAACCAACTAATGTCCGCATGATGAAGAACGGAGTTGAAGACCAACTGTTGTGATGGACGATGAACTTTGGTGGTTAATGCCGAAGGAAACATTTTGCAAAAATCGGCACTGACGTGTCTTTTTCCCCTCAAATTTCACGTATATTATGACTGAATAATTAGATTACCATAAATTTTGTGCAATAATAGTTACCAAAATTTCTTACTGAAGACCATAAAACAAAGAGAATGCGATTGGTATTAACTTTTCTGAGACGTTACGATGTTGACGAGACTTTTAGTCGCCTATCTCAACGTTGAGACGAAAAGACAGTCAATGTAATGGGGTCGTTCTAATTCGCGTACGAGGAAACCTTCAAAGCGCCGTCAAACATTCTCTGCCAAAAAAGTCATGGTCACTGTCTCTTGGGGACAACAAACGCGTTCTTCTTGTAGACTTTATGGAATGACGGACCACAATAAACGCCGAAGTCTAATGGAAACATTTGAAGAAGTTCTGAAGGGCTATTCAGAACAAGCGACGTGTATTATTGAGTTGGAGCATCGTTTTTCTGCATGGGAACGCTAGTGGAAAGTGTTTGAGCTCTAACGTGAAGAAATAGCTTGTATCACGTATTTGGAAGGGCAGCACCGATCGGTTTTCGATAAATTCCTTCTAATTTTGGAAAGTTTGAAGAATATCATGGTAAGCTTAACCCTTAACTGGCATCGTGGGGTGCTTTTACATCGAAGGTGCAAAAGAATTAAATATTTTCCTTCTCCTTTTAAGCAGCGTACGTGCTTGGACCTCATAGACGTGCAAGGGTGTAAAAATCTACCGTGTCTGCTGTAACACAGGTGCATGTTTATGTTCAGAAAAAAATTAATTAAGAAAAGAAAGTTTCTATAACATAAAAGTAGCTATTTCTTGAGAAAGTTAATATTTTTCTTAGAGAAAAGGGAGGTATAAACCAATTTTTTTAATTTTTTAGAATACAACCTATTTTGCAATTCATCACTGACGGGCGGACGACCACGGCGAAATCCCGCAAACCAATGGTAAACGGTCTTTTCTCATGAAGCATCTTACCAGAAACTCAACCATTACTAGAAACGAAAAAATCATCCAAACGAAAACTTTGGTGTGAATTGCTTTCTTTGAAACGTTCATTATCAAGAAGCAATTGGATCAATTTCTAAAGTGCCACTGCTTTTATAATAACAAAACGCAAAATTTTCCAAAAAGCTCCACTAAGTGGTCATTCATAAAAATATAAAAGGCGCCCCTCGTATAAAAGGAGCTATAAATTTCGAAGATTTTGGAGCTTCTATACGCAAGTTGCTCGCCACAAATGCGTGAGTGGGACGAAAACCTCGATGTCAAAATACGAATTGCGAAAATAGTCGTAATGACAGGTCTCAATAGTGCCATCTAGTGGTCGTTTGTAATACAACAAAAGGCGCCCCTCGTACTCTGTCGTCGCAAATTTGCTAGATAATAATGATCAAACTCAAGATATTTGAATTGTATCCTGAAATGTTTCCAAAATCGCTTGATACCTCAAATTTGTGAAGACTTGCGCTTGGAATAGGTAAATTTCGAAAAATTCTACCTTCGACTTCTGCGTGTAATAGTAGAATAGTACAACTTACTTAGTACACTTTTAGACGTACGTCATCTCAACCAGCGCGAACGAAGTGGCAGAACCGTAGACAAATTAACAAAGATACAGTTCGTCTAATGATTCTTTTTACACAGGCTACTGTTGAAGGACACAAGCAAAGATCGTCGGTTAATCTAACTATCCTTATTTATCGGTATCGAATATTCAAGTACGTATGTCTGACACAGAAGTTATATGTAAACTACTACGTTAATCAATTGACTGTCAGAGAAGTGCAGATTATTTCAATACACTATGTATATAGTGCTTAACTTGAACTAGGAGTACCGATTTGATTCGTACGGATAAAAATATATGACGTATGTAAAAAGAATCATTAGACGAACTTTACATGCAATTTGATCTATTGCGTCGATGACGTAAGTAAGCGGGACTGCTATACCATAGATTCCTTATTTGGAGAAATTGTAAGATTTACGTCGTATGCTACTCAGTTCATCTCACAGACAATTGAGTACACATTGGCACGTCAGAATTGAAACGGACAAATGCAACAAAATTAATCCACATCCATCGTAATCGACGTTCGTAGTGATTTCGATAGTGGTTATGTATTTAAGCCGATTCTGTTTGGTATTCTCCCGCGCGCAGTTTTGTACGTGTTTTTCGCAAAACCGTACAATCGCTAATCTAACTACCATTTGATTAACGCCCGTTCGCGTAAACTATCACTACGTTACGTTATGGAACGCCTCTAAAATCATAATTACGTCGGATTACATTAACAACGCGATTACGTTCGAACACTAAACACATCAATTATTAAATAAATGTTCTAGCAGTTGCTATTATAAATTAACTACAATGCGGAAAGTGCATATCTAAATCAATAATCGAGCTCGTTGTTTTCGGGTATTATTTGAGTCATAACCGTTACGAAGCAATGCTCTATTTTTCGTCTTTTCCTCTAGAACGACAATCGAGCTGATACGTAATAAACACGGACTTCAAAGCATATTTTCCATAATCGAGAAGAGGCAATAAGCTCGAATTAACGGGAGGACTGCGCGCCCTCGCCTTCCCTCGTCCCTCCTCCCCAGAGATATTCTACTATATATTCTCTAATTATATTACTTTCCCGAGGGGAAATCTAAGCGGTAAATGCCGAATAGCGCGACGATGGCACGATAAAACATACTTAGAACCCCTCCCCTCCCCACTTCCTATACCACGAGCGCACGCGAATATCTATCTGGAGGTTAGCTATCATCGGTTGCACGCCACCCAATAAGTTTCAAAAGCTAGGGTATTAGGAGCGATTTATGCAAGCCTTAAATTAACGCGGTGGTTTAAGGTTATAAGCGTGTCTTAGTATATTCATCGGTATTCCTATGTATTTAGATCTGGCGCTAAGATGTAAGTTCCGGAAATTAGTCTGAACACTCATTGACATTTCCTTTCGAAAAGGTAAAATCAAAAATTTAGCAAGTCCGACCAAGGCCAATAAAGAAGAAAAAGAAATCAAAAGTTTGATGTTAAACAATTGGCTACATTCTTGTCACATACGTCAACTGCGCTCCCCTTTCCAATATCGGTGAGCTGGTTGGGGACAGGTTTTGGTAGTGAATATCGTTGTTAATAGCGATCGTGTTTTCGAGAGCCAAAATTTAATAAAATATAATACAATACAATATAATATATAATATAATATATTAAATGTAGAAGACTCTCTATAAACGACCTAATAATAAAATTAGGTTCGTTAATGGGCAGTTAACAAGTAACCGTGCAAAAGCCTACAAAGTAAGCACAATTTGCATATGCCAATAATCCTGTAGGAAATGTTGACTATGTCAATCGCCTCCTGCTCGGAAGATGGGGTCATTATTTTGACCGTATCCATCTCGCCGAGATTTCGACGTATCATCTGGAAATGTTCACTGTGTCACTCGCAGAACGACATACTGTACTGACGAGTCCTTATGAGGACGAAACTAATTAGTCTGCAGTTGCGTTTTGCGATTGACATAATCAACATTTCCTACAGGATTATTGGCATATGCAAATTGTGCTTACTTTGTAGGCTTTTGCACGGTTACTTGTTAACTGCCCATTAACGAACCTAATTTTATTATTAGGTCGTTTATAGAGAGTCTTCTACATTTAATATATTATATTATATATTATATTGTATTGTATTATATTTTATTAATATCGTTGTTAATTAAACTAAGTAAGTTTTTGATAATTAACTTATTATTGAGATCACCAATTCACTGTATCCTGTAATAAACTTATTAATTTATTATTGATGATAATGTTTCTATGTTTGTATACTTATTAATTTAATTTTTATTTTTTAATAAATGTCTGTTCACATTACTCTGTCCTAGTTTGGGTCATTTGGGTACCAGTTGAGCAAATAAATCATGATTATTATTACTATTATCGTTATTATTTATCCTGGAAAGTGAGAAAATCGAGAAAATCCGCTCACAACTCAACAACAACTAAAACAACAAAAGGAAATTCATTGAATAAGGCCTAATTCAGTATAGGTCACCGTGAAACTGCTGGAGTCACCATCTGATAGTATTTTATTCAGGACATTGCGTTGAGACATACTCGAAATAAAAGAAAAAATTTGGAATTTGTACTCAAAATATTCAAAATAGTGCCCCAATTAGTTAAAAAATTGGAAAATTATATACAGATCGATATTTTTAGTTTTGCGCTTAATTCGGTTAGGTACGGTTTAAAGATCTAATTTCTTAAACCTATAAATAAATGGTACTGGAATGGATTGGACTTACTACTCCTAGACTTAATATATCTTCTACTCCCAGACCTAGTATTTCCTGTCCCGAATGGACTAGGTGACTGTAGAAAGGTAAAGCAAAAATATTTATAAAGATCACATTTTTCGTTAAATAACAAATAACTTTTTCCTCTTGTTCAGTTTATTTACGGATACATGGCATATAAAAAGTTCGACAAACGAGGACATGATGATGCAATGTAAACCGGACTGATGCTGTCACTCCTCCGAATTTTATCCAGTTAATAATAATTTATCGATGATAAGTTATCGTTAAATAATACAATTCGGTTCCCCGATTTAAGCCCATTGGACTTCTTCTTGTAGAGATACACGAAATAGCACGCTTATAATAATAATTTGTGTAACAATATCGATTAAATTTTAAAACAAGAAATTATTGGTGAGGTAAATTCTGTGACTGAAAATATCATTTACAAAAAAAAAAAAAAAAGTATACAGAGCTAAAAAGTGTATGGGGGTTAGAGGAAATTACGTTGAATTAAATAAAATGTTTCTCTTCAGCTCCAAGGGGGTTTTCTTGTTTTATCTGTGCCCTTTTTAAAATTTTTTCAGCTGCTAACTTTGTTTCCAAAATTGATGGTATTAAGCCAAATTGATTTGGGAGCTAACAAATAATGGAATATTTATTGTTCTTTTGTCTTTTGAAAAAGAAAATAATAAGATTTCGTTAGGCCAACTGAAATGGGATGATGTAAACATTTGTTTTTAACTCCAACTCAAACTTCTGATTACTCTCAAATACGTCCTCTTACATACTCGCAGAAGACAGAATTGTACTAATTGCGTCCCAAATTGAAAGAATCCTTCCTCCCCCCCTCCCCCTACCAATATTCTCCTCTATGCGCACACTAATTACATGTTAATCGATTTCCTTAATTGGAACGGAGAGGCAGATGAAATTCCTGCGAGGCCTCATAATAAAATTTTCCGGGCGCACAGAAGCAAGGAAAAATTCCCGCCGGTTCCCGTCGTCGACGAGAGCAATCATTAATACGGCCGTAATCGGAATGCAATCAGCAATAGATAAAAGTGGTACGCGGGGAGTGAGCGAGAGATCGAACGGGAAATACAATAAAGCGGGGGACTCCGACATCGGACAGAAGCGATGGTCGATCGTCTAAGGCACAAAAGAAACGATATTCGGACGCGAAATTGCCGACCGTCCGTTAAACTACAATTACTTTCCGCTATCCCCGAGAATTTTCGCATTTCACTAACAACGTCATTATTCGATAATAAACGCGTCATCGATGGCGATGAAGGTCGGTCTTCTCGGGGCGGGGGCGAAGTGAAATATTTTCGATTTAAAAGCGTCTTCCGCGCGCCGTGATTTAACGATCCTATTATACGCGTTTATAACGCGAAGCGCGCCGTTTTTTGCTAGGCACCGAGCTGCTACGATCACGTGTTGCAGGAACCGACCCCAACTTTGATAAATATGAATTATTTTACGATATAAAGCGCCGTTCATGACAAGCGTGACGCGCGAAATGAACAAGATACTTCATTCGTTCGGGATGCATAAATATAAAGTGTCAGGTGCACCTGGTCCCCCGATGCACGGCTTCGGCTGAAAGCCGTAGCCCCAGACCGGAGATTTACAGCGGGAAGCGGAGGAGGC
The DNA here is from genome assembly GCA_038088585.1 of Chrysina gloriosa. Taxonomy (NCBI): domain Eukaryota; kingdom Metazoa; phylum Arthropoda; class Insecta; order Coleoptera; family Scarabaeidae; genus Chrysina; species Chrysina gloriosa. Next base: position 10,772,694 of record CM076094.1, on the reverse strand, counting down.
AAAGATGGAGGGGAATCTAAGCGAGCTCGTTATAAAATCATAAATTTCGATACTAGCAAGCCGACGACGCGTAGTCTCGGTGATAAAATTTAAATCCCTAGACTTTCGATTTCGCAGGTTCATTCATTGGCGTCGCAAAAACAACGGCGGAAATTGTCTGGTAAGGTTTTGACAGAAGTTGCGGTTAGTTTATAAAGTTTATAAATTATTGTCATTTCAATTTGTCTACATTTCGATTTCCATGCTTTGACAATCTTCAGCGAAAAGGTAGGCGAAATGATCACGTATACGTTGCAGGTGCTTCCTCGACTACAGGGTGGACTAACCAGAATCAAAACAAATCGAATTCTTGAGATTCTGGAGCATGACACCAATGAAAGGTGTACGGTGTTCGGGAAGCACGTAACTGTCAGAACATTTCAGGAAGTCTACAGAGCACCCCAATGATAAGGACATGTCCATTGAATATTTTCAGGAAGTATAATATAAAAAATTTCAAAATCGTTCAACAAACGTTGCATCGTTTCGAAGATAACATGCAGCGAACAACGACGGACTGACTAGCGCTTATTACACTTCAATATTAATTGGACAAGGTGGTAAAAGCTATAATATTGGAGAAACTTTAATAGTACCTTCTGTTAAAGAATTTATCTCAACAGCTATATCCTGCTCTAGCTTCGAAAGCGACGCCCCTAAACGATAGCGCAGAAAAGCGAGGAATTGAAGAAATGGCAGTTAATGTTGAAAATAAACTTGTATTTTCCAAAACTCTTCATTTTCTATACAATTGGACTAGTCTACCATTGCAGATAATAATGTTCTATTAATGGCATATATATTTTAATGCAAATTATACTCTATTCATCATTAAATATTGTAATTAGAGCTGTAAGATCAAATCTAATGTCAAAAACGATAGAATGTTTCGACAGCTATGCCATATGGATAATAAAGATTATATTAGATTACTTTTACACACGGAATTTCGGTGGTTGTCAAAGAGTATATATTTATCTCGTTTTGTAACGTTATGTGATGGTGTCATTGAATTTTTCAAGGCATTAAAGAGACCAATCTCGGTCAACAATTAGAAACAATAAAAGGCGATGAATTTCATTTGGCAGATATTTTCAACAGATTTAACGAAATCAATTTGCAGCTTCAAGTAACTAATGAGACCCTTATCAATTGCCGACATATTCTCTCATTTTTTATAAACAAACTTGATTTTCTTCGTTAAAATCTATTGAGGAGAGAATTTCAGCAGTTTCCCGAATTATTATTTGTTAAAAATGACATAACTCCAGAGGAAATTGAAAGATTCACTAGCCACCTTAACAAACTTAAATTGGATATGCAAAAACGCTTTGAGGATATTTTAGACTTGAAGGTGTATGACTGGATGAAAAATTATTTTACCGCAAATACCGAGAAGATTGATACAACTTACCAAGAAGAATTATTAGAAATTCGATGTCATGAAAAAGTAAACATAATAGTGGTGCATAGATGCTGCATTATATACAAGTGAAAAGTATCCTCAGTACTTGGCGGTTAAATTATATACTGAACTGTCAAATAATGTTAAGACAATGTCAATTCATAAATTTAAGAACACAACTAAGAAGTTGCTAATTGAAAAAGGCTACTACTCGGTAACCGTATTTTTAAATGATATATAATAATGTTCCCTTCATGCGTGTTTCGGTGTGTTCTTAGTGATTTTGTAGATTATTATGTATTGATATCTTACGCGATTTTGCATCGTTGACGTTACCCATACTCTTCATGAGTCGAGGCGAATAAGGAATATTATTATTATATTATTAATATTAAATATTTCGTACCATCAGCCTCAAGGATCTCATTAATAATTAATTAAATATAATCTCAATAGATTTTGTACTTTTATGCATGCAAAGGATAAATAAAAAGATATATAAACCTCCACTCAAAAATTATGTGTACTTTTCAGTTACATCAAATTAAATTGCTGTTAAATTAGCAAAGATACAAAAGTGGGCGGTAGGTATAAAAAAGATGACTAGCCCTGCACTAGACATTTGTAACCCTGATTATGTTACTACTGCCAGATTACTCCGTCAAATGACTCTTACTTCTACAAGGCGAGAAGATGAGCTAATGTCTTTCTGCGTAGTAACAGCATAATTCTATTGGTTGGAAGAAAATGAGCGATCGTACGGCAACAAGAAAAAGTATAGATGGTGGTCGGTGCATTGTGAAAGGGAATTTAGAATTTGGAAATTTTATTTTCAACATCGTCGAAAGCCAAACGTTAAATTGGAAACTGTAAAAAACCGTCAAACACGAAAACTCCACCGCAACATTCTTCTCAAGAATTTTCTATCAGTTCCTATCCATTTCGATATTCCTCCGGTTTCTCACCGTCGCGTCGCACGCGTCGAGGCGCTCGAAATTTATTAAACTCCGAAATCGACGTTTTCAAGTGCAGTCGTCGATGATGAAAACAGATGTTCTCGGGTCCATAACGACGCTGACCCGTAATATATTTCGCGCGGGCCCTCGCCCTTCCCCGACACGGATCGTAAAAGCTTTCGACGATTTCGCAACTTACGATAAGCTTTACCGCCCGCACGCTCGCTCGAAGTTCGTAAAATTAAGGCGGCGAAAATTCCGATGCAACTCGCGAGAGTTTCGAAACGACGACGACGATGGAGGAGGAAGAAGACCGGATTTATGCGGTCGCAACCGGTCGACATCCGCTCCACTACTCGAACAATAAACGCGACAACGGATATAAATCTCGGGGCGAAAAACACCCGCTCCCGTCTTTGATTAAAATTCTTTTCGAGTTTCGTCCGGGACGTAAAAACGTTTTATCGTTTCGATCGCGATCTGGTCGAATTACAATAATAAGGGAAGCCAGCATACGGTGGATGGGGAATGACGTTAAAAGCGGGGAAAGGCGAAGATGGAAGGGAATGGATGATATTATCTAGGGGGATTTTTCTGACCTGCTCCCCGACAGCTTTTCGATCTATCATAGGGAGGGGTAGTTTCCGTTTTGCATGTGGATTTAATAATTAGACAGTGTGTTCGGAAATGGGATACGTAGGTCAGCGTAAAGGGGACTTCATTTTTGAGTTCTTAAATGGCGTTGATGTTCTCGGTATAACACTTAGTTACGTGCACAAATTTCGCTTAGTTCAGTTCCGTATTTCATTTAACTTGTTAGAAATATAGGCTCAAATTTTACTCCAATAGTTATTTCCTAATATCTCTTAACGATATGCCCGTTGAACCCATCATACCGCCGCGTGTTAGTTGCCCTCGAATTTCTCGAATTCGTCTAATCACGAGAACGAGAATTTTAGCTTCGGCGTAGTAACAAAAAAGGAGGGGGAATTAGGCATTAGGTAGCGAGTGGTAAAAGACCGGTGACGAGATCGGAAGAGGTTATGGCTGAGAAAATTTAAGTGTGTGTATCGTTTATCGAATTATCATCAAGAAAGTATTTACCCTGTAGTGGGGAATTCGCCAGCAAATCCTCTAGTGTATTGTTCAAGTACATCTCCCGTTCGCGGAGGAAAAGGAACCCGAGATCGAACCATCCTACCCCTCGTCGTACCTAATAGAACATCATTGTCTTTATACCTCCCCATCAAGGTATTAAACGAAAGAAAACCGATCGTCTAATCCGTCGGACAAATCCGAAAGACCATTTCCAACATCCGAAGCAGACAAAGGGTAGAACCTTATACGATGACATCACCCGGAAGCCATGACAGCTAAGCATTCATTCTATATGTCTTAAACCTTTTCTCCTTGTTTCAAATATTTCGTATATCGTATCAATAATTTCAACTAAATCCAACGTTAATATTCACTAGCTTGTAAAATCATTATTATCTAGATGGCCGTATTTTCTGATTAAATTCATTGGTATTCATATATATATATATATATATCGAAATTCTTACTAGACCTGTATCGTATTTTGCATAACTCACAGTAACAATTAACATCACGCATTTTGTAGTTTATATTGTGAAAGTTTAGATAAAACGTTTTATGTTGACTTGCGGTTACCGCACTGCTCGCATTATTTAGCTAATTTTATCTCAAATTTCATATAGTTTTCCAATGTTTTTAATGAATTCTAACTAAAGGCTAAATACACAAGTTCTTGAATAACCGGGTGTAGTTTTTCAAGTAGAATTTTATTGTTTTCGCAACAGAATCTAAGCATATAGAATCAACGTGCATTTTCCAGCTGATCTTGGTCGCTCCTGACATCAGACTGGTGCAAAGGTATAAAGGTACCGATTATTTGACCATGAAAATATATCTGGTAAGTTCTTATGACCTTCGACCCAAATTTCATGGTTGGCGCTCATACTATCTTTTTCTCTGACAAGACCTGTTGTATTCAACGACCGGTATTTAGAGCTTGAAAAAGAACCGACGTGACCGCCCTCTGAGCTGAGCACGGCATTGGCTAACTTGTTGCGACAAGCGTATGTACCGCTTCTTGTTTTGTTCTCGTCGTCTTGTGCACTCTAGCCAATTGGTCCCCTCAGTTATTGCTATCTCGGAGAGATAGTAGTAACGCAGTTTTGGGGCTAACAACTTCCACACCTGGTAAGTAGGCAGGTACGATCTCGAATTGTAGAAGGAATATTTAGTTAGTATAGTGTCAATAGCTACTACGCCATCAATTTACCGCTGTACCTTTCGACGGAAACGAAAAATCCCCAACAGAGAAGAATTCTTCACGAAAGCACCTTTAATTCCTTCTCCCCCATTAAATAACTTCCCTCATCTTTCATTGTACGCATCGAATAAGAACGACAATTCGAAATTCAAACCCCATTTTGGCGACGTTATCGCGACGACACGAAAAGAAAACCTTTTTTTCCCCCAGAAAAAGAAGAAAAAATAGGGGGCGAATTCTTATAGCTCCGCGTTTAACGACACAATAGATAAGGTCTGTGTAAATACTTTTAGCGACGTTCGAAGACGAGGAGTTTCGTCGAATTTGGCGATGCAAACACCTTATCGCAAAAACTTGTTTACGTTTTCTCGGAGCGGGGGCGGCGCGTGCTCCTGTCGTCCTTTACTATCGAACGGATGATAAGTTTTCGCGACGAAAGTGATGGATTATTCTCGCCTAAATGCGCCAATATTTCGATACGAAAATCGATTCGTCGAGTACACGTTATATGTTATATGTAGGTACCTCTAAAAATATTCGGCATAAACAATCATGTATTTCTTTTTTAAAACGAACATTTTCATTGGATAAGATTTTCGCAGTTTGCTTTTGCTGGACTCGCGTTTCATCGGAAGCGAGTTCGGTTCGGATCTACAGGATTATTTCTTGCTCCTTGGTTTATTACACGTTTATCTTACGTTTCATCGATTCAGCATCCGACCGATGCCGATGATAGCTGGTATTGACCGATACTTCGAGACTGCATGTTTGACTGAGTTGCCGTACCTGCTCCCTGGCAGCTCGATTTTAGGATCTGACGTTTTCGTCGGTGGCACATATATTGGAGACATTCTACATTCGACGACATGCATCGACTGACAGAAGTAATTTTGGCTTAATGGTCGCAGTCTCATCGAACACCATTTTGGCGAAGACATTGTCAGTATTCTTGGAAAGGAAAGAAACGTGTATAAATACCAATAACACTGATTAGATGGGAGCGAAGGATTCTTAGAAAAACATATGGAGACAATAAAAGAGACACAAAATTGGCGAGGAAGAACGAATAATGCAATAATGAATGACACTTTCAGAAAATCGTTTCGTTTCCAGGGATTTCTTCCTTTTCAAACCAGTTGAATTAGGATCGAGATTTTTCGCTATAATCTGATGAGATTTAAGTACCAAATTAAGGAAAGTGCTCAAAAATTCAATCGTGGATGACATCATTTGGAAATTGATGGGTATTAGAGGTATGTATCTTCCACATTTAAAGGATTAACCTGCGGTTCAACACGATTGAAGATAGCAACTTTTAAGCGCGCGATTTCTGGTTGAAATCTGATTAGGTGACCGTTTCCTAACTTAACTACAGTTTGCATCAGAAACATCCTTTTAGTTCGTTGTAAACTTTATTTGTCTGCATTTTCTTTAAACTTAATTCATTCTTGAAGGAACAGGGGAGCGACTTAATGGAGTTTGATACATCATATTCGATTCTTTTCACGATTTCTATGACGAAGGCGCTTGTTAGTACAAAAATCTGCATTTTCGCCTCATCATTCGCCTCGCCGAATCGATATTTCCGTCCTAAATACGACGGCAACCCTCGTGCACCCCTATCGTGAGGATGACAAGTCACTTTTTAAGGTCGTATCGATTAGACAAATGCCGGGGAATTAATAAGTACGCGCCGTTATTTCGAACTATCGACCATTAGCGAGATTAAGGCGTTGCGGGTAACATTTTCGAGCCGATTGGTCGTCCGTTGACTGTAAACGTCTTCTTCGGAGATTTATCGACTCCTTCAGCTCATTGCCTTGTTAATTGCGAAATCCTTTTGTTTCCCTACGTCGGAGAATACGAAGAAAGAACGTTGAGTGGTTGGCGCGTGGACGTTTTCAACTACGAAACAACTACTTCCCGGACTATCTTTATTTTTTCCAGCCTATCGCTTGTTAATTGCGAAGTTCTTTTGTTCCGAAAAGATGGAAAGATTTTCAAGTTTATACATACGAGATGTTTGATGGTATATTTCAAGAATTGTATTGATTTTGGCAGATAAATGGTGAAACTCGATATTAACGTAAATAAAACAATAAACTTGTAAGAGTACGGTAGATACAGCCGGTACGATATTTGTTAAGCCATAATTTCTAGTAATTTTAAGGCACTGCTTGCAAATGTCTGATCTGCGTTGAGTGAAGGTTATTCCAAGAAATGACGCAGTGACCTCTTAGGAATTATGATTCAATAAATATCGTAGCGGTTCTATATTGTAGCCTACGACAATTTTTTCGACGCGCGCTGGCTTCGTCAGGTATAAAAATGAATGCATTTATATATCTAGTGAACTGAAACAAGTTTGTTATTTTATTTCGCGCTTATTTTGACGAGTTGGTGCATCGATAAAAACAGACAGCATAATGAAGTATAGTAACACTCGAATGGTTAATTACCATTAGAAAATTCATCATTTATTACAATTCAACATATCAAAATTCACAGTTAATGTTGGGGTTATGGTCTTCAATTGTCATTTTGGGGTTCTATATAAACCTTTTCGACACCACCCCCATCACCTTTTGAGCATTTTCCCCTATGGGTGTTGGCTTCTCATTTTAAGTCCAGCCAAAGACGTTTAATGGGAGAAACAAATGTAGCTAGAAATAACATTATTAATTATTATAAAAAGCATCGATTAACATAGAAAATCATTGTAAATATTCAAAGACCTACATACAAAACTTCCACATTACAAGAATTCATTTATTACTGGAAATAACCAAAGATACATCGACATTTAATACAGGTTGCTATAACAACGATATGCCTGGATGAACTGGAGTCAAGGAGAATTAAGATTTTCGTTTCCCGAACAACGGAGAAATAATGTAGTGTAGTCCTGGTTTCCAAAAGAAATAAAAAGTTTTTTGGTTAACGACGAAGAAAATTGACAAGGAAAAATAAGCCAACAAGATAGTTTATAAATATATTTGGAATAAAAGGGTTTTAAGAAGAAGTACCAGTGAATAAAAGAACCTCACCATACCAGAGAGGATAGAATTTTAAAAAGGGAAAAATCCGTAGAAAATAGAGTCACACCTGGAAGGAAGTTAAGAGAGGGAAGAATCCATAGGAGCTGCACCGAAGAAGGAATTCAAGAGAGGAGACATAGGAAGAACCATCATCGAATAAAAGAAATTCCACTCATACACACACAACACTAGGTAATTATCTTGATTCTATGTTAAATATTTCTCAAAATTTATAAATATAATTTGCTATAATTTATGGTCTTTATATCATTAATTAAGAGCTAGGCCGCTGTAAATTTGTTTAAGAAATTAACTAAATTCTCAGTACAATAACCTTAGCTTAGAAGGCAAAAGATCGTTTTCGCCTTTTCCTCTTCATAACGATTCTACCTGTTCTTCAAACTCGGCACCAATAACCTCTTAACAAACCGTAATTAAAATATTCGATTAGTTCAGGCACCCCTAAGCTCACGTCCTTCGATAAAATACGTCCCTTCTTCCTCATCCTCCTTCACGAACTCCATCGCTTCGTTCGCTAACTAGCTTGACCCGGATACATCCCGAGAGCTAGTACACATGTTGTCTTTGCGGATTAATTACTCGCACACCTCCTTACATATTGCGGGACATTATGCCGGGAAGTTATTAGACCCCCTCCCTCGTGCGACGTACGTCATCGAAACTGTAGTACCACAAGCTTTAATTTAACGGCGGTAAATATTTGGCCTCTTGTAGTTTATATGCGCGACGATAATGGCACCGCGTCGCATTGTAACTTGTGCAAGGCAAGGATTGGGGGGATATGAGGGGACATACCTAAATTAATTATAGATTACGGTAAAGGGATTTCCGAGAAGCGTGCGCGTTTAAGATATAGCGGGGTTAGTGTGTGCGGGGGACAGGAATTAAACGGGGTTGAAGAGGTTTTTATTATCGGCGTTAAATTAATAAGGATGTTGATGTACTTTTTCTTGCGGAATTATGTCATTAAAAAAGAGGTGAAAAATGATACACATCCACGCAAATTCTAATTGAAGTATGTACATGCAACTTGTGCTTACTTTGTAAGCTGTTGCACAGTTACTTGTTAACTGCCCATTAACGTATTTAACGTATTTAAATAGGTCGTTTATAGATAATCCACTATATTTTATTTTATTAAGTAATTAGCTGATTCAGATATTACAACATGGCGTCGAAAACATTCACTAGATTATAAATTATTATTATATATTCTCGGTTTTCTAATTGTAATTTCCACAGGTAAACCGTGCTCAACATATATTATCGACTTCTCGTATGGCGATGACGATCCATCCCCGTATCTGTGTGTACACAAAACGCGTTTTATGACGACGATGTCGCACCGAACAAAAGTGGCTGCTACACGGACGGCGCGCTCGTATCTACATAAATATGCGACTCCGGCGAGAGGCGAGAGTTATTTATGGGCAGACGGCCGTTTGTTTTCGGCGGTCGCGAAACAATGGCCGTTCTCGGATAATCCCGAATACCTCGAACGCCCCGACGTGACCGTCGGTCGCCCCATAAATACTCCGGCTGTATGCGGTAGTATTATACGAAACGTTGTCCGAGAGCTGGCGCATAACGGCCGGCCGTAAAGTCGAAATTTCAACCGGTGCGCGGTGTCGCGAACACGTTTCGAACGTTGCAGGTTACCGGTCGGTTCCTCGGTTGGTTATTAAATGTTGCAGGCCAAACGGAAATTGGAAACGATTGGAGATTCGATATTGGCGTAAGTACCTACCGGTTCTTTTCTACATCGCTCAACAACTACTATCCGTACGGAAGCAACGCTGGTCATCAAATTGCAGATAGAGCGATAACTGTACGAAGGTAACTATTATGTGGCCAAAGTCCACTACGTACTTGAAATACGGCTTGATGATTGAATCATAGACCATCATCATAGGATGGTGGATTTGATTATGCCGAAACGTCGTGGAAGGATGTAAGAAATTGAGCGCAAAAACTTGATCCCATTCTGGCAAAAAAGAAAACAAGAATGAGAAAGTCAAAGATCAAAAGCATGCTGATTTACTTCTTCCAATAGCTAGGGAATTGTTCACGAAGAATTTGTGTTTCAAGGCCAAGGCGTAAGTCAACACCTTTATTAAGCGGTCCTTGAAAGACTTGGAAAGAGGGACATTAGTGTGAAACCAAACATCAATGAGAACTGGATGTCGCATGACGACGATGCGCTTTGTCATACACAGTAATTTCAGTAAATCGTCTCTTGGCCAACAAGATTATTTTGAGGCTCTTCGGTCTCCTTATTCGCCCGATTTGAAACTTTGCGACGTCTTCCTCTTCCCCAGATTGAAACAACACCTCAAGGGACGTCGTGTTGTTGCACTGAATTCATACGACTAACCGACCAGTTAAGGGCTATTCCATTATCCGAGTTCCAGCACTGTCCTGGTCATTGGAAGCACAGTTTCCAGCACTGTATGGCTTTCCAAGTCAGTTACTTTAAAGGAGACACTGTTGGATTGTATTATATAAAATCAATAAAATTACCCTTACCACACCATTCGGATAAAATCCAAATACGTATTTAGACAACTAAGTTGGGTTAATCCCTAAGACGAAAACTACACAATGAACACTGTATTATACTAAAGCACTGCACAATGAACAGCTCACACTGAACGCGCGAAACACACCAAAAGGCTGTTGATTCTTTTTCCGAAAGGTGTGGTAAGGGTAATTTTATGTACTTTATATACTATTTTAGCCAGAGTCCCCTTATTCTTTTCTTTTGTTTTTGATAAGTTTGTGTTAAATCCCGCATTGCAATTCGATTTGGATCAAAAATAAACTGCTAACATAACGTCGGCAAAATCGTTCTTTTGGTCCACGACTATCCTCAAGTACAAAGTTAAACTGTAGATCACCTTGTTTTATCTACACTGACAGCTTCCTGAAGAGCACTGAAACCGTTTCCATATTCCTGAAAAATGTCAGTATTTCAGTATCCCTGATGAAATCGATAGTGTAGACAACGAAACGTCGATATCCGCACCAGTTCGAAATTATATTGGGATTTTTATTGATTTTTCACTCTTTTAGTGTTGACACTAATTTTTTGATTTGAATTGTAATGTTATGGGAATAAAAGGAGTGAAAAGAAAAACGGTCCCATTAGTTACTTACACATCTCGTACATACACCAGAATGATGCTAATGAGCTGTATCGTCTGCAAACGATGCTATACGAGTTACGCTTCGTTTCTGGCACGTCTGCGGTATAAAGTAAATATACAAAAGTGGTCTCAGCACGCAAGCCTGGAGTACTCCTGATTGAATAGCTTGGTATGTCGAGGTATTGTTGTTGATTTTGATCTGGAAGTATCTTTAAAAGAAGTATGATTTAATTATTAAATAAAGTTGGTCCTTTAGAATATATAATAACCCTTCATACCACATCTTGTCAAACACATACCTTCTTTTCTTCAAAGCTCCCTATGATTTTGTGGACAATTCTATTACATTGTCGTGTACTTGAATGATTTTTCCGAAATCCAAACTGGTATTCTGGAATAATTTCTGCTGTTGTACTTTTAACCCTCTTGAATATTTTGGCCATGATTGGAATGGTGGATGAATACTACCAGTATTCAGTGTGGCGAAACAATTTTGTAGTAGTACTATCATTAAATATTTTGAAACTTCAAAAAGTCTTTTTGAAATTTCGTTTGAGTTGAGTTTGAGTTTCAAAAAGTAACTTCCTCATCAATTACTTATTTTTCATATCATGCTCTTTGAGAATGGTATGTAATCATATCGAAACAATTATTAGAGCAGTCTAAATAAAATTAGTGAAATTCAGCCAATTGTATGTCTTCTTTTTGGTGATATGGGTGTACTTGGCCTTCGCGGGATGTTGAGCAATTTGAATAAAAAAGAATTACTACCTCAATGAGCGTATATAAGTTTTGAGTACGTAGTAGTCTTTTCGCACAGCTTTCATTCCGCCTGTAAGTCAATTTCTGGTAATGGCCATGTACGGGTAGTAGTTGCTTGATGTACGAAGCCATTCTAAATAAATTAGAGGGGAAATCTATACGGTAATCGTGCTCTGAGTCGATTCAGCTCCAGCATGATTATTGGAAAACTCCTCGTTTAAGAACGAATTCGTTCGATCTTGTCGTTCACCCCCGTTTTTCTAATTCCTTCCCGGTCAATCTTACCAACAACCTTAACACGATGTAAATTCGCGATTCTAAAATCAAACAAACCGAACGCGATCAAAAATCCACGCTCCCCAATCTGCGCAACCGCCCGCCGGGACGCTTTGCGTACAGCTAGTTTCTACCGCCATCTGCCATCAGTTCGTTCTTATAGAGTTCGTTGGGAGGGTCGTTCGTTTTCGACCCTTCGAGATCGCGCGTCCGAGAACGTCGTCGTCGTCGTCATCATCGTAAACACATGACCGACCGGTTCGTGCACGCGGTCAAATCGCCGTAATCCGCGCCGTTCGAATTCGCCGGAAAAAAACCAACCTTCTTATCGGCGAAAATTATCCCGGTTTTTGGCGGAAAATATGACTTGGAGAATGTGAATTTGCGAGGATCGCACCGAAGAAGACTTGCTAAGGAATCGCGTCGGCGAGGATCTATCTAAAGTCTCGTTCTGTGCGTGTACGAATTAAAGAAGAGACGTTTGCGGGAAACGACGTGACGAAGTGACGCTTGTTGTTGTTGTTGTTGTGATTGGCTTTGTAACCGCCTTTGGAGAACCGTCCACGAGCAATTCGAGTCCGAAACCAGAAAGGTAAAACGATTTTCTTTTTCCAGGAAATTCCGGGGATACTCGATCCTCCTTCTTTCCAATATAGGCATTTCCAACCGACTTCGCGTGCAAGTCGGGCCTTACCGGGCGAACGTTGCACGATATAACCTCGCGCGCCGCGATAGATACCATCTTCCAGGGCCCTTTCGGCCGAAGATATATCGACCTACCTGTCCGCGTACCGCCACCGTACCTACCCGTCTATTTTCATTCGCACGCTTTTTCGGCGCGCGTAATGCGGTTTCGGTGCGTCAAGAACGGGAAGAGGCGAGAAAACCGCGGTTTGGCGCGGTAGCAGGCGCTTGCTTGCTTTTGTTTTATTCTGAAAGCCTTATTGTGTACGTTGCCTTTTTTCCCTCTGCACAATGAAGTCGGCGGCACGCGTCCTCTAGCCGGCCGACCGGCTTGTTTACTCCGAAGAAAATGCTTCGAAAGGCATTAATCACACCGGCCGTAATTGCATTTGTTTTGCGTGCCGGTGCGGTGGTGGGAGAAAATCGTGCTACAGGAGGTCGAATCTGTAGGTGTACATGTTCCAACGAGACGATTATTACGTGTAGAGCGATGCGGAATGTTCGAAAAAGTTTGAACGAACTTGTACTTGTAAAATAAGGAAAAATTCAAATTCATTTGTTTATTACAACAATTGTTAGGGCGTATTGGGGTGGGGTGATAAAAAATTATGAACGCTTTTGTTATAAAAATAAGTTCTTGTATTAGATATAAATCGACTCTGCACAAGGAAGATACGTCCGTTTTGCTAAAGCTGACAGTCAATGACTTATTCTTATCTCCAAAACCAATTCAGCTTTCACTCAAAATGCTTCCTCTATATACGATTTACTGCGGACCAATGCGTTGTGTGCGATTCATTTTTAACGTCACGTGTTTCCGCTCTGTTTAGCTGCGACGTTACCACTCGCATACTTTCTAAGAACGCAGCAATTTAATTATTACATTTTAAATTTTCCAACAGTAGGGATTCTTGTGAAACATCTGAATATCAATCAAATTTACGGATAAGAAATATTTCAAAATCATGAGAATTTAGTATTTCCTTTATTACCACCTAAACCCACTAAGTACATAGGAGGAAATCGTACAGATCCCAAGTCAGATCCTTGCGGGACACCGGAATATCAATCCGTATTTGTACCAAAGAACATTTCGAAATCATGAGAATTTAGTAATTCTTTTTTTAAATGATGCCGTCAACACCATCGCTAGGAAATAGAAGAAATAGTAAAAGTCCTAGCTCACATCCTTGTGGAACACTTGAAGACGAATCGAATTTATATCTTAGATAAATCATCACAATTTATTAACTTGTATGAAGGAAGCTGTCAACATCGTCGCCCAAGAAATCGAAGAAAAAGTAAGGCAGTCCTAAATCAGATCCCTTGACGAAGATCTCGGTGGAAATATATGCAAAAAGAAACGTTGAATTCACACTCGCACATACTTTCGAGCGATCAGTAAATGATAACTTTCACGAAAAATATATTAATCAACCTGAAGTTGATTTAATGTATGAATGTTGAAATGATAAAGATCATAAAACAGATCCTTGCGGTACGCTCGAATATCAATTGAAGTTATGTTGGTAAATATTTCGAAATCATCGGAATTTGTTTTGTAAAAGTTTTGTAAAGGAAATTTTCAACACCATCGTTAGACAATCGAAGAAATGGTAAAGGTTCTAAATAAGATCCCTTGAGAAAGAATTGGCGAAATGGACGAAAATACGAACGATTCACAACGACACATAATTTCATACAACATATTCAATATTTAAGTTATCAGTATATGATAATTTTGACGAAAAATACGTGAAACAATTTGGCAAACAACGCAGATCCTAAACTGGACCCTTGAGGAACTCCCGAAGTTGAAATGTGCGAGAATTGGCCAAATTTCTAGCAGCACTACATACATATATTAGAATGCCATAAATGCACTTCAATTAAGATTAAAGAAAAGATAGTGTATGTAAATGATGTTGTTTATCTAGAGAAGAAATTATAGAAGTCCTAAATCAGATGCTTGCGGAACGCCTGAAATTCGGTGGACGTTATGTTGGTAAACATTTCGAAATTATCAGGAATGTCTTTTATAAAGTTTTGTAAAGAAAGCTGTCGCACAGGAAATCGAAGAAATAGTAAAGGTCCTAAATCACATCCCTTGAGGAACGTCTGCGATACCAATTCGACGAAAGTACGTTGAATTTACACCGACACATACTTTCGAGTCATCGGTATATAATAATAGTCACGTGAAATACGTTAATTAACTTGAGAAACAACGCGGGTCCTAGTTTGGATCCTTGAGGAACCTCCGAAGTTGAAATGTAAGAAAATACTGATGCATACTTTCGAATCATCAATGTATTGATAATTTTCACAAAAATACTTTAATCAACTTGCGAAGCAACACATCCCGTCTACGTCACACCAATCGCTCTTAACGAAACTTGTTGAATAGTAATACGTAGTTATATCGAGTGTTTTTGGGTAAACGGATACAAAGCAATACTCGAGCTTTTGCGAGAAAATCAAATTTGAAACATTTACACTGACTAGTAAGTTTGTGTTGTAAATTGTTGAAGTACCATCGTTGTGCTTCTATATGTTAGATGGGTTTCCTAGGCGGAAATGTAAACAGCAAAATGCTGATGTGTTATATAATAAATCAAGTAAAAGGTGTGTTCCTTCATTTACATACAATTGTTTTGCTTAATAACAAATAAAGTGCAATAGAAACAAACAGGACATATGTGGATACGAACCAGAAGCTGGTAAGTTGGTGGTCGCAGACATTACCGCTGCGCTAAACGACCTTACATGAACGACGATATTAAACAGACTCATTGACCGGGATGAATTCCTCAAATTTGTGTTTTTCAAAGACGCTTGAGAGTTGCTCCACTTAAAGACCAATTACTACGAGTTACGTCAAAATCGATTGGTATCAAGCGTGCGATGTCTCCATATGACACATAAACCATATGTCTCGGTTTGGATCATCCGTACAGATTTTCCTAGTCGGCATCCTTTACTATTCCATTTTTTCAACTTGAAGCACCGATATTCAAATGGAGTATACAAACTTAAACGTCAAGGAAATCGTCTTAACCCGACGACTTAGTCATCAAACTTTTTTGATTATATGTATCTTGAAGACAGTATTAAGCTTTTTTTTTATAGAAAAACGACAATGATCCTAAATTAGGTCCTTGAGGAACACCCGATGGTGGAATCTAAGGATCAGATGGGGAGGTTTTTTTTCTGATATCGACACCGTATTGTAATAATAAAAGTTAGCTGAATTTTTGATGACTGCCTCCATCCAAATATAATTCCTTTTTAACTTCTTTCAACAAAAGAAATTGTAGAAGTTTTAGGGGGCGGTGCGATTTCTTTGCTGAGCACTCCTTACAAGGAAATACTGCTAACTGTCGGTCACCGATTTAAATGAAATTTTCTGGGTTTATAGAACGAAGCAGTACAAAAGCAATGGCAACTTTCCTAACTGCCCAATTTCACATTTGGGGAAGGGCGGGGATGTCCAGCGCCCCAAAACTCAACACTACTGGAATATGTATTTTCCATGCAATAAATATATGTTCATAGAAACAACCACTCACCCCCTTATTTCTTCACAAAGTTTAATCTAGGTCGATGAGACACACTAACAAGGAAGCACTGGTCCTTAATTAATTTCCTTTTGAAATCTGACTTGAACTATGGTCCTTTGTGACGGCTATAAGACAATTTAATCTGAATTAAACAAACTAGATCCTCAAGTTTTTAACACGAGTCGTTAAATATGGTTGCGTTCTAGACTTTTGTAAAACATTCCCTGGAGCCGTTGGAATCGTCGAAAATTTTTCTTGTTGAATACTGAAAAGGATATTCAGAACCTCTTTTCATTTATATATTAGATGTACAATCATTAAATAGTATTTTTCTTTAGTTTGTGTTGTATCACTCCTTCTTAGGCTTTCAAGCCCGGCATTCATGACTTAGTAACTTCTTTTAGGTTTTCTCGTTTATGTTACTACTTGTACTTCATAGTAATAATCTTCACCAGGTGGCGTTGGAGACCGAACGTTTTTCAGTTAGTTTTAGATCTCTGAAATCTCACTTGCGACTTAACCGTGTTTGACGCCACAAACGATCCGGGTCAAACGGAAGAAGTCGAAACTCTTCATTTTCTAAAGCATTCGTATCACCCTTTACTACTCGCCTCAAACTCAACATTCTGACATCTTATCATTGACGATGACTGTCTGAAAGGAATCCTTCATACTTCTCGAGGTATCCCGAAACATTTTTTCCCTCTCGTCTCGAAGATTAAAAGGAAATACATCCTAAATCATCCACCATCGACGTGAGACGACGGTAACCTTATTTACGGGACGATTGCGAAGCGGCGCGTTCCTTTCAACCGGAAGCGTATCCACAAAGGAACTTTCTCGTATTTCTTCTACTTCCCATCACCATCATCCTCGCACAGAAACGTCCACTTTTACGCAATAAACTCGTCGGCTCGTCCTCGTCCTCGACGATAAGATTCGCGATATCGCCTCCTTTCGAGACCGCGTTGCCGCGCCGCCCCCGAAGGCATCCGCGACACGTCCTTAATGCCCGAACGCATTTTCTGAATTGCGTTCGTCGGAACGGGCGTACATCAAAAGACATCGCGCTAGTAATTAAATACGAGAGATTTTGCCGGAAAGGGCGAGAAAGAAACAAGGCGATGGGACATCGATAAGGAGGGAGGGAGGGAATCGGTTGGGAGGGTGTTTCGAGGAAGGAAGTGAGATGCGACTTCGTTTCTCGAGTTTGATGGAATATTGTTCGCGGGTCGTACATAGCGGTAAATGCCCATAAATCATAAGAACATTTCTTGAGAAATGCTGTCTATAGAATCGGAAATGTTTGTTCTTGGCTTCAGCAGACTCCGACTTCGAATAATTGTCCTGTAGGCAAGTTTTAGTCGAAGATACAACAGGGACACTTCGTTAACAAACTTCTCGGATCCGGGGAACAGAAAAGTGCCCTCTTCAATTTTTTTTTTTTTTTTAATAGGAGCAATGTTTTAGTCGTTAGCAGCCGTAGGAGGACGTCCTGCTCCTTTTCGATGCCCAACAGAATCCTTTTCGCTTTCAAATTCCTTGTACCGTCGGTAAATTGCAGCCGAGGAAAGTGCTTGTTCACTAAAAACTGAATCTAAGCTCTCTTTGCACTCACGAGCGCTTAAAGCTCTTTTAAAATCATAGTAAATTACGCTTCGAAAGTGCTGTCTGGTTAATTCCATTTTATTTTACTTTTAAAAGATAAGTAAGTGGGCTACAACGAACGTAACTTCAACAACTGAACGTCAAATGACATAAAAATTTGCTCTAAACGAACATTGCGTGATTGCGTTTCACAGTCTACTAGTTTTTCCTATTCTCAATGAATTCAGCTTATCCCCCATATTAAGAAGAATTTCTAAGAAATTTATTACAATAATGGTTTCGTTAATTTATCCAGAATTTAAGATCTTATTTGAGACACTCTTTATAAGGACATAATTAATTCTTGATTCTGACAAAATCAATTTCAGTCATTTCATTAACCCTAATTGTCAAAGCAGATCATAAGCCCTTTTTAGTAGAAAGGCACGTTCGAATTTAGATTAGAAAAAATTGAAATAAAATCGGAGATACATACACAACATCAAAAACAACGACATCTCCTCCTTATTTAATTTCTACCTTTACTATTTCAAAGCGTAAGAAATTGGTGCAAATTTGCAATTCGATAGCAAACCTTATGAGGGATAACACGGTGTTAAGGTTACTTTGTGAAATGTATCACCGAATGTATCATTTCGACTTTCCGGAAAGATGGCATGGCGTTCGATTTATTAATTGTTACTGGTAGCTTTAATTTCATCAACTGAGGTTCGTTTCGAAGCTTTTATAAATTGATGTTTGTACATGTGAGAGGGATTCGATATGAATTCTCTCACAATGCACGTATTACGCATTTTTTACAGTTATTTTTTATTTTTTGCTGTGGCAACGCAAGTTGTCCACTTCTGTAGAAAACATAACTGTAAAAAATGCGTAATACGTGCATTGTGAGAGAATTCATATCGAATCCCTCTCACATGTACAAATATCAATGTTCAGACGATATATACATAAAATTTGTATACGAAATTACAGCTCTTGCAAAGCCGTACTGACGAGCGGTATAGCCGCGAAACGTACGTCTACGGATGGCAAGAGAAGATCAAAATTTTGTAATAAGCTTTTATAAATATAATGTTCATGCTTTCTGTGAGTAATACATTTTACATTTGGCTTTAAAAGTTTAAATAGCCATTGTTACATATTCTAGAAGAATTACCATAGTTCTCCAGTAAATTAGCGAAAATAGTACAGTAAAAGATAAAAAAATTACTCGGGAGTAATGCTTCTATCTAACATATTTCCAAAATTTTACTAACTTAACAAAGCTCCGTGCCTCCACCTAAAATAGAAATCTTCGTTTCTTACCAAATATTTCTTTTCACGAACTGGGAATTGGACATAGAAGACATTATTAATATTATTATAAACTTGAAATTTCTCGTTGTATATTCTATAACCATTTCTCCATAGCTTGCAGAATAAAGTCAAACTTTTTGATGAGACTTAAATATATCTTCCCAGCTTTGGGAATATCATCAATCACACCGACCTCTTTTCCAAAACGTTGTTGGATGTGTTTCTCCCTTGCCGCTACTATATTTTTGTCTTCTGCAGATTTTTGAAAAGTGGCAAGTGCGGTTCTACAAGATGAATGGAGAATACATTCAGGAAAGCAGATCCTCGCATGTAAAATTGAAAGTTCAAACTTATGTCTATTGGAATTAAGTGCTCTTATGCAGTCTAATGTATTAAAATTCTTCGAAAACGTAACACCCCATTGTTGATTTCGTGTTCGTGGTAGCATTGGATACTTTGGCATCTATCATAGCCAGAGTTAAAACATGTTTCTAGTGTAGTTTGTACTAAATTTTCAGCTTAATTTTCTATTTGGTCTATTTTGATATATCATAATTCTCAAGTCGTATCTTATCGTCTATGTATTGCTTCGTCTATGAGCGAAACACGTGCCCTTACCATCATTACCGAATCGTTCGTTTTAATAAGTTGAATATAGGCATATCTTCCTCGTTTTTATCGCCCTTTCTTGATAGCCGTGAAAGTTAGAAATAAATCAAAATTACTCCATTACCCAGTGAAACTATCGTAATTTCGCAATCGTCCCGGATATTCCGATCATATAACTCGAACCGCCCCCCTCCCCATCCGGCCTTTCACGACCAAATGCCTTGACTATAAAACCATCTATATCCTTGAGCGACGCTCTCGCCTCGATACCTACCCCTCCGCTTACGCGCGATAATTCATCCCCGCGCTCGTAGCCAATAAGTCAGATGTTTGCCCTATTATTTCTATATCATTGCTCGCCGAAATCGCTACCGGCGCAGCCCTCGAAAACATCTGGAAAAGCCGCAATAAGATCGGAGGGCGCGAGATTTCGAAAACGGATCGATCTGGACAATTAATAACGTTGTCGCAGGTTATCGTCTCGCGAAAGCCAATCGGCTTGTCATAATTAATACGACGTTACGTATAGCTCGTTCGATTATCGTGTCCGTCTGGTAGACGGGACCTCGTGTATTATTCATCGCTCGGCGGAATTTACAAGCTTCGATATCGGGCGCGCCTCGTTCGTGCCATTAGGGATAATTCGGCCCGGTCGCGATTGAAATTTAATGCTATCGAATCGTACGTATTACGTAATAGGTAATTGTTTGCGTGTCGGCTCGTGCGCGAAATCGAAACGATTACGGAATTGCGAGCGACGGACGTGTTTGTCCGATTTATCCGTCGATTTTAATAACATTTAACGCTAACGATGGCGTGACCAGCGACGCTTTGTTTTCTTTATATTGCGGCGCACCTCGGTGGGTATTTTACGTTCAACAGAGGAACGAACCAAAAAAGCTTACTTTTGTCCAGAACTGTATACAGAAATGCCCTGGAGCGCCAACGTAGTTTTACGGGGACCACGTCAACTAAGCAAATTTCACGAGTTTTGCCGTCAAAATCGCATTCTACATCTTCGAAAATATTTCTACACCGAACTTCGTCCCCTTGGAATTTCGAAGAAATTTGAAATCGTCGAAAGTGCGACTTATTACACATCAAATGAAAGCTCTTCTCGTGCAAATTAGGGATCAAATAATTTCGGGTGCGAGAGATGGTTCCTAGAGAAAATATTCAATGAGAAAATGCAAAGTGGTTCTGGACGAATCGCTTTGGAACGCTCTAGCACCCAAACGAAGCAAATTTCGCGAATTTTGACGTTAAAATCGTATTCTACACAGAATTTCGTCTAATTTAGAACATATTAATTTTTTCTGAAGTTTCAAAGGGGTACCCCTCGAAATTACGAAAAAATCGAAATGGTGGGAAGTGCGACTAATTACACATCAAATTAAAGCTCTTCTAGTGCAGATTAGGGATAAAATAATGACCTCCAATAGAGGGAGAAGCAAGCGCACAACGTAATTGTTAGTTTGAACGGTAAAATTGGGGAAGCGTAACTTCCAAATGCACACGGCTTCCCAGAGATGAATTAGTATGCACATCCTCAACAAACTCAAACAACAATTGTATCAAAACCTACGGAAGCGGGGCGCCATCTACACGTCGGAAGCGGAGCGAGAAGCCAAAAGTGATAATACCGGAACGCTGTGATAAATTGGCCGTAACATACTCCAGGAAATCAAATAATAAGAAAAATCCATAGTTAACTGCAAAAGCAACAGTCACATCTACGTTTCCGTCTTAAATTAGGTTAATAAGATTTTGATGAATATCGTTTGATTTTTCGAAACTCGCTCATGCGATAATGGCGCTAGTAATCATCCCTCCGGCTCGTAAATAAATCAATGATTGGGTACATACCATTGCTGCTGATTTTTGTCTTTGTCGGCGGTATTAAGGATCGTCGAGGAACGAAAATTATTTCTCGCCGTTTTAAACAATACCGGCGTCACAAAGCCAGGTACGAACAAAGTACTTATAACTACCTACCGCCCCGAGCGAGAGGGCGCTTCTGGTTCACGCAGACCTGAATATCGCATTGTGTAACTCAACGTCCACGCCAGCTTTACGAGGATCGCAATCATAATGCAGAATGTAAATGCATCGCGCAAACAAACACGCGTGTGCAGCGTGGGTGCGAATGTTGTAAGTTTATCCCAATTTTTAATAAGAAGTTTTCGTACTTTAGTCTGAAAAATATATAAATGGATAATAATAATAATAATAACAGCAATAATAATATTTATTGAGAAACAGAGAATATTCTCATGAAATAAAATTTAACTTTCATAATACAAATATATCTATACGAAGTCTTTCTAAAATTTATCTGACCCTTTGTCGGGAGAAATCTTTTCACTTGCAGATATGAGAGCTTAATCGCCTTCAAAATACTCGGCTTGGGATCGTATATACCTTTACCAGTGTAATATATTAAATGTCACTAGAAATAAAACTATTAATTTTTATAAAAAGCATACATTAAGGGATAAAACAGCATTGTTATCATTCAGACACATATACAACATTTTTACATTACAAGAATTTATAAAAAATTACTGGAAATAACCACGGATAGATCGACATTCAATACTAGTTTCTATAACAGCGATATACCTGGATGAACTGGAGTCAAGGTAAATTAAAGTTTTCGTTTCGTGGACAACGAAGAAATAAAGCACTGTAGTCCTGATTTCAAGAATAAATGAAAGGTTTGTTCGGTTAACGACGAAAAGAATTGACAAGATAGATAAGTCAACAAATAAGTCGATAAATATATTTGGAATAAAGGGGCTTTAGGTAAGTGAATAAAAGAACCTCACCATACCAGAGAAGATAGAATCTAAAAAGGGGAAGATTCCATAGAAGTTAAACGTGCATCGAGAATAGAAGTTAAGAGAGGAGACATAGGAAGAACCATCAACGGAAAAGGTACACTCACACACACACACAAATTTGCGAATTTGCTTCGTCTTGGGCGGAAGATGATTTGTTATTTTGTACGACACGGTAGTGTACCTCCTTATACTAGCAGTCCTTCAATCTGCCCAAGGAATTGTAAAGGCACAGAAAAACATGTGAACATTATACGAGTTTGATTGCATCTAACGAGAAGAATTCGAATTCATCTCCCCTCTTCTTAAATATTCAAATCGAAATCCGTCTTTAAAAATACTAAGGATTTATTCTCGTTCGGTCGCGATTCGAAAACAAATTTCCTCCGTCATCCCAACGGGGCTCGCATCCGTTTGACCCAAATCCGTCCGCCTCGCGCCTCTAGACAATCGTTATTGATCTTAGCACCTTCGACAAATAGAAAAAAAAGGTGGGCTGAGGGGACGTCAAGCAGAATTTTTATTAAGAAAAATTTTATTCATTCCTCGTCGCTACTCGGGCATTTCTAACCCGGATCTTTCAAGCTGCCCGGATCGAATTATGCGGTCGCCGAACGGAAAGGCAAATCCTACGATACCTCGTCGTCGTGTAAATACGATGATGAGGCGCCGTCGATAACATTTTACACGGTACGTACGAATTGGAAGATCAAACGGGGTGATTTGTTTTTTGTAACTTTTCCGGTTTTGATTATTTACGCATTCCGTCCCCGGCCGTCATTGTCGGTTTCCGCTCCATCTCTTCCTCGACATTTCGCGGACGCAATCATCCCCGACGCGTCGACGTTCTTCCCTCTCCATCCCCGGGAGATAATGGAAAAGGTTTTCTAACGACGCCTCTCTTAACATATTTCCCGGGCGTCGTTGTCTCGTAATAGTGCCGAAACGTATAAGTAAATACATCCCGGACCGGGGAACAAGAGATAATAAACTTCCGGTTTTTACGTGTTTCCTTTATTTTAGAACTTGGCTACAGCATTAAGCAAGGGAATATTTCCATATTCGACGGAGACCGCGGAAATCTACATTCGACTTAATCTAAAATGATTTTGGCGATAATGTTATAAAACGATACGATTTATTTGTTAAAATAGTGTACATTTAGCTAAATCAGTGACCCGGAAAATTCGTTCCTGTCAAATTTTCGCAATATTGGATCCGTCATTTTGTGTTTGGAAAAATAGAACTCAGATTCGTAATAAACAACCCAAAAAACCCACCACTGTCAAATTCGGTGGATATAGAGTCACACCTTTATATTATGGTCTGTTTTTGCGCGTTTTAACCCAAAGTTTGCCAGCCCAGAAAAAAAAAACACCAAACAGTGACAGGAGATGAATGTAATGGTCAGTTTTTGTGCGTTTTAACCCATAGTTGGCCAACCCAGAAAAAAACACCAAACACTGACAGGAGATGAATGTAATGGTCGTTCGACAACGGCCCTTGGATTCTCAGGAGCCTAGATACGACGATTGCGTTTGATAACGTAGTCATTCCAACGAGAGCCAGAGCTTTGTCAAGAAAAGACGATCTTGTCTGAATATCCAGCATCGCATTCAATGATGAAATCGGCAAATTGTCGACGTTGATCATGATCATGATCTGGTGGCTTCAGTTCCAGCTCCATCTGGACTTTATGGGGCTTTAGAATCCAATGCTTGTGCAATATGCGCTATATTGTGCTCGCGGTCAAGTCCGATTCTTAAAAACACCGTGGAATTGATAAATTTGGATCCTACTCAACATTATCGCTCACAGCCGCAATAGTTTTTCGCGAAAGACCGGTACCAGTACGTTCCGAGGCTGCTACGTTGTGTACTGATCCAGTTGACTCAAATTTTTCCACAGAAGCCGCAGGAATGTTCTTGCGGACCAAAAACATTTCATCCCTTAATGTGGAAGATCGTGCACTCGAAACGTATCTGGAATAACTTTTGCTAAGGTTAATGTGAGAAATACGTTAAAATTTACAATCACAATTGGTAATTATACACTTTCTGTCCTTGAGTTACGTTCTAGAACTCGCGCATTAGATCACAAGGCGCGCTCACATTTAGTTTACGGCATCCACTTCCGAAAATTCGAAAATAAAACCTCACGTGTCTCCGTGCACCGACACACGAACCCGTCGCGACATAAAGACCGCACGCCGGCGAAATTTATATGTCTTATTATTTTGCATATTTATTGCGACGACGTGCAACATCCCGTCGCGGTCGTCGGAGCCGCGAGCTTTCGCCCGCCCTTATTCAAATTAGGAAAGAATTTACGTCCGCGTACGAAGTAGAAGAAGAACAAGAAGAAGAAGAACGAAATCGTACTTCATAAGTAAATTCGAAATTGCAAAGTTTAAATAGCTTCGTTCGTTCCCGTTAACAAATTTAACGCCCGAAAACGACGCCCGTTAGCTCCCTCGCTCGCTCGCTCGCTTCCCGTCGAAGGCGTCGGAATCTATTGAAAGCTTCTTATCTCGCGGAGCCCTTCCGGAGTGGATCTTACTTTGCGTAATAAGTGCAAGCGAAGTAGTGTGCCGGAGTCGAAACTGCCACGCTCGCCGTGACGATGAAAGATGATGAAGTTGTTTGAGCGTGACGGACTCTTATCTCTGGAGAGCGTCTCGTCTCTTCGTGAATTTCGTCGAGTCAGCTTCGAGAGATGCTCTTCGAGACGTCGACGGCGGTCGATTTTAGAAAATCTTACCTCGAAACTATGAAATCCCCGTAGTGCAGTGGTGCTTTTTTCTTCTACCATTCTCTAACGAAACTTTCCTCCATGGTCTATACCATTTATGCATTATTTAAAGTAGGTCGCTGAACGAAGAAACGCCTGTGTCTTCCACCCCGTGAGCTGGGCGCGTCTGTCATCTTATATGTACGAGGTACGATCAAGAAGTTCTCGGGCTGACTCTCCGATAGATGGCGATTGCTACATGCCTAATGAATATGTGTGACAAGCTTGAACTCGTACGGACCCCGAGGTTGACTTCTTCCTCAAGTGAAGATTTGTCGCCTAGCACACTTGTTCAGTATCGGCTGAGGCAAAGTCCTTAGCTCACTCAACCCACTCAACTCCTTAGCACACTCAACCAACAAAGTTCCTTCTTCTTCGCGACGACAACTAAATGAAATAGATCAAACTACTTCCACATAAAATAGGCGGTTTCTTCCAATCCCCATTCGGTTTACTCAGTAAACTAAATTTCTCAGCATCATCATTCCCAAGATTGCGCGATCGCAGCAGTCTTCTCTTTAAGATAGGAGGGTGAAGTTCCTTAAACTCGTACGGTGCAGTAGCAATTGCTACATAAAGCGTTTGCGTAGAGTTATATTTATGTCATATTGCGAATTTTAAAGATGGGTGAAAAATTAGAACAATGTGCTGTTTTACCCTTAGAAAGAGCGGTGAGTGAAACGTATGGAATGGACGAGGAAATGTTTGGGGATCTTGCACTAAGCCGTACGCAAATTTTAATAATAATAATAATAATAATAATATATTTGCCCAACTGAAAACAATCCATTTACAGGACAAACTTATTTACTAACATACATATATCTGTGTAAATAACATGAAAGTAGAGAAAAAAGAAAAAAGAACAAAAATAAACATATAGCGAATAACTACAAATAAGAAATAAAAAGTAATCATAACGAAATAATTATAGCATACAAAATGGTAGATATAATGATAATTTGCTGAGCATGAATTCAACAGCGGTATCAATGTGGTGTAATTAATATCTACGCTGTTATCAGATAGGGAATTGAAGGTCATGCAAGTTCGGTAGACAGGGGATCAAATCGGAAAAGGTTTTTGATATTTTATAGTCTGAGAATAGAAAATAAACTGTCCGTTTCATAGAAAATTAAATCAAGTGAAATTTTGGAAATGTTCTGAAAACTTCTGGTAGAGGAAGAGACGATGTGGCGCTAACCGTATTCCAAAGAAGGTTATGTTACCAGTTTACCACGCATCAAACGATTACTTTAGGAGTTCAACAACTTATCGAAATTGGAGGGCCTACGGAACTGGCAAACCGAGGAAAAACGGTTTTCCGCTGTAACAAAAGAAGATCACGCACATCGTTGGTCACTGGACAAAATTATTCCTGTTCTGTTGGGCAATGTTATCACTACTCTGTGCAAACGGCGGTAATTACAAAATAAGTTAGGACAGCCTACATGTACACAGAAATACTCGCATACAGCGCATCGATTTACTACTGACTAGAGTGGTGAGTCGGCGATGGTGTCGCCTTATTTCGTAATTGTACGCTGTTACCGCTGTTTGCCCAA
Source organism: Chrysina gloriosa (assembly GCA_038088585.1). Lineage (NCBI taxonomy): Eukaryota > Metazoa > Arthropoda > Insecta > Coleoptera > Scarabaeidae > Chrysina > Chrysina gloriosa. The sequence continues at coordinate 10,745,797 of CM076094.1, read as the reverse complement.
ACTAGTTATCACATCTATCATTGTATAATCCAGATCAGTGATAACAGCGGTAACAGCGTACAATTACGAAATAAGTTACGACAGCATCGCCGACTTCTCACCCTAGTCTGCGCTGTATGCGAGTAATTCTGTGTAGATGTAGAATGTCGTAACTTATATCGTAATTATCGCTATTTGCCCAGACTACTGATCACTATCAAATAATTTTTTATTTTACTTTTTGCAAAATTTATTGCATTGGTAAAAATTTCCACAACACGTGGTGAATCTCATTTGTTGTCGGTTTTCCACCTGAAAGATGGCACAAGTTTAGTAGGGCAAATGTACAGGATAATATTGAATAAAGGATTATCGTCATCTGAAGAATGTCATTTAGTCTCTTGAAAGAAATTGCAACTGATTGCATAATTGTTTTTATCTCGGTATTGTAGTTATTCTGTAGCTTTTACGGAAGGAAGCAGACATTCAAGCAGATCAAAACATTTGTTATAAAATCTGTACTAGTTGTATGATCGTCAACGTGCAAATCCACAGTATGATCTTTAATTAATGTTTCTGCCATAAGAGTCTGGTTCTGTTACTACTTCGTGGCACACTAGTTTATGCTGGATGTTTTCAAAGTTGTAGGAATTTGACTATAATTCCGTCACTTTTAATGTCGTTTTACAACATAATATCCATTTAATCGAACACACGTATCATCCCAACGTCAAACAATTTTTATTAAACCGTCCTCGAAGTACACTCTCGGAGTCCCTCCCATTCACCCCTCCACAGCGAAATTTATTCCGTTTCTCGTCTTTCATGTAATACTTCCTACGATAATTTCCCACATCATTCCCTACTTAACCAAATCACGAACGCCATTACATCATTATCGACTCTTAGAGCATCGCACGCTCTTCGAGCATAACACGTGTGACGTCATTACTTAGATAAACGTCGCGGTTCGACTGTTCATTCCCACCCCATCCACCCCCACGCACGATCTATTAGCGAACGGCGAAACGGTTCCGAACTAATATAAAAGCGATCATAATAACGTTAGGCGAGAGAGGAGAGCTTTCGCGCTTCCTTCGACGGGCCGTCCGTCGAGGCGGAATAGACAAAGACGACGACGGGCGCGCCCGCCATCGCTTCGTTTATGACGTCATTATATTAAGCACTTGCAGTAATAAGCTGATGATGAAGGACTCCGTCGTCCCGGTACATGACGAATTTCGTCTAATTTCGTCCCGAATAGAGAGCGACCTTTTGTAACCTTGAACGTCGGGGGAGGGGCCTTTCAAAAGCCGTCGAGGTAATTACTTCCATTTTCGATAATGCGGGGGCGATTCGGGATTTCGGGTAGGATGGCGGGGAAGTGGGACCGAAGATGTACCGGTCTGTTTACGTTTAGGCATGGTAAATTCGGCTTTGAAATGGCGTGGTCGTCTTGGATGAAAGAGGAAGGCGACTAATTTAGATCTTAGAACTTTCAAATTGCTTGTACGGTGGCCCTGTTTGCAGTGAAACGCGTGTCCCGTAACTAACGACACTTTGTCTATTTCAAGCTTTTACCTACGTCACTGCTTTGTCGTACGAAAAAAGATAATCTATTAATTTGATTATCTCTCTCAAGTGTTTCCGGTGAAAAAGAAGCACGATTTGTGCTTGTCTCACAGACAAAGCTTTATGGACAAAAATTACAAAACTCCAGTAGTTTCAATAAGATACTCCAGAGAGTCAAAGTTACAAATTAAATTGCAATTAAGAACTGACAACTAGTAAGGTTTAGAGACAACGAATTCAAACCGTAAACGATGAAATTCCGACGAATTTTCGAAGGATTCGTGCGCACATACATATCAACTAACCAACTAACTCAATTTCCACTTTTCTTAAACCTCGATTCTTTTCTTATTTACGAAAACACCATTCCTTACTACCGACTCACGACCTCCCCGTATAAAAGGTCTCTCTCGCCGGTATAACTTCACCGAGGTGATTCCGCAGCCCCGTGGGAAACGACCCACCTTTCCGCCTCTTCAAATTTTTACGAACTTTCACCTCCGACGGTCTCGAATTGGATAATGCCGGAAGCGTGTCTCCTTAAGAATTTATAAGGTGAAAGAGGCGGCGTGTCGCTTTTCGTGAAGGGAAAACGCCGCCGTTTGCCCCGTACGTACAAGTACAGTATTCGAAAATTTTCGATCTATGTATAACCGATAAAACTTGTGTGTTACTTTAATTATTACTTGATGCTAATGTATCGGAAGTTGACTCGTTTTCGAGGTAGAAAAATGTTGGTCCGATTGCATTCGAAATTTACCCATTGGATAGATCTCGACGGGTACGTTCTAAACATGGCATTATAAATTGAGAAATTGGAATACTCAGGTAGGTAGGAGTGTAAAGTTTGATAATCTGCGCCATTTGCGTGACGAAAAGGGAGTTTTTCCGCGGGCCAATAAAATAAATGAAAGAAGTGCTGCAGTTTTTGTTTCACAATACGCGTAGTTTGAGAAATAAGTTAGATTTATTTGAACTGTACTTGAGGCGAAAATGTCTCAGTTTTATGTGCTTATCTGAACACTGGTTTCCACACATGCCATGCCACACATACCGCGAAAATTGTGAACTTTAACTTAATAAGTTACTATTGTTGGACACAATTTAGATGCGAGGGCTGTACCATTTATTCTCGTTCTACCTTTTTGCCGAAATCTGTAGTTTGTAACGTGGAACCTTTGGCGAAGGACTTTGAATATTGCTGTGCGAGCCATATTGTGTCAGGACAACAATTCTAATAGTATGTATTTATAGATCATCTTTTGGTAAGTTTGTGGTTTTTCTGATGAAATTACAGCTATCGCTGAATAGTGTGATAAATAGATTTAATTACGTATTTCTATGTGGCGATTTTAACGTAAATCTTAACAATTATGATGATCTCTGTACGCGGGACCTTTCAAGTATTTTTAGTCCTTTTAATTAACGTTAATACAATACTGAAAAATGGCATCGACAATATTTTTAGCAATATATATTGTGAACAGAAGTGTTGGGTCGATGATCCGAGTTTATCTGACCATAATGCATTGTTTTGTAGCATAAATGTTGGGGGATAATGTAAACATGGTTGTGAAGAAGGGGCGACTTCACAGTAAAGATAGTTTAGCCTTATTTTTGCACAACCTTCAGGTCAGAGGTGTTTAGTCACGAGAGTAGTGTTAGTACGAAATATGACGTTTCTTACAACATTCTTTCATACCATTTCAATTGTTGTTTTCCGGTACAAACAAGATGCTTTAAAATTCAGAATGGTGTCGATATTAGAATTATAAAAATCCTCAATCATGTACCATCGGAAATAAAAAATCTGCCATTGCAATGATTTAAAAATAAATTGAAAAGACACAACTTAACTGATAATTTCCATTCTAATTTTTATACCTTTTTTATGTTTTTGTGCTTGCTTGTCAGATGTGTGATTTTTTTGACGTGTTCTATACTCTTGTATTTAGAGAATAAATAAATAATTATTACTATGTTTTAATTTTAAAACAGAGAATTAGCAAGGTTGAAAGCGTACACATTTTTTGCGAAAAAAAAAACAGGCGATTTGAGCGTATGTATGTTTTTGGTTCCTTTTAAAATTACTCTTGTGCAAAGTGCTGTAGTTTTTAAAAGTGTGGTCAGGCGCACTATCCAGGCGACTGTAGAGGCTAGCGTCATCCCGTAAACCGTACGTTTACTGCTTTGTGACATAACTTGAGTTCACTTCTATTTATACAAATCTCTTTAATAACGACAATCTAAATAATTGCTGTTTCTATCTTTGTCGCTTACGGGGAATTCGAAAGCCCGAAACACGGACGCAGAAACTGCCCGCAGAAGTATTAAATTGAACCTCCGGAATTTTTAATTTAAAACTACTCGACGGAATTTTTACGTTTCCAACTTTTCGCGTTAAAAAATCGAAGAAAAGGAGACGAGAACCAGATAACGATTTTCGTCGAATAACGAACACTGTGGTAGGTCGAGGGAAGGAGTCCGAAAGGGGGGCGCGAAGCGCCTGAGCGGGTGCGGGGCGGGAACGAAATTGCCTGCTTATTCTAAATGAATTACGAAACTTAATAAAGCCGCGACGCATCGGAACTTGGAAAAGTTAAATTGATTGTGTAAAATTTAATAGAGCGCGCCCCGACCGTCGGCGTATTTGTCTCTAATTTATGGTTTCGGATTAAATTTTTCCGCCCCCCTTTTTTCCCTTGTTCCTTCGTGCACGCGCGCCGGTAAAATAAGTTCGAGTTCGAGTAGAGACGCGCGCGAGTTGCAGTACAGAAACTCGTCTACTTTTTAAAACGACTCGACACGCTAACGTTCAACTTATCCGGGGAACCGCGACCCGTTTGTGTACCTAATGACCGAACTTCGAAAATACATAGTTTCGATGAAACGAGAACTTCGCTACTTAAGAGAATAAAAGTCCGAGGAGGGCAACTAATAGCAACGAGTTCGTTTGAAATTTGTTGCGGTTTTTTCTCTTCTTTTTGCGTTTATCCGTAATAAGTTCGGGACTCGAACGTCCTTCTCGTTGACGAAGCGCGCGGTGTCATATTTACATCCCCATCCTCATCCCTACCCTTCTGTGATCTTCGAATATCGAGACGTTTTCTCTCGGGTAAACAAGAAAAACGCCGACGAACTACGGTTACGAGGTAACCGTGCCCCGTCTCTTTGATCTTTCATTTCTCCCGAACGATTCCATCGAATGGTCTGCTATCCGTATTCGTTTATTTAAAGCATCGATCGCTTACCTTTGAGCGATTTCTCGGGCCGCCGGACGACGCTTCGCGCAGAAAAAATCGGATATACCGCGCCGTTCTGCTTTGGGACCCGTACGTTCTATAATTTGTTGATTGTAACTCGAAGAAAGACGTGGAAAATTGCCGAAACTCCCGCGGTACATTAGTACATGGATTTCGCTCTTCTTTACGTACCAATGGATTTCCTTCACATTTATTTCATTTATTCAGCGGTTATGTATTCGTAGTTGCTCTAAATGAATGGACGAGAACGAGAAGAAGAGGGTGAAATAAGCAGATCTGGAGAATGGAGGACATGTTACAACTGCCAACGAGACGAATTAGGGGTGGGTAAGGGGAACACAAGGCAGATCCACTAAAAGATGACCAAATAGGCAGATTCCTACAAGAAAGTAAGAAAAAGACGAAATAGACGAATAAAGAGGTCATTAACTAAAGCTAATTGTAAGTGTCAACGGTACGGAGGGAATGAGATGGCAGACATCTACGCAAAAAGGGGCTGAGAGAAACTTTACTGGACCTACCCCATTCTTTGGGTTTAACAAAGGTCTCCTTAAAGGGGAGATAAAGAAGTGGACAGCATCCATCGCTACAAAATACTGGAATGACACCAGTGGGCTGAAACATTCCAAAAAGTTTCTGAGCTTCGACGCTAGGAGGGCGGACCTCGCGCTAAAACTGGACAGGAGAAGCTTAAAGACACTGACGGAGGCACTCACAGGCCACTATATCTGCAACAAGCACCTACACAAAATGACTTGGGAGCTAGTTCATCGCTCGTAAATGAGACACGGTTAGAGGATGCACAGCGGTTTAAAAATTTTTTTCGGATGTCTGCACTGCAATTTGAACTGCTTTTAAATTTAGTAATGCAGGAAATTGTCAAGCAAAAAGAAAAATTATCATGATGCAATTTCTCCTCATGGCAGATTAATGGTTACGTTTCGTTTTCTGGCTGCAGGTAAGCATTAAGAATATCCCCCAGGTGATCCTACTTTTTCAAATATCTCAACAACCACACCTTTAAAAAATGCAGCACTCTGTAGGCAAGTCATTTTAAATAGATACCAAAGACGTACATACTCTCAAAACGCCGTTTTTTAACGTTGCCAATTGTCTGTTTTAAAATTAAAACAGGTTTGGTCTTTACAATTTTTCAAATACCTTAATAAGTTACGCTTTTAAAAAGTGCATTTTGTACAAAGCTATTGTTTAGCTTACTGAAAACTTATATACTATCAAAATATAAATTGTTCTTATAATTTTTGATTATTGTTATAAATAATATAATCTGTTGTTTTATAAATGTTTAAAGGACTCCTTGAAAAGCGGGCCAAAATAGACAGTTATATGAGACCTAGTTGAGTGACGATCGGAAATTTATGCTTTTTTCTTTTAAAATTAGAAAAAATATAAATAATTTCCATTATTTCTACCTAGTACCTAGTACCTAGTACCTAGTACGAAACAGAGTCGGATCAGTTCGTGTGGGCAAAATAGAGCGAAATTAGGAGGAGGGGCAGAATACCTTTTAGAAATGACAGGGGTTTCGGAGGGCCCGGCTCCATCGCTATTTAACAACAAAATTGTATAAAAATATTTCTTTTATAAATCCGCACGGTTAGACGGCGTATCAGAGTACAAAGTGAAGGTGAACGCAAGGACTCTGGTGTAATTTACTAACACTATATCACATTGGTAAACTCCTCAACCCACACAATTGTTTTAAAAATAATAAAATCGGTGACACGTGCTTCGTTAGTTCGAGACAAGCATCATCAACAACCGTACAAATCGAAGTGACCGAAAAAATTTTACTTTCCTTAAAATTTTAAGCATGCGTTTTTACCCCACCTTTTTGCTGTAATCGTTTGTGATGTGCAACCACGATTACAGCAAAAAAGTGTGGTAAAAACGCGTGCTTAGAATTTTAAGAAAAGTAAAATTGTGATGATGTGATATAGTGTCAGAGTAAAAAGTACTTTTCACTTTTTTAATTCTCGCAATTCAACATTAAGAATTTCTAAATTCTTTCTCAATGGCTGTACTGTAAAGACAGGGGGCTCAGGATGCACCCTCGTCTCACTCCTTGTTCTGTTTCAAAGTATTCCGATTTTTCATGGTGCATTCTGACCAAGCTTCTTGTTTTATTGTCGAGACATTTTATCCCGGTAATTATTTCTTGCTCGACTCCTCTTTTCTGTAGTGTTGTCCATATATCATTTCTATTTACTATATCGAATGCTTTCTCTAAATCAGGCATGGGCAACTTTTTTTTGTAGAAGTTTTATGGTGCGAGTAATTTTGAAAAATATAAATTTTTGTAGTATCCTTATGATTCATTATGAATTAAGTTTAGACGGGCCGTGCTAATATGCAACGAAAGAATTCAGTAGCGGGCCGGGCAAATCTTACTCGAGGGCCGCATGTGGCCCGCGGGCCGGAGGTTGCCCATACCTGCTCTAAATCAATAAAGCATAGATGTTTTTCCCCTGCTTTTATAATATATTTATATATTATATATATATATATAATATTAGCTTACCCGTCGCGCGTTGCTGCGGCCTCAGAAGAAAGGAAATTCAAGGGAAATCGTTATGATAACATTCAATTTACATTGTGACATTGTTATTGAAACTTATCATTAGATAATATTTATTTAATATTTATATATTATTTACGTTCCGTTGAATTGACTTGATTTTGTTTGTACACACGCGCGCCTCCTATCGTAGGATACATGTACTATACAAACAATATTCGACACGCGCGTGCCACCTATCGTAGGATACATGTACTATACAAACAATATTCGACACGCGCGTGCCACCTATCGTAGGATACATGTACTATACAAACAATATTCGACACGCGCGTGCCACCTATCGTAGGATCAGTATTACACGTATGGAAATTCTTGGCGTTTATTTTTTGGAAAATGTTGATAAAATAAATTGATTTGGAATTCGTTGATGCCACTATGTCAGTAATCTTAGCGGGAATGTACTCAACAACTTCCGAAAATTTTATGACGATCGGATGAATGGTGTAGTAATGCATAACGGACAGACAGACATACATTCGTTCTATATATATATATATATATATATATATATATATAGAAGATAGATGAAATCAACCCGATGAAAAAGGAAGGAACCGATGGAAAAATAAAAACGGAGGAGAGAACGAACATGGAGCAAAAGTGGGCGAGAGGAAAGAAAGTTCCATTTGCATTGTTCCATTTGTTCCCCTTCCCCGTGGAATTTTCCAAAAGTCAAAAAATCGTAGAGATAAAAGCTGGTTTATGTCAATTTAGAAAAACATCTTCCGAACTCAAATTCTTAAAACTGAAGAGGTTGATGTTTTGATGATCTGCAGCTGTGCTTTGGACAATGGAAAATACGTATGCAGCGATGTATAGATAAGGTAGGGGAATATGTTGAGGATGGTTAACAACTACTTGCAATAAGTTTTCAATAATAATAATAATAACAATAACAATAACAATAAAAATGATGTTGAATGTCTAAGAGTTTAACCCAATTACAGGACATACGTAAATAAAAATTGTACATACAAAGAAAAATTAGAAATAATAATAAACAAAATTAAATATAACACTAGACCAAGTCATAAATATTGTCAAAGAATATATCAATACAGTGTACATTGGCACTTCAGCACATCCTCGTAAGCGGACATTCAAGCAATAAGTTGCATAAAGCACATTTATTCCGACCAATTCCGCTATTTAATCTTTATACCTCGTACATTGACCAATCTTTCTTTTCCTTGGCATCCACATCTTTCCTCAGCACCAATATTTTAGCTTGGACGATCATGAATTGCATATTTTTCATTTCGTATCTGGTGCTCCTCAAGGAGGTAAGTTAAAACCTGTACTCTTCCTCATTTTCATTAATGATGCATTGTTATTCAGGATTAGAAATTTGAAGATAATCTTGATTTATTTCTGCTCAACTGCTTAATGAATAGCCAACAGATACTCTTCTATAATTCACTACAATCTCCCAACCTACTCGGCTGGATTACAGTCAGCCAGCTTCCGAATCGTGATGAAGTGGACCACAACAATCGATGATAGTCGCGACAAAAATTACCCCCTTCACCAATAACACCACGTTCTTTTCGACTCCTCTTCGACCCTCGACGATAATCACGCAGATAAAGGAAACGACACTCCCGCGCATTGCGGAAACGCAATCAATGTCGGTGCGAGAGAGAGAGAGAGAGAGAGTATTCACGTACCGCCTTCGGGATATATGAGTCTGAAAGCTCAGAAACTACGGGAAATATGCGCTCTCCGACTGGCAAAACCGAACAAACCGACCGTAGCGGTAGTAGTAGTGGTAGTAGGCACCCAACGTACGTGGTACGTGTGTTCGCTGACAATGACATACCGAACTAATTTAAACGAGCAGGTTGCAACCTGCTAGTCGCCATCTCTCCGTCCGTTCGAGTTTACGTCGCCCGGTCGCCCGGAGGAACGTTATATATCGCGAGAGGGCGATATTAGCGCGCGCGGTGAACGATACGTGCAGTCGAAACGATATGTACTCGTATTTGCCCGGAAATTGCAGCTTATTTCCGCAATAAAAGGCAATGGACTAATAATGGCACGGGTAACGTCTGACAAGCTTGTAATAAAGCTCGCGTTTTAAGATAGAGAGAGAGAGAAGCGGGCGGGAGTTGCCTTTTTGTATTATATATCGCGTACGTGTACGTAAAAATACGAAATGGGGACCGGAAATACAACTAGGAATGACAATGTTGCTTTCAAAGTTAGTAATTTTTTTGTTTGAAGTCAAGTTAGTAGGAAATGTTACCAACTTGGTGATGAACATATAAAATAAATTCTGATGGGATATTATTGATATGAGATCGCTAGAGTTTGTTAAAAAGGTGAATGACGTGTTATCATTAAGTGGTGTAAATCGGACTGACACTGTCCCTCGTCCGAATTGTATTATTCAATGATAACTTATCAATGACGACATCCTTCTTTATCTTTCGGATTATCACCACCACTTTTTACGTTTCTTAGATAGACCTAACAAAAGTGGACCGAAATAAAGAAAAATATTTATTATTCATAAGTTAAGATACATATACACGAAAATGTCCTCCTTCATCTTTCCGATTACCTACGCCACTTTTTCTACGTTCCTGAGATCGGTTTAAAAGAGTGGTTGAGGAAGTCCCAAAGATATATTTTTCTTATCCATAGGTTACGATACATATACACCAAAAATTTCCTCCTTTATCTTTCGGATCATCTATACCACTTTTTCACGTTTCTTAGATGGACCTGAAAAAGTTCATAGCTTACGATACATATTCACGAAAATATCCTTCTTTATCTTTTGGATTACCTTCACCACTCTTTCTCATGTCAAACACACATATGAAATGCAGGGTGCAGCAAAAGTATCTTTACAATGTAATTTAGCCATTAGCTTTGAACAGAGTGAAATAAGAAAAAAACTAACGTTGAACATTAAAGTATCTTAGTTGCTATTTTAAATTAATTAGGGAAAACGATATCTCCCAAGTGTGAGCCGCTTTTATTTATACCAGAATATGCTCTCCTTCACGGATTTCTCCAACAGCTTTCGTGCTGTTTCGGTGGTTATTTCAGCAATTTCTTTCACGAATGTTGTCCTTTCACTGTTCTACGATTTGAGGTTTATTTCGTACTTACTTGAATCACCTTGGGGTTCTTTTCCACGCCTTTCGTCATGTTTCATCCTGTCTTGTAATTGTCTTCGGATTTCCTTTCAATTTACTTTACTTCCTCTATCCAACATCTTGGTCTTCCTTTAAGTTTCCTTCTTGCTTGTTTCGGCTTCGAAAACTCGTCTTACCAGTTTATAGTTTCCCATTCTCATAACTCATAACATATCTTAGCCATCTGAGTTGTCCTTCTTCTATCCTGTTTTGTATGGGCTGCATTTTTAAGTTTTCTGTGATTGTACAATTTCCTACTTTATCTAGTTCTTGTTTTTCAATCCTTCTGAGGAATTTTATCTCAATACTTTGTGATTTTTTAGTAGAGTAGTAAGATTGCGATGACAATTTCGATGTGCGGCGTAAATGCCAAATAAAACAGTCATGCAATGGAAGTAAAGCGAGCAGAGCTGTTCAAGAAGTAAAAAAGTTACCTGTAAACAGCGTATAGGAAAAGAAATGACTAAAACATATTGTTCTGACTGTTCCCAACCATTGTAATAATCCTGTGTATTTTTTGAATTTTTACAGTAATTCTGTTAATCAAATTTAATGAATAAATTAATCAAATATATTTTTTACAAAAACTCAGCAAAATTCTGATGTTCGTAAACATGAGAATTCAATTAAGAAATTCCCCCAAATTTGTACTTAAATGCGCATTTCTGCAGCTATTTACTTCTACAGGACTGGATAACTAAGTTGCCATACACTCCTGCACTAGGCGCGCTTTCCGGCTAACCCACCGTGGAAAAGTGTGTAATTAGAAAACTATTTTCACCATTGCCAGACGCGTTGAGATGCATTTGGCAACTTTTACAAAAAGTTGTGCAGAATTTTATTTTCTACTTTTTCGTTTGTATTCGTAGACGCGTTTCGCGGTTATATCGCTCGTCAGTGCGATCTTGTGAGAAGCAATTTTCATTTGCAGATAAGCACTATCTATGCTAGTACTTTTGATGTTTTTACATGTGACAATTCAATTAAGCGATTCCCCCAATATACTCGTTCATCCTTCTTTTCCAGCCCTCTTCCGTTTTCTCTGTCCAACACAAGTGACCTCATTTTTCGTCGTTTAACGTGCCGAATGTCCTCCTCCCTTCGTAAATCGTCATCTTCGTTTTCGAATGTATTTTTTTTTTTTTGGTAATTCTACCAGAACCTCCCTGTATTACGTTCAGCAATTTTGTAACTCTCTTTTGAACTTTGCGCTGCGCACCGTTGAAGGATCAGTTAGAGTGAAATCTCGTCGTTTTCTCGCATCATACAAATTTAAATTTGGCGCCCATTGGTTACCCATATTTTCGTCTATCAATGCGTTTGAGATAGATGTATCGATTAATTCCATCAATTCCTCCTGATCTAAAGTAGTTCTTCTACATCCTAATCCTTTATATCTGCAAATCGTTCGCCGCTCAAACTTGAAACGAAGTTTATTATTTCTGCAACTATGAGTGAAATATCATTTCCTATCTGAACCATATGGGGGAAGAGGTGTCCAACATGCTGTACGTGTTGACGGTTTCATTTCTGGGCAAGCTGATGACACTGTTTCGAGACAATTTAAAATACGAAATTCCTTCAACACTTGAATAAGAGTTTTTTGTTCACCATTTTCTCATCTGTCGAAATAGTTTGAAAAAATTGGCGTGTGCTGTACTTTTCAACAGTTTGGACGAGTCCTTGGTCCAAAGGTTGTACTAATGATGTGCAGTTGAAGTTCCAGTTCCTTGCCGTGGCAACCAGCGTTATCAAGAACCAATGAAACTTCGAAATACATTTGTTTCCCGTCACATGGCTCTTCACTGCTGAAATAAAACAATGATAGAATTAATGATATTGATTGCAAAAGCTGTGGTGTATATGCTGATACTATTTGAATCCTGAAGCGCGTCTTTCATTTTTTCGAAATGTAGGTTCTAGATGGTAGTTTCAACAGCGTTAAAAATCTGATTAGGCCTATATCTTTCTCCATCGATAATTGCAGCTGGTTTCAGCTTACAATTTTCGACAGGTTCTAGATTGACTGGAGGCTGCTGTTCTTCAAATTTAGTATTGTGTAATGAGTACTTTTTTTTTTAGGTTTTAAACCACTTTTTACTTGCACTAGAAAACTGATTTTCTGGCCCCTGCGCTTTCAGCTTGATTCCACTCAAAGGAATTTCTTTGGTTATACAGTCTTCCAATCAGATCAGCAATTCCTTGTGCCATAATTTTTCTTTAAGGTTCGAATTGTAGATTAATTCACATTTATCGATTTTGCACTAGGCGATATTTCTCTCCACGCTCTAAACGATTTAAAATTTAGATTTTGTCCCCAAGAGATATAAACTTTCTCTTTAACTGTTTACTTTTTCCCTTTTTTGCTTGCTATTATGCAAACATAGGGTTAACAACTATTTTCAGGCGTTTATTACAGGAAATAAAGAATATAACCTACGTACATTATTCTGTAATGTTGTCAAATTACCGTAAAAATTTAACATATAAAGAAATTCATTCAATAGGTTATCTTTAAGCCAATGAAGTTGATGGAATAGCGTTGAGTGTAAATTGTGTTATGGAAGTACCGCATTATAGGAGGGTTTACTGTATTTCCTTTCCTTAACTCCGCAGTTCCTCTAGATCCTCAAGATTAAGGATAGAGTTGTTATCCATCCATATTCCCTTTGTAATGTTAACAATCTTATTGTTAGTTTTCGGTTGTTGTTTTTCCCTTCTCTTCGTCAAGTCACAACTTAAAGATTCTTCTTCGTTTTCTTAAAAGCCCTTACGGTTAACTAGAATATCAGATATAAATTTAAAAAGTTCAAGTTGAGCTCGTGCTGTTATCAGCAAAATGATACAAAACATCAAACGAAGAATATCGTTTTTAAACGTTACATTTCCAAGATCATTCCGTTTGTATACAAAACGAAAATCTCAACAGTGGATAGAAATTTAACAAGTTTGAGTCAAGCTCTTTCGTCATCAAGAAAATAATACGAAACATCAAACGAAGAATATCGTTTTTAGATCTTACAATTCTAACATCATTCGGTTTATGTGCGAGAAGGAAATCTCGACGATCTAATCACATAATCCGAATATTCCGATCGGACGCCGAATAAAAGATTTTCCCGAGCGAAAATATTCGCTTCCTCGAGAAACGACCGGAAAGGTAATGTAAATAAAGACCCGGCGAGATAAGCTCTCGCCTCGAGCGAGAGGAAAAAAATTAATAAAAAGCGCGAGCCACCTTGTTAGCGTTCTTTGTAATTCCGGAGCGTTACCGCCGCCGCCGCCGCCTTCGCTCCGGTTCCTTGTCAAACATGTTGCGAGCTTATCTCCGAAACACGCTGATTACATCGCGGCCTGCCCGGTCGAGAGGCGGGAAGCGAAATCGAGGCGCCCGACACAATGGAATCGTTAGGAGAGAGAGAGAGGAAGACTCGAAAAGGTGGATAATAATAAGGCGCGCGTTTACGGGTGATGTTTCGAAGCCGAGAAACGCGTTTTTACAATCGGGATGATCCGATACGTACTTGTAATTCGAGATCTTCTTTTCTCCCTATCTCTCTCTCTCTCCCCACCCGATTATCTCCATATAACGTATAAAACGTATATATCACATTCTAATTAAAACGTACCGCGTCGCCGTGATTCGGAAACGCAAGCGTCGCGGTCGTGCCATATGACTACCGCCCTCGTTCGCCTCCGGTCCTGAATGGCATTTAATGTTTTATGCCATCATTGCGCCGGTATATTGTAATTGGTAGCTAAGTCGTGACTAACATATTATACCTGCTGGAGGTGGCGGTAGCAGGTTTGCCGAAGAGACGTAATTAAATTTCGCGTCGTTTTGCAAATGACGTCCGAGGCTGGTTAAATCGCCGTTGATGCCTTAACCCATATCTTCCCAAGGTGTTTAAATCGTAATAATCAAATATTTTTCTATCAATTTGTGATAAATAGCCGTCAAAACGAGCAAAAATATATATTGTCTTTTATTATTTTGTTTGCTGGCTGCATTTCAGAACCGCACCTTATATGGGGCGTTGGGACAATATGCCTACGGGTTTTGTATGGGGAAACAACATACGTGTGTCTTGTTTACAGTTTCTTTTATTGATAAATAAATGAGTACATAAGCCATTTTTTACATATTGACAAAGTAACAAGCTTAGTAGTATTTTAAAGTAATAAAACAGAGAAAGAATATGCATCAAAATAGTTATTTATAGATATGAAATACTTGCGAGCAATGTTGCAATCCAACTTCACATTTGCTGCATCTAAATTTTATATTTTTATGGCACTGACGGCATCTAATTTCAGTCTCATTTCTAATAATATAATGTCCCTTTTCAGTCTTATCGAATCGGGTAGTTTCTTCTTGATAGTCATTGGCAATTTAGTCTCATTTCGTTTCGAGACGGAAGATGTTCTGCCAAACAATAAATAAGTTTGAACTACATATCTTGTAAAAGATAAAAAATGATGAGAATCAGTAGCTTGTCCCGATGATGAAAGGCGTGATGAGTATCAATACTTTGATCCTAATACAATCTATAACGGAAGACACTATTGTAACCAGACAGAAGTAAAATTCCTATAAAATTCTTCACTTCTTCAGTTGCAATTCGGAAATTAACTTCTTTTGCTATGGCATTATTTTCTGTGCTAGAGCGTAATAATTCGTAAATGACATTGTCAAGAAACATCTCAAACAATTCCAGAGGATTATCTTTATGCAAATAAAAAAATTTGGCACATTTGAGTGTCTTTCAGGATTTGTTTCCATTTTCTTTTGGCAACAATTTTAGCTTTCTTGGTAGCTGGTTCCTCGGATGAGAAAGATGATTGCTCATACTCCTCTTCACACTCTATGAACGGAATCCCTTCTACTGTCTCCAAAACTCCTTTAGTTGGTGGTACCTGGCATTCTACTTCAGCTTCAGCCAATAATTGGAGGATATTTCCTCAGATGAAGGAATTTGATCTCCGAAATTCCTACGACTGACCATCGGTGTTCCTAGTTAGTGTTCTTTGATAAATTAACACTAGAACCGCCGGCGGTTCAATTTTGACTCTTTCGAAAATTCATGCGGCTATAGATTCTTCATTTTTACATTTATATCCAAGTTCTGCCATGACTTTTCACGGATCTTGTTCAACTATATGACCCTTCAGTCAGAACATTTAGATAACTAAAGTTCCAGAAACACTTTTACCTACAATCGCCGAGGAGTCAGTTTCGACTCTTTCCCTTTCAAATGAAAAAGAATGAAGGTACGATTTCATTTGTTTCATTAATTCGCTTAATTTCTGACGTAATTTGCGTCGTAATGCTTATTTTGGTATGTAGTGTGTCAACGACGATGGAAAACCAGCAATAAATGTCTTTCTTCTGAGTACTATGCATCGTAATGTTGAGATTTGTTCAGATGAAAAGAAATAACCTGAAACAATACAATTCTATAACGATCAGTAAATATGGGGTTCACGTTAGTGGATCAGATGTGTGGAAAATATTATGTAAAGGCTACATAACGCAGATGGCCAGTGTACGCGTTTTAGACCTAGCCGGGATAAATTCGTGGTTGTTGTATGGAGAAGTGACGAGAGAGAAAATTTCCCGTAGAACTTTTCTGCTTACTTTGCCTGAGGAACTTACAAACAACTATGCAGCAACGCGATCAGGTAATGTTGGTAATCAGCAACAGGAAGATGGGAAAGGAGTAAAAGATTGCGATGACAATCTCGATGTGCGGCGTAAATGCCAAATAAAACAGTCATGCAATGGAAATAAAGCGAGCAGTGCTGTACAAGAAGTAAAAAAGTTACCTGTAAAAAGCGCATAGGAAAAGAAATGACTAAAACATACTGTACTGACTGTTCCCAACCATTGTAATAACCATGTGTATTCTTTTGAATTTTAACAGTAATTCTTTTAATCAAATTTAATGAATAAATTGATCAAATACATTTTTTACAAAAACTCAGCCAAATTCTGATGTTTGTAAATATGAGAATTCAATTAAGAAATTCCCCCAAATTTGTACTTAAATGCGCATTTCTGCAGCTATTTACTTCTACAGGACTGGATAACTAAGTTGCCATACAGTCCTGCAGTAGCTGCAGGCGCGCTTTTCCGGCTAATCCACCGTGGGAAAATGTGTCATTAGAAAACTATTTTTACCATTGCCAGACGTTTTGAAAAATAGTTTCGAGAGCTTGGAGAGAGTTACAAATACAAACGAAAAAGTAGAAAATAAAATTCTATATAACTCTCTCATAAATTATCTCACTGAGATGCATTTGGTAACTTTTACAAAAAGTTGTGCAGAATTTTATTTTCTACTTTTTCGTTTGTATTCGCAGACGTGTTTCGCGGTTATACCGCTCGTCAGTGCGACTTTGTGAGAAGGAATTTTCATTTCCAGATAAGCGCTATCTATGCTAGTATGTTTGATGTTTTTACATGTGACAATTCAATTAAGCAATTCCCCCAATATACTCGTTCATCGTTCTTTTCCAGCCCTCTTCCGTTTTCCTTCCCCAATAGTAAACTCTTAGTATTCACGTTTCTGCCGCATATAATACTATTGATCTCATTACAGTTTTATATATTCTGGTTCTTGTCTTTCTGCGTACATATTTGGAGCTCATCAGTGACTTCAAGCTGTCAAAGTTTTGATTTTCTTTGATTATTATAGTTCTGATTCCCTGCTCAGTACCCCCAAGTATATAAACTGATTCATCCTGTCGAAATTATATCCTGTCTTCTCTTCTGTGCTTCCCATCGCCATATATTTGGTTCTTTCCTGGTTAATCTCCAATTCATATCGTCTTCTAGCTTCTTTTATCAGTTACCTCGCGTCTCTTTCCTTTCAACTCTTGTTTCAACTTTGGTTGGCCCATGATTAGATCATCTGCGAAGGCGACTACCTGATGCTCGTTGCTAAGAAGAGTTTCCTTTGTTTCTAGTTTACTATTTCTTATTATTTCTTCTAGCACTACATTGAAAAGTATCGAAGATAACGCGTCGTCTTGTCTAACAAGAAGACGCCTCTTTACTATAAATTTTTCTGACCTAAATCCCTTCTATATTACTTCGTTGTACCTTCCTTCCAAGATCATTCTTGTTAATCGCATGAATTTCGCTGGAATTTCCAGTTCGATCATTGCTTGGTACATTTTTTCTCTGCTCATTGGATCGTACGTCTCTTTGAAGTCTACGAATAGGATACATACCTGTATTCCTTGTACGTAGCAAGTAGAGATTTGGTTCGTCGTTGATCTTCCCTTTCCAAACCATGCCTGATACTCTTCCAACATTTTCCCTGTGACGTTGTTTAATCCTCTCGCTAAGATTTTCGCAAATATTTCTTTGATAAATTGATGAAATAAATTGGCAATTTGGCAATTCCAATCTTCCGAGAGTTGGTGCACAGGAGATCGAATATGATATATTCCCAATGATGTTAACCTTCCTATACTCATGCATACGGTCTGTGAGACCGATTTATATAGTATAGTATACGTCTTTCATGTTGACGTGAGTATAGGAAGGTTAATCTTAACTACAAACTTAAGAAGTAACAACATGTACAAAAATAGTTTTATAACATGACAAATTTTTTTCTTTGTTCCTCTTCAGTACACCGAGGATGCCCTTAATCTGAGGCCGAAAATTGTGTACAACAATAAACGATATTAAGACAATTTAGATCTTTTCACCTTGACCTCCCCGAGAGTCTAACACGTTGTTACTTCTGATGTTTGTAGTTACGGTGTACTGGTTACTTCTGCCTGCATTAATTATAGCTTAAATTTCGTTGATAGCTTTGGAAATTTAAGGAAATTCAATTTACGGCAAAATAAGACGTCCGGAATCGAAACGGCACATCGACGGACGGCCAAACTTAAATCTCGAAAAGAAATCGGCGGAAATAAAGCGCGGGATAAGCCCGGCAAAAATAGAACAAAATAGGTTAGCGCTTCCTCAGGTTAGTCGTTACTTGGCGACTAAATGGAGCGTTACCAACACGCTACTACCGCCGCCGCCGTCGTCGTCCTACGCGATCTGCAGAAATGTTAAAGTGGGTTTTGTCAGGCGTAGCGCGCGACCGTAATACTCCCGGCTTGACGTAGACGTACAAGCGGGCCGGATGACAGCAGTTTTAAGAATATTTCACGAACCATTCGTTCCGAGGGCGCACACACACACTCGCGCATCGCTGACGTTTCGAATGGGATTTTATTGCGAAAACGTTGACGTTGGCGAACCGCGCGATTAAAATTGGAAAGAAATAAGAAGTGAAATGGGTATTTACGAAGGGAATTATTTGATTCGATTTCTTGGAGACCAGAAAGGGGAAACTTATATACAGCTGAAGGTGATTATCGTATGGGACAAGAAGGAAGTTTCGTGCGTTTTGTCGTTTGCAAATGCGCGAAGCTTACAACCAGTTTATGGCATCGGTACAGTTTTTTGCCTCTGTGTTTATCCCGCTTTACGCTTACCCACTTTCCTTATATCCTTTTAATTACGCAACAGTGCGGGGATTGTCTTGTTTGTCGCATATAACAATAAACAGGGGTAAATCGGATAAAGCATTCTTGTAAACGAATTGTAGCTGAGACAAATGTCGTTAATTTTCTAAACATTTCTTCTCGCATTAAATTATAACATTTTCTTGTGGCTCCTATTCTTTCCGATTTTAATTCCGACCCTACTTTCCCTCCGATGATCGACTCGTCTACACACGTTCGCGTTTAATTATGGCGCGGACGTCCTAACAAAAGCTTCGCACCTACATACGCGCGTTTTTGTTCTTGAGTGACAGATCAATTTGCTCCATATAAACGACCGACGAACTTCATTTACCACCACCTATCACCGCCATCGCTGACCGGCGAAGAATTCATCGCAATACGGTAGGTTTCCGCTCTCTCCGACCGATTTTAAAGTGGCGAGTGCGATGAAGCTTGATCACGCTGGTTGTAAAACTTAGCTACGAATTTTAATTTAGATAGTCCCAAAGATTTTTCTTAAACTTCATAGGGGATGAATAGGGATAACGAGACCGCCGTGATTAAAATAATATATGAAATAAATAAAATTACTCCTACCACACTTTGTGGAAAATAATTCCAGGTATATTTTAACTTTAAGGTCGGTCACCAATAGATCAGGCGCTTAGGCATTTAAGCTAATACTAGTTGCATAGAAAATAACGCGGTAAAATCTTACACGCGAACCATCCACAGCAGAATAGGTTATCAGTCATAAAAATAGTTTATGTGAAAAGTGTAGGAGCCTTGCGTTTTTGCAAGATTCATGCGTTTCGGTCTTAAACTGGTCTTAGTATTGTAAAGTACAGTCTTGTTTCTTTGAAATCGATGTCTTGGTCTTAAGAAAATGCAATGCCAAGACCAATGTCAAGACTGCAAATCCAAGACCAAGATCAGGACCAGGACCAAGATCAAAACCAAGACTGCAAGACCAAGATTAATTGTGCTCATAACTATAAAGAACAAATACGAACTAGGAGAAAAAATTGATATATTGAAGGTACTAGGCAGTAAAATTCAAGAGTCTTTCGTTTGTGCAAGACTCTTGCGTTTTGGTCTTAGATTGGTCTTGCTTTGCAAGATACGGTCTTGGTGTTGGTCTTGCTTCTTTGACGTCGGTGTCTTAGTCTTGCAAAAATCCAAGATCAACACCACGATTGCAAATCCAAGACCAAGACCATAACCAAAACTAAGACTGCAAGACTAAGACAAACTGTGCTCTTCACCATAGGCAATAGATATGATCTAAAAGAAAACTTTGACAGAGGAGTATATGAATATATATATATATATATATATATATATATATGAAAAGTGTGTGAGTCGTGCATTTTTACAAAACTCATTTTTGCGAAGACTCTTGCGTTTTGGTTTTAGTTGTGTAAGATACGGTCTTGGTGTTGGTCTTGCGTCTTTGAAACTGGTGTCTTGGTCTTACTAAAAATACAATACGAAGATCAACATCAAAACTGCAGGTCCTAGACCAACATCAAAACTGCAGGTCTTATACCAACACCAAGACCAAGACCCAGACCCAGACTGTATGACCAAAACCAATTGTGCTCATCACTACAAACAATAAACACGCCCTTCTAGGAGAAATTGTCAGATAGAAGGTAGTTTAAAAAGAGAGAAGTAGCAGGTAGATAGATAGCACACAATTAGGACAGAAAATCACAAACCCAAGGTGCAAAAGCAGTCTTTAGCAAACAATTCCTGATAGCTCTCACCTCAAAGAAAATCCACACAAAGCATTCATCCTCAATTCGAGAAAACAAATTTACTAACGACCGCACCTTCGCCCTCTTCCCTTCCTAATTAATCCCTCCGCCCCTTCCCGGGTACCCTAAAATCGAACGAACGGCTCTTTCGTCCCTCATCTTCGCGCTCTCGCGTTGACCCCGTATATCGACGAAATCCAATTACCGCCACCGAAAACAGCACACGTCGAAATAAATCATACCGGGCTGCATACAAGAATTTAATCGCTAACAACCCAATTACGCGCGTTCCGAATCGCCCGTACGAATATGGGCGGCGGCGATAAGACGTTTATCGCGGTCCATAAATGAATTAAGGGAAACAAAAAACGTATTGTCTCGGCGACCGCGAGCGCGGTCGGGGGTCGGTTTGTTCCCTGACGGCGATTACGCGTGTAGTACGCGAGGGGTTAGTGGGGATTTCACGCGTTGCATGCGCCGTACTACACGGAACAGAGGGGTTCGGCTTATGTTTGTATCCGGGGGAAGTTTATTTAAAATCGGAAACGGGACGGGGGAGAAACGATTGGAATGCGGGCGAATATGCGGTGGTGGTATTGTTCGGTTGGTGTGGGCTTGAAAATGGTTCGAAATGTGAGATTTCTAGGGGGTTTGGTTGAATTTTACCGGAATGTCCTTAAATTTCTCGAAATATTGCCGAACTTGTACAAGGCGCGTCGTATAATTTTGATTAAGGAAATCTGTTAGTTGTGTGACAAAGTGTGGAGGTGCGCCATCGCACCGCATCCACATTCGTCGTCTCACATTAAGAGGAACGTCATCTAGTAATGTTGGAAGGTTATTTTGTAGGAAACACGACCATGAGACAATCTTCGATTATAAAGAGACTTAAGGGACGGTCGTCGATGATATCACACCCAAATATTCACCGAAAATCTATCCTTGAAAATGGGATTCCCTAGCTTACGGTGGATTTTCACGTGCACAACAATCTCCTACAACTCCTGTCACTTGTAAGTTCTTCACTATCTTTCTTCCCAGAGTTTTCTTATCCCTGGGTTTTTGTTCAAACGTTGTTCAAACAACCATTTCCCGGACAGTTTGAGAACGGTTTGTAGCATTCATAGTCGGATGTTATTGAGCCTGTCAATCAGAGAACTGGCATCAAATTAAACAAAAATTGCATTCTGCTTCAATGCCTATTCATTTCATATTTTACTTTTTTACTAAGGAATTCAAAATTTTATTTACGTTTAGGTTATTTTACAAAGTTTATTTTGCAACTTCCATTTTAATACTGTTGTAGTATTAGATACAATACATGTTTTTCTATAATTGCATATTACTTACAGTTTCTCAACTTTTTTTTTATATTGAGCAGAAGTACAGGCTGTACACGTTAGGATAAGTGTTGATGGAAATTAATGGAGATTGCAGCCGAAGATGAGAGACTCTCTTTCGGTAACTCTAAGCTTTCGAATTTTATTAAACCTTCATCGGAGAGTTTACCCAAAAGACAAAAATAATCATCAGCACTTGAAGCATCGATCGTAAAAGATGACTTACTTGAGAGCTGAGGAAAACAGCTTGTCAACAACTGAGCAGAATAATGTCAAGACTAAACTACATTAAATAAATTATACGCAGTCAAAATGAAATAAAACTGAATTAGAACACTTGTTCATCACAAGTGCTTCGGTTTATACGATTGCTGAAGACGCTTGCCTCGAGATGGCGAAACACGTGTCACCGATTTTATTATAAACAATTGTGTGGTGAGGAGTTTACCGATGTGATATTTGTGTCAGTAAATTACACCACAGTCCTTGTAATCACCTTTACACGTACTACCCGAGTACAACCTCTAAGTTCTACACTTCACGTTTAAAACGCGTTCATGACATGTTGTCCACGTGGAACATGTGCTTTCATAGGTTAGGGCAGGAAAGTCATAAAAAGCAGCTCTGTCTAAGTTGGCAATACTGGAATTACCAAGATAACTAAAGTAATGTAGGAGCAAAATACAGGAACTTGTATCTATATACAAAGAATAATTTATATAATATTTCTTAAGAAAAAGTCTCGATATTCAATACAAAATATGATTATAGTCTTCGCCCCAAGCACTAAACAAAACAGAAATGACAAATGTTACTATGCGCATGTCTGGGACTACCAGTACGTAAAAATCTACATTACTTGCTTGAACATCAACCTAGTGATTTGGTTCAGCTTGTTTGAACGCTCAAAAATGAGTGCGCATGCGTATTGAACTATTCTTGTATGATGCTTGAACGAACCTAGTGTGATACTTCGAATTTGTTCTTTGCGTTTGGGAATTCGAGAGTGTTGACCAAATGTGAAATGTCCTGTTTTGATCGATTTGTTAAAGATTTCCTATAAGTCGTATACTTAGGACTCCCTGTGGAATGAGCTATATTTCCGCGTGGATACTGATTTCATCCCTTCTCGCATCTAAACCGCAACTTTCCCGATTTCCGTCGCTTTTCAAGCCGACTCAATCATCATCGTTTATGTTTTATTTCCCCACAAACACCGCCTGTATCGTATTTTAACTCCACCATCATGAAACATCGTAGAATTACATTCAACTATTAAATGAAACCCCTCGTCCCTAATTAACGACTAGACATCAGCTTCCTTTGCACGCAAGCATTTCCATCCGTAGCAAGACAAATACGACGTAGTCGTCGCCGTCGTCGACGTCGACGACGGCTGTTCTTCTTTTTCTTCTTCTTCGGCGGCCTGTCATTCCGACGTATGAAAACGTAAAGATGCAGGTAGCATTCGCTTCAAAGGACGGGGCGCTTAATTAGCACCCTCGGCAACGTTAAGGTCGATTTAGTTGGGAGGAGAATGGCTGCGCCGACATCGTGCATATGTACACTCGTGGAAACTCGAAATGTCCGCCTTTTGAGCGCATACGCCCCGATTGTCACAATCTAAGCGCCCCTCTTAAAACCTGCGAGGTTGCTATCGATTGGCCCGGGAATGATATTTTTGTGTTATAAAAAGAGTTTGTGACATGTTAAAAGGAGAACGGCAAATAAAATAATATAGTGTTAAATTAATAGGTTTATTTATTTTTCTTATTATTGCCTCTGATTTGTTATATTTCTCAGATATATGAATGAGGAAATTAGAATTACGATATCAGTAATCGAAATTAGTCTTTTATAACTACTACACAAATTAATTTAATTAAAATGTGGAATATAAATAATTCATATTTGGTTTTCGTATCTAGAAAACGTTAAGTTTAATAAATACTAATTTTTATGAGACAAATTATTTTATTAATATGGTGATAAATGATGTAAAAGTAAGATTCTAAACAGGAGTAAGTTTAAGAATATCTTTAATAAATTTACCAACATTCACTTTAATAAAACGGTATATGTAGATATAAAATATAAATTTTTTTAATATTAATACTAAAATAGATATTTAAAAAGAAGGGGAGCTCAATCTAATAGTAATATTTTTAATGTGATTAAATTGTTACAAAATTCGAGTCTTATTTAGTTTTTATTATTATTATTATGTTTCCTTTATTTATTTATATTTTCGTCAATTCGTTGTTTATTTTTGTTATATCACTTCCTTCTTGTTTGCTTACAGAATTTATTTCTTTATGTGGTCAAAAACCTTTTTTATTTTGCGTCAAATTTTCACGTATATTCTTTTTCTGCCAATTTATTAGTTGGTTACATTATTTTATTTGTTTTTATTGCCTTGAGGAGTATCTCTTATTTCAATACATTTTCTTTGTAAGATTGTTTTATCTTGTCTTTCGTCGATTTATTGCATATTACAGTTTTGAAAAATCATCTCAATGAGGTGAGAGTAATAGAACGGTAAAATGAAACGTATACCATAGCATCACATATTGTACTTGAGCATCATCTACAACGCCTTCAACATTTTAGAAATTGACTTTCCAAAACTGTATTTTGATACGTCCACATATATATATATATATATATATAAAATTTCCTTATTTGTGTGTTCCCTTTTCTTTTTGTCTATCCAGAGCTTTCCACTGATGGGCTAGAAAGCTAAAAATCGGCATGCATATAGTAAAACACCTAGGCTAAATCCTAACGTAGCCGGATTTTTGATTCTTGGCCTGTGGGCGGAGAATTAAGACGAAGAAAGGCCGTGGCAAAATTCAATTTTTTAAAATTTTAGCTTATATTAAAGCCCCCTAATGACATAGGAAGCTGAAAATTGCCTAGTATATAGTCCTAACAATCCTTACTTGTGTATTTCTGCTTTTCGTGTATCCAGAGCGTTTTGCAGCCCACTGCTGAGCTAGAAAGCTGACAATTGGCATGCACATAGTCATAATAAATGGAGCATAGCCTGAAGTAGTCGGATCTAAGATTGTTGGAAAATTTCAGAAAACATTCTCGAAATCAAATCACTTTCAAAAATTAATGTGGAACACACTTGCATAGTGCACTTGAATTCATCATCAATAATTATTTTTTACCGTTTAAAGAACTTCTTGATTTTGTTAAATAAATTTTTTGCTTTTTTTCTGCCAAGCAGATTTTCTTTTTCTTCCTGCCTGGCAGGGACAGGCTTAACAGCTAGTATAGATATATAGGTACAATGGTTCGGTCCAGTTCTGCTTACATTCAGGTTTAGGCTGTTTTCATAAAACCATTTATTCGGTTTAGTGATAACATCAACAAATCTATTTTTTAATATTCTAATGTTTTGTACGTAATATTTTATATCTGCGTGGCTTCCTCAAAACGAATGTCGGTAAATTTATTAAACAGACTTTTGAACTTACTACTTCCTTAGGATCTGAATTTTACACCATTTATCACTTTACTAATGATGGTAATTTTGTAGTAAAAATTTATGTTTGTTTAGCTGCTTCTAGATACGAAAGTTTGGTACTAAACGGCATACTTTTCAATATTATACAGCAAACTTATTTGCACATATGGATTATACATATATGTATATACATATACATTCCACGTTCTAATTAAACTATCGAAAAGAAAATTATTTCAATTATTGAAACATAACTGTAATTACTATTACGGATGGAAGCTTGCGTCAAAGGAAGCTGATGTCTAGTGCAGTTAATTAGGCCGATATCACATGTATGTTGTAGTTTTACAATAGAATTGAATAGAATATAAGACAACAAGAGCACTCTCATTATATTGTATACCTGTGTATAAAATACGATATAACAGGCGGTGTTTGTGGGGAATTAAAACATAAACGATGATGATTGAGTCGGCTTGAAACATAACGGAAATTACTATGTTCACTTATCTATAGAATGTAAGTTCTAGAAAAATAGCAAATATGAGGCAATAATACAAAGAATAAGTGATTCATTAATTCACTACTACATATATTATTTTGTTTTTAGGTTTTCTCTTAACAATTCATAAGCTCTTCTTATAACACAAATTAAATGATAACATTTTCTACTTTAAAGGATTGTTTCGTACAGACCAACTACATAATAGTAATTTCGCAGGTAGACGGTTTCGAGACAGGCGTTTAGATTGTGAGAATTAGGGCGTATGCGCGCTGCAGGCGGACATTTAGAGTTTCCATGAATGTACGTATGTACATCGCACGAAAGGGCGCCGCTCTGAAACAATTTTCCTTACCGATCTCGTGCCCTCGACGTCGCGTCGCGTCGTCGACTAAGACGTTCAGTTTCCCCCTCGACGCCCGTAAGCGCTTATTATACAATTAGTAGATCTATATTTCCCTTTGATACTCGCCAACGACGTAGGAGCAATACAATCGTTTTCCCGCCCTCCCCATCGGAGTAATGCGAAATCGGCGGTCGGTTTCCGGTAAATCCGGAAACCGCTTCGGTTTCGGTACATCGCCCGTGATAAACGTCATTTTTTATATACGTAGTAGGGCGATAGCAGTTCCGGAGATTCCATTCCGTACAATTTCATCCGGAGCGGACGGCGTACTTTTTCCCCAATTTTATTCCGGACTATTTAAACCGGGGGCGTTTCCCTCGAAAACATAAAATAGAGAGGGAAAAAAGAGGAGAAGACGGAGAGGGAAAGGACGAAATAATTACGGTTTTCGAACGCAGAAACAAATCTCATTGAGGAATGTGACGGGCCGGGGCCGTATTCTCCCGGACTTTTTCATTATGGTAAGCATCGGGCGGGGGATAAGAAGGGGGAGGGAGAAACGGCGCTACATTAAAGAATCGGGTGGAACGTCTTTTATTGTTTCGCGAAATTCTTATTAACCGGGATTTCTTCGGCGGGGTGTTTTATGGCGATTCGTTCGTTTAGCCGTTGAGGACTGGCGCATTGTCGGGATTTTTATGTTTCGGGAACGATTTACGAGTGGTGGGTTTTGCGACGGTTGCGGGATCGCTTCGATAAGCGCGTAAATATTTTTACGAAGCAGTTAAAAGGGGACAGTAAAACGAATCGATGTGTGTATCACCGCGTGATTAATTTTTTTATTCTTTGAGACTCACATTTCGTTGGAAACACGTTTGGCATTCACAAAGGTATTTCTCCTATTTGGTAGCGAGATTTCTTCTCTTCCTAATCCTAGATGTACATCGCTATTTTAATCGTGGTTACGGGGTTTGTTAGGAGGAACTTTGTGCCTCGTGCATAAATTGAAAATTGATAATTCTAACAGAAGTTTCTCCTATTTTATTAAATGTGTAAGTTTTAAAATGCAAACACATTTAATGAATTACACGCTTTTAAGTTTGTTATCTTTATTATTTTTTAAGTAACTTTTTATAAAGCCAGCCAATTAATTTAAAATTAAATTTTGTTTTATTTCGACGACATACAAGACAAGTAATTGAAAAAGTTTAGGTTTTAGAATTTGTTGTGCTTAGGACGTGCTGGATATCCTCTTCAACATCACCGTCGTCGATTCGACGAGGAATGACGTTTACGCATCAAAAATACGTATGAAAATCTACGGTTAAGGAAGCTCCAATTCTAGCTAAGTTAAAACAACTCAGACACAAGCGGACACTACAACACAAGAAATTTCCTCCTCTTTTAATTTTTCAATTCCCATTCCCCGTCCGAATTTCATTTCACTTCGTTGCTAAAATCATCAACTCCATCCCGGGCAACATCGGCGAGCTTTCACCCAACTATACGCGCGCTACGCGAAGTAATATTACTACATTTCGAGCTCGCCCGGCGTAATAAAATAAATCCATGCCTTAATTATTATAATTAACGAACATTCTAGTTATGATGCCGCGTGTTCGAGTTTTAATTACCGCAACCGTGGCGGCTGCAATACTAAAACTGTTTATTTAGAGCTGTTTGCATGTACGAAATGTTGAACTTAATTAAGTTTACACACGTGGCCACCGATATTACGGGGAGGGCCCCCGGCGAAAGCTCGGCTCCGCTCGGTGGCTCGTCGGGCGGCGAATCATACGCGATCGGCTAGGTTGATTAACGTGCAACGTGTAAAACCAAAAACGACACGAACAAGGCGATTTTTGCTTTGAAATTTGGAGGAGAAAATATCGAAAAGTTTCGGGGAAAAATCCATTTTAATCGCCTTTCAACTTCGTACCTCGGTTTGGTAATCATTACAGGAATTGTGGTTTGGGAAGGGATTCAGTATCAACTGACCAAATTCCTGAAATTCTGGTTTACCGAATTTTCGGGAACTTGGATGTTGGAATAGGTTTCTGCTGGTCTGTTACAGCCGTTTGAACCGTTGTTTAGTACCCTAAAAAGACGTCCCCCTGAGGGAAGAGGTAAAAGTCACAAGCATTCAATTCGGGCGAATAAGGAGGTTGAGACGCCAGAGGAATATTCTTACTGGTCAAAAGACGGTTTATTGATATTACTGTGTGACAAGGCGCATTGCCGCGTTGCAACATTCATTTCTCTCGTTGACGTTTGGTCTCACACGCATAATCCCTTTTTTGTAAGTCCTTCAAGAACCTTTCGGTAACATTGTTAATTTCAACCCGTTGACTTAGAAGCACAAACTCTTTGTGAACAATCCTCTGGCCGTCAAACAAAAAGCAAATCAGCTTGTTTCTGATCTTTGATTTCCGGGTCATAAGCAAACACCCAAACTTTCGTCACCAGTAATAACACGTTCCAGAAAATTGGAGTCGTGTTCAAAGGACTCTACGAAGTCAACGCACTTGTCCCTCCTCATGTCCTTTTGGACCTGCGTACGATTTCTCAAAACCAATTTGGAACAGATTTTTCTCATCCCCAATTCATTGATAAAATTTCGTATTAAAGGAGTTTAGTGTAAGCCTTGCATTTTCCCGCATATTCTTTTCTTGTGTCAGGTTCGACTGATTCGAGCTATAATCTCAAATCTGGAACTGCCTCCAGGTTATTGCGATACTTATTTTTAATACATAGATAAGAAGAAGAAGCTCTTTCCACAAGCGCAGTACTTGTAAGCGGCAACAAAAATTGAGGTGGTTTAACAAAAAGTAGCTCAAATTCTTTGTTAACGTCTGTCCAAGAATGAAAACGACATTTTGATTTAAATTGGCATTTTAAAATCGAATCGGTTGAAATTTCGATCAAATTCTCTTTTCCCTTAGTTGAAAATTTATCTACCTGAAAGTATTAATCTTCAAATGGATTTAGAATTCTATAGTCTGTGTTGTCAGGTTTTCGGAAAGTATTTCTGGAAATTCGGTTTTTATCCTTGCAAATGTTCAATTATTCGTTGATTTAATTTCGGAGAAAATCGAATTTGTTTTCAGATAAGCAACTATGCCCCTCCCTCATGGATGCGCGTACCTCGGGTTAGGAATCGCTGGCTTAACCCAACCTGTCCGGCACGAATTTTAACCCAAAAGACTAGCTCCACCGCCACGGCTTAGTCATCGAAATACAATTCCGAAATCATCAACATCGTTTCCATATGATCCGTCCCGCTTTTCCCCTAACTCCTAGAAATTTTACGAAAGTATACGGTTCGTTGCATTCGCTGTTGATCTAATAAAGCGATTCCAAAGACGATTAAAACGCCACAAAACACGTACCTCCTACCTCGAACACACACACAAACGTACGTATATCTATCCGTACAGAAGAAGGTTTTGTTTTAAGGGCGCCTCGGGAAAGCGTACGCCTGCTCTAACCTGCCGAAACCTATCCGACGTAAACGTTTCGTTATTTCGAGTCGTTATAGATTGTAATTCCCAAAACCACTTACGTCGGACCCGGACTGGTTGTAAAAGCTACCGACGAACGAAACATCGAGAATCCAATTATGTATTTACACGTTTAGGCAGGTTTGTGCCTTTCGGTATCGTCCCGTATCGTCCAGGGATCCGTACGTACATTCGTATTATGAGTTCTAGGCGTATAGATATGTGTAGACGAAATAAAAGCGAAATAATGGATAATCTTCAGTATTATCGTTTAAAGATAATTTAAGAAAAACTCTTCTAATGTGGAACTGTATAGACGAAATGAAAGTGAAGTAATGGATAATCTTCCTTAAATTTTCCCTGTAATGTGAATGGATCCAAAAAATTGGCGATAGTGGTTTAAAGTGACTTAAAGGAATACAGGCTGGTACACGGAAACGGAAAATTTTGAGTGTAGTAGTGGCAGCCTTGGAGCATTTGTAGAGAGATGAGAGTGGCATCCTTTAATGTAGAACTACTTGCCATTTAGTAACCATGGAGCAGTGCGTTGGTTCACTACGTGCATTTGCTGTGAAGTAATTTTACAAAAAACGGCGATAGTGCGATTGCTGTTCAATGGGAATTCCGACGGCATTGCAATTTAGGACGTCACGCCCGTGTTCCAATTTGGCCACGCCATCAGTACGTGGGTTAAGAATTTCGAGGAGACGGGTTCAGTTCTAAGAAAGAAACCGTCATCAGGAGGTCAACGTACTCAACGAACCTCGCAAACCATTGGAGCCGTTCGGGCCTCAATTCTAAGGAGCCCACAAGGATCGGAGCAGCATCTAATCTAAACAGAACAACCGTCCACCGAATACTCTACAGTGATTTTAAGTTTCACCCTTACAAAATTGAAGTTGTACAGGAACTGACGTCATTACACTACGGGACGTGTGAAAAAATTATTGAAAAGATTAACGACCCGGATTTTATTGACAATTTTTTCGTGTCGGTTGAGGCTCATTTCGATCTCAGTGGACATGCACATAAACAGGTATTCGTCGCCTCAAAGCCCTCGTCAATTATACGAATGAACATTAAACAGTCAAAAGGTCATAGTTTGGTGTGCCGATTCAACACAAGGCGTGATTGGGCTTTACTTCTTTGAGGATGAGAGTGGGAATGGAACAACAGTAACGTCTGAACGACACGTTGATATGGTCAACACTTTTGGGTAATAGAACAACTTCAAAACTTTCCCGATCTTCCTGATTATTGTCTTCGGCAGGATGGGGCTCACGGCTCACACGACCAAAGTGTCAACGGCGGCCGTTCGATAGCTCTTTGGTAAACCACGTAATCTCACGATTTGGCGATGTTCATTGGTCTCCAACATCACCAGTGACTCCGTTTGATGGTACAGTCTAGTAATTTTTTTGTTAAATATAGCGAGGCGTTTACTGTACGAGTTTTATTCATTAAAATACTTGACATTTAAGTAAACAAAGGGTACGATAATTACAGCCACCAAACGATCCGGAGCAACTCAGCTAAAGACTGAATAACTACCAAACGGTTAGTCTAAACGTCTTCGTCTTCTTCTTTTCCTATTTGCGCTAACGGAATTAATTAACCTCAAAAGCATCCCTCTCCTTCATTCTTTATTAAAACGCGTTCTAAACGCTCTCCGCGCTAATTCGGCGCGCATAGACCGGCTTTAAATAATTAAATCTCGAGACGCGAGCGCGTCTTCGGAATAGTCGGGGCCGCACTTACCTCTACCAACCGGCCGAGCTACTACATCCATTAGGAGGAACCGGCGGCGCGAGTTATTAATTAGAGCAATTTCTCAGCGGCTAAAATATCTGCATTTTGGACGCCTTAATCTCGGGGCGGGGATGATGCAGTGCGGTCTTCGTCCTCGCGAAATCCGACTCGTTGCGATTAATCTCGGTTAGCTAGGTAACTTAGTACGTACCTCGAGAAGGAGGAGGAGGACGAGGAGGATGGCTGTTAATCAAAGAGCGCCGTGGAGGAGGAAACCGGTCGCTAATTACCATCCGGTAAGTTCTTTTTTGTCGTCCGGATCGATGGCTGTTTAGGTTCGTCATTATTGGTAGCTATTCGCGTGCCTGCCGTAACTGCCAGCTAATCAGCTGGCGCGGTAGCCTATAAAGGTTCTCCTAGGGTCAATAGAACGTTATTAAATTGTAGCGATACGAACGTTTTCCGCATGGAAGATGAACGTTGTCGGACGTATAATTTAGGTGGATCGACGCCTAATTATAGGACATGGCGTTCTATCGCTTTTAATTATGGTAATTGCGGCCGACCGGATGCCGTAGCACGCCGTTATGAGGAAGTGGCGCAAGCTATTCGCAGTTCGAAATAGAACGGTTAATTAATCACTTCGTCATCGACCGCTTCACTTTTACCTTATTGTCACATTTTACAGAACATCGGATGCAGCACGAAGCGGCTGAAATAATAAAAATATATTGCCATAGAATGTCGTCAACATATTGTAAGATGGAAGGTGGTAGTGGATGAGCTATGATAGTAACAAAGACCAAACTAGACTCTACAACAATTTTTGTACGAGATTATGAAATTGGTGACCAAATGAAAGTAACGGGTTCGTACGTGATGTGTCCCTGCGTAAAATAATTACTATGCCGATTTATAGACCACAAAGTGGAGGCTTCATCTTCATGGACGAAAGAAATGAACTATTAAATGCAATTGTCTCAGGACTTCAACGATGCTACAAATGTGATTGCTGGTGACTACAATGTGGATTTCTTGTGGAATAGCAATGATAAGACAATGATTTGGAACCGCTATTTTACGAGACATCAACGATAGGAAGCAAGTCTGCTACGTGCATGTGTCTTTCAAATAACCTATCTTCAATAAAAAGAATTATTAAACCAAACAAGATTGTGGATTCGGAGTAACGATCTCTTACTAAACGAGAATAAAACACAACGCCTTACATTTTGTGCCAAAAAACAACACGCATCGGGCGAAACATAGTGTCTGTGGCATCACATGTTAGAGAGTAAACTGAGTTGGACCTATCATGTACTTAATCAAGCTTAAAAATGGCATCTGCTGAATACAGTATGAGAAGGCTAAATAATATACGTAGCAACGCACGGGGCTGCCAGGACTACCTACTTTTCTAGCTTTCGAATTAAAACAGAAGAAACAAAATGAAACAAAATCTGTAAGCGAACATATTTACTGTCACAAGAAACACGAAAAAGAATCTTGCAGTTTCGGAGGGAAATTATTCTCACATGCTCGTAAAGTAAAATAAAGGGGTATATTTACTGTGTAGACAGGGCAGCGTAAACTCTAGTAAAATTAGGTCAATATGTTAAAGAAGGTTAAGTAGATAGTTGGATACGACGTGTATATTTATGTACTTTTACGACGAAGTCGCCGAACGTCGAGTGCGTATTGGCATAGGTCTAGCAATAAATGCATCAGCGGTCTCAAAACATTTTCACCTTTTTAGAAGGCAAAATGCCTAAAAATGCTTATTTGGCTACTTTCATCTATTGATGTTTCTTTTTCGCTTATAAACGACTATTGTGTCATAAATAAAAAATAAAATAAAATAGTTCTTCATGGAATTAACATCAGCAGCAGATTTGGTTTAAGCACAACTTGCAGAATATTCCATTCACATATCTCACATCTTTCATTCCCGAGCTGCCTACTACATGTATCTTGAGTTAAAATAAACAAAGGAAAGGCTGCTCTTCAAGTCAACTTTTGAGATTTCCACCAACCGGACGTTACGACACGAACTCGGAAAACTTTCGCCGTTGTTTCTACCTTTCTTTGTTTTGGGAGCTGTCCCTAATGATTGGGGAGTTCTCTTGCGCGCTCGTTCGCCCCAATCCGTCGTTAAACATAAAATTAGCGTCAATGGCGATTTTCCGCTCTTAATTAGGCCACATCAGCAGTCGTCTACGTAACTAATTCAGTTCATAGACGTCGCTAGGCTACCGGCGAAAACAAATAAGAAACATCCCGTGGGCCTCAATTAGTCAGCGTTTCTTTTATTTTCGCACGATAAACACTCCCTCGCGTCTTTGGGGCGCACCCTCCTTTTTATTCGCGACGTCAAAAAACTGACGGCGAGGGTGGTAAAAAGCACCTGCTCGCGTATCGAACGCGCCCCCTCTCTCACTGGCGTCGTACACCTCCCTCGTTGGGGGAAAGATTAAACAATGCCCCAATTAACTCCGATTCCTCGGAATTTGACGATTTCGAAGTCGTTCCGTATCTGTCGGCGCGGAAACTGCCGGCTCGCTGATAATCGCTGAAAAACTTCTCCTCTACGGTTCGTTGCGGTACGCCCCGTTAAAAGTTCGATTGTTTCGCGATGCGTTGCGATTTCGCCCCTTTCTCTCTCTCTCTCTCTATAGATTAGAAAGGTATCGGAAACGGAAATTTACGTTAATGCTTGTTCGATTACGCGCGGATTTTTTCGAGCGGCAATTCGAAAGGTATTCGGGGAGGATTTTGAGATTTTGTTGTAAATGGAGGGAATGAAGTCCGATTGATTCCTTGTCGATGTTTGGAAAAAAAAAATATGTGTTTGGTTTCCTTCGAGAGTCAACTGTCGGATGACTGTGGGCTTAGGAGGCGATATCGGGTTGCAAAGGAAGAAACGCGGGTAACTCAAACTTGAAGATATCTCGAGACTTTCTAAGCTTTTTAATCATTACGGCTAATTACAAGTATTTCCAACGTATGTTGTCATCAAAATTGAGATTAATCACCGCAGACTATTATTTCCGGAAATTCTTTCGATTCGAAAAGGAGAAATAGGATTCATAGGATAATATGCGCTAAGATGTACCAACAATATCTGAGCGATTACCGAAGATGATTGCAGTTTTAACAAGAGTTCCAAGCTGCAAATGAAAGAACTAAAACTCAAAAGGGGCAACCAATAAATTGTTTTATTTTTAAATTATTAGAAAACACGATTTTTGAGATGAAGTAAGCTTGTCTCTACTTTCCAATACTTAAAAAGGAAAATATTTAAGCTAATTGTCGACATTTAAGAATGTTCGGATTCGTATTTCCCCTCACAGGGGATCGTGGTATACTTTACAGGCTTTCAATAATTTTGGAAGTATTAATAAATAAATTATTGAATTTTTTAAATTATTACAAAATACGATTCTTTAAAATCTAGGCGCGGTTGTGGCCTTCTTCTTATTCCTCAAAGAAGAAAAAAGGGAATGAAATTAAATAAGCAAAAGAGCGCCTATCAAATTTTCCTAGTTTAATTTTTTCCTTCTAATATCCGCCTTCAAATAGGAATTATGTAACACTTTTTCAACATTTTTAGATTGATATTTTTATAAAAAGTCTTTGCACCTTCAAGCCGGGCGTACGCTCTCAAAATTTTGATGTTGCTAGTTTTTTGAAGAAAATTTGTAACAATTTTAAATTTTTCGGAATTTTTTCCTCAGGAGCGGTCGTGGTGTATTTTACAGGCTCTCGATAAATTGCAAAGTCTCAAAAAATAAATTGTTTAATTTTTTAAATTATTTTGAAATACGATTCTGTAAATCGAGGCGCGGCTAGATTTACAAAAGGGTACCTATCAAATTTTCTCAATTCAATTTTTTCTTTTTAACATCCGTCTTCAAAGAGCGATGTATGTAGGTAACATCATCTTTTCACCACTTTCAGATTGATATTTTTATCTTCTTTTGTTTCAAAACTTTCCACTTGTTCTCAAAATTTTGATATTGCTATTTTTTTTTGGAGAAAATTTTTAACCAATTTAAAAATTTTTTGATTTTTTTTCCTCCGTTGGGGTCGTAGTTTACTTTACAGGTTTCGAATAATTTGGAAATTTTCGAGAAATGAATTATTTTATTATTTAAATTATTGGAAAATACGACTTTTTAAATGGGGGCTTGGTTGAAATTTACTTCCTACTCGTTTTCTGGAAACAAAAAAACTAAGGAAAATAAATACACAAAAGAACACCTAAATCTTTTCTCAATTTATTATTATCTCTTAATTTCCTCTTCAAAGAGCAATTGTACGAGTAGGTAACATCTTTTCAACACTCTTAGGTTGATATTGTAACATTTATTGTTTCAAATCCTTTGAACCTTTAAGCTGGGGGTGCGTGAGAAAATTTTTTTATATTACTATATTTTTGGAAAAAATTATTGACAATTTAAGAATTTTTTGTATTTTTTTCTCTCAACTGAGATCGTCGATCTTTTCATCGGATGGCTAATATCTTAAACATTTAAATATTTATTTAGATGTCATCTCAGAAAGCTGAAGCAGACCACTAGAGATATTGTCCTTATTGTCTTTACACTTTTCTAGTTTCAAAATGCAGAATTATAAGTAATCCTCTCGTTAGGTATTGAGATATCGGTAAAAAACGACTGAGACTTAGAAACTATCCCGGTTCCAGAAGAAAGAATTCACTCTCGTCATATCCCTACTTATCAAACAATATTTATTAAGATATGACTTCGAGAAACTGAGACAAGCCCCATGAAAAAATTGCTCGTTTTATTTTTTGTTTTTTATCCCCTATAATTGTTACTTTAATACCGCTAACCATTTTTCACCCGGGCTATATGACTAATTTCATGGATTCCCGTTTATCCCGGGCTTGACAGGGTAAGTGTGAAACAGGTGGCGCCTTTAATATACAGCTCTTTGGATTTATATTTAAGCCACTTCCTCGTCGACTAGCTGGCTGGCACCCTGAGTGATAGCAAACTTTCTTCCTGGTGTGAAATCGGTAAGCTTACTGTTGCGGTGTTAAAATTCAATCCTCGGTAATTAGATACGGCGGCGTGTTCCGCTGTGCCCGTCCTCATCGTTAAAGATGATCCTGCTTTCGATGCGTGCCGAAATTAACGACGACGTACGTACCTTCCTCTCGGCTCAATTTCGTTCGCATTACGATGCGATCAAATTAAGCGAGTTTATTCGTATGACATCGCCCGGCCGCGATCGCTCCATATTTAATTCAATTATTCAGGATAATCCGGTCCCCGGAGCCGTACGTTGCCGCCGCCGTCTAAGTAGGTAACGCGATACCTACCTAACGAGACGGGGGCGGGTAGCCAGATATCTCTTTTCCCTTCGGTCTGTTATTCGTGCAAATACAATTTGAAATATGACATCGGGTAAGATAAACCTCCGGTTCTCTCGCCTGCCGGCCCGCGCCGGCGAGATTACGGCGGCGTACCGGAAGATGCTGACATAACAGATCGGGTTTCCGGGCGGGCGAGCCGTTGTCACAATAGTCCCCAGCCGGCTTGATCCGCTTTACTAAACTAATTTAGTCGGCTTAAACGTGTGAAGTTGTTCGACGACGACGTCGGTGGCGGCGGTGGCGGTGGCTGTGGAGGCGGCGACGCCGATACGATTCCCTTGTCGTTGATTTTCCATCCGCGCCGCCGCCGCTCCCGCTCAACGCCGCGAGCGCCGACTACAACAACATTAGAATTTCCGATTTTGTTTGCGTTCGTGTTATGTTTGAATTAGAGATTGCACCGACGACGACTGATTCCAATCAGCGCCAATATAAAGACGCCCCTATCGTCGACGAGTTCGAAGAGGAAACTTCGACGTACAACGCTCGCATTACCGTGATCATTGTATAATCCCGTATTAATTATGATAAAAGGATTTTCACCGGGTGAAATTTGGAATGGATAAACGCAGTACCTCGCAAGCTTAAATGTAGTGTACGAGGGCGGTTTGATGGACGAGTGACTTTTTAATAAAAGAAAGTTATTCTACTGTAAAAAATATATTTTATTTTTCACATAATTGCTTTTTAACTCTACACACACACGCTTGGCCCAGCGAGTTTCGAATTTTTTCGAAACAACCAAAAAATAATCTTTCGGAAATTTTTCAAAATATGCACTTGTTTCGGATCTTCATTTGTCTGAAATCCATTTCAGCACATAATATTTTATTTTATATTTATATTTTATTACATGCATGTAATTTATGTATTATGTAATTTGAAAACTATTGGACATTCAAGATATTATTATTATTCCATGGGATGGAACGTGTTCACGAGAACAGTTACGTAAGTTTCCCCCGTTCCTTCAATTGTTTTTCCACTTAAAAAATATGTTTAATTAACACTCAAAATTTTCTTTCCTTACAACATTTCCACTACAACGGAAACAGTTTTGTTTTCAATGTGTATAAAACATAACTTATCTGCTAGATTGATGTGAAATTTTGATAGTAGACATCAAAAACATGGCGGAAGCCAACGACATAATCACCGTAGCGAAAGTGTCGCCAACCTCTTCCGACAAATCGCCCTGGTATACCCGCGATTGTACCAAAAAATATCGTCATCGACGAATCCGTAACAAATTCCCTTTTATTCAACAAACGCAATTTCGCCCGGTTTTCGTTATACACTCGTGCGCGAGATGAATTGCGTCGGAAATCGCGTTTGTTCGTTCGATAACCCATTTTATAAATAGACCCCCTTCTTTTCTTGGAGAGAGAAAAAAAGCTGCGCCTCTGGAACGGGGGTAATCAGCGATCCATCAATTTCAGTTCGAGAGGAAATTGATGCGACCTTATCTGCAATTGGTTCTGATCGGAGAGCTGCCATTTTTCAAGCGAACCTTTTCCTCCCGGCCGGCGCTTATATTTTCCGGCGCGCGGATATCTTGATTTACTCGATTTGCGAAATTTATTTCCGGAAAGGAGGAAGAAGAAAAACACGAGAAGAAGAGGAAGAAAAAACGCCGAACGAGGACCTAGTTCGTCGGCGCGGCCGAGTTGTTCCGCGTTCTTGTTTTCCTATTTAGTACGGGTTGCAACGACGGCGACGGCATCGTCGGAGGGTGAGAGAGAGAGAGAGAGAGAGGACGAAACTCATTTAGCTTCGGTGCCAGTTTAAAATTTCGAACCGCACTTACGCGGCCGTCCCGCGACGGGAACGCGCGGCTTTCCGATTTAGTTTTGCCAACAATCCCGGACTTGTTAGAACTTAATTAAGAATTTCAATTGCAGAAGTTATACGTGCGGTTGCGGCCGCTACCGCAATGCCATCTAGACAGACGTAGTTGACCGACAAACTAAAGTAGTTCCAGTACGATTTTGCCGTGGGGTGTATTCATTATAACGGGATGGGGGATGAGGAAGTGTCTGCTGCGCTGATAGAGTTTAAGTTGTATAAATTGCTGTGCTTCCACGACAAGCGTGTAAGTGATGGAAAAGTTCGTCGTTTCTCACTATTTATCGAGGATTCCCTGTTCGTATTGCACAGCTTCTTCTAGAAAAGTGATATTTTAAAATAGCAGGAGAACATAAAGTTTCTTCATCAACTCCTCGAGGGTATTTTCGCCAAAAATAACCATCATCTAAATTATCGAAGATATCCAACTTTTTCCTCGAATTTCTTGCTCTCTGATGGACTTCAAGTTGTATACATTGGTGAGCTTCCACGACAAGCGTGTAAGTGATGGAAAGTTCGTCGTTTCTCACTATTTATCGAGGATTCCCCGTTCGTATTGCACAGCTTCTTCTAGAAAAGTGATATTTTAAAAAGCCAAGTCGGTATAAAGTGTATATGTTTTGTTTCCTCATCAACTCCTCAAAGGGTATTTTGGTTAGAAATAACCATCATCGAAATTATCGAATACATCCAACTTCTTTCTAGAATTTCTTGCTGTTTGCTGGAATTTAAGTTGTATAAATTTCTAAATTTTCACAATAAATATCTATGATGGAAAGTTCTTCGTTACTTCCTATTTATCGAGGACTTCCTGTTCGTATCGCATAGCTTCTGTCGGGAGTACAGAAATTTTGTAATACCGCGGAGGCACAAAGTGTGTAGGTACTTAATGTTTACAGTCAAAAGGGAAAAGAGGAAAGAAGAAAGAGGAGCTGGAGCTAATATTTAGGAAGAGTCAAAAACAGGCTAGGACACCTCAAAAGGAGAAAGAAGACGAGAGAGTGGATAGGACGCATATTCTGACAGATATGATCGGGGAACTTATGGACGATCTAGGGGAAACGAAACCGGATCAGAAGTCATACCAACAAGAATTGAAGGAATTAAGGAAAGAAAATGAAACACTGAAAGAGGAGAATGGGAGGAAGAAATGAGAGATATGGATCTTTTCCTGTTGACCTTCTGGCGTCTGCTCGTCACACGCTTTGGCAAGTTCTTTAAGGTTCATTGTGGGTCGAGAAAGAGTTGCAGATTCTTTACGTTTGTCTTTCATGCCTTGTAACATCTTTCTTTATGCACTTCTTGCATCTCGGGAAGGTTTAATTTTTTTGCATTCTCATATTAAAGTCTCAATTTTTCTAAATAAAAATTTCGGATACTGGAGTCTCTCGTTCGAATGTGTACTGCTTTTCGGCGCAAGAAAACAGAATATAGGTTCATAGAATTTGGAGGAAGACAAAGGAAAAACTTTAAGAAATTAAATTGAAGAGTAAGCTGAAAGACGAAGACAAGGGCACAAGTGGAACCAAAAGAATTGTTAAAAGTGCTTAAAGATTTCTTGTTACATTAATTTAGAAACAGTTTGGAAATGCCTTATAACACAGATAAACGGGATTATGATTAGAATAGCATGACTATGTCGGAAGGAGCGATAACAGATGTGTGATAAGGAATTAGAGAAGAAATTTAACGAGACAAATGACGAATTCAAAGTTTGAAGACGCAAGTAGAACCTCATGTGCAGAGAAGTAACAAAGAGAATGAGTATCCAAAGACACTGGAGGAAGACAGAGGACAAATTTTAAGAAATAAAAGTTAAAAGACAAGAACAGACGTAGAAATGGAAACGAGAAAATTGTAAAAAAATTGTTACAGATTTCCGGCAAAATCAGACACCGTCCTTGCTCTTTTTCGTTCCTTTTGGGCGTACTTCCAATGACATTATCGTCCATTTCTCGGTATGGTATATACCCAACATCGATTCATGGTGTTTAAAAAATTTCTTTTTCGACTTTGACATCCCTGTTGCAACAATGCCATGGCACCGTGGGATTTCAACCGTAATTTTTGAATTTCCACTTAATAATTCCGCACCTGTTGCATTGTCACAACAATTTTTGAGTGAAATATTCGAAGATATCCGAGAGTTACTCACTCCCAAAAGTCGAACATTACCGCCGACAAAACGGAGAGGCCATAACCGCACCACCACAATATCGTAATGGAGATATCTGCGGCTTCCTAATTAATTTGTTTTCGCCCCCTCCCCGATCGCTCGCCCGCCTCTCCCAGCACCGAAAAGACGAATTTACTTCGCCCCGTCAGTCATTAAAGGTGGCGCGCGTTCTTCGTAATTAAGGAAATTGCTCGTCTTTACGATCCGCGGCTCGCGATACCCGCGCGCTTGTAGGTTTTCTTTTAATTATTTAGCCGACGAAAAGCGGGCAGAGCAAAAAATATTTCGCCCGCCGTCGAAGAGGCGATGGTTCTCTTTTACCTGCAACGCCACGAAGGCATGGAAAGAGTGCGGAGGTGGGGAGGGGAGAGGGGAGGAGGGGAGGGAGTACCTCCGAGTTCGGGGGAAAGCGAATTATAAATTTTAATTAAAATTCGTAATTAATTAGTTTTGGGAACAACGAACGTCTTTGTCGGGACTTGTTTTACCCCGTTTCCTTTTTTCTCTGACCTTCGTCGTGAAAGGAAGTGAGTCACTACATCGGTAATTCGGAGAGGAAATCGAAGATTTCTTTCTGTGCTGAGGACTGCCAGCATCCAACGTTCTGTATGGAAGAAGGTTTGCTACGTTCTACGGTTCAAAATCTAATTTGGTTGGAGTGTTCGTCTGATCTTTACGGTTGATAGCAAAGGAGAGGGACGAAGAAAACTAAAAAAATCGCAAGAATGCGCGTACAAATATGCATCAAAACGTTGAAGAATATGCTCTTATCTATGAACATAAGTACGATTTTATGGCAAAAAGATATGCAAAAAAGTTGATTGCAATAGAATTTGCACCACAAAAAATTAGAACATATGTTAGACAAATTATGTTACGTTTATTTTCAATAGACCCACATAGATACATACACAAATTGTACTATTTAATTAAGTTAAAATAATACACTACAAAAATTTTATATTATCCACATTCATACATTGCCTGCGGTCAATTAACATGTGTTTGTAAGAGGAAAAAACTCGTTCAATATCACAACATGTTATTGAAGCATATTTAAATCTACAAGTAATGCTTGGTTCTACATCAACATTTACATTGTTCCTAAAATTTGAATTTAAAATATCATTTATTTCATCAAGTTGCTTGAAACCTGATTTTCTTTCTAGAATTGAACAATATGTCTTTTGTATATTATTTGTGGCTGGCAGCTGATCAATCCCGATCCTTTAATGAACTTACAATTGAAATTGATGTACTTAAAGTACATCCTTTAATTTCTAACTTTGTAATTGCATCTGCAATACAAGCACAATTGTTTTGAATACACGCTATCTGATTTTTTAATATATATTAAGAAGGTTTACACATTTTTCAATTGCTGCATTACCGCAGTTAAACTTACTAATTACATTTTTCAATTCATAATAATTTTTTGATATAAATTCAACTGCTCGTAACCAAGTGATGCATCTGGTTAAAACAGGCTCAGGGGCTAAAGAATTCCGGGCATCTTTTCTTTATAAACTTGCACACGTATACGTTGATACTAATCTATGTACAATGGAGAATTCTGACCTAACACTTTCGGCCATGAACTAAACATGTGCAATGAATTAATTTGGGGAAAAAATTGTCAGATTTTGTGCTGCTTTTATCATGTACGCACCAGCGTTATCATTGAAAGTATATTGTCCGTTGAAACTTTTAGTGGCAAATAAAAAGTTA
The DNA here is from genome assembly GCA_038088585.1 of Chrysina gloriosa. Lineage (NCBI taxonomy): Eukaryota > Metazoa > Arthropoda > Insecta > Coleoptera > Scarabaeidae > Chrysina > Chrysina gloriosa. The sequence continues at coordinate 10,702,893 of CM076094.1, read as the reverse complement.
GATAAGCTCTCATTTACAAATCGCACAATTGTTAATTTATTTGTTTCATCGAGTCCTTTTACGTTAATTAAATACCCATTTCCCGGTTCATTTTCGTCCAAACTAACAAAATTCGCAATATATAAGCCTTTTTCACAATCAGTTATTTTATCAATTGGGAACCAGATAGGTTTGTCTCCAATAATTTCTTGAATATTCGCCATCATTGGATTCATGATTTAAATTCACACACATTTTTACCGTAAAGTTGAAGAGCTAGGGACATTGAAATCTTGGAAATGAGTTTTTAGAAATTTTGAAATGTTGAGTGGTCAAGTTTATAAAGAGGAATGGTCACACCGGTGAATAGATTATGCAAATTCTTTGAGAAATTTTCCTGGCTGCAATTTTTCTTGGCTTTGTTATTTGTGAGCGACTGTTCAATCGTGGCCTGAGGAGTTTGCTTGTTTCATTGTGAGTCGTAGTTCCTAAATGCTTGTATGCTTGAAATTATTGATCGCAAGTAATCTGCAAATAAAAAGGAAATACAAATAATTTTTGAAAGTCATGTCATGTTCGCGGCCGATTGCACAGAAAAGTATTTTTGTAAATTCGTCTGCTGTGTTACAAATTAACTGGCCTTCTTATTCCATGCTAAGCAAAAGAAATGTGATTGGAGTCAATTATCTTGAAATCCTTGCTGTCGGCAATCCATTTCTTTAACAGTGCACCTTTACCAGAAGCCTGCTTAGGCATTTTGATACTGAGGCAATCACTATACTATAAGTTGAAGAATACACAACTGATTTATAAAATGTTAGTATTTACTATTTATCATTCAGAATCACAACACAACAAGAAATAATTTCGCCTAATATAGTCCTAATGGGAGTAGGTTTTAAGAATTCTTGTTTATTCCTCGTTAACTACCATCGAAAATTGATTCAGCGCAGCAGGGTGTATCCTGTAACTTACTTGTTTATCAATAAAGTTGGACATTCCTATCATTAAGTTCGGAGAAATTTCTAAAATAGGGGATAAAGTCATATCATAGTACAAATGCATTTACCGCCGATAATTTTTGGAAGTGAGTTAAGAAAAGTTCCAGCATATGCAAAGATTTTTTCAGATGATAAAATATGCATTTTTATACTACTTAACATACATTTTGATTATTTTCCAAGCCCTAAATTTATCACAATCGCACAAATCGAAGTGGGAACGAGTTCAATGCACCCAACACAAGCAGCTTGAAAGAAATTCAAAATTTAGCTATGACCTTCTCGTAGGATTTTACTGCCGGTGTCTATGACATAAACACCTTTTGCGTGTGTCCAGCTTCACTTATCGACGTCGACGTTTCATTGCCTAAATACTCACCTCCTTGTAGAATATCGAAACGATTGTTTCGAGCCCAACCAGCGAGACACCGCAATTCCAAATTATATTGAAATACGAGGGCGGGAATCGATTCCTAGCTCAAAAACTAATCGAAACGGATGACCTCGTCCGAAGCAATGATAAATCCCAAATTGACTTTTCGTACAACCACTCGTGTCGAGCGCGCGTATCATCCGGTCGTGAATGGGCGCCGTTAAACAACCGGTCCTGTAATTGACAAATTTTCATTAAATTTCACGGCCAAACAATGAAGCCGGGCTATTCAGCCGAGTTTAAACTTAATTGACAAATATGACAGGGTAAAGTGTATGTTGTAGGTACCACCGGCCTGAGCATACGCGCGCGTATCCACGCCAGACGGGGAAGGGCGAAGGACGGTGAAGGGTTCCCGTTTCTACGGGGAACGGGGGCGCGAAGGGCGGTTTTGCGCGCTTCTCGTTCGATGGTGCGACCGTCGCTTATTCTGACTGGTGTGACATGAGTGGCGTTCACACCTTACACGCCACTTAACGCCTCGTACACACGCTTCCGTTCTCCCGTTCTCGGTGACGGGGTAAGCACCCTCGTGTCCTCATTGTGAAGGGCGTCCTGGCGTCGGATGGTAATGAGCTGCAGCTTTGCGTACGGTTATAATTTATGCACAGTACGGCAGACGTTGTGAATGCTTCGGTGCACTCGGAGATATGTGTGTAGGGATAGCTTCTGGATTAGTGGAGTGGTGTGCTGTATCGCATTTGGAAACAATTTTTAGTTTCTTGTCTTAAAATTAGCTGTTAGAAGTCGGAGACAGATGTTCTTGAAGTTCATGGAGAGTCGTGCGCGCGCTATCGCCCATAGGTGCGCCCTCCATAAAGTTGCAAAAATAAATACAACCACAAATTCCAATTATGTTTTTCTTATAACATATTGACGTTTGTTATTAAAAAATAAGTAAGACAGCGTAGATTAATTCTAAAATGAAAATCTATCAATATGAACGAAAGGGTCACATGTTCACAGTTCAAAAAAAAAAAAATAAAATAATAATAACCACTTTTGGTTAAATTTAACCAAAACGGCAACGCTGTTAAAGTACGATTGAAATCGGAAGAAACCGGCGCAGAAACCAATTTGCGCAATATTATGAAAGGCAATGATAGAACTAAGAGAGATAGCTACATATTTTGCGTCTAAAGACCTAACTGAATATGTTGATCGACTGATGTCTGTTGAGCGTTCTTTGTTTTGTCTATAATTCCTTTATTTTCCTTATACTTCGTGCAGTCAAAATTTACGGTATCGAAATCGGTGTCGGCGACACCGCCGCAGAAGAGGATGATTTTTCTTGAACAGTTTCCTGAAATTATTTTCAATTATTTTAGAGAGACTAAAACGAGTGGCAAGCAACAACATTTGTCTTCTTTGTGCATATAAAAATCTTATTTTACAGCTAGTTTCTTGGATATCGTTGCAGAGGCAACAAAAATATCTAGATTAATTTGAAATAAAGGTATTAGTTTAGATGTTTTTGTTTTTTTAATAAATAAATAATTTTAGGAAATAATGCAAAAATCATTTACCATTTACTATGAAGTTAAGTGACACTATCGCATCGGTAACTCCTCACCACACAATTATATTAGAATAAAATCGGTGACACGTGTTTCGCTAGCTCGAGGCAAACATTTTCAACAACCGTATAAACCGAAGTGACAAATTTCTATCATTAAAAATTCTAAACGTGCATTTTTACATTTTTCTCGTTTAAGAATAAGATATCTGCTTGGATTACAGTAAAATGTCTACTCACTTTCATGAAGTTAAGGTTATGCTTCTATTTTGGACACCTAACATATGTTCTTTTCTGATTTTAATCGCACTTTACCTGCTCACCGGTATTCAAAGGATAACCAGGTATAAATAGAAAAGCATTCCCTCGCCGTTTTGAACTGCCGTTACGTGTCGTACGTATTTCTGTTTCTCGTGAACTTTTAGTGAAATTTATAGTGATTTGAACGTTATGTGTCATTGGCAACACGAGTAAAAGACCAAGAACTTATTTTAATAATGAGTGGGAAAAACGGTTTTGTTTTATTGAATATAATGGAAAAAGTATTCGTTTACTGTGCAACGCCAGTGTAGCACTTTTTAAAGAATGAAGACGAGTTGGCGAGTTGAAGACAGTATTAGCAAAGCAACAGAATGATTTCATCAGGGCACTTCGGCTCTCAACATGTGTTACTATTGCGCCTTTGAAAGTTTCTCATCTGTTTGCTAAGAAAAAAGAAAGCCTTTTGTAGACGGAGAAATATTTAAGGAAGATTTCCTAACAGCTGCTGATTCTGCCTTCCAAGATTTCAAGAACAAAACGGAATTTATTGCTGCAATTAAATCAATATCCTTATCAGGCAGAACTGTATCGAGACGAATTGAAACTATTGATATGGAGCAATATCAGGAGATGTAAGTATTCATCAACTGGACGAATCCACCGATATATCCAACATCATACAGCTGTGTGTGATAATTAAAATCGGATTTGACGGTTTCACTACGAAGAAAGAATTTTTGAAATGATTGTCACTGAAGGATCGAAAGATATTTACGATACATTCATGATTTATGCGGAGAAAAGTCGCTTGTAATTAGAAAAATCAGTTGCCATAACTACTGACGGTGCACCTGCTATGGCAGGCAATAAAAATGGGTTCATTGCCTGGCGCATAGAAAATGAAATGTTTCCCAAATTCGCCCATTACCACTGCATCATCCACCAGGAAGCGTTACGTGCCAAAGTTCTTCATCTTCAATACGTGGTGAAGATTGTTATAAAGACAATCACATCTATTAGAGCTGCTTTTAAAATCAGATGAAGATGCTGATTATGCCGACCTAAAATTACATACGAATTTGTTTGTTTGATTAGCGAAATCATTCTTGGCATCAGAAAGTGATAGGTATCCAGAGTTAAGTGATCAATTATGGCTTGCAGACTTGGGATTTCTGGCGGATATAACTATGAAACCAAACGATTTAAACTCGGAAATGCGAGGTATAAATCGTCATATTTCGAAAGTGGTGGGTACGGTAAATATATTCGAAGACAAAATGACGTGATGGAAACCGCATTTACTGAGGAATCCAACTCCAAATTTGGAAAAAAGCATATCACCATATGAATGTATGTGCAGAAGATATTTCTACTGCTTCGTTTGTCACCACGTTTGGATATATGTACTTCAAAATGAATTTAATTTCCTTCGACTTCCCTAACCCTAACTGTCAACGTTTCACTAGTTTTTGTTTTCCTGAATGATTTAAGCACCTTATAAAATAGTTTCTGGTTCTACTTGCTCTTCTTTCCTAGCTTTTCTCCAAATTCATTCCATGACTTTCCTTTAGCTGTTTGTAGTTTATTCTTCACTAGTCTTCTTTGAGTGTTAGAATCTTCGTAGCTTACTTAAACTCTCTTTGCTAGGTGTTTCTGCCACTTGTTCTACTTAATTATTATTTCTTGTCTAACCTCTTGTGTCCACCAAGATGTTAGATGTTAGATTACCTGAGGTGGCACTGATGCCTGTTCCACTGCGACCTTTCCAGATCTATAGTGGTCCTCATGCCTCCTTAGAGTTCTCTAGCTTTATTCCTTTAATTAGACTTGACAGCTTTGAGAGCGGTACTTCCGCATATACGTGTATCTTTAAAGCGGACTTGAAGGCCTTGCTCCGTAATGCTGTGATATGCCTCCATAATAGAGTCCTGGCCTGCCTTAAGCTTTGTCGGCTCCATCTGGGTGGCTGGATAGTCGCTGCATACTACCGCGATCCTCTCCAAGGCAGCCTCTTTGAAGGTAAAACCTTCTAGCCCCTTGCCTTTCGGAAGACCTACGGGAGTACTGCCCTCCGACCTCGCCTTTTGGACTTACGTCCTTTCTTTACGTTTAGTAGCCTCGTTGAGGCATAACTTCCTTATCTAGACTACCCTGGCCCTTTGTGCATGCCTAGTGAAGTTGGCCTTGATTATGGCCCTTTTAGCTTGTATGAAATCTTGGCCTTGTTTCACAAGCTTTTGCACTTTAGCCTTGGAAATTCTAGATAGCGTAGCTATACGAAGAATAGCCAGGGATGCATCGGTCCGTCCGATCAGAGCCCCGCTTGATCGGGTAAGGCTAATTACAAGGGGGTTTCGCCTGGTGCCCCCAGGGGAACGTCAAATACCGCACACCCCTACGGCCACGCAACTCTCGGCACGTTACCTTACACCTTAGTTTGGGTTTTAGGTCGGGTACCTCGGGAGCGCTAAATTCCCGAACTCACTTGTTAAACTTGTTAGCAGTGAGCCCCTGAGGCATGTATCCACCAAGCTGTTTGGTTTCTTTTGCTAGTTAGTTTACTAGTACCACACACATTTCCAGTCGAATCAATGAGAATGGTTTTTAGTGTTTCCTCCATATGTTCTAGCGTTTCGTTGCTACCGTCGTCATTCGTTGCAATTCGTTGTTCGAATTTTTCTTCATATGTCTTAGCTGGTCTTTTCTCTTTAAGTTTATGAACTCCAATAGCTTCAAATTCGATGTTTTTACTTTCGTTCCTTTTGATTCTTTGTCTACGTTCCTTGTTTTTATCTTCGCGATCAACAGATAATGATCAGTGCCTATTTCCGTCTCCCTTCTAACTTTTATATCTGGTAGTTTGTTCTTACTTCCCCTTCGCGTCAGAATATAATCTATAATTGATTTTTCTCCTCTGCTCGGCTCTTCTCTAGTGAGTAGGTGTATTCCTTAAGGAAAAATAATGAATTATATTTCCGAGAATTTAGTACAAAGTGTAAAAACTGCGAAATACGATTCCAAAGAAAATGTATGGAAACAAGCAGCAATTTCGCTAATTCCTAGAAGGCTGCTACGTCACTTCTTGTACTAAACCCCACTCGAAGTAAGGGTCTGTCGTGATTAGGTATTTGTAAGCTACTGCCGTATCCTAAACTTTCTAGCTTAACAAATATCGTACCGGCTATAGATCTCGTGTAAAGTATGCACATGCATCTCCATGAAATTGCCGAAACTCGGTTGTCCGACGTATCAATTGCGAAATTCTGAAAAATCGTACGTAAACCCCGAACTACATCTCCACATCAATTCTGCACAATAACCGTTCGATACGTTCTCGAGAAGAGGCGATTCCCCTTGCAAAAATTTACTCGAACGATTCCCATTATCCTCGAAACAACAACCATAACGCGCGATCTCCTCGAAAAAAAGGGAAGAAAACCAACCTCGCGTCCGATTTATGAACTTCTCTCTTCTCGACTCGCCGCCGCGCGGTACATTTCTATGCAAAAATCTCCGCTCTCCGTCGACATCATAAAACTCATTTAGTTTCGAAATATAGAACGCGCGCGAACAATACGCTTCGTTCGCCGCCGTCCTCCTCCTCGTCGTCGTCGTCGTCGAAACGATCAATCTTGCCGCTACCACTACCGCAATAGCAAATACGCGCAAATATACACACACACACACGTACACGCACACCGACGCGGGGCGGGAGGGACGGGAGCAAAACGCCGGAAGTTGTCCGTTTCGGGCGCGTTTGTCGGACGAAATCCGAGGGAGATTATGACGGTTGTTCGACCGGAATGTCGTCCCACTAATTTACACGCCCCGCGCCCCAAACTAGGATAAAAGCTCAGGGAAATAGGGGTAAACCGCGAGAAAATCGAGTGGGAGTCAGAATGATTCGCGATTCGATATGGGGACAGATTTTTCGGTAGCGGTTGTATCGTAAGCTATGACCGTCATCATTTTAAGTTAAGAATGAATGCTTATCAGTTTAGTTGTTTATTTATTGTTTATTTCTAAAACTGATTGTTGTTTAATTGAAAAAGGGTAAGTATCAGCTGCAATTGAATTTATAAGAAAGTTATGTTTGCAGTCAATTTTCAATATATCTTTGGACGTTTTGGGGAGAACGGAACTTTTCATAAAGAATTCTTTTTTTTTTTTCGTAAAATGCATATTAAAACTTTTCCTCTTTGTAACTCATTTCGTGGGCATCCTGTATACATATATAGTGTGTGTCTGGATTGACTTTATTATAACTGTAATTGATTAAAAATTTTGGAATCTCGTTTTACGTTTTGGGATACCACCATGCTTGGTCTGAAAAGAATTTCAAGCACATTTTTACTTTTCAAAAATCAAGGCTACCAGGACAATTGAGAATTTTTTTCTTTGGTTGAGATAAAGTACCATTTCGGTTAATATACGGCAAAATATTATCCTAGACTAAATCAGTATTTGTTTTGTACTCTTGCGTTATAACCACAGAAAAACAGATATTCTGTATAAGCTGTCAAGAAAAAAATATGTCAATTTCTATTAAAGTATTTTATTAAAAAAAAGAAAATACACAACAATTACTCAATTCGAATTTTTTAATTTAATTAACGAAATCTAGCATAGTACTTAATTAATTGAATAATAATTGAAAAATTAATAAAATAAAACATAAATTGAATTGTCATTATCTAAGATTAAAATCCAATCTTAAAGAAATGGTTTCAAATCGATTGTGCCGATCGTGGAGAAATTCAAATTGAGTAATTATTGCGTATTTTTTTGTTATTTAAATAAAATACTTTTTTATGACAACTTATACAGAATGCTTCTGCAAGAATACAAAACGAATACTGATATAGTCAAAGCGGTTCGATATTTGCGAAATATTGCATGGAGTCATGATTTCATCATCATAATAACATTCCGTCGTAGTATTGATCGAAATGGTATTTTAATAATAATGATAATCAAAAAATCACCAAAACAAAGCATCACGGTTGTGAAACCTTTCAGTCGTACGGTATCGTATCGTTATAATTACATTTTCCAGCGCGTTTCGTCGTCTCAAAGAAACGCGGAAAATCCGAAAAAGCCGCTCAATTAAACGCTAAATGAAGTATTTTATTGTTTTATAATAGGCCGCGGGCGCCGCCGTGCGTCGTTCGCTTTGGCGGGCGAACGAGCAGTCGACATTTTTTCCGCCGTAAACGGATTAGAGGGAGAATTCGCGACGCAAAATAAGAGCCGCAGCAGAGAGGTGGAATTACTCGCTAATTGTCAAAGCGACGTCGACGCTTTATTACGGATTATGTCGACGGGAGAAAAAGTTTAAACTTGGCAAGCCGTTTGTAGGTGAAATTTTTGCGGAAGAAATGAATGGAATGAAGAATAGTCGGGAATTAGAACGAAACAATGGAGTTGAAGAATTTGTGATATCACTAACTACTAATCTAGTGATATTTAAAGCCAACCAGTACCAGAAACCTGATGAAAATGTCACTACCGTGGCCGATCTGGGCCTTGGTTCTTATATAAGTTTGCCTTTAATCTTTACGTGTCACCAAAGTTGAGTTTGAAGATTTCGGATGAAAGCGGTGGTAATTACTAAAAAGATCAACGAAAAAACTGTAATTGAGAACTAAAATTTGATTGTAATATGATGGCAAATGTCACTTTTCAATATGACCAGCAATATCCTTGCTTACCAAAAAACGAAACAATGTTAGAATTTCTAAAGATCGTGCTCGATCTGGACTTTGATTCTTATATAAGTTTGCTTTTAATCTTCAAAGGATATTGACAGCCAAGCTGCAGGAAACGTATCACCAAAGTTGAGTTTGAAGACTCTGTACGAAAGCGGTTGTAATCACTCAAATTTCAACGGAGAACGGCAATTGAGAACTAAACGAACTAAACTTTGATTGTAATATGATGGCAAATGTCACTTTTCAATACGACCAGCAATATCCTTGCTTGCCAATAAACGAAACAATGTTAGAATTTCTAAAGATCGTGCTCGATCTGGACTTTGATTCTTATATAAGTTTGCTTTTAACCTTCAAAGGTAACTGACAGCTAAGCGTAAGAGAGGCGTTTCAAGGAAAACGGCAATCGAGAACTGAAATTTGATTGAAACATGATGGACAGGTCACTTTTCAATGCGACCGACAATACTCTTGTTTCCCAAGACGAAATAATATCAAAATTTCTGAACATCGAGGGCTTTAAATCTCATGATTTGTAAGCTAGATATCCCCTTCTATTCAATAACATCTAAATATTAATAAGTAAATACATCAGCTTGCTGATGAGGGTCATGAGTGACGTAGGCACTTAGAACGCCTGAAAGACGACTTGTTAGGACGCAAAATGCGGAGAAAGCGGCTTACTGGCTGAAACCGTGGCATTTAACGACCAACCGTGCAAGTGAATCAAAGTTGACCCGATTCGTATTTAAGCTGGGTGATGTTAACTGAAGATAAAATCGAAAGTGCAGGTGGTGGCGCATATTCCTGGTGATTTTCCATTTTAGTTCTTTGCTTGCCTCTTCTACCTCCTGGTCTGTTATGTCTTCGATTACATTTTCAAAAGTTTTATCCGTTCCATTGCTTTCGTCTCTGCCTGGTTCGTAATCTTGATTTGATAGTTCTTCAAAGTGTTTTTTCCATCTTTCCATTGTTTCGTCTCCTGTCGCTAATAATTGCTCTGTTTTATCTTTTATTCGAACATACTCGTCTTCTATTGGCACGTAAGTAAATTACACCACTGTCTTTGCAATCACCTTCAAATTCTTCTGTTGCTTTACTAATTTCCTTATCGTATATTTTAGCTACTTTTTGCTATTTCAATCCATTCTTTCAATCCCCTCAATGTACGTTTTCTCTTCTCCTTCCTCTTTTCTTGTTTCTGCTCCTTTTTCTATTTTCGCTACTAATAAGTAATGGTCACTCTCTATCTCGTATCCTCCTTTAACTCTCGTATTTTTAGTTTGGTTCTGTTAATTCTTTCTGTTAGAATGTAATCTATTACTGGCTTTTCTTCTCTGCTTATTTGCTCTTTTGTGTATTTACGTGTTTCTTGATGTTCAGAAAATGTGTTGGTTATAATGAGATCTTGCTCTTCACAGTAATCAATCATTCTTTGCCCGTTATTATTTTTGCGAGTTTCTCCATGTCGTCTAACGACCTCAGAGTATTTGCTTTCCTTTTCAGCAATCTTTGCATTGAAGTCTTTCTCTGTTACTTCTGTTAATTGCTATTTACTATACCTTCCGGAAATAAATCGAGATAAGTATTTTGGCAACAAAGTGTAAAATTGGGCGATATCCAGCTAATGCCCTAGACGAACACTATATAACACTAAAGCACTGCACAATGAACATTACACACTGAACGTGCAAAACACACCAAAACACTGTTAACGTTTAATTCCCTCAGTTTTCCACCGAGGTTAGTAACTTAGTATCCGAAATACATATTTGGAATTTTTCCGAAAAGTGTGGTAAGAGTAATTTTATTTATTTTAAAAGTCATCATATATCGATTACGATTCACAACGCTCTAAATATTCGCATATAAATAATTTATTCCGCACGAATACATTCCAGCGTCTATTCGACAGGCAACGAATTAGAGCGGATCGGTCCCCTAGAGAGAGGTCGTCCTTCGAACCGTCCCTCCGCGTCGTGAAGCCGCAAACAAACTATTTCAATAAACTAAAACCTTCGTCGAATAATCACAAATAATCGACGGCTTCTGCCTGCCGAGAGGCATTCCGAGGATGTCAGCGCGAGCGAGTATTCCGGGGCGTATCCGCGTAAAACCTCGGGGTATCTACGTTGCCTTAACATCGTCACCGCCGTTGCCGCCCCCAACCGCCGCCGTCGCCGCCGCTGTTGCGGTCTAGGATAAACTATGCACGCGACGACAGAGACGTCGGCGCTTAATCACGCGACGAGCTACCTTTGTGCCCGAAGAGAGGTCGTCAAATTGGTATTAGAACATTCCGGGGGCGCGTCGATGCCGCTGCTGCGGCGTACGCGTACGTATACGTATTTAGCGTTTGTCGGTTACTTCAAAGAAAGTAATTTCGGACCGGAGTCGAAATGCAATTTCGAATCGTGATTGATTAGGAAACTTCGGAGCGCTTGGAGTTCCACGAGGATCGTTCGTGTGACGCATATAATTTGTATTTTTTCCTTTGCGATTTTATTGGGAATCTGCATGTCGGTTTTTCGCGATTTGGGATTTCGCACTTTATCATTCTACGGTAACTTTGCAAAATCTGTCTTGTACGGTCGCTACTATCAAGGTCGCAAAATCGTTAACATTAAAGGACCGAAAGTTATTTACACCTACAACGTTCGTACATTGTAATGAGGTGGGGTCTAGCCCAAAATGGCCCTTTGCACTGCGACCACGGTGAACGTTCGTACATGCGATAAATAGTATTCTTGATAGCAACCTGTGATGCATCGTCAGCTCAAGTAATAGTGCGTCTGTGTTTTGGGGAGATTCGTCTTCAGACATTACCACGCAGAGGATACAGCATTCGTGCTCAAATTCAGAGTTGTTCCTGCCGTCAACAGAACAGAAACAAAGGGATCACTTGGTTCCCGAGTATCCTGTTCCAATTTGGTTGATATTCCGGGAGTTTTTGGAACTTAGTTGTTTTGTTCTTCTTTAAAATACTTTGTACGTAGGAAAAAGTAAGCTAACCAAGGACGTCTTTGTTGAACACTTAAAAACGTATCCTTGCTCGATCGTGTGTGTGCTTATTCGCATATAATTTGAAAATTATAGATTCGAAACTGGATTAAAGATTTTTAATTATAGCGATGTAGAATGATCCTCCGCCATTCAACATACATTCAATTGCTTGTTTCTGTTTCTATGTTTGCTATGTTTGTGACGACATTACTATATTTGTAATTTTTCATGTTGTATTTTCTATGTGGATTTTTATCTCTTATTCTATATGTCATGTATTTGTGCTTCTCTCTCTTTATATTGACATTATCACGTATCCCATACTCTGTTGCAGTCCAAAGGATCAAAATAAATTATTATTATTGTATAGCAAATATTTTGATTTCCTCATACACAACCGCGAAACATGTGACCGCAACATCTTAACCATCAACGTATGCACGTGCCTGTCTATACATCGACGATCCGTCCGCATCCTTGCATCACGAAATCACACACACACACATCGCAATCCTACCAGAAGAATTCCAATTTCGCGCCCCAACGACCCCCGAATCGCCACCATTAATCATCGGCGCGCTCGCATTATAACTTAAGCCGGCGGCGGCAGCGCCGCCGCCGCCACCACCACCATCGTCTTGCGAGAAACTAACCGTCAAAAATAATACCTCTCGCGAGGGAGGGTACGGAGGTCAATCTCGCTCCCAAATCCCCGGACGGCGAGAATTGGGACGATCGTATCGTAGTCGTCGTGGTGCCCCTCGCAAAATCGCGGGAAGCGAGGAGCCGGGGGAGGAAGGACGCTCGCCTTATTTTACACCCTGTCGAGCGCGGTTCCATCCCGCAGAGTGCATATTAATCGATGACGGCGCGCGATGAAGATGGAAGGAAGCTCGCCGAAGTGACACTTCGGGGTTCTCATAATGCGAGATGATTTATCGCCGCGGGCGTCCTCGTCGTCGTCGACGTCGCCGTCGGTGGCGGCGGCGGTAGCAGCGGGGACGGCGGGGGTTTGATTTTCGTGTCGTTTTTTGAGGGATGAATTTCAACCGTTTAATTTTGATAAATCTACGTCGAGAAGAAAGAGGGCTTGGCGTAATGTGACGTTTAGTCAGTTCTTTTGTTTCCTTTTAATCGGATTAATGAAGAGATTTGGTTGAGAAATATACAGTGTGTTTTCGGATTGACTTCACTGTAGGTATAATTGATCGAAAATTTTGGAATCTCGATTTAATGTTTTGGGATACCGCCTTGATTGGTCTAAAATGAATTTCAAACATATTTTTACTTTTTAAAAATCAAGGCCGGTATGAGAATTGAGAAAAATAAAGGTTTCTGTTCGAATATATGTACCGCGTCGGTCAATAATACGGCAGAATATCAGGGAAGAAAGTTGTTCAGAATACGAAGTTATGATTCTGTGCAAAATTTCACAAGTATCGAATTACTTTGACTAAATCAATATTTGTTTTGTATTCTTGCATTGTAACTACGGGAAAGGAAGTATTCTGTATAACCTGCTAAAAAGAAAATGAGTGTAAGTTTCTAATAAAGTATTTTATTCAAAACAAAAAATTACTCAATTTGAATTTTTCCACAATGGCCTCAATCGGCCATGATTTTAATCTTAGATAATGACAATTCAATTTGTTTTATTTTATTTGTTTTTTAATTATTATTCAATTGTTTCCATACTATGGCAGTTTTCGTCAATTAAATTAAAGAAATTAAGAATGAACCGATTGTGGAGGAATTGAAATTGAGTAATTGTTGTGTATTTTCTTTTTCTTTAATAAAATACTTTATTAGAAATTGAAATATATATATATTTTTAGCAGCTTATAAAGAATACTTGTTTTTCTGTCGTTGTAATGCAAGAATACAAAATAAATACTGATTTTATCAAAGTGATACCATATTTGTCAAATTTTGTACAAAGTCATAATTTCATATTTTGAACAATTTATCTCGATAGCATTTTGCCGCATTACTGGTCGGAATGGTGCTTCACCTCAGCAGAAAATGTTCTTCATCTCAATCTTCATGAAGTCCTCGATTTGTAAAACGTAAAAATATGCTTGAAATTCCTTACAGACGGCGCCGGGCAGCATCCCCAAACATCAAACCGAGATTCCAAATTTTTTGATCAATTGAACCTATAGTGAAGTCAATCCGGGGACGTGCCATATATATTTATAAAGACGATAAAGACGATGGAAATCTGTTTCGTTATTCCTAAAGACCCTGATAGTATGGGTTTCCGTACCCATCAAAACATCAATTAGTAACACAAGGCAGAACTTGAACAATCTGACATTCTTCTTCTTCATCGTCGTCCTTTTCGTAGGCATCCACCAGTTTGTTCCAAAATTTACATCCAGTTCCACCATCTTATGGCGGGTGGTACCTCGTGATCTCTTCTCCACCAGACCGATTCTTCTTCTTCTTAATCTTTTACCCTTTCTACCTTTCGGTGTAGGGGTTCGGAGCCACCGAGCCGTATATGTACACCCAGTGGCATTTCCTTCATTTTCGCAGCTTATTAGAGGTCCAGATCCCTTTTTAGGATTTTAAACTGCTACGCTCTGCCGCTACCGGGTCTCGAACGCCGGCCCTTCGCACTGTGAAGCGCGAGTTTTACCACTCAGCCACTGAGGGGTTACCCACCAGACCGATATTAAAGATTATTATTTATCTTCGAATTACATTTATACTCTGTTCGTTCAAACGTGTACACTTCTGCGGCGACAAGCTGGTCAGCGTTAAAGGCCCTTTTGTGTCGAGGTTTTGACAGTAGCTTCGCCGTCGATTCGCTTTGCCGTTATTCTAATCCATTAATAAAAAAGCTGATTTTTTATTAAGGTACGTAATGAACACGATTAGTATTAATCGATTATTTGGTTAAAACCGATTGGTTTTTTAGGTTAGAAATTCATCGATTATGGATCAAACAGCTCTTTCTCCGCCGAAAGAAACGGCCAGCCAAGCATTTCTCGACTGAAGAAAAAGAAGGTATTTTGAATTATTTAATTTACCGAGTAAAAAAGTTCCAGTAATGAATCAAATTTGTACTTATTTAGAAAAATAATTTTTACTGTGGCAGTTTGTATATTCCTTATAGCAATTTTTGTTGTTATAAATAAATACTATTTTGATATTTTGTATGCTCATTGGAATTATGGCAGCGTCTAATTAATAAATAACGAAGAATTTCGAATTTCATATCCTTATTGCAAATTTGCCTCGCTCGTGCTAATCTGTAGCATGTTAAATTGGCTGTTGCGCTCATTGGTATACATTTATGGGGAACGGCTTAACTACTTCTGTTGGATGAACACAGTATAGTGTGACTGTTTTCTGGAAAACCATGGACTTCTTAATTAAACATTGTTATTAAAGATTAGACACGAAACATTAAAATCGGTGGAGACGTTTCCTTCTTGTCACATCATCTTCGATCCAGATTTTAGAGAAAGATCTGGTCGAAGCAAAAGGTTACGAAAAAATTAGTATATGGTATAATGTGTTTGTACGTATCGTGTGGCCTTGAGCGACAATGAGTCTGCATATCGTCGGTAACTCGGATATCTATACGATTATCTTGGAACGATCGATGATATCGACGAATTCCATATGCTCAACTGTTCGTAACTCGAGCCAAAAGGAACACAAAGTAATCACAATTTTAGGAAGTTCATTTGTTACGTCTAATCCTCGTGGGTAGCGTAGTCGATAGTCCCAGAAAAGTAAATCAGGAGTATGGCTCAACAAACGAGTGCATGATGAGCTGTATAAACCGGACTGACGCTGTTACTCCTTCCAATTTTACTGTCGTGCCATGCACGTAAGTGGGGTAAGAGGTGGAGGGACAGCGTCAGTCCGGTTCACACAACTTAATGATAGCTTATTATACACTCGTTTGTCGAACCTAAATCAGGAGAATCCGAGGAATTTATGCGATCACGTTTATTACAGCGGACTTTTACTGCAACGAATGAGAGAAGATTCCAAAAAAGCCTATAAACTGAAATAAAATCTCAGCTTCACACCGAATTCCCCCATTTTCCAACACCCCCTCCCGAATAAATCTCAATCGTCTTAGGAAAGCCCCGTCCGTAAAATAACCTCAACGACGACTTGAAATATGCGCAGAATTAAAAATTAAAAGCATAAGGTGCAATAAAATTAAGCGAGGCAGTTATGGGAGCGCCGCCGGAGGCCCGACGGTGATATTTTCCTTCGCGGCGTCGCCGTGGTCGTCGTCGACGTCGTGATTGCGGCCTAAATCGCGCTAAAACCGGAATAAGGACGCGCGGCGTTCTCGCCCGCCCGCTGAATTATTCAATCGGGTTCTCGAACGATGCGAGCGAGCGAGCGAGCGAGAAAGCGTCTCCTTTTATTATTTTATTAGAGACGTCGAAGACGTCCTAAGAATTCGCGCCGGCGAAGAACTCCCGGACAAAAAGGTAGTTCCGGAACTAATTCTCCGTCGCTTCGTCTACTTCGGCAAACTTCGATCTTTACCTCGAATTCTTAATTATGCGCGTTTCTCTCCTCCTCGTCGCTTCTAATAGAATATTCAAGGAAAATTACCGTGTTTATTTACATCACAATACTTACCGCGTCCGACGGCTAATTTTCGCCGTTTCGCTTCGTTCGTGGAAAAATCTCTTGAGAGACGACTCCGTCGAAGATGAGGAGGAATCGTTTCTGGGGAGTTATGGAGGTGATGTTGTGTTAGATATAGTCTCTTGTTGGGAAATTTGAACGAATTTGACCACACAGAGAACTTGAAGAAAGTTTTGTAGAAGATTCCACGTGAAGGTTTGGAATTACTTTGGTGTAATTGGTGAAGTATGGCGAAGTATTCAAGATTTGAGGTAATTGGAGATTGAAGAAATTCGAAATTCCAATGACTTTAAATCACAGCGCCACAACGAAAGCGAGATTCGACATTTGAGAAAATAAAGATTAGGAAGATTCCAAATTCGACGGGTTCAAAACTTACTTACTTATCCTCGTCCTCTTGTACCATTAAAGTAGTGTTGAAGTTGCGCTCTCTCGCCATGTTTCTACCGTCTCTAGCCCCGTTTTCTTGCTTCCACCCAGCTTCAGTCCTATCTTCTTTACATTCTGTGCTATTTGATTGTTATTTAAGTTCTTCTTGGCCTTCCCCTTCTTCGTCTTTCTCCCGTCTCCGTTTCCCACAACACTTTCAGCACTTTGTCTTCCCGCATTCGCACTATTAGCGGGGTTTCGGTTTTCTCGGTTACACCCTTCACCTTTACCCGTTCTCGAATTTCTGTGCCGTTTTAATTTTAATCTTTAGGTATCATTCGTTCCACTTTTCTTAACACTTTCATCTCGCACGCCTCTAGTTTCTTTTCCAGACTTTAGGTAAGCACCCACGATTTACGTCCATAAGTGAGCCTCTTGGAGCTCTCTAGATACCTTCACTGGAGTGGATCAGTCCCTACTTCAGCATCTTCTCGCATAGTTTCCTTCATACTTTTGATTGTATGGTTTTTAATTTCGGCCCTGTCAATACCTCTTTCCACTTACGTCAACCATTTCGTCCTTGGTCTTCCTCTTCTTCTCCTGCCTCCCAGCTTCCACTCCATTCCCTGATCGTGATCTCCAAACATGCGCCAGCCATCATAACATATTTTATCCTTCTAACTATGTCCAGCTCCATCTCATTTGTCAATTCAATATTCGTTCTTCACCTATATTCGTCATCCCTCATTGTTACCGGCCCGAATATCATACGAATTACCTCTCCTTCAATTATGCTCATTCTTTGATCTTGCTTCTTTGTCAAATTCATTAGTTGGGCTGCGTACATTATTATAGGATTGGCATTGTAACTGTTTTGTTCATTTGAACTTTCGTTCATTTTGAGATCTATTTTCTCCATAAGGAAGCTATACACAAAGCTTTCCATATCGTTGTGGCTTTCCCCTTTGTGTTTCTTATATCATTGCCGATTTTATCTGTTGCTTCTGGATATTTTAATTATCTAGTTTCCTTTGTCTTCTTTCTCTCCTTGCACGATGAAGTCATATCGTTTCGAGTCATTTGTCAGCGTAATAGTTACCGTTTCCTTGTTAAATTGATTTTTAAGTTATACTTAATCAGTAATTGTCTCCATTCCTCGATTCGCCCTTGTAATTATTTTGTATTGGTACCAAATAAGTCGTCGACATACAGAAGTTATTTATGAAGATTGATTGCAATTTTCTTTTCTTGCGTGTGTTCGTTTTAATTGGTAATTTATATTCTTGGTTATCTTATCCATAATGAACAGAAGTGGACTAACAATAAGTATGCTCCCATGTCTGGTTGTAACAAATTCGCTCGAAGTCATATCTGCAGTTCTCAGATTTCCCGTGCTGTTACAGTGCAAAATCTGAACTTATATCATAATCGTACGCAAGATTTAATATATGCACCTCCGTACATATTCTCAAAGAAATTATTGTTTTTATTATTACTATTACATTAGAAACTATAAAAGCTATAGAGCCATATGCCTACCAGGAATGACTTTTAAAATATATAAGAGGATAATTGAACAAAGATTAAGGCAAACCGTATGAGCTAGAATGGAGGAAGAACATATGAATATTTAGGACTATAATATAAAATGACGGAGACATTGATGCAGAAGTAGCCAACAGAGGAATGTCAAACAGAATACACTATACTATTAATAAAACTAATCTGAAGAAGAAAGAAATAGATAAAGAGATAAAGTTACATGTATACAAAGCAGTCACAGTACCTACAGTAACATACGTAAGCGAAACACGAACAAGTCAAAAAAACATGATAGAGTAATAAATATTACAGAAATGAAACATTTTCGGAAAATTAGTGGAAAAACGAAATTTGATAAAATTCGAAATGAGAAAATAAGAATTGACCTCAAGCAGGAATCTGTAATAGAAGTTATTGAAAGGAAACGGAAAGGCATGGTTTGGACGTGTACGCAGGATGAGTGAAAACAGATTAGTTAAGACCATATACGAGGCAAAAAGATCAAAGAAGAGAAGACAAGAGAGACCTAGGAAAACATGGACCCAACAAATATAAGAAATAGGAGGAAGGAGAGGAAGAACGATCAGAGAAATGAAGGAACACAGAATTGGAGGCTATGGAGGAAATTAAGCATAGAACGTTAAACAGCAGGAGATACTGGGAAAAAATTATTACTGTGATTATTGCCGATATATTACTACTATTATTATGATCATTTATAGAAATATTAACTGTTATTTTTAACCGCGCTCGCGAAAAATCATCCAAAATGAAATAATAATATATTCGTATTTAAAAAACAACATTCCCAGCGAAATTTAATTTGCTCGTGGCGTCGAAACAAATGCACGATAATTTTTCCTTCTGCCGCCCCCTCTCCCTCCCCGGTCGGTCGATAACCGAGTTATGAGCGTGGCGAATTCTATTTTGAAATTATTTTGCACGCTTCGTGATTTTTATATATTTCATTCGATTCCGCTTTTAGTTCGGACGAAATCCGACGTAAATTTTATTTATCGTCGAGCCGCTCCGTTTATCGGTAATTTCGGAACGTATTTTAAATTAATTTTGGGCGCGCGTGCGGCGCAAATAACGCACGTCGATCGGCGGATATGATTTAGAATTTTGCGCGTGCTTGCCCGTGTTTTTTAACTTTCGCTATCCGGTTTGTTCTGCGTTTTCGTCTCAAATGAAACGTGCGCAAATCGATTATGTTGGGCGATTTGGGGAATTTTTTTGCTGGAGTGTTTGAGGTATGTTTGAAAATCTATATCCTCAATCCTATCAATAACCTATTTTCGAGATCCAAAAGGAAAATAAAATCTAGGTAACTCTCCGTACAACGCGCTAATAAAATTAGGTACGTGAATGCGCAGGTGACCAAGTAACAGTGCAAAAGATTACTAAGCAAGTACAATTTGCATATGCCAATAATCCGTGACGGGAATTATGATTCATTGAACTAACAATAAGCCCAAACCGTTATGTTCTACCCAAACTCGTTTAAAAAAATTATTAAAGGAAAAACGAAGGTGAATAAGCTGGTTAGTTCAAAATTTCCATCTCGAGTGCGAAATTTGGTCAAAATCCCAACTTTTCGGCAACATTGGCATTTCTGACGCTCTACTGACGGAAGGCGTACCTCCAAAGCGACTCAGGCTCCCCAGATTGATGAATAAAAATTCTCGCCAAAGAATTGGACGGAACGAATGTTGGGAAGGAGGTGATGGATTCGAAATTTACATCTTGAGCGTGAAACTTGGTCAAAATCTCAGCTTTCCTGGGACATTAGCAATATCGAGGTTCTCCTGACGGAAAGTGTACGCTCAGAGCGATTTTAAGCTCCATAGATTGATGAATAAAAATCCTTATTGTAGGATGGTATATCAAAGGTGATGGCGAATAGGCTGGTGGATTCTAATTTTACATATAAAGTGTTGAACTTCGTCAAAATCTCACCTTTCTTCGAATATTAGCATTCCTGACGTACCACTGATGGAAGGACGACTGCAGGGTTTACAGATTATCGGGAAGAAAATTCTTACCAAAGAATTGGATTGAATAAATGTTAGAGAATAAGCTGATAGATTCCAAAATTTACACCGTGAATGTGGAACTTGGTCAAAACCTCATTTTTCTCGGATAAATGGCATTTCTGATGTTCTCATGGCTGAAGGTATACCTCAAAGCGATTTCAAGCTGCACTGATTGATAAATAACAATTCTTATTGAAGGATTGTATGGAAGAAATGATGGTGAATAATCTGAGGGGTTGAAAATTTACATCTCGAGCGCAAAACCTGGTCAAAATCTCATCTTTCGTCGAATATTAACATTTCTGACAGAAGGGCGACTTCAGGTTTTATAGATTAACGAATAAAAATTCTTACCAAAGAATTCGATTAAACAAGTGTTGGAAAATGAGCTGATGGATTCAAAATTTCCATGCCGAGAGATCAACTTGGTCAAAATCTCAGCTTTCCTGGGACATTAATTAGCATTTCTGATGCTTTACTGATGGAAGGGGTACCCCTAACGCGCTTTAAGGCTCCACAAATTGACAAATGAAAATGGTTATTAAAGGAGTGGACAGAAGGAATGACGGTTAATAAGTTGGTGGATTCAAAACTTACATCTCGAGTGTGGAATTTCATCGAAATCTCATATTTATTTGAAAATTAGCATTTCTAATGTTCCAATGGCGGAAGGGCGACTTCACGCTTAACAGATTAACGAATAAAAATTCTCTCCAAAGAATTGGATAGAACAAATGCTGGAAAAGGAGTTGGTGGATTCTAAATTTACGTCGTGAATGCGGAAATTGGTCTAAATCTCAACTTTCCTGGAACATTGGCATTTCTGACGTTCTACTGACGGAAGGTGGGCCCCCAAAAGCGATTTCACGCTTCATAGATTGATGAATAAAATTGATTATTGCAAGAGTACATAGAAAAATGACGGTGAATAAGTTGACGAGTTCAAGATTTCCATCTCGAGTGATGAACTTGGTCAAAATCTCATCATCTCTCATCATCTCAGGGAAGGTGACGAGCGCAACGACCTCAAACTCCACAGGTTGACGAAAAGAAATTGTAATGAATAAAACTCGTAGAATAAACAATAGATAAAGCTTGTTTTAGAACATTATTCGTCTTTTAGAAAAAAGAAACAAGATTCTACTTTTTCAAATCATTTATTAGAATTCAACCATAACTTTAATCACGATTATAATTTGATGAAAAGTTGAACATTCTTGAACGTTTAGATATTAACAAATTAAAGGATACACAACTTTTACTTAATAACCAAATAGATATTGATAATTCCCCATTACTACAAGCATGTGTACCAATCAGTAATTTTGTCATTATCTTTTACATATCTAGGTAAACTCTTTCATAATTTTACGACACTTTCTTTCTATTAGAATAATTTTTGTAAATGAAATATATAATAGCTTGCCCGAAAGGGGTGTTTATGATTAGTACTTATAATTTTGGTAGTTTCTGTTATGCACTTTTCTTGGAAGCCATTTGTGTCTAATTATGTTATTAGTATATATTCAGTTGGCATCTCTGATCTGCATCATAGAATTAGTTTGATGGTGTATTCAGACGAAGTCACTGTGTCGGCGAAACGATGGTTACAATATTTTTGTTAAATATAGCAAAGTATTTAATTTAGAAGCCTACGAGTTTCATTGATTACCATTATGGACCTTCATCCAGTAAAAGCCAGTTCTACTCAATTTTTGGAAAGAAATTCTTATTGAGGGATTGGATAGAAAGAACGATGGTCAATAGGCAGTGGGTTCAAAATTTACATCTTGAGTGTGGAACTTGGTCAAAATCGCATCTTTCCTTGAACAATATAATTTCTGACGTTCCTGACTGCTAGGCGTGTTCCGGTAGCGACTTAAGCTCTACGTATTAACGAAAGAAATTTCTTACTAAAATGTTGGATGGAACGAATGATGGGGGACGGGCTGGTATTATCAAAATTTATGTTTGAAATGCCGCACTTGGTGAAAATGTTCAATTCTCTTCAAACATCAGTTTTTGTTGTTGTTCCTTTTAGAGAACTACTTCGAAGCGACTACAAGTCCTAAGAATCGCTGGATAGAAATTTCTTTTTCAGTTTTCTAATGCAAGAAGTAACGGGGAGTCGGGGTGACAATGAGGAAATTCATATTTCCAACGTCGCACTTAGGATATTCTTTTGCGAATTGGTAAACTTAATTTCATTCCTCCTGGTTAAGCCTGGTACATGTTAGCTTATAATACCCGCCTCCTCACTACATAACTGACTTGTCAAATCTATCCCGGCGACATTTAGGGAGTTGATCCGCACCAACTTTATCTCCCGATCCTTCCTAATTGAGGAATAATAGACCGACAATTCGGGGATGTAATTTTCCCTACGCGAGCCTATTCAACGAGCAAATCTATTTATCCTAGAAGGGTAGGTGTCGGTCAGGTCGGACGTCTTGACTCCGTAGATTAAGGAGCCCGAATTACAAAGCGCTAACGAACTATTAAGGGGGACGATGAGGAGCAGGAGGAGGAGGAGGAGGTGAAGAGAAGCTCACGCCGTCCGATCCGATCGTTTCAATCGGAACAGATCGACGAAAGGGGGACAACGCAATTATGTTTGTTAAATTTCGAGCGGTTCGGACGAAAATAAGGAGAAAAGAAACCGCGACGAGATGGCGTTGGGGATATTTTTCCGTTGCGTCGCCGGGAAAAGGAATTAGCGCGCGCCTACTTCACGTAATTGCAATCTCGATTCGAGATTTTACGTTACGTAAGCGCACAAAAAAGGGGAAGGGGGCGGGGGCGCAATACAAAACCCTATTCGGGATCGGTCTAGCGAACCTAAATAAATACCTCCCTCTATATAGTCGTACCGCAATACAATTATATTCGGGCAGCTTATTTACGTTTGCGAAGCGATCTAGAGAAAAGGGAAAAAAAAAGAACGGATTCGTAGGTTGGTACGTTTCGAATTGTATTCGCGATTTCAATGGACGCTTCCTCTTCCTCCGGCGATTGTTAATATTGTTCCGGGAAAATTTCGTAAGTGCCTATTATTCTCATGTAATTTCCATTTCCTATCGTGTTTTAAAATGTTTACGTTGAATATGGCGAAGAAATAGTGCTGAAGAGATTGAGTAAAATTTCCGAGATCGCGGTGAAAAAGTTGTCGTACAATGACTTCCAAAGTATATCAATAAACTTCTGGTATTTATTCGTGTGTCCAATGACACATCTCCTCTTTTTCTAGTAACACTTTCGGCATAAATCTATTTATAAATAACAGTTTATGCACTCTTTTGTGACATTTGCACACTTTTATTCAAGACTTTAATTGTGAGATTTCTACCACCATGATGACCACATTCGTGATGGGCACTTTCAATCACATCGAATAACTCGTCGTCTGTAACGTAGTGTTTGATATCTTTCTTATAGGATAATGGCTTCACCAATTTTTGCTCACGTGGCGTTTGAGACGGCGATACCGTAAAGAAGTTGTTTTTGCACCCACATCAGCAGATTCTACCTCACAGATAAGTCGTCTCATATTTTGGTATATTCTCGATATGAAACGAACACTTATCTTTATTCAAATTAGTAATTTTCTGCATGAACTTCGCTTTTAAAGCTTCTTGATTCACATTTTCAGTCACAACACGGTTTGATTCACGCATCTTTAAGCTTACCTACACATCCGAACGTTCAATGTACAACTATGGAATAAGAAATGAATTTATTTGCAGGCCTCAAGGCAAGTTAGGTGCTAACATGTAAAAATATATTTAAACATGTAACAAGTGCAGTACAAATCGACGTTTGACGAATTTACCTTAGTCGCTGTTGGAATAGACTGGGTAAAGCCCCAAACCGGTTACTTCACTTTCGACTTTTGACTAAAAAGTTAGGTAGAAGGCTAGAAGTCTCTGTGTTTATTTAACGCACGCAGTTATGTTGTCATAATACCTGCAGTTCGTTGACATTCTTTGATTACCAATAATTAACATCTAACATAAGATTCCAATACTTCAATACGACATCTCGACGTATATTTGTGTTACAAGAAAAACGAATCCTATTTTTTCC
Source organism: Chrysina gloriosa (assembly GCA_038088585.1). Classification (NCBI taxonomy): domain Eukaryota; kingdom Metazoa; phylum Arthropoda; class Insecta; order Coleoptera; family Scarabaeidae; genus Chrysina; species Chrysina gloriosa. Next base: position 10,678,330 of record CM076094.1, on the reverse strand, counting down.
GAAAGCCTGTCGAAATTCTCAACTTCCAACTGATTTCGATCTCTTGAAATTGACTTTAGTAACTAAAACGGATATAATTCAAACGTTTACCTGTACACGAATGTGTTGCAAAATCTTTGAAATAATGGAATCTAACTTGTCAGCCCACTTTAGCTGAAGATATTGGAATACCTAAAACGGTGTAGTACTAGGGACTGCTATGATTAAAATTAGTGTTAGGTTAAGGTCTTCGATACTTTCTTTTTTCTCAAACTAATGGCGATAAAGCACGCGCAATAGCTACACGATTTAAAGAACATTCCCCGGTACGATAGGATAGATTCCTCGAGTGCCCCGAAGCATATGCACGACACGTTGCACGATACGAAAATGTAAAATGTGAAATTCATTAAATGTGATGTTCCCCGCGTATGAAGCGATACACATACGTACAAATAAAAATCTTCTAATTTGTGATAGCGGGCCCGTTCAAACGACCGCCTTGTTCAGTCTATTGTAATTAGGTAATATCCGTTTTTGTACGGTGTATTTACTATTTAAATTTTCTTCAGGATGCTGGACTATGGAGAGGCATTTCTTCGAAATTTACTAACCCAAAATCACATAACGGTGTATGTAAAATTCACATATTTGTAAAAATTACGTCTAGAAATTAAATACGCATATCACGCGACATGTTATTTACAAAGGTAATTTATGACAGTGGACTAACATGTTTAGTACATTAAGAAAATAATTCGCTCACTTCGGTTTTATACGACTTGATGACGCTTGCCTAGTGCAAACAAAACACGTGCTTAGCGGTGAAGCTTGACAATTCGAGCTTTCGATTTTCGAATTTTTCGAAACTTCCTGAGATTCGAGAATTCTAATGTCTGCATCCTTGTTCCGACCTTCGGTATTTACTTTATTTCAATTTCATTTGTTAGCGTATGTGTAATGGAAGTCGAAATATTTATACTTCGACCAGCTAAGCATTTCAGTTATAAAATGCATCGTACACTTTAGAAATTAAGATTTGAACATAAAATGCCTTTTACATGTATTGTACTGAGAATTTACTTAAACTTCTTAGACAAAATTGCACCGGCCTAGTTCTTAATTAATGATAGAAAAAGCATTAATTCTAACAAAGTATCTTTATAAATTTTGAGAAATGTTTAACATAAAATCAAGATAATTATCTAGTGTTGTGTGTGTGTGTGTGTGTGTGAGTATAATTTCTTTTCCGTTGATGGTTCTTCCTATATCTCAGCCCTTAACTTCTATTCTCGATGCACCTGTAATTTCTATGCATTCTTCCCCTTTTCAGATTCTATCTTCTCCGGTATGGTGACATTCTTTTATTTACTGGTACTTCTTCTTAAAACCCTTTTATTCCAAATATATTTATCGACTTATTTCTTGACTTATCTATCTTGCCAATTTTCTTCGTCGTTAACCAAACAAACTTTCTATTTCTTTTGGAAACCAGGACTACACTGCTTTACTTCTAAGTTGTCCACGAAACGAAAACTTTAATTCACATTGACTCCAGTTCATCCAGGCATATCGCTGTTATAGAAACCTGTGTTGAATGTCGACGTATCTTTGGTTATTTCCAGTAATTTCTTTTATGAATTCTTGTAATGTAAAAATGTTGTATGTATGTATCTGAATGTTAACAATGATTTTCTATCCATTAATATATGCTTTTTATAATAATTATTAATTTTATTTCTAGTGACATTTGTTTCTCCCATTAAACGTCTCTGGCTGGAGTTAAAATAAAAAGCTAACACCCGTAGGGTAATAAAATGCTCAAAAGGTGGTGGGCGTGGTGTCGTAAAGGTATAAATATAACCCCAAAATAAACCGTATGACAATTGAAGACCATAACCCCAGCATTAACTGGAAATTTTGATATATTTAATTGCAATAAATGATGAATTTTCTAATGGTAATTAACCATTCGAGTATTACTACACTACGGTATGCTTGAGCCAGCAATAAACGCATTATAAATGCACCTGACTTTCATCGAATGTTTACGAAGCCTTCGTTTATTAATTTATTAGGGATGAGACTACCGTTACTTGCACGTTCTTTTATGACCCTCTCCCCATTTATTATTACCTTATTTAAAAATAGGTTTTCCTTGCAATATTTTTTAGTTATTTATAAATACAGTTACAAACTAAAAGTCAATTAGACGTTAACTTGGCTAAAAATCAGTCAAAGGTCGAATTTGGTATGTACATATTTCGGAATTTGCCGAAAGGCGTTGGTCAAACGTAGGACAAACCAGTCATTCCGCGAAGAAGCTGCATATCGACCTTTGACTACAACATATGCACAAGTTTAGCTGTCTTTGTTCTTCTTTTCGACATTTCATGTACATCAAGCGACAAATCGGACGCTTATTTCGTGGCAGAAACCCAATTTTTCCGCCGCAATACCCGCCGAAGATGTACGTTCCGTCCTTCTCCCTCCTCCTCCTTCCTCCTTAAACGTCCGTCGGAGGATATCTCCTCATGCCGCTCACGTCCGACGCGCACGTCCCCACAATAAGATATTGCGAGCCCCGGAACTGTCAATTAAACCTGCGTTCGACGCTACGAAATTTCGTAATAAATCGCTTCCGCGTTAGGCGACGGCGTTCTAATTAAAAGATGAAGGCGCTTACATAAATCAGCAGTGCGCGAGCTGCGCCGCGATGCTCGACGATACGCCGCTGGCCTGCCGTCGCGTCGTCGGCTCGTTCGCCCTGACCTAACCGGATCTCGAACGCCGGATTAAGGTAATTGAAACCGTAGAAAGACGAAACGTACACGAAAGGTAAAAAGGATGTTCTACGAATCGGAAGAACGGAAAATCGATCCGCAAGCTCGCGCCGTTAAACGTTTTGTGTTCTAGTTTTGTTGTTACGTGGGAAATGCCCCGAAGAATTTATGTCGGTTGTATTACCTTTAGAAATATAAAGTTATTTATAATTTCAGTACTCTATTCGGAAAAGTTAGGTACAATGAGTGTGCTCATTCACAAAACAACTACTACCTATACAGCACGGTTCAATGACCGTATCGTGCTTTTGAATGGTGAGTAGTTGTCCGAAACATCACCTTCTGAGTTGATTAAATTCTCACCTGTGGAGACTGATTTCCTATTCTGACATAGAAAAAATATTCCGTCCTACCTCCTCAATAATTCCTCCAAATTTATCGCGCCCGTCCAAGAACCGCCTTATCTCCGCGCGATTTACGCGCCCCCAAAACCTATAGTCGCCAAATCCGCGCCCGGGAAATTACGACCTACTTACCGCGCGCAAGAAACCACCTAATTCCGGCGTATTTTTCACCGGTTTCTTTCGAAGCCGGGGCGATACGTTAAGGCGGCAATGGCGGCGGTAAGAGTCCAAAAGGAGAGCAAATACGAGAGTGAGGAGAGCGCCCGAACAGCAAAGGAGCGACGTTCGCCCCGCGGAAACGAAATTTATCTCCTCCTTTAATTTCCCAGGAGACGCAATGAGAAATTTCTGATTGGAATGCGCTATTTTATTGAAAAATGAAAGAGGAAAAAGCGGTGAAAGGAAGATCGGGAAGCGATGTTTGAGTTGAGTGGTGCGCTGCACGCCGATTGGTGCGAAGTAATTGTTGCTTATTGTTTAGTTAGTTACATCGTCCACGTAAGTCGCGAAGAATGATGGCGAATTTTGAAGTGTAAATGTGCAAAAGTGCTTCCAGTACTTTAGCAACCGGAAAGTTGTTTTCTAGGGCCGGTTTCATAAAGCTTTAACCGCACAGTTATCTCCTAATCGGGCTGTAATCTCCCACTTCGCGTTTCACCAACATCGGTTAGTCCTAATCGCCCTGTCAAATTTTAACCAGCAGGGAAGGCCCGATTAAGGTTTAGCTGACCATTAAATTTCGTGTAATGCATGTTCGACGTTAAACTTCAACAGCTAATCTAGACAGTACGTATCAGTAAAGTTTGTTAAAAAATGAAAAAGGTATCATTGAATGATAAAATTAGGAGGAGTCATAGCGTAAGTCCGATTTACACTACTTGATGATAACACGTAATCCACCTCTTTAACAAACTCTACGTATCAGTAAATACTATGTTATTTGTTTTAAGTACACATAATATTATTTGGAAAGATACACAAAATCGCGCAAGTACCTATCGAGTGGGGAGACCCAGCTTCCATAAGATATGGAGCCAGAATTAGAATGATTCGCGAGCAGACTAAGACCAAAGGTAGATTCGATCAGAAGTGGGGGAAGCCGAGAGATTGCAAATTGGACAAATAGTGGTAATGCGGAGATAAGGCATCAAAATCCAGTTACGATATACCGCGTGATATTTCCCAATGACACCTACGTAGTAACACAATTGCAAGACAGAGGCAAAGGAAAATTATACATAACGGCTGGGCATATAGCACAGCTAAAACAAAACAATAACGAAAATATTCTAGTCAAGGAAACCGAAACTGACGGAGACCAAGAAATTGAAGAGGCAAACAAACACCTTGAGGATACAGAAAAGAAATCCGACGAAGGGCAAGAGGAAAAGGCAGAAGACTACGATAACATACGAATCCGAAAAGGAAGAATGCCCATATATTTCAAAGAATGCGAGATGGAAGTTACTGTTCGAGGACGAAATAAAGTTCAGGAAGGGGCGAATGTTGGCAAGCCTGAAAAATGGTATCCTGCGAGAGAGAGAAAGAGGGGGAGCAATACGGTGGGGAATGAGAAACAGTGAGAAGGGAGTGGAAATACATTGCTCATTGTAATGAAAGCAATGTATATCTTATACTAAATGTGTTACAAGTAAGTTAATACTTCCTGTAATTCTTACCACGCTTATACAGATGTTCCATATCTATTCGATTTTCCAATTCTTGTAACATTTTTTAGTAAAGTTGAGAATTGAAAGGATATTCGAAGAAATATAGCTCGTCTGCATAGTGAAAAGAAAAAAAATCGCGCAACAGTTATGATGGCAGTCCCTGCTAGAACCCTAAGAATTATATCTAAGAATTTATCCGAAATTCAGCGAAGTAACAGTTCTGATTCGAGTTCTTGATAGAACTAATTTTCATGGTTTAGTACGATTTATTTTATAATTTTACAGCGACAAGACCTTAGGAAAACATACAGTAGACTCTAGTCTATTACATTTATTTATGTAAGCGTTAAAACTCCCATTTAATTATTGTAAAACAAAGAAAAACTGACTACGGGATGATCTAAGGAACTTTCAGTGTGCTATCAAAAACTATAATCAGAATAGTTGTGCAATTTTGTTATTTATGAACGAAATAAATATAACATTCTTCGAATATTCTTTTAATTTTCAACTTTACAAAAAAATTTCGATAGAAGTCTTCAGATTTAAGCGAGAACTGCGATCAGAACTCTTGCACGATTGTCTTTCCTTTTACTATATAGGCGAGCTTTATTTCATCACTTAATTCACTTTACAAAGAAATGTTATTAGAATTTTCGGTAGAACTTTTAGGGTTCTAGAAGGAACTATGATCAGAACTGTTGCGCGATTTCTTTTTCATTAAGAACTATGGGTCCCATGCTATTCACACTTTCACTAAAACTAAGTAAACTAAAGTTTTGATAAAAAGATATTGTAGGGGACTTGGATAGAACTCTTAAGGTGCTATTCAGAACTATTTTTGCGACTTTTAAAATTAACAGTTTTTGTAAAATTTCAATGCTTGCTGAAATTCTCGCAAGATTGGTCAGGAACTCTAGAACTATGGCCGAGGTGCAGAATAATGTCCGAATCGCACTGTTTTTCTCGAAAATGGTTGCTACGTTCATTGTCGGTATTTTTCGGGCAATTTCGCAGAGACTCTTGAAATTTTCCACAAACTACTCTGGGACTATTTCATATCTACCAGGAACTCCGATGAATTATTATATCTTTACAAATTCGGTTACCAACTTCACGGAACTAGTACTGTCGTATTCCAATTACAAAAAAAAAAATAAACGTAGATAGGATCGATTTCTTCAACATCAAACGAATAAATCGGATATAGTCGTAGCTCCTACAACCACCGGATGTCATCGATCCGGATCATTTTTCTCGGCCGGCGCGCCAAAAACAAACGCCCGCCTCTAATTTGAGCACTATTTACACACAGAGGAGAGTCGCACGTAGGCGCTCGCACAAAGCCAAACCGCCATTCGCTAATGAGCTGTGCGTCAAAAGTGATGCGACTCTCATTAGGACCTCGAATCAAGCGTGGTTGCGGTGGTAGCAGTAGTAATAGGTAGACGTCGCGTCGCCTCGCGCACCGGTTGAAACAGACGACCGACAGGGTGGCTTCGTACGTACGTACGTACAGAGGTAGGAAGAGCTGTTTTGCGAATGACACCCCGGTTATTATCGGGACGTCGATGCTTTAATTAAAAGTATTAAGGGAGTTACGTGCCGAGGCGCGAGCGAGCGTCACGTGACGTTTAAACGAAATCCGAGTGGCACCTGCCTAAATTTCTGTTTCATCTCCACAACTCCCTAACTTCTCAAGTTCCCTCGTTATCATGGCAGTAAAGACGTAGTGGCAAGGACGGGGGGGGGATATGTCGAAGGAAAAGGATCTTAAACGGAGGTAATCTCGCCGAGGGATGTTCATGTCGGATAAATCCCGGGGAAAGTTAAGGGATGAGCACGTCGGTCGGTGGGGGTTAAATTGTTGCGAAACTCCGCGAAAAATCCGAGAGACGAGTTGATGATGGTTTCGTGCTAATTTGAACATTGGACCTTTAAGGAAGTAAATTTAAAGATGGATTTGTTTGTTGTTGAATTTAACCTCAATTAAGGAATAGAAAAATAACCATGGGCTTACCGTCATTTTTGGACTTCAAGAAAGCAACGATAACAAAGGAATTTACAAAAAAGCTCGCCGATAAGACATAGCTATGGTAACGAATACACGGTATGCAAAATTTCGATCCCGTAAACTTACTGGTTCTTCATTTATTCTTGAAGAAAAATTAAAGCTGTAGGAGCTCTTAACATTGTGAAAAACTAGTATTCTATCGTTACACACACTACTTTTATAGGGCAAATATACAATTTCCAAGATAGTTTTGAAACCAATAAAAAAACTAAGTTTAACCGATTTTGAAAAAAGTACCAGACACCCTTATAGCGATGCAAGGACTGTAGTGTAGTATTATTGACAATTTTGTAAGGTAGGGTCTGAAAATGTTTGCCCCGTTCCTGGCGAAATGCATGTGACCAGATTTAATTAAATAATTTCTGCGGCGAGGCTTTTACTGATTTGATAGAGTGTCACTGATCTTAAACAATGACTGTGTCGGTCTGCCATTTTTTCTAGTCGATTTTGTTCCAATAATTGAATCCGTACGGAAAATACTTCCTCCACGAACTCCGATGGAGAAGAAACGTCCGCCGTCAAGACGATAATCCTTAGCGACGTCGACGGCGGCGTCTCGAAGCTCTCCTCCGAAGGAAACCAGAGATTAATCACGGGGGCTCGCAGACGGTCGCGAAAGTCGCTAATCGCTTATCACCCGACGTTTCGAGCGAGCTTCCCGAATACGACTTCGATTAAAAAACAATCGGAGAAACGAGAAAGAAGACAGGGGGAAGGGGAGGACGATAGGGTACGGCGATAGATGAAACGAGGGCGAACGGACGGGGGGGGGAGGGATCCGGGGAAACTTTTCTCTTTACTGCGCTCTATAAAACATTTTCCCCTTCCGTGATTTCAATTCATTAAGTTTTAAATTGATATTGATTATGCTGCGATGTCTGCGACAGAAGTGGAGTAAATAGAACGGAGGCTTTTTTCGCCCTTTTTCGGCCGGCGCTTCGCCTACCGGGCGGCGAGACTTATTTAAGAGGAATAAATGTGAGAAAAGACTCTGGAAAGTCGGCGCGATAAATTTTGCGTGGGACGAGGTTGGAAACGTGCTGCGAAGAAAAAAGGAGGAGGAGGAATGAAGGAAGGAGTGAATAAAATCCGTTTTTCTACATTAAGGTGTAAATTGCAAATTGTTGAAACATAAAATCATAAGATAAGAACGCGGTGGGAGTGCCTAATATCAATTTTACCGCAGAATTCTGTTATGTGGGAGTTATAATAATCTTCTTCTTCTTTATCTTTTATTCTTTCTACCCGTTCGGTGTAAGGGTTCGGAGCCACCGAGCCGTATACATACGTATACAGTACCGCTCCTGGCTCGCCCAGTAACATTTCCTTACTTTTCGCACCACAGATCCTTATAATAATAATAATAATAATAATAAATTATAAGAGTAATTAAATCTTATTACGCGTCAACCGAAACATGGGAAGAAAATAGAAATGACAAGAATTATTCACATTATCCTAATGCAGCTATAAATTATACTTTAATACAGATGGAGGGCTTAAAGTAACGTCATCTGATGACGAAATTTTTCTCGAGAGTCATCACGTTTTGACGTCAAAATCGTATTCTGCACATTCGAAAACATCTGAACACAGAATTTCGTCTAATTTAGAACACACCAATCTTTTCTGGAGTTTCAAAGGGGTACTCCTTGGAAAATTTGAAGAAAGTCGAAATCGTCGGAAGTGCGACTTATTACACATCAAATTAAAGCTCTTCTCGTGCAGATTAGAGATAAAATAATTTCGGGTACGAGACACGGTTCATTAAGGAAATATTCATTGAGAAAGTGAAAAGTGGTTCCTGGCAAATCGTTCTGGTAAGCTCTATCACCCAAATCATCATCCATTATTGTTCTTCAGTGATATCGAGATACAAAAGACAAAGGAAGTAGAAAAGAACGTAATTGTAACTCTCCCCAAAGTTCTTGATACTATTTTTCGAATTTGGATATCGAAATGGCTTCGAAAGCCGGTTCAATATCCAATAATGAAGTTGCAGTCCTCGATAGATCTTTGACAGTCCAAAAACGTTTTTACGTTTTGTGCGCTAAAAGCATGGGAATAAAAATTGTTGAGTTTACATATTATTTCGATATAGCAGACCTCAATATAAATACAAGGAAAACCAAAATCCTAACAATTAACTGCAAACAGGAGAAGAAAATAAACATAAATGGAGCAGAAATCGAAGAAGGGGCAAAAATGTTCGTATCTGGCGGGTGTTTTTGGAAACGAAGGGTGGATGCAAAAAAGATATTCAAACAAAAATTATAAAATCACAACTCGTTACGGAAAATTTGGCGAACCAGCGGAACATCGAAAGCAACAAAAATCCACATATTTAACAGCTGTATTAAGAGCACATTATTGCTTTGTGGTTCAGAGACGTGAAGAGATGGTGAGACAACTACGAAAAATGGCAAGTTTTTGTTAATAATTCGCCAAGAAAAATTCCTAAACTATACGGCCCTAATACAATAATTAATATACATACTACATGGAGGATCAAATCCAGACAAAATATCAACCACAATCAAGAGAAAAAAATGGAAGTGAATTAGGCATATACCGAGGAAAAATCAAAATAACATAGCGAACCAGGCACGTCACTATCAACCAGAAGGAAAAAGGAAAAGAGGAAGACCTGATAATACTTGAAGAAAGGAAAACATAAGAATCGAACATGAACGATCGGAGAGGTCAAGGCTGTTCATCTCAGTCCGATCCTCTCGTGCTCTCTTCATACGTTTTCTTTCCTTCAAGTATTATCCGGTCTCTTTTTCAGAGCGGAAAACAAAGCATGGATAGAACTTGTACAAGAAATTTCAAAGGGGGTGAAAAATGATCAGGATGCATTGATCTAGTTAATCAGCCATCCTACACTCTTAGCCAAGAAACGCGAAAGAACCAATATCCCCTTGCGACTGATGGTCACACAGAGAGAAAGATGCTTAAAGGGCATCAACAGGCCAGTTTGCGAAGGAATTTACACTTCTTCCATTACGGCACAAGTCTCTCGATGTCCCCAGGACAAAGCGTCTTGAGCTAGCAGCCAGCTACGTATTCACCGCGTTTCCGGAGAATTTCAACAATGCGTTTCAGGTATTGCATCATCATGCTGAAGGTGAGAATCAGAGTTTCTGCAGGATTCCAACAATCATCTTCAACATGGTGATGCAATACCTCAAACTTTGAAGGTTTCTCAAGAATTCTAACAATTCCTCCAATACCACCAACTCTCGGAGTTTCAGGGGACTTCCGACAATGTAAATAGCAGTCTACGAACGGGATATACAAGAATAAGAATTATTTCCGTAATAGTCCTCGACGTTTGTCCCAAATTCAGGTTTCATATTGTCATTACAGATATCAATATTCGACGAGCATCGCTTATTGTTGAAAGTCTTTTGACATAAAGTGTTACCGTTCAAATTTCGCGCCAATTACGATTTTAAATCTCGCGCCAATTACGTTTCCAAATTTGGCGCCTTTCTATGGTTCTCAATTACTCGCATTTCACGCCTCTGCAAGACACTTTTACGTTGGAAGTGCACTCATAAACAATATAGTTATAGAAATTGACACTTATTGAATACAAAGTGAGACCATTTCAGAGGCCTCTATCCGGGGTTTTCTCTAACTAATCGTGCTTTAAGCGCGAAATTCGAATCGCATTTTTGTATTGTATATTTTGCTAGCGCGATTTTGATTAAGCGTGCGGTTCTTTTGTGATGAGGTTCTTATTTTCTCTACTTTTGTTTTCAAAGTTTATCATAACGACTATTAATACACATTTTGGAAAAAAAGTTATAAAAAACTTGTTCACAAAAGCATCAATTATTTAATTAAACTCACGCTGGCAAGGTACGATACGATAGTTCTGAGTGCGGTGTTCGCCGAACTGAGATTCGAACCCAGATCATCGGTGTTGTAGTCAAAAAAGAACAAAGTTCAAATTTAAAATCCTTTTATTATCGTCTTTTCTTTTTGAGGATTAGAAAAACATGTAACATCTGCGTAATGTGAACTTAAGTTCAAATTTATGCTATACTGTTTGTATTTATAATTTGATCTCACATAAGTACAAGGAAAATGTCTTCTTATCAATTTGTGTTTTTTGTTCTCTTTTTTTTTCGCGCACAAGCAAAAAAACGCGCATTCATGCACGGAAAACTCTCGAGTCGCTTGTGTTTTCTCTTATTGTTTGGTGAGCTGTTGTAGTCAAATGCCATAACCGTTAGATCACTTAAAGTGCAGATTTCTTGTCCACGCTTTACAAATTCCTTTCAGCAGTAATAAAGTACCCGTTCCTTCGTTTATGAATAAAAATTTCGCATCACCGGAAGGGCAGGCTATAACTACGAAATTTTCTCGCAACGTATCGATTTATAAAATACAACTTTCTAGACCATGGTTGCACAGACTTATGAAGACTAGGGCCCAGTCGGGCAAATCATGAACTCATGGCGGGCCGGCCGCCAGAAGTATAGGTAATTAAAGACAATAAAGAATTGATAATAATTTATTAAAATTCAAAAAGAATTTATTAATTTCAAGCGTGGCACTGCATAGTGCTTACAATCTTTTATATTTGGTTCAAATTTATTTGTAGCAACACGTAAAACTGCTTCCAAACTTTCATTTGCAAGGCGGTTTCGATTTTTGTTTTATTATTATTTAGTATTGAAAAAGTTTGTTCACATATATAGGTAGAACCAAATAAGCTGGCACATTTCAGAGCGTTTATGCGCAACTTTTCATACATATTTTTATCAATGCAGCGGTAAAAGTTCAGCAAGTCTCCTTCGTTGAATTTGTTGCGTAAATCTTGATCGTTTTGAATGTCGATAATTTCTAACTGCATTGACTCTGGCGCATTTTCAACTGAAATCGTGAAAGGATTGCTGAATATGTCCAACAGAGGTTTCACTTTTTAATCTCCGAAAATCTGTCTTGAAATTGATTGAATCAAAATGTCTAGCTTTTCTACATAACTGAAATTAATCGCAGTTTTGTTGAATTTTTCAGCCATTTTCTTATAATTCGGAAAATTATTGTAATTTCCAGAATTCAATTGTGATCTGAAAAGTGTCAGCTTGTATTTTCGCGCTTATTTCTTCCTGTTGACATTTCACTCAAATTAAAACCGAACTGTCGGTCGCTGCGGTTAGCGTGGCTTTTATACCGCGCATACGACTCTGGAAGCTTCGTGTATCTACTCGTACCTACGCGAGCAATCGGGAATTCGGGACTATTGCTATCTCGCTTGCTCACACCGCGCTAGAAAATTCTTGATTTCTCTACTATTTTGAACTTTATATAAAGGCAGCAAGCGATGTTACTTGACTTAGCATTTTTGGGCGCTAGATTCAAACAGCGCGCGCGCGAGATTCAAATTACTTTTCGAACATATTTTTTTGGTTTTATTCTGGAATAGAATTAAATATTCTTCGAATGTACGAGAGTATTATTTTGCTGTCGGCGGGCCACCAGTATTCGACAGGCGGGCCGCGGTCTGTGCATCCATGTTCTAGACGAATAGAGTAGTATAGAACAGCGGGCGTTCTCAAAAATTATTTTCATCGATTAAGTGAGAGAAACTGATGAACGAAGGATATAAATCCGGTAGAAAGCGATACAATAAAACGTTCGTTCATCGTTCTACTATATTTATATTTCCGCCCTGATGGATTTTCATGTCCGTAACGACCTTGTTTATGGCGAGGATTTGATGTGTTTGTTTGGCTTCGAACGTCTTTGATTTCGGCAGTAGATTACGACCTACATCTCAATCGAACCGCTCGCATTAATATACGTATCTACAGATTGGATTGCTGTTTTATTAAATTTTATTCGATAGGAAGGAAATTTTGATTGTTTCATCATTTCCGTCCGATCTTTAACGAAAGGATCGAAACGAAACGATGATGATAAGGAAAGCTGCTAAAATCGGGAATTCTTTTCGTTTATAATGAACTTATATTTCTTTTTTTATTATATACTTTAATCATACTTATCTTATACGATAGTTTTCTACCACACTTAAGTGAATTACACGAAAGGGATTGAATTAATAGTTATATTCTCAGAACGTTTAAAAAGAAACGTTTTGGAATCGTTTGGAAACGTTCTGAGAATATAACTATTATTTCAATCACCTTCGTTTAATTGAACTTAAATAAATTAGTTCCTAATCGTGATGATAAGGGGAAAAATAATTTATTTATGTTAGAAAAGTGACGTTATATTACATCGTTACGATTTGAAATGCCGATTCCCTTCCGGTAAGAGACGGTTTGAAGATGGTGGCTAGCGAAACTTGTGTCACGGGATTTAATTAAATTATTTTATAATGAAGGGTTTGCGGATTAGTGTGTCAGTAATCAATTAGGTCCATCGTCCGGTGCAATTGACGATAATAGCGAATCATTCGTTTCCACTTTGTTTCCTTTATCCAAGCGCTTAGATTATACCTCCTTTTCTCTTATTTTCTTCTTCTTCTTCACTCTTCACTCTTATTCTCGGCATTTACTAAAGCGAAGAAATCCAACTCCATTAAGTTTTCATAATCGCCGTCCGGGCTCCTTTTCTCTCGTATCCGGGCGAAAAGTTCACGGAAGAAAGTCTGCGGCGGACATAACATATTAATGACGGAGCTTTAAGTTTCATATTCGGTTTAGTCGGGGAGTTTCGGACGCTTCGCGTCGAAGTTGAATAATTAATCGAATTGCGGGAAACTTTTAATTTTTTTCTCCCCCACCCGCGCCCTCGACGATAACGGTGAGAATCTCGACTGAATATTTTAAGCGTTTTCGCCTGCGCTTCTCGCGAATAGTCGTACGAAATTTATCGACCGGGGACGAAAATTTCGCTTTTAATTTTTAACGAAGGAGCCGGGCGTTTTTGGTTTAATCCTCGATACGTCGAACGGGATAATAATAACAACAACAATAATTTATTTCCATTATATATATATATATATATATACAAACAAAAATGATGTTCAATCTTTTTATTTAAATGTTACACACGAAGCTAGACAGCCGTGAAGAGATTATGATGATTATTGATTATTATTGATTAATTGATTATGATGACGTTCTTCTTATGAATGCAAGTTCCTAAATCAAATATGTATGTACGGTGAAATCTCGATTATCCGAATCTCTTTTATACGAGGGATGTCCGCCAATAATTGTTTTTTTAATAATTTTCTAATAATTTTAATATCTATACTTTTTACTAACGTTCTTTGAGATATACTTTATTATTATTATTATTATTATTATAGTAGGGAAGATTGGGGCAAATCCGGCACACCGTCATTTCTCGGAAAGTATTAGTATGAAAATCCCGTCAATTTTTGTTAAAACGCGCCTTTATGCCCAAACGTCTCCGGGGAAAAATGTGGGCGATTGAGATTATCTTACAAGTACGCGTTTCTTTCGACGATGCGCGAGTGCCTTTGTACATTTAGTCGATCCAAGAAAAACCGTTTCAGGACCCATATTTTGCTGTTTTTTCCATCTTGGTAAGTTTTATCTGGTATTATAAGCCTCCAAAAAATGAAACTGTCGGGGATTCGATTGAAAAACAATTTTTGCTTTTTTTTTTTCAAAGTAAAGCTTAAATTGTCGATTGGGGCAAATCCGGCTGTGTGCCACATAGATCAATATTCACGGAGCACGATTACACGAGCATACTCTAATTTTTATTATGAAATTGATTTTAAAATAGCATAATTGTACGGAACTACAGACGACAAAAGGAGGCAGTGGACCGTGCGAAATTGAAGAAGGCAGTTTTGATAGTGAAAAATGACAAAATGAAGGTCTTGACGGTCCACGAGGTAGAAAATTGCGCACGGGATCAGATCGCGAAGGAGATGAAGAAGAACTTTGTTGCTCTTGCTGGGAATAAATTTCCCCCAAGACAAATGACAAGCGTTGCCTTGAATGCTGTAAATTTTATACTATATAATTATTTTATTTGTAGAAATTGTTTCAGCAAGTTTTCTGACAGCGATTGAAGCACTTTTGGGACATGTAATTTTAATAAAAATATTTCTTTTCAGTAAAAATTGCTGTTTTCTGTTTGTACTAGATCAATTTTGCAAATAATAAAAAAGTGCCGGACTTGCCCCGGCGGTGTGTCAGATTTGCCGCAGGATTTTTGGGTAGGTCACATTTCAATGACTTCAAATTTTTAAATCCCAAACGAATTCAGTTGTAATAAAAAAAAACTAGAGAAACGGGTTTGTAGCTGCGAGTATATGTTTTCATGTCGTACATTTCATCTGGCGGAAAAAAACAAATTTTATTATTGAAAATTTAATATTAAAAAGAAGTGTCGGATTTGCCCTGGTCTCCCCTAACTGGGTACAAACCTGATATTATTCCTACTAAAACTAAAGTTTTCTTTCTTTCCCCTGTGATCTCAGTCAGACATCTCGCGTCATCCAGAGCTTTTAGTGATGGAAATCCTCGTTATCTCGCTATTAAAGCATTTAATAAACCGCCCAACAAATATAAACAGTTAACATTGAAAAGATTTAAGTGCACGGTGGAGCAGATGGTGTCATCGAAGGCATATTGTTCGTTGAGGGACTATACGGGTGACCCCGAAACCTAGTCAATAATAATGGTTTATGATTTTAATTATTTTAGTCATTTTAATCATTTTAATCATTTAGAGTTTTGAACATTACTATGTTTTTTTAATTTTTATATTTTATTTTTATTGTGAATTTTTATTTTTATTTTCTATATGTTATGTATTTGTGCTTATTTCTGTTTGTATTAACATTATCACGTATCCTATACTCTGCTGTAGTCCAAAGGATCAAAATAAATTATCATTATGGAAATATAGTTGTCATCTCTTCTGTTGTCCAGATAGCCACGAACGAATTGTTTTGGAAAAAGACGATGCAATTAATTCGAGATGTGTGAGCTTAGCATCGACCGTTGGATCTTTCAAGAATTTTCCGATTTGTTGCCCACCAAATATCATTTCTTACAGCTTTGCCTGGCTTAATTTACGAAATTTGTGTTTCAAATGACTGGAGGACTGGCCTTCTTTATCCAGAGCTTTCTCGAAGAACAGACGAAGCAAGTTAGTAGACATGGTTATACAAACTTTTTCGCAAAAAAATATCACAAGTAATCACCCCCAGAAATTAAAGTGATTACTTAATGCACACCCTGTTTATATACCACAAAGTAACGGCTGAAATTATTAATTTTTATATACATTTCTTTATAGTTGATTTGTTTCATATATTTTCAACGTATTTTCCACGTTTCATCCTTTAGTCGACCCTACATATTTTTGTACAACCGAAGAAGAAGAGCCTTCCAAACCTACCTCGGTAATTCCCCCCTTTCTCGTTCTATTTTACTATTTCCTTTATTCACTCCATCAGGAAAAAAGGACCGGAGCGCACAAAAGCTGAGTAAATCTAAGCCATTCAGGATACATTCTCTGCCAGAATTCCTACGACAAATTGCTTCCGCCGTCCTCGCCTTTTCCCGAGACGCGTTTCTTCCGTACGACTCGCGTCCCTCGCTTTCGTCTTTCGTTTTTCCTCCCCATCTTTTCTCGGTAGCTAAGCCGAGGCAAACATCGATTTGCCGAATAAATTCAGGTGTCCGCGATACGTTTTCGACGGACGACATAATCGTAAAAGAGAGAGAAAAATCTTAATCCGAGGGGGATAAGCAAGTCCGATCCGTTCGTCCGGCCGAGATCTCCGGGGAGAATCCGGGAGCGAAGGCGCGCGCGGATCGGACAATGGTCAACATCCGGGAGGGCACTCCGGTAAATTGAAGTGATGTGTAAATACGAGGCTTTGATTAGAAACGTGTCTTATTTTCGAACGGGGAGGGGCGGGAGAGCGCGCGATACAATGGAGGGAATAAGGTAAAGTCCGATCGCTTCGGTACATATTTGGAGAGAAATGATTTGATTTGAAGCTCCTATCGGTATCTGCGAGTAAATACGGAGAGAATGAGGAACCGGAAGAAAGGAGGACGAGGGAATTAACAAAGCCGGACCGTTGAATTGCTCCAATTAGAACGGAGGAGATTTGACGAAAACGGTGAGGGGTATTACCGTTATGAAATATGAGCTGTAGATCTCCGGAAAGTGGTGAAGATAATCCGATAGGTAAGTATAGGTGGCTGCTCTTCGACCTACATGCATATTTTCCTTCGGCGCGGAGAAAAGAAATGCCTTCGTTAGCACTTCATCGCGCTTACTATTCAATATCATTTCATCCCTCTCCGGTGAGGGAAGAAGGAGAGTTGGAGATTTGAAATTTCCAAGCTTACGCAATTAAAGGTAAAGGTATTCATCTAATATTCCCGGGGCCTCATTAGGAACTTTCGTCCACCAACTTAAATATAAACTTTTAATTGATCGTTAGGCCGCTCTTCCTTCTGCAAATTCCGAAATAATATTTCTGCGATTCTTATGTAAATACCTTCTGGCGGCCGAGGAGTTCGCGAATTCGCCTCGTTCGTCATTTATCCCGGGAAAACTGCCGACGAGGGCGATACGCCTCCTCTTCGTCGGTGGAAGGAGGGAATAGGATGAAATTATTTGAACCAACAAAGGCAACATATTAATCAGGGCCTTTGTTCCGCGACGAATTCTGCATCGAGCGGAGAGTATTTACCTAAGAATATCATTTAAGGGAGGCCGTTAAAGCGTTTCTCTTTCGGTTGTCGCCGCCCCCGAACCCCATTTTCTTAGAAGCTTCTAAGCTCGTTTTTGAGGGGGAAACAAAAGTGCAAATATTTACCGTTTTTTATTCTCTTCAATTTTCAGGACTTAAGGGGATTATTTCGTTTACATAATTTTAACGTTCGAAGCAAAAGTATGTGATTTTTCTTTCGTTTTTGACGACAAGGAAACGTTTTAGATATTTTCACAAAAGCAACGTTAAAACGACACAAATGTCACATCGGTAAACTCCTCACCACACAATTGTTTATAATAAAATCGGTGACACGTGTATCGCTAGCTCGAAGCAAACATCTTCAACAACCGTATAAACCGAAGTGAACGTTAAAACCCTTACAATTACAAGATTTAATTAAATAATGATATCATTTTTGTTACGTTCATAACAAATCAAGTACCTCAACGAAAACTTTTTGGGTTTATTTTTTTGGGAACAAAATCAATATTAGAAAATTCCCTTTCAGATCCATAAAATTCAGAGTTGTAACTGAACGATTACGTTACTTTTGACTATGAGAAGAATATCAAATATGTTGACGAAAGCCAACGCAAGGAGCTCTAGAATTTAGAGTTTCAGCTAAATCATGATGTCTATTCGATAAAATCGCAAGAAGATCCATTTCCAACAACGACTAGCTTTTATTTTGCGCTTCTATTCACTGACGACGTCATCTTTGAAACAATAACAGAGAAAATTAAATCGAATTTAGACTTTTAACCTATCGTTGACGTCATATTTGGTGCAATAACAGAGTGAATCAGATCTGTAGAAAAAACTAATGTTTATAGCTTGAGAATTTAGAGCTTTCGCGAGATGACGACGTCATTTCGGCTATGACAACAAAGAACGAGATATGCTAATCGAAAATTATGTAGAATATCATAATTTAGAGCTTTCGCTAAATGATGACGTCATTTGTTGCTACTACAATAAAGAATCAAGTGTGCTAAGGAAAATTCACTGCTAAAACTTAAGAATTTAGAGCTTTCGCGAAATGATGATGTCATTGTTGCTATGGCAACAAAAAATGAAGCTCGCCAATCAAAAATAAGATTTAAAATATAGGAATTTAGAACTTTCTCTAAATGATGACGTAGTTTCTCTTACGGTACCAAAGTATCGAGTGCGCCCATGACAATTGACGTTTAGAACTTGAGAATTTAGAGCTCTCGCCAAATGATGACAGCATTCTTGCTATGACGAGAAAGAACGAAGCGTGCTAATCAATAATTACCATTTAAAATATAAGAATTTAGAGCGTTCTCTAAATGATGACGTCATTTTTCTTATAGCAACAAAGAATGAAATGCGCTAATTTTAAATGTGAGAATTTAGAGCATTCGCTGAATAATGACGTCATTTTTTCTACTGCACCAAAGGATCAAGTGCGCTAATGAAAATTAGCAGTTATTACTCGAGAGTTTAGAGCTTTCATCGAAATGATGACGTCATTTCTGCTACGACAACAAAGAACGAAGTGCGCTAATGAAAATTAACGTTTAAAACTTAAGAGTTAATAGCTTTCCGCAAATGATGACATCATTCTTGCTACGACAACAAAGAATGAAGTGTGCTCATCAAAAATTATCATTCAAAATATGAGAATTTCGAGCATCCTCGAAATGGTTATTTCTGCTACGACAGCAACGAATCAAATATGCTAATGAAAATCATCGTTTTGAACTTGAGAATTTAGAGCTTTTGTGAAATGAAGATGTCGTTTCTACTACGACAACAAACGATCAAGTGTGCTAATAAAAATTTACGGTTAGAACTTGAGATTTTAGGGCTTTGTGCCAATTATGACGTCACTCTTGCTACGACAGCTGAGAATCAAATGTGCTAATGAAAACTAACTTTTAGAATATGAAAATTTAGAGCCGTCGTTAGATGATGACGACTGTAAAAATTTAGAGCTGCCGTTAAACGTTAACGTCATTTTTCTTATTTACAGGTTGAAAGCTAATGTTTATAATGTTGGTATTCGGAGATTTATCTAAATGATGACATTATTTTTGTAACGCCTGAACCCGAAACACCTAACAACAGCCACGGACAAGTTACCAAAAAATTATGGGCCCGAAATTCGGAGAAAACCCAGATAATTTCTCAAGCACAGCACATAATTCTGCCATTCGACGCCGACCACATTTTACGTTTCTAAGCGCGCGGCGATGCCATGCACGTTAAAATACGACGTCGCAGTGTCACTCTTGAGTGCACTTCTGGCAGAGTTTGGCCGTCGACGGACGTGCTATAGCGTCGCCGGGGTCAGTTCTTGGTGGCGCAACGCGCCATCGAACAATTGAACTGCTGCTGCTGCTGCTGCTCCGTTTGATAAGCTTTACGAGCCATTAAAGATCGTGTGCCGCCACGCCGGTCGTGTTTGGCCAGTCACCAACGAAGAATTCGGATTCATTGAATTGGCGCGGAATAATTTTTCATTCGCTTATGAAGTCGGATGGGAAGAAATAAGGACTAGGGACGAATCCCGTTTCTATTATGGAGTGTAGAGACGGCGTAAAATTATGCTTGGAGTTGCGACGTCGATGTCATCGTGGTTTGTTGTCGATTTGCCAGAAAATGGACGAAAATATCGTCTATAACGATAAAGGACGATAAAGAACTGAGAGTGCAAAAATAGGAACGACGGTATTTTAGGAAAATTTGCTTTGGTACTTGCTAATATCTATCGATTATCAGAGTTGGAATTTTTAACCTAAATTTACGCTCAATTTCGCATAGATTTAAGTTTATTAATTGCGACAATTTATTTATTCAGCTGGTCTAATAGCAGTTGTTACATTAACAGTAAAGCAAATAAATATAAATTCTGTCAAGTTACAATAAATGTGATCCTTTCTGTTCCATACATAATTGTACCCTCCTTTTTAAATTTTCACATACTTTCTCAAATCTTCTACAGAGGTATCTTGCGTGCCGTGTAGGTGTTTGCAGCTCATCAATGTTATGTAAGTGTTGTCTATATAGTTATATATTTCGGAGAACATAGAAAGGGGAAAGGGCGAAAAACGCCACAAATTTGGCGAAAAAGGAAGTTACAGTAAAGGACATAGTACTAAAGGAAGACATGATACGCATAAGAAAGAAGAATATAACAAGAAAAAAGAACTTCCACGATGAAGAGCATGATGAAGGCCATCATGAAAAACATGGTGGATACCATCATGAGAATGACTATAATAAGGGTGGACAAAAGAAAGGAGGTTTCCACAGAAGCGATCACCACGAAGACCAGTATGGCAAGAAAGGACATCACTATGATGAACATGGAGGCCACAAAAAAGCAGGTGGACATGCAGATTATTATCATCACGAAGAAAGCCATGGAAAGAAAGGTGGGAATGAAGGTCACAAAAAATGGGGAGACAGTAGTGGAGATTCAGAAGGTAAACACTAAGTTTGGAAGATGTATAAATTCTTTCTATAATCAATTTACGGTGTCGCTATTGTTGTTGACTAATGTGTACAAGATCAAATAATAAATGTTTTTATATTATTTCTGTGAACAAACATCTTCAAACGAAGCGATGAGGCCGTCTAGGCTATAAGATCATTTAAATAAAGTGCACTCAGATAAGAAAGACAAAGGCGTGACCTATTTTTAAGATCTGACAAAGTACACAGTTCAGCCAACTATATCGAAGCCTTTTTCAACAGTTTCTAAGCAAGACGATGACGGACTCCGTGCGTGGTATAATACCTCATTCTCAATTACAAAAATCGGCAAACCACATAAGGTTCGTTCCAACACAGCACAAAACTAGTTTGTGAATCGTCGGCTACATGCGCAATGCGAATTTGGAGCGTCAAATTAGCTCTGCGCATGTACCCGACGATCCACAAACTGGTTTTGTGCTGCGTTGAAACGAACCTATAGTATAGGAAAGTATTTACTACTGTGCTCCATAAACCAGCGACAGATATCCGAAAAATTCCTTTAAGCAATAGTTCTGTGCAAAGACGAATTGATGAGATGGCTAAAAACATCAGAGACAAGAGAATCATTGTGCAATCATTTGAAGACTTGTCTATTTTCAGTTCAACTGTATGAGTCCACTTTACCAACCGATGAAGCGTTATTATAGTTATACGTAAGGTTTATCAAAGACACATACGTCAATAACTATTATTTGCTAGAAATTTAGGAACAGTTTAGAAACAGATTACAGTGTTGACAGATCTTATTTGTGTCCGCCTCTAATTCGTGTGTTCTATTTATATTATCATCCTTCGTCGTTTTTCACTTATTAATCCTCTGGCTGTGTTAAAAGTTCTTTGAAAAACTAAGGAATGATTGCTAAATTATTACGTGTAAATCGGAAGCGATGTTGATATCTATACGTTTGAAAATTACGAATCTAACAATAAATATTATAGTTTATTAACGATATGCAACGCTTAAAAGCTCTGTAGTAATTGCAAGTGACCGTTCACCTTTTTAATTCTTAGCAACCACTGTAGGTGGCGCTCTGTTAATTTTATGGTTTCAATTAAACCTGTCAACATGTAACATTATGACGTCACCTGCAATTAATGACGTGCAACGGAACTTGGGCTGCCTTCTCGTTATTCCATTTTGTTTCATATGTTTCTTTGTCAAAGTTATTTTTTCATGTTCACTACAAGTAACCGAATGATTAATAAATTGATTAATAACAAAATGTACGATAAAAATAATGGAAGAAGAAGGTAAGGAATGACGGCGCAAAAGTTGTGAATAACGATTGTACGCCTATGTCGAATGCTACTATGATCCTAGTGATATAGGAATACCATAAAGCTCTAAACACAAAAATCCCCAGATCACGTGGTGGACAATCATTCCCGATGGGTATGCATAAGTCTATGAGCCCAATCCTAACCGTTATTTCCTCGTTCTATTCTTCGATATTGCTGAAAGATCATCAAAATAACCAGATGTATCGTCTAGTTTTCGTAAGGGGTCATCTTCGGGAAACAGTCGCTTCGCTCCTATTTCCTCTTCATTAGCCTCGAACGAGCTGAATTAATTTCCCAAGCACCGCTGTAACTGAACGTAACAAAAGAGCCTCTGATTATTAGATCCTAAGTTTTTTTCTTTTGTTCGCCGTTAACAAACAAGTAATAAGTCTTACCGGCGAAACAGCAAAGACGTTTAAATCCTGCCGCCGACGTTTCCGACAATATAATTAATTGAAAAGGACTCCGTTTCCAAAGAAGTTTCGCTAAAAGACCAACTCGACGCGGCCCGAAACTAAAGACGAAAAAGTCCCGGGGAAAGCGAGGAGGCGAGCGGTGGCGGCGATCCTTTGTTGGGCGCCGCCCGTTTCTTCGTCGACACCTCGCCCCGCGTAAAGCGGGAAACGAAGGCGGAGGAAAGAAAAACTATTTTCGCCCCCGGTTACGGGACGCGGGCGCGAGGAGAATTTATACTCGCGATAAAGTACGCGGCGGTTTCATCCAGGTGACACTTTAATGGGTCGAGGGCGAATTAACGCGAAAGCTCCTTTCCTGCAAGATGTTGCGTTCGAAATTCGTCCGCGCGCGAAAACGACGAGCTTCGGAAGATTTCGGCCGGGCGGAGATTAAAAAATATACGGATCGTATCTATGGCGGACGACATCCGCGCCGGACGCTCTTCATCTCGCCCCCATGGAGCTTTCCGGGGCGCGCCGAACCCTCAACTTTCTAATTACATCGGACCTGCTTTGCATGCTAATGATCCTGATTACCGAACACTAAGCCCCGGCCTTAAACATTTTAATACCGGAAACGTTCAAAGTCTTCTCGTTACCGCCGTTTTCGGAATATACAAAGCCGACCCGTCCGCTTTTAACAAGTGCTTTATTTAATCCCGTCTCCTCCCAAAAAAAAAATAAAACATCGGAAAATTCTACTTTTTTTACTAATTGAGACGATTGCAAGGAGAACAATAAACGTCTGCGTATCCTTGCGTATTGTTAATAAGGTTTGACAAACGCGCATCTTGTTCGCTGAAAGAACAGTCTATATACAGCGTATAATACACGCGTTTGCCGAAAGAAGGCGATAGACCTATACGAGTGTGACATATGTGACGGAGCAAACATATCATACAGGTCTATCGCCTTTTTTCGACAAACGCGTTTTTTGTTTGCTCTATATAGACTGTTCTGTCAACGAACAAGACGCGTGTTTGTCGAAGCTTAATTATTATATATTATCATTTCTCCTAATGGATGTTGATGATCATAACTTAGTTTCCAAAACCTGTACTTAACCCTCCAAAACGTGCACTTTAGCGTTTAATAGATGTTAAATGTATATATCAATCGTGACCTGTTAAATGCTGATCGTTCGGATTACCTCTACCACTTCTCAAGGTCAATCAAAGACAAATTTTAAATAATGCAATTTGTAACTTACAACGGTAATTTATACCTCATCACCGCATAAACCTTAATATGAATAAGTTGGGAGAGATCAATGAGAGTGTTAGTAAGTTAGCAAGGGATAAAAAGTAATTGTTGGAGTGCAGGAAGAGGATAACAAGACAGGAGAGAATTTCGCGAGAAGAGTAAGAGAAATAGAGGTCTGTTAACCTGGCACTCCCACCTATACAAAATCCAAATTTGATTAGACGAAAATGACGTGCTCTTTATCTGCTAATTATAGGCCGCAATCGCGACTTTTGTGCTCGAAGGGTTCATTGAGAAAACGAATTTGACCAGTGGCGGAGCTGAGTTACTCTCAAGCTAGCACCCATCCATCTAAAAAATTGAAACACCGGGATCTGCTGATGTGCTCTTTATGTGTTTCTCGACAGTACAATAGAGCGAATTGCTAACTCAACCCCCGCTGTAAACTTTTTCTTTAATAAATCTACATAAAAGTACAACAAGATCCAAATTGAATGATTGACATTTGGAGGCTGTGCTAAGAATATCTACTACAAGTATAGGGCCAGGTAATAACAAAATAATAGACCTCAACACGTCACATTTGTTTTTTGTTATTATGTTGTGGCAAATTACTTAAAGCCGTAATACACTATCACAAATTACATGTATTTTTCATGAATTTATTCAAAAAGTTTGAATTTGATCGTGTACTGTCAGCGTGTATTTCTACATCAATTTTTACACGCAATATTTCAGATTTAGACGATGTTCTATTTTTGAAGGTTATTGTCGTGAATTTTTACATGTAATATTTCATGTATTTTACATGTAAAAATTTGAACGTGTATTGCCTGCTTTACATTTGTTCATCAGAAAATTCCACACTAGAATTTTGTTCACTTAAATGAATTGTTTTTGTATTAAACGTTCTTTAATTTTAAGATTTCTTTCGACCAGTGAAAAATTTTTCTCTCCAATTCGGCCTCTCAAGTAAATGGGAATGGAGACAGAAACTAAAGGAACAATCACAAAAACAAACAGCGCCTTATGCGCCGAATCTTAGGGAGAAAATATCCCCGGTTCGGTTACAACTGACGCTAAATTCTCAAAAATTGCGATTTCTTCTTCCAATTATCACGCAACCACTTGTAAATTGTTTTACCTCCCACTTTAAATTAATTAATGCCTTACTAGACATCCAAAGTTAGCAACGTGCCCCATGCCCACACAATTAAATGCGGGCTAACTTTCGCAATTTGTTCGGGAATGGCAAAAATACAAAACTTTCGGCGTTTCTTCGCTTGTAATTTGAAAACGTGTACGTTCACGAGTTTTAAAGTAACTTCGCCGAAATTCACTCGCGGAGAGCTTCAATTTGATGTGTAACACGACCTATTTTCAGACATTTTGATTTTCCACGATTTTCCAAAGAAAAATTTGCAAAAATTAAACCGTTTCAAATTTCAACGAAATTTCGTACCTTTAATTTTTCGGGGACGTAGAAAACGATTTTCAACTCCAAACTGGCGAAATATTTCTTATTTGGTTGTAGTCGACGTTAGAATCGTGAAAATTCGCAATTTCTCCGGATTTTCGTGTTATCACCTGTAAATCTTTTGAGTTTCCACTATGTTAAGTATATAAATTGTTTAGTGCGGATATGTACATACATAGTACTGGGCACCGTGACGATACCATTGAATTTGGACGAGTTCTCTAATTCATTCAAACGTCACAAAAATCGACAAGAATCTTAATATTTTACAGGTTTTTCGCTTGTAATTTCAAAACTAGCAAAATTTTCGCTTTGCAAGTGACTTCACTGGAATTCACTCGCGGAGAACTTCAATTTGATGTATAACACGACCTATTTTCAGACATTTTGATTTTCCACGAATTTCCAAAGGAAACATTTGCAAAAATTAAACTGTGTTAAATTTCCACGAAATTTCGTACCCGTAAGTTCTTGAGCATGTAGAAAACGATTTTCAACTCTAAACTGGCGAAATATTGCTCTGTTTGGTTACAGTCGACATTAGATTCGTGAAAATTCGCAATTTCTCCAGATTTTCGTGTTATCACCTAAAATTTTTTGAGTTTCCACTCTGTTAAGTGGATACATTGTTTAATGCGAATATCTACATAGTGCTGGGCACCGTAACAATACCATTGAATGTGGACAAGTTCTCCGAATTCATTCGAACGTCACAAAAATCGACAAAAATTTCAATATTTTACAGGTTTTTCGCTCGTAATTTCAAAACTTGCAAAAGTTTCGCTTCACAAATGACTTTACGGGGATCCACTCGGGATGAGCTTCAATTTGATATATAACACGACCCACTTTCGGATATGTAAATTTTCCACTGGAGAAAATTAGTTTTCATTTACTCTGCCTTATCAGAAATACAAAGATTAAAGTGTTGAAAGCAATGATTAGGTCCATAATGATGTACGCGGCTGAAGTAGTGAGTGTGACAAGCAAGCAAGAGGCAGAATTGAGGATAATTGAAAGACAAGTATTCCGTACGATATTACGACCAATAAAACTAAAGGGGAACGGATGTAGCAGAAGAACAAATGATGAATTGGCACTGGAAGTGGAGGTGGATAATACTCACTATTTCATTACTGAAAGCTTGGAAAAGAAACTAGGGGCGTACGAAGTGAAAGTTTTAAGAAAAGTGGAAGAAATGATAATGTCAGATAAGATTAAGAGCGCGGAAATTCGAGAGCGGCTAAAGATGTAGGGAATGTAATCGAGAAAATCGCAACCGGACAACTAAAGTGCTTCGGGCTAATAGTACGAATGTGAGAAGACAGTGTGGTGAAAATGTTGTGGGAAACGGAAGCGAGAGACGGAAGAAAACGAGGGAGGCCAAAAAGAACTTGGAATAATTAAATAACAAAAATCTGAAGATGAGGGGACTAAGCACGGCGGGAGATTGCAATCTCAACACAACTTTTATGGTACAAGTGGATGGGGATGAGTAAGTAAGTAGGTCTTGGACCTGTCGAGTTTGGAATCTTCACAATCTTTATCTTCTCAAATGTTGAAACTCGTTCTTGTAGGTCTGGAATTTGAGGTCATTACACGATTCTAATGACATAATTCCAAAGCTACAACGATGAGATTCGACATTTGAGAAAAACAGAATCTCTTCAATCTCAAATTTTTATCTTATATTGACTTTGAAAAGTGGTGGAGGTAAGTGTAATAAAAGTAAATTCACACATTTCTTACGGTCTTTTTCATTGAGAATCGCCTTTTCGCCGGGGTTAAATATAAAACCCCCACTACGAGCAATTTTCCCCTAAAACATTCAAACTTCTACGGACCGTGGGGCGGGGGAAAGACAAAACAAGAAAGAGCAAACAGAACGCTTTCCCAACGCCGAATCACTTAGTAACCGAACACTCCCGGCCTCAATAAAATATGAAGCGCGTGTAGAAACTTCGGAGTTGTCGCTTTTGTATCGATTTGGGCCATATTCCTGCCTTCGGGACAAAGAAGGCGGGACACGACGCTTTAATGCCCCGCTTCGACGATGACGACGACGGTGTAACTTGAAACTCTTACCATGCGACGTAAGATGTCTTACCGTTGTTTCCATTTTCAGGATGTGGTAATTATTTCGGTTCTCGTCTTCGGCAAAGAACGTTTATGAAAATGGTGATAAATATTTTTATATTGTAACTTCAACGGAAAGAAAAAAGATTTAAACTATTTCGTTAATTTTTAATGATAAAAATATTAAACGAGGCTCATTAACATAACAAATCGTACCCTTAATAATGAGTATAACCAGCATTAGTTTTGTTAATTTCGAAAAACTTTAATGGAATTGACTTGTATAAAGATTTTACGTAGTTTTGGTCGATATCTTGCCTCACAAATATTATCGACCTTATCAGTTACTGCATGGACAGGATATTGTTTAGTATTCGCGTACACTTTATGAGACAACTGACCCCACATATTCTCTATAATATTTAAATCTGATGACCTTGCCGGCCATGCAAGTGTTTCGATTTTTGCACTTTTAAACCGTTCTGTAGCTTGCTTAGTTTTAAAGATAGGCGCGTTGTTCCGCTGAAATATAAATTTTCTTCTTGTCTATGTACGACCAAATGGTAAAAGTTTTTGTTGCAACGTATCCGTATGTTTAGCTGAATTAATCTTTGATGAACAAAATACAATGCCGTTTTTTTCCTATGGCCGCCCAGATCATAAATGATCCGTCACCCATTTGCCTCCTTGTTCGAATTTCTTCGTGGTTCGAGCACCCGTCTGGTCCGTCTAACTTGAATTCTTCATCGGAAAAAACAATTTTCTCCCGTTCATTCTTCCAGGTTATGTGATTTTGTGCAAATTTTAGTCGTGCTTCTTTATGTTTTGCTGAGAGCGGTGGTTTTTTTAACAGTTTCTCGCGTGAAGTAACTGGAGATGCGTCTAAAATGCGTTGTACATACACTGCTGACAATCGTCCTCGCTGACGCTAATGAAATCGATGCTACTCGAGTAATTGCTGTTCTATCCTGTTCACTCACTGCCTTAGGACGACCCTGTTCTTTTAGCTTAACATAATTGAGCGGATTCTTTAAGAGCAATTTCCAATTTCCTAACCTCGTTTTGATGCCATGCAAGCGCTTTACTTCTCTTTTTCAACGACAAAGGTTTTCCTTTTCCGCATAGTTTTAACACAGTCTTACGCAAAATTCACAAAAATTTTAAAACATCCGATACTTGCAAAATACGCAGCTAAGCTGACAATGTTCCATTACATTCACATTTAAACTTATACCTCGTCTAAGATTTTGTCGCATACAAATTTACGATATGTAGGTACTAAACCGAGGAGTGTTATTGAATCTACGATAATAAATTGCGTTATTATTAACGAATTATACTCATGAATGATGTGATGTAATAAAATCATTATAGAGATTTAAGTAATAATAATTGTTCAGGCAAAAAAATGTTAGAGGAAACCGACGATCGCCTAAATTTTTGTCGCGCAGTGAATTTGTAATCTACATAATATTGCATTGTTTCAGTAAAAAAATTTAAATATTCGATTGTAATTTCATTTACAACCTCTAATTGTAAATATGATTACGTCAACCATTTTCTAGTTAGTATTTTTAAGTGGTACCAACCGATCGGTTATGCAACCAATTTTACAGAAAATCCACGGTTGCCAAGGCAACGATCCAGCGGCGCTCGTTTGTTTAACTCATCTCGTTCGTTTACACATGTTTACACGCTTGAACGCGTCCACTTTGCAAAAGAAAGGACAACGACAGGTAAAAATCGGTCGTATTCGAACCCATCCTAACCGGATACGAATTCGTCAAATTACACCTTTTGTTACAATACTTTTATATCTTCTAAAAGCTGGTAGGACATAAAGCTACGCAGAATGTTTCTGATCCAGACCACAGTTACCGCATTTCGTTGGAGGACTTTCCGGATATAGAGGAAAAAGAATTAGACCAGAAACGAATAACGTTTATGGAAGAGTTACGAAAAGTCGACATTGAAAAAATTATTGGAACGGGCATTAAGTGAAATTTGGATGCACGAACGCAAAATTAGGTTGACTGCATCTAATTTCGGTCACGTTTGTCATATGAAATCGACTACCTCGAAAATTTGGTTAATAATTTACTTTATTCCCAATTTCGTGGTGATCTTTACACACAGTATGGCAAAGATAATGAAGAAAATGCAATCAAACAATTCGAAATGGAATTAAAAAAGAAAAACACCATGTGACCTTTTCATAATGAAGGAAAAAACATTTTTGGCGGCAATTCCAAACGGTCCTGTGCTAAATGAAAACGCCATAGTCAAGGACAAATGCCCAGCATCTGCCAGAAGCTTAACCCCACTGGAAGTAGTTCAGCAAAAGAAATTACATTTGCAATTGTAGAAAATGGAGTTATTAAACTAAAAAAGTTATAATTATATGTATCAGGTTCAAAGGCAATTATATGTCACGAATGCAGACTACTGTTATTTTATTATTTGGACGCCATCTGGAATACATGTGGAAATAATTAATAAAGATGTAGACTTCTGTAACACAATGGTGAAGATATTAGAGGTATTTTACTACACAGTCTTACTGCCAGAAATTTCAGATCCTAGAAGATTACGAAAATTACCACTAATAAGAGATACATGCTTATGCAATAATTTGTATAAATAAAACTTTATTATATTTTATCTCGTGCACTACCTACATTGTATAGTATACAGTATATTGTACTTTGCTAATGCAAATGCATTGAATTTGATTACGTCTTTGTGTGTGTCAACTTTATTTAGCATTTATACAACAATAACATTCTTATAGCAATAACGCCTTACTTTTTCAGCAAAATGGACGCGATTATTAGTCTAGCACAAATGTATAACTTGTTAAAAAATTCGTAATTTTTTTTTTGTTCTTCGGCTTTCGTTTCAATTCCGAACTTTATTAGGCACTAAATGGGAGGGGTCATTTTTCCTGCAGATCCTCCTATAATGTTATTTCATTTTGGAGACATCAATTGGAATACTGCTGTATTACAAGTAACATTAGTGCTATGTTTGTTTTGTTTTTTACAAATAGTTTTTTACATTTACTACTTTACTCACACCTTTCTACTTTCTATGATTATCCTTTACTTTTCAAAACATAAATGATTTTCCTGTGAGACATAATCTTATGATGTTATTAACAAGTTTAAGTAACAAGTTATATTTTTATTACGGCGTAATGTAGAGTCATTTCAGTTTGTTAGCCCTCTCTGCAATAGTTACTTGTATGTGTGTGTCAATTTCTTTTGCAAACTAATGACTACAAAGTGTCGGATAACTTGATAATATTGCTTTAAATTGCCTTTTTTAGCAATAATTTTAATTTTCTTTGCACTCTTTTATGATAGCCTCCAATAACAGGTAAAATGCAATTTTATTTTCTGTATTACATTAACATTACACCTACAATTAATGTTCAATTTTCGAATTTTGATATATGCTGCGCGCTGGAGGACCCTTAATTGCGACTAAATCTGTTACCGCCGGCGGCGGTTACGGACGCGTTCAGCCGGCGGCGATGTCGAGCGAACGAAATGTGCGCCCCCATCCCGCAATTAGATCCGGTGCACGCTAATTAAGTAAACAATGCAACACGCGACACAACATATCCTCAAAACATCCATCTAATAGTTTAGGGGCGAACGAGGAGCGGCTCGGCGGTGGTCGAAGGGAGCGCACGGGGTGCCTCTACCGGCACCCATTCGAAGCGATTGCGACCCGAACGTACAGTATACCCCATACGTACGTAGGTTTAATTATTGCCGCCATTAATCAAATTAATTTCGCGCGCGCAGTCATCGTTCGCTCTTGAGCGAACTGTAAGTCTGATTAGGGCCGTAATAGAGGGGCATAAATCATTAAGGGGCTGGAGGAGGGGCTCGACGGAGCGGCGTAAGCGATTAAACGTCGGTCGTTCGAAAATCGCGTCGTCCTGAAAAATGGGAAATCTGCGTGTGACCGTTCGGATCGGTTCGTATGGGTGATTTCATTTTTCTTTTACTAACGGGACGTATTGGTCGTGCGTCGAAGATAAATCGAGGGGCAAAATTGAAGCGATAAATAACACATACAAACGTATCTTTCGGATTATATCTACCACTTTTCTGGAAAAAGGCTGAGAAAGTTGAAGAAAGACCGTCTTCACCTAAACTGTGCTTGCTGGTCTCCTCCTCACCTTTATCAGTTTGAAATGATCTCATATACGCCAAGGAAGAAAAATCTGGAATGCACACTTTAAAACCTCCGTTGGTAGGTTTCATTAGCGTATACTGCTTCATTGAACATCAGCCCTTAAAGCCAATCATACTCCCATCTACAGAAAGTTGCCTGGAAGGAATTTATAATTCCTTAAATTTCTTCTTCAGACATTCAATGAGCCGTCTATTAAGCTTGTAAAGCTAATTAAACTTGAAGAAACCTCCTCTGGGTCATTATCTCAGCAATGCTATCTACGCGAAAGTTTCTACCGGTAGCTTAGATTACTTGAGGTGGCACTGATGCCAGTTCCACTGTGGTTCCAGGTCTATTGTGGTCCTCATGCCTGCTTAGAGTACGTTCTCTAGCTTTATTCCTTTAATTAGACTTGACAGCTTTGAGAGCGGTTCTTCCGCATATACATATATATATATATATATATATTTGAAAGCGGACTTGAAGCCCTTGCTCCCTTGCCCTTGTTATGTGCGTCCATAATAAAGTCCTGGTCTGCCTTAAGCTTTGCCGGCTCCATCTGGATGGCTGGATAGTCGTTGCATACTATCACGATCCTCTCCAAAGCAGTCTCCTTGAAGGTTATTCTACCGGTAGAGGAGTATTGTTTCTGGCTTGGTACATTGTGAAATCCCATTATTATGATAACAACTAAAACTATCTTCAGTTCCCTAACGTTAAGTCCAAAGATTTTCCACTTTCTCAAGCATAGAGATTAGTCTGTTCTACTATAAGTTCCAAATTGCCAAGACAAAGTGTCCTCTCGTAAGGTGTAGTTCTTTCAAAGTTATAGGCGAAACGTGGATTTCCGCGAAATTCGTATTCCAAAAATGTTCTCGAAGCTTATCTTTGGAAAAATCGGAGTTCTGGCTTTCTGCATTTACACCCTCGGAATCTGAAGTTTATATGATTTGATTTGAACTCGTTTAGTTTGTTCTCCATTTTTCCTGTCAATGCGATGTGTTTTCGCCGTAGCTTCCTCAAAGTCTGTACATTCTGAGAGTATCGCTATATCATCCGCAAAAATAGCTTGCAGGGTATCTTCTGTAATTGATATATCACTGATATAAAGCGGATACAGGATTGGTCCAATTACACAGCTTTGATGTACGTGAGCTCTTATATGTATGTCTAATTTCAGAGTAGTCGTCTTCAAATTTTGCTCTAAACATTCTATCTCTAATGTAAGAAATTAAGACATCCTTATACTGTTTGGACAGTAGGATTCTTAATTTATACTCCAAGCCGCCAAGTTTGATTAAAGAGCACATCCAGAAACACTGCAGTACATATTGTCTTCTTTTCTAGAGCTATTTTTTTCAATTAGTCTATGAATTTGCTCTAATGTTGAGTGTTCATTTCTAAATCCGAACTGATGCTGCGGAATTAGTTCCTTCTCGGCTATTATAAGCTTCAGCCTTGATAATAGCAATTTCACAAATAATTCCACTGGAATAAATCACTGGAAGACGGAATTTCGCTCTACACGAATGGGATCTGTTTGAAGTTTTTCCCGGTTTAGGAATCATTAACACTTTTGCTATTTTCCAGATTCTAAGGACACGCATTTATAATCTGGGTTCCAAAAATTTTCAATAGTTGACCAGTTACTAAACCATACTTATGAAAAGAAAAACACCACTTTGTTACACTACCAGATTGTTTTTATTTAATAACAACGTCATTGCAGTCTTGTGAACAATATCACATTGTTAAACTAGAAGCAACAAGCTTAAGCAACTATTTATATACTCGACTATTTCTACAAAAATACCTTGGAACAAGTGGAACTTTGAGGACGTCATTAGGCATAATTGATCCTTAAGTAAAGTTAATTATAGTGTAGTGTAGTAGTTTGTAGTTGTATTGTAATGAGGTGGGGTCTGGCCCAAAATGGCCCATTGCACTGCGACCACGTTGATCTATTGTGCTTCCTCTTGTTTGTTTTATTTATTTATTTAATACGCTGAGGAACAGGATCAGCTCCTTCAATGGGAGTGTAAATAGGTCCTCCTCACTCAGCGTGTATGCATGTAGTAGTCTATATCTCCTGTGGCCTAGTACCCCACAGTTAGTGATCAAGTGTTCCATTGACTCCTCTTCTTCACCGCAGAATCTGCAAGTGTCCGTGTTGGATAAGCCCATTTTGTGAAGGTGCTTGTTACAGGTATAGTGGCCTGTGAGTGCCCCTGTCAGTGTTTTTAAGCTTCCCCTGTCCAGTTTTAGGGCGAGGTCCGCCCTCCTAGCGTCGAAGCTCAGAAATTCTTTGGAATGTTCCAGCCCGCTGGTCTCATTCCAGTGTTTCATTGTAATGGACGCTGTCCATTTCTTTATCTCACCTTTAAGGGGACCTTTGTTAAACCCAAAAGGTGGGGTAGGTCCAGTAAAGTTTCTCTCAGCCCCTTTTTTACGCAGATGTCTGCCATCTCATTTCCCCCGTGCCCCTCATGTCCTGGCACCCAGACCAGGGTGATCTGGTTCTGAGTGGCCAGGCCATTAAGCATGTTGCGGCATTCCAATAATAATTTGGACGTAATTGTACAACTGCTCAGGGCGTTAAGGACTGATTGACTATCCGAGAATATTGTGGTGGTGTGGTAGTGTAACAAAGTAGTGCTTTTCTTTTCATCAGTGACCATGTACTACCACGAGGTAACGGACTACTCAATCACACATCTTACTAAATCGTAACTTAACATTCTTTTTCCCTTATTTGTTGTTTTATTCTGCATTCAATTCCTTTTACCGAAACAGGCGGTATTTTATCAGGCTCTGCTTGAATCATTTCAATTATTTCCTATTCAACGCCCTCGCCAAGATTTGGATTAAAGCTATTTTCCAGATATTCCGCAAAAAGTTTTGCCATCTCTGTGTTTCCCTTGACCCAATTACAATTTTCCCGTTTTAGTGAGAGCTTATGACAAGCAGGGTTTTTTTTAAAAATATTTTACGACCTTAGCCTTAACGAGTCTGTTTCACAATCTGGTGTGAGGACCTGCAAGTATTCGCTAACTGTTCCATTTTTATTGTTTTATTTTCAGTGGTTCTAGTGTTTTGCCAAATTCTTCTCGCTTTTGAAATATGGCGAAAATTATTTGCGTGAAATTTTGACAGGATGTAACAGAATCATCGTGACGAAAATGTTACCAATCTTTAAAAGTTACTTTTCGGTTAAACCGTCGTCGTATACATCCTATGTTTTTTTGGGGGAGAGAGGGATGAGACCTGGTTGAGGGTGAAACTAACAACTAGTAACAACCCGCGTGTTTTTTCCAAACGCCTATCGATTTTCGGACCAGCACGCCCCACCGCAAAGCGCCGCAATCGGCCCCGCTATTTGTTGTGTTAGTTAAGTGATTTGTTTAAATTAGAGAACGCCTGTACGGGACGTGCTAATTTGGCGCGCTACGTGTTCGATTAACACATTTTCTCGCGTGAATAATTAAATTTAGCGCGTCCGTACGTCGGGTCCTCGCTCGGCTAATTGCGCTCGCACGATGAGGGAGAGGGGAGGGGGCTGGGGATTTACTCCGCATACCGCATACTCGGATTGTATCGATAAGTTTCGGCGATAAATTTTTACCGGACCGAATCGCTTACCTCGACCCCGATTTAACGAAACGCTTTTCTTATCGTCGAAAGCCCCTAAACGGCGTAAAAGTCCGAAATCTTTATCGCCACCCCGGACAATGGAGAGGATAACTTCCCACCCGGTCTTTGCGACTTTTAAAATTATACCCGGGGTATCTACCGCCGATAAAAATATCCGAGCAGAGAACCCCCGGAAATCCACGAAGATCCGATTTAGGAGCTTTAAAACCGCAAAAAGCGCCGTTCGTTCCCCCACCCGTTCGTACCCCCGAAGCGCGCGTCGATAATGGCTCGCCGGAGTTTAGCCGGCGAGATTAAAGTGACCCGGGGCCTTCCCCCAATCACCATGCATCACCGGAATGTCTGTCGACTGCCCGTGCGCTATCATTATCCGTGCGGAACAATGGGCCCCGCGGGCCCCGAACGCATTTACGTCCCCCTCCCGCCTCCTGTCCCTTTTCGGTCCGTGTATCGCACTTCGGCACGTCGATTACCTGCGGGGCGCACTTGTTTAACATAAAAATCGAGCGAGCGGTGGTGACGTTCGGGTGAGGGAGAAAAAGGGCGAAATTTCTCATCGTACGAATCGCCAAAACGGGTATCTAAGCGTGGAATCGAAGAGGGAGAAATGATGGAATTGGTTGTATCGCCGTTGTGTTTTTTTCCCCAAATTCGCAACGGAAAGATCTGACGTATTTGCCGAAAAATGCTACAAAAAATGGGAAACGTTGGAAATTGCAACTTTTCTTTTCTTTCGTACAACTGCATGAACACCCTCTTCCAAAAAATAGTAGTTTAACGAAGACGTGCAGTAAAATTGAGCTTTGATGGTCTGTCATAAGGTGGAGCTAAAGAAGTAACGAATCTTTAAATATACGTTTGCAGTCGCGCGACTAAATTGTATGTGGGTCATTCCATGTCAAATCAATCAGAAAGCGGCGAAAATTTTCTTGATCCCCACCGATTTCGATGAAATTTGGTGTACTTGTTATACTACCTGAAAAACTGATAAATACAAATTTTAAGCCCACGAAGTCGACAGGAGCCGAGAATACTGGGGGTAACAATTTCCCCCAAAATCTCCAAGTCACGCGACACTCTTGCACCTTCAAAATTCAATATCTTCGGTTCGATTCTAGCTACAGAGCCCATTATTTTTTATTTTATTTTGGAGATATACGTAACATAGATTTTAATTTGGTAACTGCTGCTGGGTATGAAATTGAGAAAGAGTTATTAAGCGAGAGATTCAGCCTGTGCCTAACGATTCCTGCAACCCAAAAGTTTCATGCTTTCGTGCCTCTTTCAACTTCAACCCCAATTTTGAAGGTTCAAACTTTTTGTGGATCTCAAGACAGTATAAAAGTTTCAATTATTTCTCATAAACTATGACGAGGAATTAATCTCTGCAATTAAAGTAATCACTTAAGGGGTAACAGCACTCCATCGACAGAAAGTGAGGTCTAACTTTGACAACTTATTTTGGGCGTGTGGAAAAGATGATAGGATTTTTGTTGAGAGGGTTTATTTAACATAAATTAAAGTATATAGAAAAAAATTATTATAATTTTCATATAAAAAGACGGCGACAGACCCCAGTTATAATATATATATTATTACCTATCAGATTAAGTAGGGTTTCCTTTTATCAAATTTTGACAAAATAATGCACTTCTGAGGAAATAAATCGATTTTTTGATCAAAAAGTAAGCCGTATAAATTGTTTATTAAAAAGTAGTTTACATGTAATCAAAAAGTTTACATCCTGTATATATGTTTCGTACTTATCTTTTAAATATTCTCTTCTCTACCACTTTCAGGTCAATCAAGCAACAAATTGGGAGTTGGTAGCTTAATTCTCGGGACCTGCTGAATCTCCCCGTTCGTTCCTTATAAGGTAAACAAAAACGAAGTTGTATCCCGCATTTTTCCAATAGATAGATACAAGTATAGTTTAATCTACGAAATAACTACATCCCGTAAACGACCATCTAAAATCTTTGCCCTAAGTTTCATAAGAAAGTGCTGAAAAGTCGTGAGCACTCAGAACAAACAGCGGCCAATAATTCTAGGTAAGCCTATGGGGAATTACCTCCAACAAACAATTCCGACAACTACTTTGTGAGCTGCCCGATAACGCACCTAATACGATGGTTTTATAACGTTATCTGGATCCTCCTTCCAATTAAACAATTGACGGAAATTTCAAACATATTCCAGATTCTCAGACTTTTCCACAACGAACGCCAATTTACTACAGATGGAAATAGAAAAACCCGTTCAATTTTTGTATGTGTCCTAAACAACTACTTCCCGCGCAGAGCATCCAAACGAAGGTAAACACGTTCTCATCAAAATCGTTCTCTACCTTTTCTCACTCGAAACACAAAAAGACGCAAAATATCGAGAAACAAGCACGAACAACTTCCGGATTTTCTTCTACCCGACTTCTCGTTCTTCTTCGTAGCATCGAAATTCGTTAGAAGGCGCGAAATGAAGGCGCAACCTCGATACCTCTACGAAGTGGCAAACATGTTAACATTTTCTCCGGGAAACTCACTAACGCGGCACGTTCGACCCTTGCGTCCCCTCCGGCGTAATGTTTCGTACATGTCGTGTGGCGGAATTGAACGCCCCGACCATCCCCGTCCCTCGAATTACCGGGGTAAATCCGTCGATAGACGCGAACGAAACGTGTGTATGTGTGGATTCGCTAAGGCGAATCTATGTATGTATCATGTATGTGCATACATAGTACGTACGAGGATCGTGCTTGGACGCTTCGGTCGGCTGGCAAATTGCCATTTTTGATGATGGGCGCTTTCGAAAGTTTAAGAACGTTCATGCGCCCGAAATCAGATCGGGAAAAGTTTATGCTTTCGGAGAAAAAATAGAAAATAAAATGCCGACGGAACGCCGAAGGAAGTTTCGTGATTGGTTTCAGTGTCACAATGTATTCCGTTAAACGCTGGCAAAACTCAACTTTCGTTATTGTATAATACGGATTCATATAAGACGGATTCGTATAGCAGGGCGGAAAAATTGTGATCGTGACCGTATAATGCGCAAAAAAGGCTCGTATAACACGGCGATTTTATTACGTTTTAGCGTATCATAATGTAATACTAAACGTCATTGTGCTTCTCAAATTTCGGGGAAATCCCATTTTTAGAGGAAATCGTCTCAGTTTGTTTCTAGTTATGATGCACGTTAAATGTGCCTGAAAAAACTTTTATATCATATGATTTATTTTATTCAACTTAAATTCGAGGAAATTAAATCTATGCGAAAATTGAAAGATTGCTTAGCTCCATATTTTGAAGTAAAGGGGGATATTGGCACTCGATATTAAACTACCAAGAAAACATAACACAAACAGGATTGTCATTAATAGAACAATAAGCGCACACAAAATTGAAAATTTTACAGTGCAACTAGCACTATATCCATGGAATTGAACTTCAAGCATTATACGTGCTGATGAAGTAATGTCAGTTTTTTATAATGTTGCGATGGCAATATTTAAGAATTATTTCCCAGAAAGTAAAGTAATACTAATGTGTGATCTAGTATAATACAAAACAACAAACGAAACCGTCAGAAGAACTAGCAAAAATTAGAGGTACACTAAATGCGCCAGGCATTACAGCTAAAGTAACAAAAGTATCGAGAAAAAATTAACAACGAAACAAAAGACATAAACTCGCAATACGTTAACACCTCTGCTAACAAACAAAGAGGTAGTTGGGAAGTTATCAATAGACAAATAAATAGAACAAAGAAAGACGAAACTTTTCTCACAAGTCGAAAAATTAATACTACAAGACTTTAAGGGAACAGACTACAAATATTTTTCGTATCTTAAAAATTACAAACTGAACATGGCAGAATCTAGCTACTTCTTTGATATCACTGAAAAGGACGTAGTAGCAGTTAGTAACGGTTGAAAAAACAGGACAGTAGAAATATATGTGGTTGATCCACAAGCTTCTTAAAGAAAATAAAACATTCAGTGACGGAACCTTTAACCATCATATTTAACCAGTGTACTAAGGAAGATATTTTCCCAGAAGTATTAAAACTAGCAAAAGTGATATCGATAAACCAGAAAGGTAATAGGGATACACCTGAAAATTATCGACCTATATCTTTATTGCCTGTAGTTTCGAAAGTTTTTGAAATACTTATTAAAACGAGATTAGTTGATTTCTTCGAGAACAGAGGAATTTTTGCTAGATTTCAACACCGATATAGACAAAATAGGCCTACAACAACAGCAATATTGAGTGTCTTAGAAGATATAATAGGAGCTTGCGATAATAGTAAGATGGTGGAATTAACATGTTGTAGCCTAAGAAAGACTTTCGACACAGTGCACCATCCCATACTGTTAAGGAAGCTCGAATTTCAGGTCACTAGAGGAACGCCATTAAAGCTTCTGACCTCATACTTACTCTACTACTTGGCAGAACTCAGGTTTATGGGTTTAGTGTTTGTTTGTCTATCACGCGTTTCATACTAGTCTGTTTTCTTTTTCTATATATAAATCTTCTGTTTTCCCTTTTAAAAATATTGTAACTGTGACGACTCTGTGCAAGTTATTACACTGAGGAATAAATAAATATCAATATCAATATCGATTTAGAAAGTAACAATAATAAATTTTTGAAAGCACAAGAAGATACCCTTCTAAAGAAGGAAAATAATAGAGAAGAAATAAGTGGACCTTCAAGCTATAGAATAGCACAACCAATATTTAAAAGAGGATGTCATTCAAACCTAATTATGGATACCTCTGACAGTAAATAAATAAATGTCAAACAAAAGCGTAATTGCTGCTTTTATTTAACGCAAAACGAATAACAAAACATTTTCAATTTCAATATTTGTTTTTTTTTACAGGAAAATAAAAAATATTTTAACACTTACTTATTAAATATTAAATCAGTGTATGTTTATGCATAAATAGACTATATGTGACCCACTCATTTACCACATGGATTAAGTCCATAAAAGAAAAGGTATAAAATATGTAAATTTGATAAATTTTTATACATTTCTTGTAAGAAAAGAAACATTTATTATTCAACAGCCGTAAAAATTGTTGTCATGTAGCGTCTTAAGCCTGGTTATTCAGAAAGAATTATTTTAAATATAACAAGTAAATTAATCGCTTTGGGCTCCTATCTACTGTGTCACAGAAGGGTTTACTGTACTTAGCAGTAGGTAGCAGTGTTTTGCAAAAAAAAATGTTTTATTTCGGTAGCTGCAATATCACTCCTTGCTGCATATAAATTGGACGCACGAATAAATCAAAAATAAATTCGTCAAAGAACAATGAAAATATGCATGCATATCAAACGAGGGATATTTGTTTAGGAATTACTTGACTAATGAGGAGTATTATAAATGAGAGAAAGGAATAGGAACTTGGCCCCAGGAATAAAATTCTAAGTAGTTCGATAAATATTTAGTTGGGATATCCAATGATTGGCGGCCAAACTATGCAACATGAATTCAATAAACACAATTAACAAACATTAAGTTCAGCCCTCGTCCCCTTCCTCGCACTCGAAGGACGATGAAATTAGGTTGAGATTTTCACGGCGAGCTTGTCGTTGACGGTTTGGGATTGACTAATGAAAATTGAAAAGTTTTTTTTTTTCCTTCTTGAGGCATCCATCACAGTCACGGCCGAACAGCTCAAATCTCCCCCCATCACTCCCTTCTCCCCCACTATTCGCGAAGTATTACGGCCGCTTTTCGCTTCTTCTAATCAAGAGGGCTGGAGCGCCCGAATCAATTAATAATAATCTGGCGTTATTGTGCGGAAAATACCGTCGGATTTTCCCGCGGCGAGATTCGGAGAAGGATTTTCTTACAATTAGTGCAAATATCGCAAGCGTAAGATGGTGATTATCGGGAAGCAATTTGAAACCGAATTACCTCGGCTGTCGTCTTATTGTTGGTTAAGTTTAGGTCCAAGATCGTCTGAAAACATCCAGTATCTTTTGGGCAGAGACCCCGATTTCTTCAGTCGTGTGATCACAGGTGGATTTTTGAATACCACCCTGAGACAAATCGGCAAAGCAAGGAATTGCGCACTAAGAATTCTCGCCGACCGAAGAAAGCACGAATCAGCAAATCGAAGATCAAATCAATGCGGATTTGCTCAGGTATCGTTTAGAAAGGATTTGTATCTCCAGGGCAAACTGTCAACCAAATTTTTGACAAGGGTGTCCTTGAAAAGCTCAGAAGAGGGTATGAGACCAGGCATTGCAGACAAGTCACATGTGACACGGCCATTTTCATCACGGAGTTTTTGACGTCAAAAGGCAGCTTCGTGGTTCCTCAGCCCCTTCCCCTTCCCCGATTCACCTGATCTCAGTTCTTACGACTTCTTTCTTTTCCCCAAAACAAAAAAGTGTCTTTAAAGGACGTCATTTTCAGACTTTCGAGAACATGCAAAAGTATGTGACGGACATGCTAAAGGCCATACCAGCTTGAGCGTTCCAGCGCTGCTATCAGAACTGGGAAACAACGACTCCGCCTGTATATAGCTGCCCAAAGGACCTACTCTGAAGGGGATAATATTGCTATTTGAAGAAAAGAAAATGAAAATTTTGGTAAATAAAAAATCGCTCCCTTTAAAATCCTGATACACCTCGTATGTAGGTATCTGGCAATTGTTTTTATCGAAAATCAGTTTGAACGAGATACTTGAGAAAGTTAACATTGCATTCATTGAAGAGTCACGTAGATGTTCTACTATTTTATAACCGTTTTATTCATTTGTTTTTCTCTCTCATAGTTTCAACGACGGCAATGATTAAGTAAAACGTCTTATCAAAAAAAGGAGAGATGTGGTGGGACAGCCGGTACGTCAAATGCAATATCATGACATCCTGTAATTTGCTTTACACGTAAATTAACTATTCGATAAGAGTTGTGCACTAATCATTTGTAGTAACTATATTTCCAATCATATCACAACTGCATTCACATGAATCTTAAAGCTAGAAAATCGTCAAGCGTCTAATGACGATTTCAAGCGTCTCACATCGAGGCGTCTTCTTTTTCTCAGTCAACTCTTGCCGCAAAACCTCAGTCAACGAGTTTCGTTCTAATAACAATAATAATCAGTTCTTAAGATGGACATAGTTCTCGGTTCCATTATAATTCCAGTTGTTGCGTATCCAAATCGATGTGGTAGGACAAATAAATGTAACTGATTAATTTCATGAATGTAAAATTTATCAACGTCACGTCGTAAAACGACTCTCATTTCTGGCCCTAATGTTGCCTTTAATCTTGATACCACACTTCCCCTAGCGTTTCGGCGAAGCAAAACACTCCTCCTCCCTTCCCTCCTCCTCTTTTACGCTGCCAAATCCACCTTCATACTAAAATAAAAAAAACAGTCCCTCCCGGAAGAAAAAAAGAAAAACCGGCGACGATCCCCGCGAAACAATACAGCAACGCGCCCGCGCGCTCGTTACGGAAACACAACGCGACATTTATTTTTTCGAATTGGCCTATAAAAAGCTGCAAAACATCGGTCGACGCTCTAAAAATGCAAATGGCGCGCCGGCGGTCACGTCCCGCGAGTTTAATTTACAACTGCCGAGGTCAAAAATTAAATTCGCTAATCTTCTCGCTCCATAATATTATCATCTCGCGGTCGCCGTTTCGCCGCCGTAGGTACCGTACGTACACACGACACGGTAGATAGACGATAGCTCACGCCGCTGAGCTGGCGGGTTTTCATTCTTAGGCAAGAATAATACGCAAATGTTTGCGTTTTCGCTTCGTCCGGGTGCATCTTCGTTAATGTATAATCGTCGACGCGATCTAACCGGTAGAGTTAATATTTTTAGATCGGCTTTGGGCACCGGGGGACGAGGCCGAGGGGGGATGAGAAACGAAAGAAGAATAAATATAGGGCGTGGAAAGGAAGTCCAGAAATGACCAATTTTCTCGAAAATGGGTTCTCAGAAACGTTCAAAATTTTTAATGGAGATTATTTCTTTAGAGACTCAGACAGTAAAGGTATACTTAACCGAAGGCAATAGCACATGAAGTGACGTCTCGCTATTTATGCTATGCATCATTAGATTAAAAATTAAAACAATAAAAGAATCGTCACAGTAACAGCTCTACCAGTTCATATCTGATGTAGTGAATTTTTGGAAATTTTTGTGTGGGGATCCCAAGTATGCCATACTTGAGATTAAAAGGAAGAAACGAAAAGGGAAAAAATATACAGAGTGCTGCATTTAGAAAACCAATGTGATCAATATTATCATAAAAATGATCAATCCGGCAACAGTGCAAAAAATACAATAGAAATCGCCACGTTCTTAAACCCCTATATCAAAAATTTTCATTATTTCTAAGAAGACATTGTCGAAACAATTGGGCGTTTCTAGTCTTTGTACGTATGTAAGTATAGTGTGAATAATGGTGGAATCATGTACACTCCTACGTTGTTGAGATTATAGAAAATTCTATATTCGTTCGGTTATGCAGTTATGCAAAGCACATCGGTGGTTTATTGCATTAACCTTCCTATACTCACGTCAAAATGAAAGGCGTATACTATACTATATAAATCGGTCTCACAGACCGTATGCGTGAGGATAGGAAGGTTAAACAGATAAACGGATGAAAGCAACTTACTTTTGTCCAGAACTGTATACGGAAATGCGTCA
The DNA here is from genome assembly GCA_038088585.1 of Chrysina gloriosa. NCBI lineage: Eukaryota > Metazoa > Arthropoda > Insecta > Coleoptera > Scarabaeidae > Chrysina > Chrysina gloriosa. The sequence continues at coordinate 10,634,187 of CM076094.1, read as the reverse complement.
GGCGCCAACGTGGTTCTTCCGGTGACCGCCTGAACTAACGAATATCACAGTCGATGAGTGCGATACAAAAAATACAGGAATTTATTATATAAATTGCACCACAGTCCTTGCAATCACCTTCAATAGAAGAATTGTTAACTATTCTATGTTAATCGCGGAGTAGTGTAAGTTGAAGAAGCCAGGTAATTAAATTAACGATAACGGAACCCTTTCTGGTATCAATACCTAAGATGGAATTGTATTTTTCTTCTATTTTACGCCTAATTGTCGTCGGAAACATCAAGTTGTAGAAGACGCAGTATTCGCCATAGTGACCTTTTAAGAGTAACCCTAATTGCAATCACAAGAATAAGAAGACTGTGGCTAAAATAATATATAAAATCACCCTTACCACGATTTTCGTAAAATATCCAAGTATAATTTAATACTAAATTCCACCAGTTTTCCACCGAGGATGGCAACATAGTTGCAGAAATACGCACCTGATTTTATTTCCGAAAGGTGTGGCAAAAGATTAATTTTATTTATTTTGGAAATCAACGTATTTAATAACTTTGTATATATCACTTTATTTAAATCACACAGTGACTGTAGTTTCAACCGATAACGGTCATTTTCAAACTGTTTGACAGTTTTAAAAGTGGTATATACGAAGTTATTAAATTCATTTATTTCTATTGATAATGAAGTACCACAAAGTAACGGCTGAAATTATTAATTTTTTTATTTATTTTATATAATAGTTACTGCGGGTTATAATTTCCGTTAAATAGCCACTGAGATTGGAAAATCTTTGAATATTCTAGTCAGTTTGACATTTAATTCTTATGTTTCTCAAGCTGAACTACCTGTCTTCATAATTCCAATGATTCTACGATAACTCCAACGATGTTAAATACGTCTAGGTAGAAAGGGGAGTAACGGGGAAAATAGCCTAGACGAAATAGGTTAACTTCTTTTGATGTTTCTCGAGCTTTGGCAATAATTTCTTGCATCCTGAGGAGTACATTTGAATCTTCGTCAAAATTGGCTTCGGATATACGAAACTTCAGGTGTACTCGTCAAGGTGCAATAAATTACTGCGAAAGCTCGAGAAACATCAAAAGAAATTAACCTATTTCGTCTTCTTTCTAACTAAACCTAATTGCCACAGCCGTACTTCCACCTTACGATGTTAGATACGATTAGGAAGGTTCGAGCATTGATCCTCGTCGAATTGTTGTATGTGGAACAGTGTAAATCTTCGTTTTAAAAATTCTTGGGGAGTTGTGAACTTTTAAAGATGACTCGCTCGAGATTGGGAATGTTAAAGGGATTCAAGTTGGGATTTCGTCCGATCTTTTTTGAAAGCGGGCAAGTCCCGAAGGATCTCAAACAGTGATTCTATACGGTTTCCATTGTGTTCTACGTAATTGACGCTCCATTTCGATATATTCTGGCAGTAAATAACGTGAATTTTTCGTAGAATAACGAAAACAATCGATATTTCCATTAAGTGCCAAATTTCAAACCGTTCTAACTACTTTATTTATGAATCAATCGCGATCGAGTAGACCTTTCTATAATCAGATTTTGCTTGGGAATCGAATGGAAGAAGAACGAACGCAGTATCTTTAACGGTTCTCGCGCTGGAAACGAAATTTCCGTAATTTTTGGCAAGAAACTTTTTGAACTTCAAAGTACCACATCTCCGGAACGGTGAGAGCTAGGGATCTCCAGTTCATTTCATTTTAATTAGCTCATCGACTACTTCAAGCATACCGAGGGTGAACTTGCTAGCGCTATAGGAAGTATGCCATCTCGAAAAATTTCTATGCTTTGAGGTGGAAATTCTTTCGTATTCTTTCATATTTTTTGTGTCCAATCGCGTTCAAAATATGTCTATCCGATAGATTTTAGACGAGTAAGACGTAACGCTGTAGCCTTTACCTTCGATACCTGGACAATTGTGCTGTTTTGAAAATAACTCCTAAGATCCGAGATGTTAGGGATATTCAAATCATAATTCTGGCTGAATTCTGAAAATTGTGAAAAAATCGTATTTTTAGCATTATTCTTATACATTTCTCAAATTTACGTCTTCAAAACTATTTCTTCTAGAGAAAAAGTAGAAACATCAATAAAAACCTACATAATTCTTAAAAAATATCACTGAAGCTTATTCGGCAACTTTCAAGGAAATTTGTGCAAAGGAATGCAATGTAGGCTGGAGTGCAGTGCCTTAAAGCCTTGGAGTGCCTTAACCCCTTGCACTATTTTTCACGAGTCTGACTCGTGATGAAAATTTTAGGCCAAACTTGAATATCACGAGTCAGGTTCGTTGTTCAATTTCACGGCAAACGTGGATATCACGAGTCAGGCTCGTAATCGATATTTCGGGCCAAACATGAATATCACGAGCCGTGCTCGTGGTCTTAATCTCGGGCCACCAGGAACGCCTGAATGAGGTCTTATCTCTTCTTTCCTTTTCTTGAATGAATGGGTATTTTATATCTTGTTGTCTTTTGAATTTTGCAAGAGCACCACCGCCTGAAGTCAACACGAGCACGCCTATCTCGCACTCATTGTCAGTCGTAAGAATGGTCGTAAGATGTGTTCAAAGTTCCGACACTCAGTCTTCGCCGCTTCGACTCTTTTCGGGACCACTCAAGCGCCCGAGTTTGGCACGGCTGATTGTGAATTTCGGTGTAGTGCAAGGGGTTAAAAGTTACCAAATAAGCCTCAGTGAGGTTATTTTTGGGAGAATTATGTAGATTTTTATCTATATTTCTACATTTTCTTTGTAATTATAACTCTCTCCATGCTCTTGGAACTATTTTTCTACTATTCTTTTTAATCTCGCTCGAACAGCGATAAAAATTGAAAAATCTCTAATTTCAATTTCATTTTTCAAATTGGCGGAAATTAAATTCTCTTCTTTTCAAATTATTTCATTTGGGGCAAACGTGGGTAAGAGTTTTTGCCCCCTCCAAGCCGAATTGGAAAAAAAAACTTTTTTCAAAGGGCCCAACGAAATATTAAAATTGAGACATGTCAAATACGAAAACGATTAACGAAATTTTAGTCTGAAATCAATTGTTTCGGAAACTCCTGTTGAAGGAAGTACGTACGCTGTGCGACAGTTACCAGAATCCCCTTGATCTTTGTGAAGGTTTTACATTTAATAATCTAATTTTAAAATTCATCAAGCACAGATCAAAATTCATTTAACAAGAACTTAAACAATACGTGTCTGCCTATCGTCTCTAATAGCACCACCTCGAACCATAAATATTTCTTAAAATCCACGGTAAGAAGAACGAAACGTCGGTGTAGAATCCGTATTGCTCAGCTTGGGCGCATCCAAAACTGTTGGAGATGATCCCCACCAACTCGTACTGCCCATAATCGTTCCTAAACTGCAACGGCCCACCGCTATCACCATCGCAAAAACCGGATCCGCCTTCGGGATACCCAGCACAAAACAAGGACGAAGCCAAAGAACTGTTACATTCCTGTTTCGGCGTGATCGGCACGTAAGCTTTCCTCGGTTCGCAAGAAACACCCAAAGAATCCTCCCGATACACACCCCAACCGCTGATCAACGCCTTACGACCGTAAAACACCTGTTGAACGTCGAATCTCAACTTGGGCAAGCAGATCGGCGCGACGATCTTGCTAAAACTCAATCTCATACTCAACTTTAGAAGCATAACGTCCGCGTAGTACGTTCTGACGTCGAAATCTTCATGCTGGAGCAGTTTTCGCACCGATAATACGACCACGTCGTTACTATTCGAACACATATCGTGCTGTCCGACGACCACTTTGAATTTCTTCTGGTCGAAATCGTTACGGAAACAATGCGCCGCCGTCAACACGAACGTATCGGAAACGATGGAACCGCCGCACACCGTTACGTTGTCGTGTTGCACTTGTACCAGCCAGGGAAATTCGTGGTAACCGTTGACCTGTCCTCCGATTATTTTTAAAAAATCGATGTCACGTGTTCGATTGTCGTTGTCCGCGCCGCAATTGCAGTGTTTGTACGATGGAAGAAGGACGTTAAAGGGCGGTATTAGGGCGTACATTTGAATAAATTGGAACGGTACGATAAGGGTTATTACCGGTAAATACAGTCTTGAGCGTTGCATTGTCGGATATGCACTGACGGAGAAAGTTTCGGGTGAAAGGTGTAAATATTAATGCGAATTGTTGATTGTTGGTATTCGCGGTTATCTGGAGAGAAATTGTGTTATGATGAGGGTCGGTAATCGACGAAAATGATTTGCAGGTACATACAATGAATTCCGTTAAGAGGGAAAGAGGAAGTAAGCATATATAAAACTGATCCAGGACGTAAGTTTTGCAATATGTTTTCATTTGTATTTTATTACAGAAAAATCGACACACTTCAAACTACCTGTTTCGGCCTTACTCTCTGCATCAGTTTTGTGATAAAACGAACAAACGTACTACAGAGATATCAACAATTCCTGTCTACGACGTGACTACCAATTAGGCAACCCAAATCACAGCAGTTGGTAGTACACTATTGCTTTATGTCAAATATTGCAGAAAGTGGCGTATCATAAAATTTTAATTAGGGTGCGCATTTTTAAATGAAAAGAAATTGTTTTTACCCTTTACATTCACTTTTGACTTTATCGCTAGATAGATGGTAAGTTTTTATTAAATACTACATCCATCCATTGAACGACCAAATCCGCTTCTATACAACGAAGCAAAAATCGCAAACCTAAACATCGTCGCAAATCTCACGATTAAAACCTCGTACTATCGATCGACTACCGCCGTTCGCTTTGCTAACTTTGATTTACTTTATAAGCCGCCGAAATAATAGCCGGGATATTCCCTTGACATTTTTATTCGCAACTTCGCCACTAAGCAAATAGCATTTCCATGTTTTCCGGATCCGGGAACAGGAACGCTCGTCCCGTTTTATTAGGGGAACATGCGGATTTCGTACTGCGTAATGCGCGCCGTAATATCGCGTAGCAGAAGAAGGTTTTAGATTGGCGATGTACCGTAGAATTGGAAGTACCGATTCTCGTGCGGTATACGAGGATCTGTCGAAAAGGATAAATGACGATTTTTATTAGGGTTTATTAGGGAAAATCGTGAGATACTACAATGCAATTTGTCACAACTGGAATTGCTCAATTTGCGCCAACAGTCGACTTCCACGAATGCCTACTTATCAAAGTTGTTACGTGCACAAATTTCATTACTTTCGTTTCGGAAATATTTCACAGAAGAGTCTGCTCATGAATAACATAAGCAGTAATATGGACAAAGCTGATGCTGATAAGTAGAAGGAACATGAAAGACAAAAGAAATAAGTATTGCCACCGAGACCAAGGTATTTAAGGGTGCATATATACCAATGGCAACATATGAAAGTGAAGTATGTGCCATGAGTAGCATTCGAGTCCGAGAAAGTGCATTAACGACCGAAACTATCTAAACCTAAACGAAGAAACAAGAAACTGTAATATTATCCTTATCGGTTTTTTGAGCTCCGTATAGACTCTTCAAGTAGAGGGCAGTAAACGTCGGTATTAGCTAGTGGCACACGACAAAATTCTAAGCAAATTTTGATACAATTATTCAGAGTTGTAGCACGATGACGAAACGCTTGCCCACGAAAGATATCCCATTTTTAGAAATTCAAACGAAGTCGTTCTTCTTCAATTTAATCACTGCGCGTGACCTCGAATTATCCACGCGCGGAAAGTCTAAGATTCCGACCTGCAATTAGTCCCCGTGTGATTTACTACGCCACGTTGATCCAAGCTTTCCACCTGAAAGCGGCGAAAACGTCCCTCAACTCCTCCGTCGAAGGTAGATGTGTACATCGCCGGCTCATTGTGCGCAAACAGGGTACCCGAAGGGTTGTATCCTCCGGCCCACCTTTTCCAACCCCCTCGCAATCCCGCATACACCCGACACACGAAGACGGGACGTGAAAATACTGGAGGGTGGGGGAAGGGGTGCCTTCCCAGCTCGCCGTCGGCACACTCTTCAACTCGACTTCAATACGAAACCCCGTACATGGAGCGCGAGCCTCGTTAATAGTGCGAGCGAGAGACTTCCTCATCTTATTAGCTGATGCTTTCCTCTATTGCCACTACCGACGTCACGCGCGTTTGTTTATTTCGGGACCGGTTTCTTCGTTCGTTTCCTCGTCTTTCTCCCGCATTGTCTCGCTGTTGTCGGTTCGTTACGAAATTAAGAAAATCCGTTTCGTTCGTCGTTCGGGTTTCGCTTTCTCGAACGGCTTACGTATATTAGGGGGATAATTTATGCGTCGTCGGTTAGAGTTGAACGGAGCAGTTTACGGAGAAAATTTGGAGACGAAGTCGTTCTGACTCACAATCAGTGTTTCCCAAACATTTTTTGAAGCGCGACCTCATTCTAGGTGAAAATTCTTTTCGCGGCCCCCTTTTTGTGCCGTACCCGATTTTGTTAGTAGAAAATAGAACGACCGTACACGCACCTTACTTCAAAGTAGGGAGCGCGTTTATTACTTGCGCCATCTATATTGGAATAGCGCTAGCTTTCTGTGCTTTATTTTCTCGAACTTTGAGCACGTTCAAGACAGAACACTGCAATAGTAGATCTTTCTAAAAGTATCCGCATCTTCAAACCTTCTACCTTACAGAGTTAGATAGAAAGTGTTAGATGTTCGTACATATGAGAGTTCAATTACGAAATTCGGCCATAATGTACTAATTGCGCATTTTGCAGCTATTTGATAGAAAGTGTTAGTGAGGGGATGGTAAGCCGATAAAAAATCCAATAAGTGAAATTAAGGTATTTTCCTTTTCCACACGTATATCAGAAGAAACGCGGTAAATGCGAGACGGTGGTCATTGCAACTTTAGGTGCTCTACACTACCGCAACTTAGGACCTCTGGATTATTTACTTAGAACAAAAAAAATGATTATTACGTTATGTTCCACCCAATACTAAACAATCACAATTACAATACTCGCTGAAAGAATGATTACATAGGGCAATTCAAACGAATAAATAATGCAAAACTCTCTGCGAACTATTATGCTGAAAAAGTATATAATCATTTGCCAGAGAATATGAAGACGCTAAATACAAAGCAATTTACTATTAAAGTAAAGGAAATGTTATTAAAACAGACATTATGTTCAATTGACGAGTATTTTAATACGGTATATTAATGTTTGTGTTTATATCTGTTAACGTTAATGTTTGTGTACCTACATATTCATTTATTTTAAACGTGATCCGTAAATTGTACATTATACAACTTGTACATATGACAATGTTAATGGCAAGGTAATATGGTTTTTAAAGAATAAAGATTTCAACAATTTTTCGCAAATCAATTTGACACGCACGAATCCCGAGGAGCGACGTACATCCCTCTGCGTTCTCGATAGTACCCCTTTCTCCCCCTTTGCCCCGTCGTTTGAGGTTGTTTAATTAGATTAAAGCGGATCTTCGACCCATTAAGACGTCACGTTCCTTTTTGGAACGTCCCATTAAAACGACGACGGACGTTCCTAACCGAGCTCGCGCTCCGCTCCCTTCTCCCTCCTCGTCCAACTTGCGTTAATTTACTGCACTCCTGCATTCGATCAGACTGATTTGTATCGGCAGACGGTCCTCGACCGATATTTAATCGACGCTCGGTCGACCGTCGATTACGAGGTAAGGGCATATCGCTTCGTACTACGTCGATCCGTTCGTTCCGGTAAAATATGGAGCGCTGTCAAACGCAAAATTCGCTCAGGATGCGGATTTTCGAAGGAAAATCGGTCGAGTTATCGCGTCACGTCGGTATGATGATGTAAATGTAAATAAGGGAGAAGAAAATGGACCTAAGAAGGTGTGGAATTAGGTAGTACTTCCGGCACGGCGAGGTAACAGTATACCAAACTTTAGGAGAAAATGATTGCAACACCTCGAGGTGAATGTACGTAGATGAAGTGGATGGGGATAAATCATACATTTTTGATACATCAAACGTAAAAGGAAAACAGACGAAATTAACTTTAAAGCTACTGGTCGATCACGTACGTAGGTCATTCGGTAATTGACTCATCCCTAACCCCCTAAAATTTTTACAATTTTTTCTAAGAGTGATTTTGGCGGGACACTGTTTATGAAAGCAAATGATCCCCAAGTCGTGCCTCTAAAATGTTTGTACGTTTCTCCCTGGTGGTGACTCTGGAAGTTTACCTAATTTTTCTCTCTTACTGTTATAGCTATATACCTTCAACTTTGCTTCTTGTGCTAAGCAATCATTTGTTGGATCCGGGCAGGTTTCATGAAATGAAAGCTTCTTCGGGAAATTTATAATCGTGTAAACCATCTTCTTTCTTCTCCTGAACGGTAATGACGGTCTGGGTAGGCGATCGCAAAGATAGCATGCGTTCATATTTTTCGTACATCGTCGGCATCTATCGAAACGCAATCGCCGCCGATAAACGTACATATACGAATTAATATTATCGTTGTGATCGCATCACCGGCCGCCTCGGTCCAGCAAAAGAAGGATTTCCACTATTCTAAGTTTCCAGGTCGTTGCTATGACTGGATGGAAAATAACCGTATGACCCCGAAATTTTGCCAATAATTCCAAAAATGGCTTCATAGTTCCTCATATTCCAACTAATTTCAAATATTTCCAAAGAAAGCCTCCTGGTTCATCGCCAATTCGCAATCAAGCATGTGGAAAGTGATTAAAACCACTCTATCACATCGGCAAACTTCTCATGGCCCAATTGTATAAGCAAAAGTAGCAGTGGGCAAAAGATAAAACCATTGTTTCGTAGCTGTTTGGCACATACTTCACCAGTCCTTACGGGGGCTCCTGATCGCCGGACAGGGCAACACCAACGAAAGTAAGGTAATTGGAACTTCATCGTAAAATCGGTTCAAAGCTTACAAGACCGATCTCTTTTCTGCTTCTGTAATTGGGTTAGTTAACCCAAAAGTAAAGTTTGTGTGCCGCTCGACTGTGTGGGAGCCGAGTCCAATAGTTGCGTAGCCAGGTGGCAGTTTTTCCTTTCGCCATCCCTTGCAAAGAATTCGGGCCATCCGAAGGCGACTGCGCTAGATGAACAAACCTACCACGTTAACTTCCTCCAGTTACCACCCCCTACTTGAGACAAGCAGTTATCGCCGTATCTTCTCTTTTTACAACATTTCGATTAAAAACTTCTGAAGCACTCGATTTTAGTTTCTAAACTTACACCCTCTTATATGAGCGACAATAAGGCGATAATCCAAGATGCCATTCTCGCTTCAACTATAACATTTTCCATACCCTTCACATTCGAACTCAACAACAACAACGGCGGTAGTAACGCCGCATCACCAAGAAGGAAATTGGGCCGTTATCGGAGTTAAATGCAAAGAGAGATAGCCTTTCGAAGGGGTCGGATCGGGATCGGGACGAAGAAATTCTCATCACTATCTGGTCGATTCGAAGCGAAGCCATATTCGTACATATTTCCAGTTTCGTGCATGTACTCCTCGCGCTTATTGCTTTCTTATTCGACACACACACTATAACCCTCCTCGAATACTCCGGTGGCTGCGTTCGTCGCGCGAACCCCAGGCAACCGGGGGCGCGTATTGATTGTCGACAACTGCGCTAAGAATCTCCCGCAAAGCGGGCCTTCGAAGTCGTCGCGCCTCCTCGTATTGTTGTAGAGTTATCGTCGCGTCGGTCTGTAATTTTCGCCCTCTCCGTTCGCCCTCTCCGTTCGCCCTCTCCGTTCGCGGTCTCTTCTCAGTTTTGACGCTTTTGGCGGCGAAGTAGGAGGGCGCTCTTTGAAGTCGGATCTTATTCCGTACGTTTACGTCGTTACCGGCGTGAGATTCGAGTAGATGGAAAGAGTATCGATTTTGATGGCGAGGACGTTCGGACCGGAATCGGAACCGTCTTTTCCCGGTTTGGTGGAAAATCGAGGGAAATTGGGGAACGGACATAACGTGCTTCCGTAATGAAGTTGCGATCTGCAATGGAACTCGATCGTACGTTTCACGACATTTCAAAGATTTTCAGGTCATTCTGGAAACGCAATTCCTTTTAAGTGTTACTGAGGATGACAATCTAATCGCTAAAATAGGAACTTTCCCCGGGCTGCATCGTATGAGCTGATAACGTGGACCTGCTGTAATACAATTTTAAGTTTTGACGTCAAAGTCGTATTCTACATCTTCGAAAACATCTGTACACAGAATTTCGTCCAACTTAGAACCTATTGATTGTTTCCTGAAATTCCAAAGGGGTACCCCTTGAAGTTTTGAAGAAAATCGAAATGGTCGGAAGTACGATTTATTGCACATCAAATGAAAGCTCTTCCAGTGCAGATTAGAGATAAAATAATTTCGGGTATGATAGACGGTTCATTGAGGAAATATTCAATGAGAAAGTGAAAAGTGGTTCTGGACGAATCGTCCTGGTACGCTCTAACACCCAAATGAAGCAAATCTCACAAGTATTGACGTCAAAATCGTGTTCTACACCTTCAAAAACACCTGTACACAGAATTTCGTCTAATTTAGAACATATTCATTTTTTCTGTGATGTCTTCCAAAGGGGTACCCCTTTGAAATTTCGAAGAAAATCGAAATGGTCGGTAGTAGGATTTATTACACATCAAATGAAAGGCATTTTCATGCAGATTAGGGAAAAAATAATTTCGGTTCAGTGAGAAAATGTTCAATGAGAGAGTGAAAAGTGGTTCTGGACGAATCGCTCTGGTACGCTCTAACTCCTAAGCGAAGCAAATCTTACGAATTTTGAGGTCAAAATCGTATTCTACACCTTCGAAAACATCTGTACAGAGAATTTCGTCTAATTTAGAACATATCAATTTTCTTCTAAAATTTCAAAAAATAAGCATAATGTCTTCCAAGTCTTCGTAATTTAACGTATAAGAACGAATGAAATAAAACATTATTCATAAAATATCCGAAAGAGATTTTCCACAACTTAGTTCTACTGATTTTTGAAACGGCGGAAAATAGGGGACGGTTAATTTTTCCCCTTTTTATTTTTTATGTACGAAAGAAGTAAGCTTATCTCGTCCTTCACTCTAATCGTGTGTGAGGCATACAAAATAATTTTCTGGGAAACGGCTTGCAACGATGCTCGTCCCTGGTGAAACATCCTTATATAACTAACATATTACGTCGCCAGCATTTCTACAAACATGCGAAAGAAAGATTAAGTACCATATTAAAGGTTACATTCTAGTTTGAATAAGTCTTAAACGTCAAAAAATTTGAAAGAATGATTATGTAAGTAATTTAGGTAATTTTCCGGAGACAATGAGAATGGTAACAAACCTTACAAAGACTAATATTACTTAGCTATTTAATTATAATAGACTGAACAAGGTGTAACATTGAATGGGGCCGCTATCACCATTTAGAAGATTTGCATTTTTACGTATGCGTATCGCTTCGTACGCATCAAGTTCTCGCGGCGGATTAACCGGTTTTATCAATTTCAAATTTTCCATTTTTAATGCCGTGCGAAATTCGACGCGTATTTTCTTCTACTTTTACGTTACTTTTTACGTTATATTTTCATCCTATCAATCGCGGTCCGGGAACTAATTCTTTTCTAACAATGACCTCAACATTATCCAAAATTTTACAAACCCTTTTAGTTCGTTACCAACTTTGCGCGGACAAAAAAAAAACGAAGGAAAAATTCATCACGATTAACCGATGGTAAATTCGAACGGACACAATTAACGAAGCGATTTTTGACGGCGAAAACGTAAATTAGATAAATATCGGACGCGGAAACGAACGTCGCTACAATCGGGTTTGAAATATGGGCATTACCGCGCCGGTTCGAGGGACGGAAGTATACCGAGCGAACCGGCAATTTGCAGAACGATTTGCATACATTTGCATCGTCGATAGTTTAACCGATATTCGAGCTGTACGTCCGGTTTTCCGCGTCGACGACGACGGATCGAACCGGGTTTCATTTCGATTAAATAACTAGTAGAAAGCGATAACTTTTTTGTTCTTTAATTTGCCTTCAGGTCTCCCCGGGCAGGGTATTTTGTGTAAGCTTATAATAATGCTAATAATTTGGTAATAGTAATAATAACAACAATAATAGTCAATTTGGCAACAATTATAATGCAGTCGAATCCCCCTAACTGCCAGGTTTGAATTCCTTCCTAAGTCGACACTGTCACAACTTGAATTCCTCCTTAAGTCGATACTCGCACAACTTTAATTTCTTCCTAAGTCGACACTGACTCAACTTAAATTTTTCCTATGTTGATACACGCACAATTTCAACTTGAATTTCTACCCAAATCGACCCTCCCGGAACCTGAAGTTCTTCCCAAGTCGACAGCCGCACAATTTGAATTTCTCCTGAAATCAAAGCTTCCGGCTTAAATTTCTCCGTAAGTCAACACTATCACAACTTCAATTCCTTCCGAACTCAATACCCCCACAACTTGAATTTCTCCCTAAATTGATACTAGCACAACTTGAATTTCTTTCTAAGTCCAAACTGTCAAGCTTAAATTTGTTCCTAAGTCAAGACTGTGACAACTTCATATCCTTCCAAAGTCGACACTCCTACAACATGAATTTCTTCCTAAGTCAAAATTGACTAAAATCTTTTATAGATGTAAAACTTTACATTCTAGGCCGTTAATCATCCATTTGTTGTGTTTGTGTTTTTTACAATAAATATTTGAAACTTTTAACGTTTTACGTTTCTTTATCTCTTAATTAACTATCCTCTCAACCTTTGAGAGTCATAGAATTTTTAGTCACGTTTTTGCTAAAAATTTCTCCAAAGCATCAATTTTGACCGGCTTAATGAAAATTGACGTCGTGATCCATGCTTTATTGTTAGCCTTCCACATCACACACAATTTCCTCACGATGGCATCGTTTTTCTCAAAACACTCGGCGACTTTCAGAGCGATACAACAGTAAAGACTTCACTTCGAAATCTCCACTAGCGAGTTTCCACAGAAAAAGGAATGTCTTGGAATTGCTTTTTTCTCCTGCATAATTTAGGTAGTCTTTGGCATTTTCTTCCAGAAAGAAGCTCGTTTCATCACAATTGGAAATTTTGATGTGGGAGGAATCCTTCAGCCTCTACGTACTTCTTGAATTCATCAACGAATCTTTCGGCTTTAAGTTTGCCCGAATTCGTAGCCTCGCCGTGCCTTACCACGCTGCGTATGCAAGTTCGCTTCTTTAATTTGTCGAGCCACCTTTTCCCTTAACTCTTAAAAGCCGGCTTTTCCAAATTAAATTTAAAATTATATCAGTGTGTTCATTGTATTTACCAGATAAGGGGAAAAATAATAAAAAAAATCATAAAACATTTTTATACGTTTAATTCAAGAAACAAAACCAGTACCAATTTTGATACTATAGGCATTTAGGGCCTATACCGCTTATGTCGTTCTAACTTTGTTGTTGAAACATTGTTATCGCATAAAGATACCTTACACTTCCAGACCCAAGAGGTGAGCTTCCTACAGTTTATATATTTTGGAATGCCTGAAGTATCAAAATCGATACTCATAAAAATCAGGGATTTTCTTCAAACAAAACAGGCACTTGCTAAAAGCAATTGCATTGTGTTAAAAACAAGATACTCACCTACCTCAAATATATTTCTATTTTTCGAGAAAATGAAATGCGTCAAAGATTTATTCCGTCAAAATTTCTCTAAGAACGACTTACTCGTTCAGTACGGGGAAAAAGAAAATGTCGACAACGGATATTCTTTTGTTCGTAAGAACTTTAGGCAATGGTATCACACATACACTCAAATACTAAAAACGAACTAATTGCAAGTTCGGTATCCAAGTTTGAAACTTTAGGCATTTAAGAAACGTCAAAAATGTCGGTCTTTGACGTTGTAATTTTTAAGTTTCTTCTCTTAACTTATTAATAGTTTTATCCCAATTTTCGATAATTCTTTTTGATCTTCATATTTTGGCTTTCATCGATCACCATAATAAATATAATAATAATAATAATAATGATAATAATAATAATAATAACAATAATAAGCTTCATTATAATAAAACATAATTTTCTGGTTAATTTAACAAGTTGGGAGCCAATTCCATATTAAAATTTACGCCAAAACTGTGCCAAATTCGCCACCTCTACTTCCACCCACCCCCTACCTTTCGACAACCTATATTTTAATTAGCGGGCGAAAACAATATCCAACCGCACACCGTCCCCGGGCCGCCTTCGTTTCCCTCGCCGCCGAAACGCGGCGCCCGGCGAAATTATTCACGATTCAATTATAGATCTATAATTAGATACGCGCCCCTACCTGGCAGGTATGCAAACAATTTAGGTAATTCGATACAAAGTCAAATTTACTGCTTCCCCGTCGTCTCTCTCCCTCGCGCCGTGCGTTCGACCCCGAAGCGACGGTATCGCGTCGGTCGTTTACGTACATATAGTACGAAGGCGAAACGGCGAGACCCCGCCGTCCTCACCGCCACCGCCGTCGCCGTCGCCTCCGTTGTCTTCGTCACCGCCGCGGGTGCGAATCGGTAGGTAATTGAAGTCGCGTCGCGACTCGCGGCTCGAATTTCCTACAGGTGTCATGTGGTGCAAGTACACGATGTAAAGGTGTTAAGGAAACCTTTTGTGTATCGCCCGCTATTAGATTACGGCGCGCGGGGTAATTATGTTAGAGCGGTTCGTCTTCGCCTCGAACATCCGACGATACGTGACGATTTGGGCGTTTTGCTTCGCGATGGTAACGGGGGTGGTAGCAGTGGCGGTGTTGGATTTTGGCTGGATCGGGGGATTCGGGGTTTGCTAAAATTTTAGGGTAGGTTTGTTCGGTAGATATATCTTCATCCGAGGTTGGAATATGGTCATGGCGGCCTCAGATAGCATCACGTCCAACAAAAGCGAGTTGAATATTTATCCATCGGGCGTATAACTTGAAAATGAGGGATTTATAAGAGATGGCGTAAGTTATACTAGACACCTCAGAATCATACTGTAAATACTTCCATGGCAATGCTTCATCGTATGGCTTTAGTTGGGAGTAGGTGTCAATTTGCCGAAGCGTTAACATTCTAACTTTTTTCGTGTTCAAACATGTTAGCAGATTTGCCGAAAAAAACAGCATTTGCAAAAAGTTTTCAATTCGAAGAAAAGGGCTGCTGAAAGTCATCGAATATTGTCGGAAGTTTACGGTGAACATTCTCCGTCGTTGAAGACATGCGAGTTCTGGTTTCGACGCTGTAAAAGTGATGGGACCAGAAGGGAATGATCTCTTATGAGCTGTTAAAACCTCATAAAACTATCGCGTGGCAGTTGAACCGTCAACGTTTGATTCGTTTGAAGAGGGCATTGTAAGAAGGACGACCAGAATATGCGTCTAGGCACGAGTCACGACAGTGCTCGGCCTCATATTCACCGGTTAAAAACTATTTACAGAATAGTGGGTGGGGAAGTCTTATCGCATCCGCCGTATTCACCAAACATGGCCCCTTCTGATTTTCATTTGTTTGTGTCAATGCCGGATGCTCTTTCAGGAATATGGTTTACTTCAACTGAAGGTACCAAAAGTTGGCTTGATTCCTTCTTGGTCGCAAAAGATGAACGGTTTTTTTTTTTTTGGTAAGATACCCATGGATTACCAGAGAGATGCCAAAATGTTATAGATTTCGATGGACAATACTTTGAATAATGTACTCGTTGATGTGAAATAGAAATAAAGTTATAGATCCAATATATAAATCGTGATCTACATATAAATACTTACCTTTTCATTACCTCCATGGCTTTTTTACAAAAGCTGTAAATTTCAAATTTGTCTTTGAATGACGTTAAAACGTTGTGCAGGTAATCGAAGACAAAACCGAATTGAATAAATACAATAACGGTTTCTAAACAACTACTATTAACAGCTAAGAATAAGGAAGGCGTGGTTAAAATAATATATAAAATAAATAGAATTACCATTACCACAACTTTCGAAAAGAAATCCAGTTACGTATTTCGGAAACTAAGCACTTTAGAGTTGTACAGTGCTCGTTGCGTGGTGTTCGTCTCCGGCGCTAGCTAGTGATACTTAATTCCACCATATTGCCACTGAGGATGGCAACTTAGTTGTCGAAATACGCATCTGAATTTAAAGTGCTTATGATATTTATAACCTACCTTTATAATGTTCTAAGGATTTGCATGTACATTATAAAGTAATAAAACTTTGATCAAAACGAATACTAAGAAATGTATATTCAATGCTAAAATCATTTTCCCTAGAAATGTCCAACGTGTGGTCCAATTAGAGATGAAACTCAATTATGGAGGCGTTCCTTCATCTTTGAAAGTGCTAGAGAGTAATCGTCCAGTATTTACAAGTTTACTAGGTATCCTTTATATGTTATTACTTCAAAAACTCGTTTACGCATTGTAAAAATGAGGTTTGGTAAAGCGTTGTCGCCTAAATTCTCCCCTTCGACAAACGAGTGCATGATAATTTACGTACACCGAACTGACGCTGTCACTCCTCCAAATTTTAATATCGCGCCTTGCACGTAAGTGGGGACTTCGTCAGTCGGATTTACACCATTTAATGATAACTGATCGTGCACTCTTTTGTCGAAACTTACTCGCTACTTACTCGTTGATGGCCTTTCACGCAGTGAACTTTTATTCCCCACAAATTTTCTATTGGGTTTAGGTCCAGAAAGCGCGCTGCCCACTCGGGAAACGGATATTTCTACTACCAAGTCGAAACCTTAGTTTCATCAAAATCCAAATTTTAGTCAGAATGTTGCTGCAGGAATGGTACTAAACTAAAATGTAGTTGGCACTTTTCATTTTAGATGGCCTGAGCTGCAGTTCGAGGAATCTTTCCTTTGGAAATGCCCCCCAGATCGTTACTGACCCACCTCCACAGTTGTACCTTAGAAAAATAGAGGGGTTCTTTCCTTAAATCCTGCCAATAAAAGTTTCGGTTATTTAGTCTATCTAAATTTCAGTTTTCTTTCTCATCACAAAATATCATGCACAAGGGAGAAAATCAAGGGTTAAGCAAATAGAGGTTATGTTCATTTGATGCTCATTTGATTTACCGAGGACCAATTACGGTCCATATTTTTCCTAGCAAATTCAAGACGTGCGTCCTTATACATCATCAGTACGTAAAGATTTCTAATCATCTAACGAATGACTTAAAAAGTATGTCTATGGACAGCTTTAAAGGAATACTGAAAAGTGTTTTAATTGAAGAGCCATTTTGTTCACTAGATGAGTATTACGCAAAAAAGTTTTAGTACATGGCGCTCATATTGTAAGCTTTATTAGTGTACTTTTGCAAACCATTGTATACAATGTTTGTTATTTATTTTATTTTATACTGATTTTATATTTTTCATATTATATTATTGTTAATGACGTATATATTATAGAATAAAGAGGCCCAGACCAAAATTTTGCCTTTTTCCACTTCGTAACTAACAAATGTTCTAGTTAATGAAAAATCTGCAAATGGGTTATAATTATGAAGTGGTAAATTTGCCAGCAAAACAAAGCCCCTTCACGTTTGCATTGGAAAATATCGGAATGTCAAATGTTATGTCAAATCAGACTTGTCACCATAAATTGCTCACGATGCAAGACATAGTACTTACCATTCACTTATTATTAATAGGGAATTAATTCTCCAATTTGTATATTTTAATATCTTCTCCCGTGTCATGTGTGGGCTATAAATTAAAAACAAAGGTTTTACTATAATTCCGTAAATCGAAATTTTTCTATCTGGCCTAAACGATGTCTTTCTTAAAAAGATAAAATCTGCATGACCCTCCATATAACAACCAAATTAAGGTGAGTTACGGCTACCGAGTAACTGTGCAAAAGCTTACTAAGTAAGCACAATTTGCATTGTAGGCCAATAATCCACGTTGCCATTCTTCCCTAACCAATCCAACTCCACGTCATCTCCTTCTACGCATAATACCGCATATCCCACCCCGTTTCGTCCGGTTTCGCGCCAGCTCGTCGACGTCGAACAAAAAAAAAAAATTCGCCGGATCGCATCGCCGAAACGTTACGCGAGCGAAAAGGACGCGTCGAGCACGAAAATTGCCGCGGTTTTTGCCGACTCCTCGACGTTCAACTCGCCGGAGCTGCGCCCGTCCGTCCGTCGTCGGTTCTTTAATTCGCATCTACACGTTTTACATGTTTTAATTAACTCCCCGCTCCTAAACCGGGGCATTTTCAGTTCGCTCGGCGAGAAACGAAGCGTTCAGCCGGACAAAGCCTTTTCTCCGCGGCGCAAATTCGTCAGTGTCTGCTCTCGCTCGTGGCGCGTGTGTGCGAGAGGAGAGCATGAAAAGAGCCGAGAGCTCGCCGATTTTGCGATGATGGTTTCGGCGAGAGTTTCGTCACTGAAAATGGGAAAAAGGGATATTCGACGTTAATTCGAATGAGTTTCGGGCATTATGTGATTAAATGTATTCAGAGATTTCCACGCCTTTCGGATTATGAGTGATTCCCGTCTTTGTAAAAATCCACATTTTCTAACTGTGGAAGCTATCAAATGCTTGCCATTAGTATGTTTTAAGAATGTTTTTAAACTGGGAGTTATGGACCAGGAGTTTTATGATACAAGAGCAAACATTCCTGGTTGAATTTTTAAATTTCTGTTTCTATGTATATCATTTTTATTGGCATACTCTATGCTTCATTATGAAATCAATAAAGATATTATTATTATTGGATGATGGATTGTCGAATAAACGAGATTCCACCGTACACGTAACTTTTCTTGACTTCAACTAGATTCTCATTTAATACTTAGCTTCCAGTATGGAAATGGTTAAAATCGAAAAGATATCCGAGCACTCGAACGTGTCCCTCTCTCTCTGTCTCTCCCTTTCGGAAACGCGTCGAGTCGAAATACGTACGTACGTGTACTACTACCAGTAATGATACGTTCGACGTCCTTAATTCCCGTGATGTATCCGTCCATCCATCTCGTGGCGATATGTGCCGCGGCGCCATTATCCGTGCAGATAAATCAATCTCAATCAATACGTATTACTCGGAATCACGGCCGGAAAACTCCGGTAGCGCCGTCCGCCTCGACGAGGAGAGAATTACGGCCGACGCCCGGAGCCAGAAATATTACATTAATCGTTCGGAACCGGTAACGAGCTGCGAAACCGAATGGCGGCGGTGGCGGAGGCGGCGTTGTAGAAAAATGTCGGGATTTAGGGGATCGAGGGCTCGATTCTGCGTGGACGCACGAATTTTCGTTTTGGACAAATTTACAAGTTACACGTCTTTCGAGTCGTTGAAAATACAAATTGGAGTTCATGCGTTACGATATCATTCTTCAGAAAAAATTATGTTTAAAGTTTATTGAATTTTGTTATTGTTTTGAGGTCAGAGAAAAAGCTTCTAAACTTGTAGCATTACCCGTATCTTCCTTTCTAAGTTTTGTACGAACGTGTACGTGGATGTATCGTAAACGTTCCCGAATGAATTGGTAGTCAATTTGAAAATTGAATTCTTCTGTTATCGTATAGTAATAAGGTTTCGAAAAATTTTTCGAGCTTAGAAATGACAGGAGAAGAAGAAAAATGGAATTTGCTATTCATACGACTCGGTATTTAAAGGTATAAGCCAGAAATAAGTTGTTGACACCGCCTACGATTATCTAAGAATATCCAGAGTAGAACATCGATTTGGCTTTATATATTGCTGAGTCATAATGAATAAATCAACATTTAGACGGGAAAGAATTCGGAAACTTGGCACAGTAAAAAATCAAGGCGAACGTCCCTTATATAAATAAAGAAATCAAAACGCCAGTAAAATTTGGTCCATATGTTCAGCGAAGTTAGGTGGCTATTAGTATAGGTCGTACCGGTCTAATTTGGTTCATCTGATTTAAATCCGATCGATTATCGATTTATTGTAACGAGAATTGTCCAATTCTTGGATACCAAAGAACAACAAAGAAAGAAACAAAAAAATGAAAGGATGGTTGAAAGAAAGATCGTACTTTATAACTTTCATAACTATGGAATGTGAGAATGTCAAATATGTAGGATTCTGCGTGTGGTATTTCACAAATTCGAATTTATAATCGTATTTTGCCCTGTCTTCACGACCATTAATCTTAATAGTTTCTAACTGGAATGTGTTTGTTTCAAATATATCGGAATTTTGAACACCATTTAATATTTGATGGTGATATGTGTTCTTTCGAAAGCTCACATTTCACTGGACTTCATAAGAAAAATCTTTTTCTATGCCTTCGAGAATGCAAATGTGCTCTGAATCAAACCATCTTTGGAAAGAAAGAAATAGAACCCAAGATCAAACAGATAGTATACAATGCAGTAGTAGCCCCCACAATAATGTACGCAAGTGAGTCGTGGATAATACAGCAAAAATACGAAAGCAAAATAACAGCTATGGAAATGAAATTTTTGAGAAAGATCGTGGGGAAAACAAAAATGGACAGAATAGAAAACGAACAGATAAGGAATATGATAAATCAAGAAGATATACTAAAAAGAATTGAAAAATGTCAACTGAATTGGTACGGCCACATAATTAGAATGGAGCAAAAGAGTTTGACAAAAAAATAATAGAAGCCAAAAATAACGGGAGAAGAAAAAGGGAAGACCAAGGAAGAAATGGATTGACAGAATCAACGAATTAGGACGAAAGCGAGGGAAGACCATAGCAGAAATGAGAATGAGAATGAGTACAGACCGGACACGATGGAAAGAATGGATTAAATCGTCGTAAGATCCAAAAATAATCCGACGCTGAAAGGCATAAGGATTAACGAGTAGTAGAAGAAGAAGAGAATGCAAATGTTGGACAATAAATCGTATTTAACGCCTTCAGATACATCAAGAAAAGCAAGCATTGATTGACTTCCTGCCAGCTTCCTAGAGTCTTGGAATTTTGTACCTCTTGATGCGTAGATGACGAACTGCATGGTGGCACGATAACCCAGTTTCTTGTACCTCAAATGGATAGAATAGTTCTTAAATACATGGCATAGGGTTCATCCGTATAGTACAGCTAATTTTCATCGAAGCATATTTAGAAATTGTACAGGTGAAGAAATGATTGAAGATCCCGTAAAATTTCAATCAACTTACGGAATGTTTGCAGAGACATTTACAATACTTTTGTTTTTGTTTCGAGTTGGACCTTGTATCAAGAAATCGGACACAAAATTTCGGGACACTAGAAAACCAAAGGAAAATTATTATCATTTTTATTTTTATATCTTACAAAGTTTGTAAAAATGCACAATCTTTAATAATTGTACTTGGAGATAGTATAGGTGTACTTATTTGGCTTGAAGAGCGCATAGATTGTTCTTGAGAATTGTTTGACAACACTGAAAGAGGGCGAAAAATATTATTTGGTGGTGATGTCTTGAGTATTTCACCATAGTTTTTCGTTTGAACTCATGTTTTTTGGGCGTTTTTCATTTGAAACGAATCAGGCAGAAGCCTTTTTAGAAATGGCAAGTCATCGTCTTCTGTTATTTCCGGTTGACATCGCTTATTAGAAACGAAATAACACAGCCCGACAAAAAGAAAATTGCTGCATCAAAAATAACTGATTTTAAATATTTCAAGAACTCTTATTCCAAAAATACATCAAAAGATCTGACTTTAAATATTTCAAAAATTTTGATTCCAAAAATACCACTTTGTTTCTTGTATCAGCTCTAGTTTTTGAAATAAACAATAATTCATATATAGTAAGTCTAGGATAGATGGACCACTTTTTTAAAATGATTCGTATCTTTGCTAAAACTTAAAATAAAAGTATAATTATTTTTCTTTGGATTTATTAAGAAGTAAATTATTATATAACACAGGCAAAACTTAAATATATTTACTTAAGAAACACTAAATTTAAAGACTCTAAAAAGTCTTTTTAGGTAGATGGACCACGTCCCATAGTCCCGGGTTAGATGGACCACCGTGTTTGGGTGAGATAGACCAATATGAAAACCTAATATAATACATTTCTACTTCCTTCTAGATGCTATTTTGCCATATGCATCGCGTGTATTAACATATTTAGTGCAACCTTCATGCATCCACCCTTTACAGACAACGCAACAGATCCAGTCTTCTATTTTTGATGTTTTAAAGTTATCCTCTCCACAACCACTGCATTCATTTTTGTTTTCATCTTCATATTCACTACTATCATCTAGGACATGACTTTCAGAGTCCGAAGAATCGCTAGATTTAACTCGCTGTTTCCTTAATTGACGTTTTGGCTTTTTTGTTTGTTGCTTCTTTCTATTCTTTAGTGAATTTATTCTTCCGCCAATATTAAGAATTTCAGTAAGCTGACGTGCGCGCCTTTTGGTCTGTTTGACAGACGTAGAGGCAGGAATTGGTGATATATTATCTAACAATTTTCAACAAGTCGGTCAATTTTTATCATATTACCAAGCTTTATTCTTCGTTTCGACGTTGTTTTCGAAATGCCAAATGCTCTAGCGGTCTCATTAATTCCTATTGTACCGTTCTTCAACGCTTCCACTGCATTATGTAGTGATTTTGATCTTTCTTATGTTCGTTTTCGGATATAAAGGTTCGGCATGTCTATAATTAAACAGGTAGGAGTATAGTATATATATATATATATATTCATGCAATAATGAAATTCATGCAGGTTCTATGTGGTCCATCTCTCCTTGAAATTACTTAATCCATCTACCCTAAACTTAAAGGTGAGATGGACCACTGTTTTATTTTTCTAAGCGTAACGCGATACTAGCATTTTCGAAGTTAGAATATCGTACGTGCAACAAACATGCCTAATAATGCATGCAAACTATAATTAAACTTACCAAAAGTTCACACAAAATTTTTCATGTATGGAGAACACTCACTTCACCGTAACTACCTAACAAGCTATCAATAAACCGTCAAGAACCATTAGCTATGCGAATGTGACGTATATTTTTAAAAAACACCACTAAAAGTGACATCTACTAAGAATGTTGCAATTTATTGTTAGTAGTCCGACTATCCTACTGGTCCATCTAACCCGAACTTACCCTATTTTCATTCATATTGCTACAATAAACCTTCTAGACAGACCTTTTCAATTCTAATTGTTTATTAAAGTTGTTTTTTTACTTCCCTAATCTTTCTAGGTAAGAAACTATTTATTTATCATCTTAAATTCCCTAATTGTCCCGAACAGTTTCCAAGAATACCAGGTTTAATGTGTTTATGCAGTAAACAATTTTCAAGAATGTAGGTCATAAAGGATTTATTAAAATAGCGGTATAATTGGTATTTAATGTTTACCTTCCAATAATATCTGCAAGATATCCACGTGTCAACCCTTGATTCAGTTTAAACTTAAGCCTTCTGGCAAGTGTGTTTGTCGAGAAGTGTTATTAAAATCATGGCTTCTACAAACGGATGTAGTTGTGTTAATTTCTTTAAAATTAATTTTGGTGTTTATCTAGTGAAATCAAGACAAAACTTGAGCGCCACATGTTGCCTGCAAATCATGTATTGAGAACCTGCGCCAGTGGACGAAAGTACGAAGAAAGTGTTTGACATTTAGGATGCCAATGGTACGGAGGGACCCAAGAAGGATTGGAAATCAATTTCCCAAGAAAGTATTTAATTTTCACTTGTTCTTGGAAAACGCGCTGTTGCCCTGTTCGGAATGTGTGATGGTACTTCAGTTTGTCCATTTCTACCTACCAAAGTTTTCCACCACGGTTTTACCTCCAAATCCTTTATACTCATCCGATGTTGTGTAACGACAAAGTAAGTGGTTATAACTTGCAAGTTTGGAAAACGGGATTGACGAGCAAAATTCGGGAAAGATTTCGTATTGTTTATGCCACCGTTTCCGCTTGCTGTTGAGGACTACAATTCCAGATGAGTTTGATTGGTATTTCAAGGACTATCGTAAATCTGAGAAGGACTTGGTATCATCGTTTCTATTTAATATCGATGGCAGATAAATTTGATGGGGATTTCAGGGACTTTCCAAATTCGAAACTGACTCTACGTTACCCACATAAACGGTTGCAACCAATACCGTCGACTAGACCGACATATCTAACAAATTTTCATTCCATCGGTCTGACGTCCTCTGCTGCACAATAACAAGCTAAATCCCCGTTCAAAAATACTTGCCCCAGTTTCCTTCTTTCCTCAACGCTTCCGACTTTACCTCGACGCGTAAACAGCTCACTTCTTCTTCCTTCTCTTCTTCTTCTTGGCAAAATTGTTCTACTTCTCCTAGCGAGAACGTCCGACCGAAATAACGCTACCCGTCGACGTTTTCGTCGCAATATTTCACCCCGTAACAACGCGGATTTACGTTCGTCTCGGCTAATACACGCAACCACCATCCATCGGCTAAAAACGGGCGAAGCGCACGACATTATACGCCGCGGACGACGGCTTTAAATTCCGCGTTTATTACGCCGTCGAAACGACCCGTAATAATCGATACCAACGCCGCACCACCGGGCGGCGGGATTTTTCCCCCTGCTTTTTTCTATTTCGGAAGACGCGTTAGTTTTACGTAGGTACACGTAGTTTATTGTTTACGCCGTCGTAAAACGAAAGGGAGTCGCTCTTCTACATATATCAACCTCGATAGGTACGTTATCCTCCATCCGTGTTATGGGCGGGTTAGTTCGAGGATCGCGGAAGACATATATTTTACTATTGGTAAACAACGCCCGTAAATTTCGAGACTGGCGTTTGATTACCATTTAAACGACTACGGCTAGTTGTAAAAAAAAGAAGCGGTATACGAGGGGGAAATATACGGACGTGCGGTGGTCAGTTCGTTTTATGTCGTATCCTAGCTTACGGATCCGCTTGTCCGCTCGTAGCTCCGTGCGAGGGGAAAAAACGTTACAAATTTAGATGTGATCGTCATGCTCGATATCACGAGGTACCTGAACCTTTTCGGATATTATCGATTCGGGCGGTACGTAGCGACCGAAATTCCCGTATTCGTATACCGGGCTTTGCACAACTAATGCGTCGTATTTATGTCATTCACATTCATATTGTAATCAAAATTTATTAGTTTGTAGTAATAACAACATTATTCAGAAGTCAAAGTGTTACACAGTATAAAAAGTGTTAAAATAAAGTTCTAACGGTCACAAATTTCTACCAGATCATATGAAATGCAAAGGAAAGTTTTGTTTTGAAAACCCTGCATTAGGTAAAATTCGGTGGTCGTTGAACTCGGTGTTAAGTACAGGTCCAGAAGCTCGCCGTAGAAGTAAACAAACACGCCTTATCAAAATATCCACTTCACTCTGCTTAGCATATAGCCCGAATTTTATTAGAGCTTATATTCTTTCCTCATCATCATATTTTCAAAGTTCTTCCTGGTAGTATCGGCACACATGATTTACCGCCCGCAGACTAAAACCAATGCGACCCACTTAACTTTCTTTTAGACATGCAACGAGCTTTTCTAGCGTTTACAGTTCGTTTTCATTTTTAAATACATGTGATTTACCGTCCGCATCATAAAACAAATGCGACCCACTTGACCTTGCTTCGGATAGGACCCGAATTTTACTAGCGTTTCAATTTCTCGCTCTAAATTGTAGACATTTGTCTTTATTTTTCAATCGCATGTTAGAATTTCTTCCCGACAGTAGTATATACTATTTACCGCCCAAATGATAAAACGAAAGCGAGCCAGTTAACCTTGCTTTAGCTATGACCTGAATTCTTCTAACATTTGCATTTCTTTCTTTGAATTGTAAACATTCGCCTTTATTTTTCAATTCAACATATTTGAACTTCTTCCCGGCAGCGTCGTCATATATGATTTACAACCCACATGATCTTGCTCGACGTATGACCCGAATTTTACCTAGCGTTTACATTTACTTGCGAAATTCGCAACACAAAAATCAATTTCTGCTTTCTGGTAATAGTGGGAAAATATTTGCTCTCACAAATAGTTAAATTTACTTCATTTGAACTATGCATAATTTGTGAAAAGTACGGTATACATATATGTTGTAGCATGATCAACAAGCTAGTACATCATCATTAAAAATTACAGAGCTCAACAAAGAAATTACTTATGATAACTTTTTAAACAAATACGTCCAAATCTCGTGTATTTTTGGGTACTTGAATCGTATTTGGTATCAGTTTCTCTTGTATCACCCACAATTCGACATCGATTATATTTTAAAATTGGGAAAATTGGATATATAAATAGAAAACATTTAACTTAGACCGTACTTTTATTTAATAAGGCTACAATTTTTATTTACCCTAACATACACCACAATACAAATATTTTAGGTGCTTACTTTTTTGTATTTCTTCCCCTTTTCTCTGTACAGCTTCTCACATAGCTTTTCCTCCGATGAAATGTTCTCGATGAAGTGACCTACAATAATCACCCTATTACCGTTTCTCCATGACCTTTATGTCCCGATGGAACCGTCCCCTTTGATCTTGACCCACATCGTCCAAATTTTCAAGGAAAAAGTCAAGATGGTTGTGCAAGAAGTCGACTTTAGGGCTCATCGGATATGCCAGATTAGCTACGATAAGCTCATAGTTTGGGTCTTTCACATTGCCCCAAAAACTTAGTCACAACTTGCCTTAAATGATATCTAAGCCGCCTTTTCCTTTGTAACCGTACTTGCTTTTACGAATATCAGGCCCATCGAAAACCCCTTCTCTCAGTTTGGCTTGTGATAAATGCGGAAATGTTTGGCACAGATATTTAAAACATTCATCATCTTTAAGTGACGTTTTTACAAATTGTATCATTAAGCCTAACTTGATGTGTAGAGGTGGTAGAAGAATCTTTTTTGGATCTATTAAAGTTTTCTAGAAAATATTTTCTCGCCAGTTGTAAAAGTTTTTCTTACGGGCCATTATTTTGTGGACCAATATCCATATCTTGCCTTGCTGTTCCACTCACATATAAAACATGGAAACGTTGTTGTTGACCTAGGATCATGCAAACAACTATCAAATCTGCACATAGCATCCAATCGTGAGCTGGATGGGTAATTAAAATGTAAAATAATGTCAAAATTTTCGCAAGCTTC
Source organism: Chrysina gloriosa (assembly GCA_038088585.1). Taxonomy (NCBI): domain Eukaryota; kingdom Metazoa; phylum Arthropoda; class Insecta; order Coleoptera; family Scarabaeidae; genus Chrysina; species Chrysina gloriosa. Next base: position 10,607,047 of record CM076094.1, on the reverse strand, counting down.
CTTCATATGGACTGAGTGAGCAGCAGGCCGTGAAGCATACGTATTTCCATTGTGTCAAATAACGGCTTTTAAACTAGTTTTTGACGAGTCTATAAAAAGCCTCCAATCTTCCTTCTTATATTCAATGCCAAATACATTCATTAGACCACCAATATCGTGGCAGCAAAACAAATCCTCTCCGCGCTTGAAAAACTGAGCAAACTGTTGATCTCTTCTTCTATATTGGTAAATTGATGTTCCAGATGTCAATAATTGCTTTTTTTTTTCAGCGTACAATCAAGAAATTCTAATTTTTCTTTAGTCAAACCCAAATAATTTAACTCAGCTTGTGTAAACAACTGTGATCTTAAATTTTCCGGAGAATATTGGAACTCATCATCACCCTGTCCACTTTCATCACATTCGAGCTCATTGAACTATGAAACGTCATCAATAGATTAAGGTGGCTCGGGGACAGGAAGTCCCGGTACACGAAGGAAGGTTAGGGTAGACAATTATTTTCTTATTTTTGCTGTTATATCCGGAAAGATCAACGCTGGACAAATAACAATCATTTAAATGATTCTTTTGCTCCTCTCCATATCATGGGTACTGCAAATTTAAAAGATATCCTTATTTTTATTGAGTATTAAAATGTGAAAAATTGGTGATACAACTTTTTATTATTATTTTCGGACTCAGCACGCCAGAAAATATTGAAGAAATGCAAGAAATGTTCAACAATGAATTACGTAAAATTATTAAGTTATAAGTTCTGTTATCTAAAGAAAAATGTTATTCCTACGCGTATATTATTCTATATTATTATTACTATTTGATTCATTTCGAAAACTCGATATAAACCCGACGGTAAATTCTCACCCCGATCGGGGAATTAAATCGGAAAACGTACAACTTTCCCCATTCCCGAAATGCAAATTTGCACCGAATAAAATCACTACCACCAACCGCCCCCTCTTTACCAGACAAACATTTGCAGTTTATCGAAAACTCTCCCCCTCTCCCCCTCTCTCTCTCTCTCGACATACATAGTTAACATACAAAATATCCCCCCTCGTTGTAGTTGTCGTGTCTTAATCATCCGTCCTCGTCGTCCCGTTTTATTTAATCGATTCGAGCCGTGTACGGACGAGGATTAACGCCAGTTTCTGTCCTCGTTGTCGGCTGACGAGCTCCTCCGTCGTTTTATGCAAATGCTTCGCTTGTCGACGTTCTCGCGAAATTTTCTCCCGAGTGCGAAGCTAATTTGGTCCGTACTACTAATTCGCTACGTCGTCGTCGTATTCGTATTGAGAGTTGAGAGAGTTGAGAGCCGTCGCGAAAGTATGTTTTAATAGTCGATGGTGAAAGAAATTCGCTTTTTCCTCGTTTCTCGTTACGTACCGGGTCGAGATAAAAGGTACAAATTTTGTTTTGGAATTTTCAACCGGATTCGGTTCTGAATCGTAAATTATTTACGCGCACTGAAACCGAGGATGTCGCGAAATTTGAAGAAATTGCACGTTTTTTTTCTCTCCGTTTGTGTAAAAGAAATAACATAACGACGTAAATTAAGACATTGGTAAAGGTCTCAGATTGTTTCCGACATACTGCGCCCGGAGTGCTCTTCGTCTAAACATGCAGTTTCGGCCTGTTTACAGTAAATTATCTTGTAAATGAGAATAAGGAGGCTGTGGTAAAAATAACATAAAAGAAATAAAATTACCAGTGTCACACGTTTCCGAAAGATATAGTAAAAGTAATCTTATTTCTTTTATAAATTATCTTGTAATTAAATGTATACACTTCTAATTCCTTCACCTAGCAATATAGGGAAGAAAATAAAATACATAGAAACACAAGAAAGTACATCTCGAAAAAGCGGTTATCAGGATAACGGCAATATACGTGTTAAATAAGTTATGAGGAAGAAAGAGAAGAATAAAATGTCCACATGGAAGAGCAAAATTACAAGAGAGACCTTGGGAGGTAGAAGAGGAAAAGACTGAAAGAACCAAGGAAGAAATCCGGAACCTGTGTGTGAATTGCAAAACGCATGTATTAGTTGTTCGCAGGTAAATTCAGGGAATATTTTAGAGAAACAGATATTACAGGAATAACAGGAATACATGGACTCCTGCATGCTCTCAGGATCACACCGATGAATACACCTACACTTTCAGTAACGATGAAGTTTCGAAGTACTCGACGGATCCTCACCACTGATCTGCGAAAACTCGACAGCTACAGCGCTTGACACGCACCTATTTTTTAGGAGTCCTGAGGATTGGGGCGCCCATCTTGACCTGATTTTCTAAAGGTCAACATGGTCAAGGAGGATGGTATGAACGTATAAGTTGGTCATCACCGCTAACATTTCTTTTTTCATTTAGGCATCTTCCGGCACAATTATTTTCCATTTCTTTTTCACTTTTTCTTCCGTGCTGGCAGTAACCGGTTTGCACGAGCGAGGGTCGTGTTCGATGCGAGAAACTCGGACCGGGTTCGCTGTGACTTCAGCTCATCAGCGCGGCGAATACGTTCTTACCCAATTTAATGCGTTTCGTCTCTAGATCTAAGGGCCGATGAATACTGAGAAGAAGTTCTTGTACAAGTGTTCTCTCTCCATTAATTCCGCGCGTTGAAATAGTTGCAATCTGCGTCTTTTAACTTGAAACTTTTCTAGGAAAACTGATAAATGTTGTTTCGTTTTTGTTTATAAGTATTTATACAAGCAAACAAGTTGCACATGCGCATTTGAGAAAAGATAGGTTAACAACTGAAACAACTATGTTGAAATAGAGGTTTAGTTCAGTATAGTCAAATCTGGTTTCATGGTACTTTGGGTGATAGTTTTGCAATTTGAGGTTCAATATCGCGTGTTGGAAATTGTATGAATTTCATTAAAAAGTACAAATAACTCAGGTAAGTTTATCTCCAGGTAAGGTTAAATTTAAAAATTCTATAAAAATTAAATTTCTATTTGTTTTTTCTAAACTATTACTTTTGATGACGTCTTCTCCTTCTCCTCGCATTATTTCTTGTATTTCGTTATTCATCAACGTATTCGCGCCCGCCTTTTTTGGCCCGAGCATCACACTGATCTCTCGAACACTGCATTATAAATAGTCTTACCCATTTTCACTTAATCATGCGATTTATTAGCACGTGCGTTGGTACTTGCTAGATTTCAAACTAGCCTACAATTTGTGTCCAGAATATAATCCAATGACCGTCGAAATTCCTGTTCGGGTAGTAGTTGTTTTATTCTTGTTAACGATAATGACTCGCCATTGAATTACAACCTTCGGTAATTTACTGGAGGCACGTTGAAAATTCCGAGTTTACATCTCCGACTGTTGTCGAATTTCAACGTCTATTTTCGGAACGACAAATACATAAATCGGGATACCAGTCCGATCCTGCGCTTCGTTCCTTCGACGACGAAACCTAACCGAGTTTCCGGGACTACTTTCTAGCCCGTACGTGTGTACGCGTGCACGTGTCTGCCGCCGTGTCTGCGTGTGTGTGTATTTTGATTGAATGAAAATTGCGCATCTCCCGTGAAATGATATATCCTCCTTCGTTTTCCTTCGCAGCATTCAGATAAGGAAAGGGACTTTTCTTTTCCGACCCGACCGAAGCGAGCACGCCCGCACCACAGACAGACGGAGCCGCCACTCGTGACAGGACGAACGTGATATTTTTCGCGCTGACAATTTGTCTCCGGCCTGACAAACGGGGGAGAGCGGGAATAACGAAACAATACCGTGAAGATGAGAATTGTCCGAAGAAAAGAATGCGCAACCGGAAAACGGGGGAAAAAATGGGGAACGGGGGCGAAAAAGAAAACCGGTCGTAGAAGAAGAGGGAAGAAAAATAACGCGCGTGGGAAGGGGCGGAACGGACGAGCCATTGTTTCGAAGTCGGCGTGCGGCGACAATATTGCCGTTCCTTAAATTTTTGCATCATCACGAAGATAATAAAGCCGATTGACCTGTTTCTCGCCGCCCTCGAGGGTCTTCTTATTTTATTATTTCGTCTCCGATCCGTGCGCCTTTTTTCCGGCGATTCGGAAGGCGGCAACGGGAACGCGTTTAATGATCGCGAAGTTTCGCGTGGCGCGTTCCGCACGGCACATCGCGTGCCGATTTTCTACTTTGAATGCGCGGCGGAAAAAACGAGACGAAGGAAATCTCCGCAAGAGCTCGGATTTTTCGATAAAAGAAACGAGAAAGATTTCGTGCATATTAACGAGGTACGTACGTTCGTACGTCGAGATGTAATTAGTAATGAAAACGGCACGCCATTTCTCGTTGCAACAAAGTTCAAAAGATCACCGACGAGAAGGTTCTCGAAACGAAAGAATGTTGAAACTTTTATCGTCATAAATCATTTGCTGAAAATTATTTCCGGGACAATAATGATAATCTTCTAAACTATTTTTGGGAGCCAAAATCCTAATAAAATTAAATCTGGAGGACTCTCTATATAATGATCTAATGAGGTTGGTCCTCCAGATTTTATTTTCTTAATAATAATTGTTAGGGTTATTTTCGTTGTTCTAATACATTTTGGTGTTTATATGAATTTCTAGATAAATCTTTGTATCTCAAGATTATAATGCTCCTACTTCACGATAATCAAGATATTTATTGAACTTTTTGCACTTACCAAATCTTAGGCTACAAGGCAAACTGCAATCAATTTAATCATCTCTCGGTTTCCAAAATGTTAAATTCTTTGAATTGTGAAATTGTGAAAGTCTAAGGACTCACAAAGGTTATTCGTTAATAGTAAACGCTAACGCCCCTTTTTTGTTGTATTTTACCAATGATAATAATAATAATAATAATAATAATATTTGTTTTTATTTCCAAGTATATACTACAACAGACACAAAAGAACGTCAGCTAAACCTAAAATTCTTTCATAGAATGATATGCTTTTTCAATTAGAAAATGAACTTAAAAAACTTAACCTTGAAATTATTGAAGGGTAAGTTTTTGGTTTGCTCATCTAAAGAATTTCAAAATAAAATATTGAATGTTATTTAGCAGATTGTTGTGTTAAGCAAATTCTGTGATATGGAATTCGTAAATGTGTTTTTTGTCTGGTGGTATATTAGGTTGTACCTGAAAATTCTGAACATTATCCTTTCCGTAAAGTAGACAACAGAAAATAAATAGTGATGGAACAGCAACTATCTTGCATTCTTGAAAAACCGACAAACGAAGAGGAAGGAGTTTATCAGGGAAGTAAAATAACAATTAGACAACATTCAAAGATGTACGATTGAGTAGTCCGTTGCCTAGTGGTAGTACCCGGTCGCTTATGAAAAGATACCACAAAATGGTAGTGGAACAAAGTAGTGTTTTTCTTTTCATAAGTAAAGATATTCAAGCAAAGGCATTCAAGCAAAAACAGTCATGCAAGTCAGTCAAACACTATCTTTCGCAGACATTAAATTCTCAGTCAAAATCCAGTAGTAGCTGTTCGGTAAGATTTGTATCATTTATATCATAATTGCCTAAATTTATAAATCGCGATCATCGATAATCAAGAGTTGCCCATTTGATGTAATATTCTTGGATATAGTGTAAATAAATAAGAAGTGAGCCGCCAATCTGTTTACATTAATTTTGCACATAAGGTGTAGTGATCCTTCGAAGTCGAAATGAACAAGACTTGCCAAACTGAGGTATTTTGGAACCGTACAGGAGCATCAAGCCGCAACAATAATGTTGACATTAGTTGCCTGAAGGTGTCGAGCTGTTCTGTGTCCTAGTTCTTCTTTGCAAATTGCCGCCACTCTCTTCTGTTCACAGCCAGCTCCTTTGATTCCAACTTTCCAACTCTTTCCTATGTTCCTCAATATTTCACTTATATTGCTTTTGGACGTTTTCCTCGATCTTGCCGACACAAATATCACATCGGTAAACAACTAACCACACAATTGTTTATAATAAAATCGGTGACACGTGTTTCGCTAGCTCGATCTACATAAACGGCGTATAAACCGGTTTATACGGTTGTTGAAGATGCTTGCCTCGAGCTAGCGAAACACGCGTCACCGATTTTATTATAAACAATTGTGTGTGGTGAGGAGCTTACCGATGTGATATTTGTGTCAGTAAATTACACCACAGTTCTTGCAATCACCTTCATCGATCTTGCCCTTTTTTTCCTTCCCAGGGTTCTTACCTCCCACGCTGCTTTAACCTCTCTGTAACCTCCCATTTTTTACAAGTGACCCAATCATTTTAGCTTTTTCCTCAATTATTTTTCCTCTTCGATGATTTGACTTTTCAGTTTTTGTCTAATATCGTCATTCCTTCCTTCCTCGATTCGTTTCACCCCCATCCGATGAAATGTGCAAAAAAACAGTTTCTGGATAAACAGCCAATTTATTCATAATCAAGTCAAAGTGGTAAAATCGTGATAGACGTTTTGAGGTTAGGTTTCCCTCATTATCAATGTTTAAAAATTAACGACGGAAAAGCCACAATTACAATTAAATTGAAGGGAATATTGCGACGGAGAAAAAGGTAGAAAAATAGAGGTCAAGCTTACTAGTCGCTTCCAACGACGCGACGTGAAGAGGGATCTATTCATTCCCACCTTCGTCAATCTTCCAAATTCCCAATCGAAGTGTTGATGATTAAAAGCATTATGATGAAATTTTGTTTAGAATGTAAGATAAAATAAAATAAAATGACAACTTATGAGAAAGTGCTCGCTCTTGTTATTGTTATTTCCCTTAATACCTCTTTTATGTTCAAAAAAGTTTTTATATAATGAATCACACAACCGTGTTGTCGATTTTATTATATTTCCGATTTCATCTTCATCCTCAGTACTCAAGCTGTTTATCACTATCCCCAAGTATTTATATGAATCTTCCTGTTGGATTCTTTGTCCTTCTATATTTACATACATATCTGCTTGTTCGTTAGCTTTCTCCATCAGTTTTGTTTCCTTCAAGTTCAAATTGTGTACCTTCAGTTCTTCTATCCAGATTTTCTTATGATATTCCCGCACTTCCTTCGCGGTTGTTGCGAGTACAAATGCTTCCATTGTCATTGCTCCCAAATTGCTGCACCCCAACGTATCTTTCTTTGTCTTGTAACAATTTACTTTTATTATTTCATCTATAACGCAGATAAATAACAGTGGACTCAGTAAATTTCCTTGATATTCGGTTACACTTTCTTACTTTGTTGTACTTATAAGGTCTTCTTCGTCTGCTTTTCTATTTCTCAAGCTTTAGCATGTTCTATCTCTGCTGACCATATCAAACCCAGCATTTTTCGTGTCCAAAAACCCCGAGGATACTTGCCCATTCTACGCTATTGGCTTTTTCCATAATCTGATACAACGTGGAAACATGGTCCTGGGTACGCCCTGGTCTAAAACCACCCTGTATATCTGCTAACTTTGGTTCCACTACGCGACTCAATCTGTGTTCTGTTATAGATTCATATACTTTTTGAGCTGTACACGGGAATGAAGAATTTATATAGTTTTCACATGGGGTTACATGAATTATAGCTGTAGACCAATCTTTCCATGCAAGAATAAATATATCTTTCAACTACTTTCTCCCCTTTGGGACATAGAAACTTCAATAATTCAACATCCACCCCGTCACGATCTGCTGCTTTTCTGATATTCACCTTTTGTGGTGCCCGGTTCAACACTTGCACTTCCCAGAGGTTTTGTCTATACTCTTTCTTTACCTTTTGTTTTACTTTGGGTGAAAAGACCATCGGCCGACTTGAATGCTATGACTTCTTTTACGCGGGGCGAGCTAAACTTCAATGTCGATGGAAGATTTTCTGATTCCTCTTGTTCTTTATCAGATCCTTAATGCCCTTTCGAACGTCGCGTCGTATCGTGCTTCCGGAACTTATCTTGTCCATTTCTTCCATTCCATCTGGTCTCCTGCTAAGTCCTTTTAGGTCCTCTAGTATTTCCATTTTTCCTTCTATCTGGTCCGTTCTTTTCCTTCTAGTCCTAGCTTTTCTTCTTCCAGTAGGTCCTCTCATATGCCAAATAATTTCTTTGCCAGTCTGTCTGGGTTCATACTCACCATACGCCTCTGTACCGATTTAATTGCTTTGTTTTCATCTTTTCTCGTATTGGTTTCTGGCTTACTGCGTTCCTAGTTTTATCAAGTTTGTTGATTCCTGCTATGTTTCATCGCCAGTGCATTGATCCTCGTCTCTTGGCTTTCGCTCATCGTCCAGTTTTCAATCGCGTACCTCAGAGTTGGTGTTGGAATTGCATTGTGCATTGCTTTACTTCCCCTATCTATTTCTTTGTGTCCCAATAGCAACATTAGAAATGCAAATTTATCCGATTTTTAACTTGAATTTCAAAACGGAGGATGACGAAGGAAGACTATTTGAGAATTTCATGTAAAGAACGACGAAGCAATGATAAGAAGAGAAACGTCGCGTCGTCACGATACGCTATAAAATAGGAAAACGTGATTGGGTAATCAACAAGGACGATCACCAAATTTTCGAAATTTCGGCCGTTCCTCCTAGATCCGTCCCTGAAACGAAACCCATCTTTTTCCCCCGCGTTTCTCCAAATCATTACTTCCTATCTTTTCCGCAGAAGCGTCGGAGGCCACTAAGTACGTCTCCTTTCGTTCTGCATGGTCGGCTCTTTATTCGGCTTCTGCTTATAAAGCGGGGGATTGCGTCGGACCGGGGCGACGAGACTCGCCGTCGTTGAGCGCGCCGCGTCTCGTCACAAACATCATCAGTCTTCGGGATGCGTATGATATTCAGAAAGCTATCTTCCTTTATTAGGCCGTCAGCATCATTATCTTTTATTTCCTTTCGCTTTTTCCCCCTTATTTAACTTTCGAGGAACGGACGGATTTCCATTTCTGTTTTCCTTTTTCGCCGCTCGCGCCCACTTTTCTCCCCGCCCCCTTGCCCCCTACAAAGCCTTCTTTTCGCGTATACACGCGCCCGGTATGAATAAGCGGAAATAAAGGAAAATCTAATTAAGAATGGGTCGAATCCCCGTTTCGCGAGCGCGCCCCGTCACGATGGGGAAATTCGAGGAGTTCGAGCGCGACGGGGATAGGAAAGTAGTAGTAAAGTACGTCGGAGAGGTTTCCGGGCCATAAAACGCGATATATGTGGCGCGGCGGTAATTTTTCACGTGCTCTAAAAGCGGGTAACAAACTTCTCCGTTTCGGGGCGTTTTTACTGACCTATCGGAGGGCGGGAATTACCGAGGGAAAAAGGAAGGAAAGATTCTCGCATGACATAAAACTACACATCGGGTAAGGCATTGGAGATTGAACGAATGCGAACGTAAAAGGAGGAAGCAACATAAAATAATGCTGAAGATGAACGGAGGGTCGATATTCATCTTTGACAAGACAAGTACTGTACATTTTAGTCTAATTGTATACTATTTTAACAAATAAATCGTATCGTATCGTATCTTTGAGACTTTTCATGTCGAATTTTTTGAACCCTTGTGTAATGCTCAACTTTCATGTCTGAATGTAACACTTATTTCATACTGCAACAAAAGAATTGCAGTCCGAGTGATTCCAAACGCGAAATGAAAGTAGGCCAATAGACTAACAAAACTATCGCGGGGTTTGACTATGTCATTTTCTATGATCTCCCGAAGTTGGCGCGTTTCAGGTCAATTCTTCGATACGAAAAAGTTGCGCAGTTGGGGTCTGCAATTGACAAATCTTAACACAGGAAAGCGGTTCAACTATGCCCTTCGTCCAACGTTGTATACGCGTGGCGTCGATAGTCTTCAGATCGAATCCAACAAGCTTTCGATGACTTCTTTTATGGAACGTCAAGGAGTCAATTCGTTGTCAACACACGTGTGGGTTGACGTACATCTATACTTCAATGCCAGTCATAATTACCTAAACCGAAAAAGTGGAAAATAAAATTCTACATACTCTCACATAAATTATCTCACTGAGATGTAGTCACACCCCTTTGAATTTTCCTGGGAAAATATTAGATTTTTCTTTAATTTAGCGTTTACCGCAGTTTTAGGAAAATATTTACGATTTCTTCTAAAAGTGCCTATAAAATGAGTTTTATGTTCCAATAAATAATAATAATAATACGTAACGCGTCTTAACGGGGCGAATTCAACGGCGTAGGATTTTTCACTTTACTTCAACGGTTACAGAGAAAATCGTGAAAAAACACGCGAAATAATCGCGAACTTCGAAATTGCACACAGAAAATTGGGTCAAAAAGTGATCATTGATGGCGAAACACGTGTCAGCGGATTTACTTTGATAATTGTGCTTTGAGGAGTTTACCGATATACACCTATCCCGTCACGCATTTCACAATCAAATTGACCGAGCTGTCGTCGATCGCCCAATCCACACTCCCCCAAAAACCGGTCCTAAATCTTCACTCACATTGCAATTTCAACCCGGAATTCTTCTTCTTAAAACATTCGCTTTGAAACGTAAACGTATTCCGAGCACGTAACTTGGATCTCGTTAGAGATCCTTAGCTCGAAGACTACAGTCGAGTTAATGTGACACCTTTCCTCGCGGATTTGAACCTGTCCGCGTCTCGTTCCTACCAAATAAGCTCGCAGTCGCTTGAGACCGCTCCCTCCCCCGCCCTTCTCGTGATTATTCCGGCTCGGATCCCTTTTGGTTATTTTAAATTGAGCGAACGCGTCGCGAAGATATTTCGACCCCGCTTGATGGGCAGCGCCTAAACAACGACTCGTTTTATTTTACGAAAGGTTTGTCCTTCGTCGTCGTCGTCATCGTCGTGGGTGCGTTGTTTCAGCTCGTTTCGTCGTCGTCGTCGTCGTCATCATCGTGCTGCTAGGCGGCGAGGGTCTCAATTAATGCGATAGAGGACGAGCCGACGACGTTTCGCCGTCGATTGTAATTTAAAATGGAAGAGGAAGGGTCCGAGGGTGCAGTTAAAATGTAAATTTGATGCGAACTGTAAGGGTTTATTTCGGCGAGTTGCTTAGGTGCGATGATACTGCGTAAATACGGAATGAGGACGTACGGTTGGTGCGTGTGAGGATCGGGTTGGTCAAAAAAAAACAGGTACGTTTCTGCACGAAATTCAATTTTCAAAGAGTTGAGGATAAAAAATTCAAAGCATTTCGGGTTAGAGGTTTTTCGTTTTGTTTCAGTATTGAAAGAAACGGTTTGCATTAGAAGTGGACGACAAGAACTAGGTTTTCATATACCTTCAAATCCAGTTCTAGAAGGTTGAGACAAAAAAACGAAAAGATTTCCAGCAACGAGTTGGAATAGGGTGGGTTGATCTCCGGTGACATTTTCGGACCAATTTTGAAAGTGAAATTCTCGCTATTGCCCGTTTGGGTTAGAAGGAGGCGGCAAGAACTGCGTTTTCATCCACAAATTCAATTCTAGAAAGTTGGGGCAAATAAACGAAAGATTTCCGGCAACGAGTTGGAATAAGGTGGGTTGATTTCCGGCGAGATTTTCGGGCCAATTTTGAAAGTGAAATTCTCGCTATTTCCCGTTTGGGTTAGAAGAAGGTGGCAAGAACTGCGTTTTCATCCACAAATTCAATTCTCGAAAGTTTGGACAAATAAACGAAAGATTTCTGGCAACGAGTTGGAGTAGAGTGGGTTGATTTCCGGTGGGACTTTCGGGCCAGATATGAAACTGAATTGCTAGCTATATCCAGTTTGGTTTAGAAGGGATGGCCTAGTTTTGCCAATTTTTTTAGGCAAGAATTGGAGCTCCGTCTCTAACTAGAATACCAGACAGTTGTAGCAAACAATCGAAAGAAGTTCCATTTACGAGATGGAATAGGGTGGGCTGATTTCGCGGTTGTGAATTCAAAATATTGTGACTTTCTTTTCCGTTTATAAATTAGAAAAATGTGACTATTCATATCTGTTATGACTAGGAAGGGGTTCGTTTGGCCTTTCCAGTCGTGAGTTGAACGAAAGGATGATTTCGTCTTTCCGTTTGTAAGGATTAGGTTTACAATAATGTACGGAAACGAAGGAATGAGCAAGAACAGAACTAAGGATAATTGAAAGAAAAGTATTTCTTATCATATTAGGACCAGTAAAAATGGGGAGAACGAATATTGGAGAACAACACATATTGAATTGACGCAGGAAATAAAGTTCAACATAATTAGAAGGATAGAACAACCAAATAGGACGTTGGTTGATACATGTTTTGCGATCGTGAAAGTTTAAGTCTGTGACTAAAGTGAAAAGAGATATTAACAGGGCCGGGATTAAATACTGGAAAATAAAAGCAAAAAAACGGAAAAGTATGGGAAAAACTATGCATAAAGGTATAGAGTACAAGTGGGGACTAATAAGCCTCAGTGAAAGGATCTAGAGAACTTCAAGGAGAGGCAAGGCCCCACATGGGGCAACGAGTAAGAATTTTTTAGATAGTCCTTCGGATTATGTGTAAACATGTTTAATTCTAAAGCTTCTAGGTTTTAAGGCAGGTGATTAAATATCGTTACACTTTGATGTGAGAATTGAACATATGACTTGCGCCATACTTCACAAATGTTTGTGCGAAAGATATTCAAAGTGGAGGTATAATTGATCAACAATTTTTGAATTTCATTTTAACATTTTGGAATACCGCCCTGCTTTATCTGAAAAGAACTGCAAGCACATTTTTACTTTTTTAAATCAAGGCCGTCATGACTACTGAAGAAATCAATGATTTTTCCCCGATTAATTGCTAAATACGACCAAATCGAACGTATTTTACCGATTTAAAGCGCAGAATCGTTTTCTGCGTATTCGAAACCATAAATATACGAAATTGGGCCTCAGTTAAAGAAGCAATAGAATTTTGTCGATTTTGTCAAGGGGTACCACTTTGAACTTTAACGAAAATGTCAAATCTATGAAAGTGCGTCGTGTTATATATCAAATTGAAGCTTTCGTCGAGGAGATTCGAGGTAAATTGTCTTCAATCCGAAATTCTTACCAGTTCTAAAATTATAGGCGAAAATATGACGATTTTTCCCTTTTTCCTCGAAATCCGGACGAACTACGATAGTTAACCACGTTCAAGTCGTTTCAAAAGGACACGTTCTGTCATCTTTGAATGCTCAGGCCATAATTTGTCAGTTTAGAGTTGCTGACACTTCCGAGTCTTCTTGTAATTGCTAGACCATTCAAGAAATCATTGTTTTCTCCCCAATTAATTGCGAAATGCGACTAAATCAGACGAATTTCACCCATTTAGAGTACAGAATCGTTTTCTGCGCCTTCAAAACCAAAAATGTACGAAGTTTCGCCTCAGTTAAAAAATATATATATATATATATATATATATATATATAATAAAATTTCGTCAATTTTGTTTGAATTTTAACGAAATTGCGAAATACCTGAAAGTGGATCGTGTTATACATCAAATTGAAGCTTTCGTCGGGGAGATTCCGGGTAAATTGTGTTCAATCCAAAATTCTTACCAGTTCTAAGATTATAGGCGAAAAAACGGCTAAAATATGACAATATGACGATTTTCCCTTTTCCCTTTAAGAATATATTGACCGTTTACTCAGAGAATTTTTCTCATCATTCAAGAATATATATATAAGAGTAGGTACGAGTTTTGCTTTTAATTCTATCGACTATAAGTCATCTCATCTTAATTCTATCGTCTTTCGTCTGAAAGAGGTACGTAAGCATCAAAATATTCCGAACGTAATCCATCCTCCGGAGGATTAACCGGAGAAAACAAGCCGATTACACGGATATTACGCGACGTGGGCGAGTCTGTAACCTCTTAGTCGGGGTAACAGGAAATTGAACTTTATTATTTACAAGGCGGTAACGTTAAGACCTCGCGAAGGCATCTTACGCGAAATCCTTTCTTCCTTCGCGATTAGAATTCAAGAGGAAATTTCGATTTCGTTGCGTATAACGAGTGGTGAAATTGATAGCGATTGCGAGGACTGCGGTGTAGTATATCACGTCGGAAAACTCCCCGCCATACAATTATTTAATTAAATAATGTCGTTCCTATGCTTGGAAACACGCGATGATTCTATTGTATCATAACTAAGTAGTTTCGTTTGCCACACAACTGTTTTGGAAGACTTATGCCAATGTTATGGCTTTCTCCTTTTGACATTTCGTATCAGTCATTATTACGATACCTTTAGAGGCAAGTTGTACGCAATCTTGTTAGTAGCTGTTAGTTTAGGGTCAATCTAAACGAAGATTTTCGGCATATTCTACATTTCTAATTCCGCAAAGTAAAGAAATCTGCTGACGCTCAAAAGATGTATGTGAAGTTTATGGTGTTGATGCGTAGGAGAATGCACGTGTCAGAATTGGTTCCAAAAATTCCATTCTGAAGATTTTTCATTCAAACATAACCAACGACGAGATACTGGATGAGGTAACCAAAGAAACACGGCCAGAATTGGCAAACCGCAAAGGGAACTGTGTTCCATCAAGATAGAATTGATTTATTGGAGCTTGGTTGAGAATTGCTGTCGTAAAACTTTCACAAATGACGTTGGCCTTAAATCGCAATTGGTTCAGTTTTTTAGTGACCTGGACCGAAATTTCTGAACGAGTGCGGAATCATGAAGCCGCAAAAAAGATGGGAAAAGAACATTGAACGAGATGGAAAATACATTGTTGATTAAAGTTTATTCTTTGGATAAAAAAGAGAGTTTTATTTCAGGCTACAAACCCGAAATTACTTTCTTGCCAAACGAATATAATGTCAAGGCATGTCCTTTGAATCGTGTAGCTCCACTGGAGAAAACGAAACTGTAACTTTTGCCTTAGTTCGAGTCAGTGTAAACGATTTTCAAGCCTTTAATCACGATGACATCGCACGACATTGGTAAATTCCTCAATCCAGTGACACGTGCTTCGCTATGAACGATGCTAGAGCATCCGAATTCGGAAAGATATGGTTTGAAAATGCTAGCCTCGTTACTAGCGAAACACGTGTCCTCGGATCTATTAAAATAATTGATGTGGTGAGAAGTTCACCGATGTTATATAGCGTCAATAAGTAGTGAAATTCTTCATAACACGATCCACCGTCGAATAAAGTAGTATTTAAACGAGAAACGGGGGAAATCCTCGCGTTTTATTGCCCGCCCGGAGGCGACATTATTCACGAAAGCACAAAGAGATTCGGGGGCGAAAAAATCATATTTTAGCGCTCGGAACGACGGCGATGCCCGGAGCCGGCTTAGAGTAAGCCGCTTGCCGGATGACTTATGACCGTCCGTTTCACGAATTAAGAGTAAAATACGTTAAAGCGATCGTATTTAAGGAATCCACCTTGAAATTTTAATACCACCGACGGAGCCGGCGGCGGCAAAGGCGGCGTCGGCACCTTTTCGTTCGTAATTTACGTACGTACATACGAGAATCTCGCGGTGATGGAGGCGGTGACCTTCTGAGTCTAAGATCCTCCGGAGGGACGGCCGCGACCGCCGACGACGCGCTCGCTTCTTCATTATTAATACGTAAGCGCTATAAATCTGCATTTCGGCATGAGGATTTGGGAAACAGACGCCGGTGCCGGCACCCTTCGCCCGCCCGCCGCCATATATTTCGCGTTTGATCTCGTTCGCGCGCTGAAACGTCAAGTCGGCGGAGGCGGAGAAGCCCGTTTACATATTTAATATAGAGGGAGGGTCGGATAATAAATTTTTGCGGCTTCTTTTCCGTTTTCTTTTCGGAGAGGGAATGGGAGGAATATGTGCCGCAGTGTCCCTGTTCCCTTTTTCCCATTTTCTACACGCGTTTCAATCGAAATAATAATAATAATAATCTATCTATAACTAGCAATACTTTGAAATCGGTTCCTATAGCTTGTCAGTACCATATTTTTCGTACGACGACATGCTGGATAAAATTACCCTTACCACACCTTTCGGAAAGAATCCGGATACGTATTTCGCCATCCTCTTGCCCTTGCTCAGTGCTTTAGTGTTATACAATGTTCGTCTTGGGCATTAGCTGGGTTCCCCAATATTGCACTGAGAATGGCAACTTAGTTGCCGAAATACGTATCTGGATTTATTTGCGCAAAGTGAGGTAAAGGTAATTTTATTTATTTTATATATTATTTTAGCCGCAGTCTCGTTATTGTTATTTGCAAATGGGAAACTAGTTTCACTTGAAGGTGTATTAAAAATTATAAATGAACAAAAAGTAGAATATATACATGACTCATTGGATAGGTCATTTATATTTAGCAGATATTTTACGATTTCTTTTTCGCATTATGCTATCCAATGACGGTCAAAAAACAGATGGTTAAAAACAGGACAGTACGACCAAATCTATTGTTGAAGAATAAGATGTCGATAATGGAAACAAAGATAAAGAAATATGCGACAAAATAATAAAAGCCGAAATGATGTACGGGAGCAAACGTGATGAAAATCGGGGGAAGAAATTTAAATGGGAGTAAAAAAGCGAATCGTATTGCAGACGAATTCGCGAAGTAAAAATCAACACATCCTCGACCGGTTTCTTGTACTTTTCGGCCTCGTCATTCGTCCAGAAAGTTTGCTGTCACTAAACAGGACGCAATCCCAAATCTTGTTTTTCTTTTGAATTCACTTTGAAGAACTTCGTCAAACTTGGGATGCGAGCTGTTACATCTGAGGTCCTACAAAAACACGCCTTGCTTAATTTTGGCTTCGCTGAGACGAGTACACGTACTTGAACCTCCTGGTCCGTTCTTATCCGTGACTTTCGCCAAGTTTTCGATAAGACCGGGTTTGATGTGGAAAGGAGGAATGATGACTTCGTGCGGTTCTACCGGTGGTGGCGTGTGCTGCGCATTGCCTCAAGCTTAAAGCGTGCACTTGAAGGAGCCGGAATTTCTTGATGCGGTGCAAATCTTCTGCTCCGCTGTCATATAGACGAAAGGAAACAGCAGTACTTGGTATAGTTCTGCTGGAAACCCGTCAACGGATATGCTCGTTTCACGTCAGCACCGACCTAAAAGCCATACTTGCTACACTTAATCTTTTCCAATAGGAGCTTTGCGATTGGCGAAAAATTTCCCGTTTCTAGACAGCACGCTCGATAGTTGTGGATAGAAGCTAGTTCCCGTTATCCAGCAAAACCTTCTTGAAACTCAGTTTTGAAGCGTTTATAAACCGCCGTCGTTCCCAACGCTCGTGTGCAAGGCCAAGTTGTTGTAGTAGGCAATTAATATCGCGGCAGAACACGAGGTTTTCTTTCTTTTCTTAAAGAACGATTTGAAGGGGTGATGACGATGATGATGATGATGATGAAGACTACCAAATGAAACTATCCGGGGATTTTCTTCGAGAAGATTCAACTATCGAAATCTTGAGACTAATATTTTCGCATCGCCTTTGGACAGATGTAAATCACAAATAAAGTCGTTCACTTTATCCGAGATAATGTGGCGTAGATATTTCATCAAAATCAAAGTCATCATCCTTTGTGTATTTATGGAACGGCACATATTATTATTATTATTATTATTATGCAATAACTTCTTTGTAGGAAGGGGTGATGCAATGTGACGTAAAAATTTGTAGCCAAGTTTTTATATACTTTTGGCTAATAAGCAGTTTGGTTGTTGCCCAATCATACGTTCTTCAATTATGATTTGAAATAAGACGTATAAGTTGACGATATTCACTATCAAAAACGCAAATTTAAAGCTTCGTATTCTTTCATCGTTTTCCTCAAAAAACTCGTCCCGACTTATTTTATTCCCTTTTCTTTTGTTACCGGCGTACATCAAGCGAATATCAAACCGACTAAATCCGCCATACCCCGTTTCGCTTCCGCAGAACTTATAAATATTTAAGCAAGTCGCGCTAGTCATTTTTGCCTTTCCGTCGAGAGGCGAAACTTTTTACAATTCCTTAAACAAAAGCCGCCGTTACCTCACCCGCCACAACGCCGGCGTCGTCGCCGTTTCCACCGGCGGAAAGTCGTAATAAAATTTCAAGTATAAAACTCGCGAATAAAGTACGCGGCCCGGCGATATCCTTTCCGAATATAAACAGTGAATATACGGGAATGCGAGGAATACGTGTTCTGAGTGGATACGTTCGGAAACGTTCTCCGGGCGAAACGAAAGTGGAAAAAGGAAGAAAAATAGGAAACTTCCGACACGTCCGCGGATAAATATAATATGCATAAAACTCTTACGGCGTTATCGGATAAAAGAAAAGCTCGCGAGAGTTCGTTCTAGATTCTAGATTTCGAGAGACGAAAGACGAGTCGAATTGTAAAACGGAACGACGCGCCTATAAAACGTTATTATAGACGTTGCGATGACGGGGTCTGATGTGGATTGTGCTGCTGCTGTTTCGGTGGGTATTTTCATCGCGTCGCGTCAGTCAATTGAATGAAATTTATATGCGGGGAAAACAGCCCTTTGAGGCGCTGCAATCAAAGCGAATGCATCGCCGCCATCCGCCTCGACTAATCTAGAACCGATTTAATTTTGTCCGGATGAACAGGCGGAAGCGCATCGATGGAGATCATTTGACGTTAATATTATTGGACGTCCGTCCGTTCCAGACACAAAGACGGAAATCCGAGCGAAATCGTTATTATTAGTTCCGTTTGTGTTTCCACGACGGGGCGCTATTAGGGGGCATTCTTTGAATCTGTCGAAGCAGCCAGCCACATCGAAAATCTACGTTATGATTGTTGAAACGATACAATAAGGATAATTCTAAAGGGTTTTCCATTAAGAGCAGTCATTTTAAACTTGGGGCTATTTGTCATGTGTAAGATTAACAACTGGAATGTTTTAAGATTTTTTGTATTCCTTGTATTCAGTCATTGAGAGGTTTGTCACATATCAAGTAGACCTTAGACTACAATTAGGCAAATTCAAAATCCGTTGACTTATGAAACTATCGTTGATAATAAACAATTCTCGGAGCAGGTCAACAGTGACAACTTACCCCGTCCACGGGGCAAGTTCTCACCGGAATTTCAGTTTCGTGTAAAGTTCTATTTGTATGTTAAAAAATACAAAGTGCTGCGAAGTGATGTGCACTGGAATATAATAAGATACTAACGAGTGTTAAAAATCTTTATTTGGTATTTGGATTACAAAATAATCGGAAATATTTGTCTTTGAAAATTTAGAATAACACTGTTCAGGAGAAATTTATGTCTAAGTAATCTGAAACAATTTGGAACAATATAATAAGCAATAAAAAATTATAATAGGCCTTTTAGACTAACTAAAAATCGTCATCTGTGGATTCGCGGTAGGTTTGCTTAGCCACCACGCCACATTTCTTTTGGGGCGATTGATTCGTACATTTCCACCTGGTTTGTTTTTCTCCGAGAAATTTTCGTCTTTTTGGCTGGTTTGAGAGCCTTATTTTGCGATCATTATCAATGTTTCTCTTTTTCGATTTATCGTTCTCTTCGCGCAACATCTTTTTTACCGGCAAATCTGTCAAAATCGCCGATTTTCTTTTTTTCAGTGTGTTCGAAATTTCTTTTCTTGGTGCTACTTTATCAAACGGCCGTAAATCTTCAGGAAAAAGAAACGAATTTTCAACCTCTGAATTATGAGCGACAAACATAGACGGCTGAGGATCAGTACTGATATTTGAACAAGTATCAGCCTCAATTTCAGGCTCGATGAGAAGGATAACAGGAGCTTGTCGGTCAGTCACGTAAGATAGCATATAATCTGTGTGTGTGAATTTAACGGGTTTCAGAGGGAAAATACCAGTGGTTTCGAAAACCGGACATAATATTTTCCGGAGAAACTGCTTTAGGAAGACTTGTTGCCAGGATGCCTAAAATATCATAGATAATCATAGATTGTTTGTGTGTTGACCTATTTCTTCAGAGACTTTTATTTATACTTCGTTTGGAAATTTTGAATGGTTATAATACATCACTTAATAAAGTACAATGAAATTAGTGTAGATTCCGTTAATACTAATGCATTTTCTTGTGGCTAAACTTCGCGACTGTGACAACTTGCCCCCTTGCATTTGTGACAACGTGCTGCGGGAGGCATTTTTCCATTCGCAATATGTTTAGTGTCACCACGTTTGAAATATTTTCGATATTGACTGCTCTAGGACGCTCAACTGTTGTGAATTTAATCAACACATTCAAGCGCCTTGGACGTAAAGACTTTCAACTCGAGCTTGCTCAGCAAGGTCAATTGGAAACATAACCGCTGTAGCTGTGGGTGTGGCAGAAAACGCTGGACTACCAATTCCAAGGCGTTCACGGGAATTGGCCATATCACAATCCACTCGGCAGCAAAGATATAAAAATTCAAAAGATCTGAACACTTACAAAGTTCAGCTAACACAAAAACTAAAGCCAGCAGATCATAAACAATGCCGTATGTTCGTCAGGTGGATGTTGGGAATGCAAGGAAAGGACTCCAGTTTTTTTAATTATCATGAGCGAAGAGGCCCATTTTCACCTTGATAGGTATATCGTCGCATTTGGGGCTGCGAAAACGCTAGAAAACCAATGAACAAAATCACTTTCTCCAAAAAACGACGACGACGAATTTGGTGCGTTTTTACTTGGGCTCGTGGCATCATTGGTGCGTATTTTCTGGAAAATACCGCTAAAATGACCGTTTGAGTGAGTAGAATCAAACGACGTTAACCGAGTTTGTTTGATCTGAAGGTGATGCTTTGGACCACCGATTTTCCAAAATACAAAGATTCCTTTTAGGTTCCTCTCAGCGTAAACATATTTTCTTCCGCCTCGGTATCCGTGCATGCTATAGGAAACACCGAAACGATAGTCTTTAGGGTCGCTAACGAGGGTGATATTTTGCCTCGGACGATTGCGCCCTTCAAAACGCCTATTAGGCCATCTCGCCGCGAAAAAGAACGACTTTCTTCTCGATCGACCCCGAAACCGTCCAAAAATCCTTTTGCGTTTTTCATCCGGTCGTAAAAGCGCATCGCACGCGTGGTAAGTTCGCTCGCATTACGTACGAGAGGTCCTCGAGATCGGGGAACGAGTCCTCGAAGAGGGGAGGGAAGACGCCGATGATGGAAGTTTGCATTCCGAAGAGGATTTCGGGTGGGTTTCTGGAGGAAAGGACGAGGGGGTGTTGTTCGTGTTTAAGATGTTAGCGGATTTACATCCTATTGGATGTAGTTATTGATTCTTTGGGGACTCGAGGCTAGACGCGAACGTATGGAAAATTGAAATGTACGACTTACTTTCGGATCGCTCTGGGCGAGTTAAGTTTAAATAAATCTGCTAAGATCGGAATTGCTAATTTTGGTTAATGCAATTGAATCCGATGACATGGGTTTCGTTAGCAACGAGGCTAGGGAAGCACGTCCCACCGGATTTAATGAAATAATTTGTGATAACACCATAGTCTTTGCAATGCCTATCAATTAAGTATTGAAGTGTCTAAAATTGCTTAGAAAGAAGGTAGTAGCATCAAGTGCGTTGTTCCTTTTTTCTGCTGGATGATCATGTCATTTTTTATTTCGTTGTCCACAACGCTTCTGATGGAAACTCTACCTAAAACATTCCTAGCAAGCCCCGCCATCCCCGACCACCTTTCCCTCGATACCCGATCCGAATTGACGATTCGACTTCGAACTTCTTCTTCCTCCGGAATCGAACCGGATTTTCCGGCACACGGTGCCCGTGCCGTCTCGTAAATAATAAAAGCGTTCGGCGACGTAAGCGATTCACATATGAAAGGCGCCCTTTCCTATAATTTATGTCACCGTACACCGGGAGGTTTGGGGAATGCTGAAGAAGGAAGCGGCGGGAACGCGACGATGCGTGCCGAAAATAATATTCATTGGAAATTCTACATTTTTGTTCTCGTTTTGTACGATTTGGGGTTACCGTCTGCCGTATTTGAAAAATATTTAAACGTGGGTAGTATTTTGCTTTTACAATTAAGTGTTGCTTATTTTCTAATTCGGTTTTACTCAAGGAAGTAGACGTGCAACTGTCTGTGCAAAAAGTTAATCAAATTTTGAGGTTTCTAACTTCTCGGTTTGTAGTGTTTATTTCTTGTAGAAGAACATTTTGAAGTGGCTGATATGTAAAAAAAGATTAAATTTGTAGGTTTCAGTCTACAAACAAATTTTTTTACTAAAACTGCTTAAAATTGAGATTTATGCAATTAATTAAATTATTATTAGTCAAATGCTCAGATTGTACCGGGGGCCAACTGTGCGGCGAAAAAAATTCGAAGTATAAATTTGCCGCTATAACGATGAGAGTAATCGAATTAAGTTAGCATGATCATAAAGATATCATAATATTCAAGTATTCATTGAATTTTTCAATTAAAATCATGAATATACAAAAAAAAAAAAATTAAGAAAAACGTGACAACATTGTATGGCTAATGTTTTTTATCTGGTAAGTTGGTGGTCCATTCAAACGATGCGTCCATTTGGCGTGAGGTTAGGTTATAGAAAACTTAACTATAGATAGAATGAAATGTTCCTTGTAATAAATTGAAATTGGAAAATAGTTCTATCTGTCGGTTCGGGGAGCTGTTAGCGCGAAAATTTAGAAATGGAAATCTGGATTTGAAATAATGCGTAAAAATATAAATATTCTATAATATCGATTTAGTTTTATTTGCTAAAAGTAAATGCCTTCGTGCACTTGTGAATGATTATGGAATATAACACTTACGAACAAAAACATTTAAATTTTCAACATATACAACTAACTAACTAGAAGACGAAATGCCTTAAGTAATTGATGGTGTTTTTCTTTAGACGCGGTATCCTCGAAATATATTCAACAGAAATGGGAGCATAACGATAAAATATATACATCAGTTCTAGGTATCTTTATTGACCTTGTTCAATAATATTAAGGGTAACAAAATTAATAACAACATTAAAGATAATCAGGATATATACATATACATTCAACTAAAAATATCATAACACTATTACACAAATTTCAGAATTTTTCTGTATCTGATTTGAAATATAGTGATTCTACCTAAATTTGAGGTTTCAAGGGGCAAGAAAGGGTTCCTCTATTATTATTACAGATTTCCTAGATATACAAACTAACACATACGTATAAGAACTTATACCACTATAATACTTATTTATATTACACAACGAGTAGCAGTAACAAAAAAACAAAAATATAAATAAAACATGTCAATAAAAGAAGAGAGGACAGCGAGACCGTTAAACAGAAACAAATCTAAATTACTGAAAAAGTTACATGCTAGCACATTTCTAAATACAGATTCAGATTCTATGCACAATTCTATCCAGAAACGCATAGTTTATATTTTTGGGCAAAATGTGGCAAAAAAATTTAAGGATCAATTGTATTAATTTGGGTTGAGTTTTAGATACGAACATTATTTTCTGGTTTAAAGGGATTCCACTGCTTGTAGGTGCGGATGCAGCAAACACTACCCAGAACGTGATTGTTAAGCTGGCTTCTCTTACAATACCTCTATGTGGCATATAATAGCCAATCTATTCTATATCTCGATTATTTACTCTTTTCCAAAAACTGTTTTCTTTTTCCTGAGCTTTTGTTCGGTGTGTATTGAATATTGACAGACTTTTTCCGTCTGGGTACACAACGGTTTTGCAAATTTATTGCTTTTATATTTCGTTGTCAAAAGGCCAACCCTGTATAGGAAGATGCAACGCTTACGTAGTCACATCGGAAGCATTCGCGGGGGAGAGAGAGAGAGAGTGGAACTTGGCACCAATAGGTTCCTCTTCTCTTGGGCTCGAATCGCCTAGAAAATTCTTCCGCATTGCCTAAACAGAAAATAACGATGCCTGTATATGTCAGGGCGTTTCCCCGAAACGACGACGCCGCCGCCATGCTTCCGATATCCGTCATAAAATCGAGCGATCCGATAACGTATGGAAATCACGTTCCGTGTTAACACGAAAACGTGACACCTTCGACTAGAAGCGGTCATCCTGCGTCCCCGGTGGGAAATGGCGAAGCCCACGGGGAAATGTCCGAACCTTCGTACGTAGATGTGATACGTCGAGTCTCCCTGTCTCTTCTTTGGCTTCCGCAAGAAAAAAAGAAAAAAAGCGCGATGAAAAACGAGGTGGGAGAGGAGATGCGTGGATATGAAGCGAATAAATGAAATTACGGAAGAATCGACGTGCGGAATATAAAACGGGCCTAATCTGATCGCAAATCGCTTTTGAAATCATGAATTTCGATTCGACGTATGTTAAAATTCGTAGGAGAATGGTGCGAGTAGAGCGTAGCACCGACCGATTTTGTCAATTTCTTAGCAAAATATGTCAATTTCCTAGATAATCGTTGTACCTTTACACTGCAACTTGTCAGTTGAAGGATGGGAATTGAGAACGAGTAACGAATAGAAAATTAGTTTCAAAAGGTTACCTGAGTGAGTCAAAATTATAAATTAATTCTTTCCCGTAACAAGAGAAGAATTTAGTTAACTGCATTAGTAAAATTTTTCAGAAATTCATTTAACCTAGTTACCTAGAAATTAATTTTGTTACCATAATTTTTATCTTAATATTCACACACCTTGCTATCTATATACATATATAAAAATCAATTGCTGTTCGCTTGTCTCGCTTAAACTTGAGAATGGCTGCACCGATTTGGCTAATTTTGATGGTGAAATATTTGTGGAAGTTCAGGGAAGGTTTAAACGGTGAGAAACATAAATAGTAAGTAACGGAAAATACTAAAAACGGCAATTTAATTTTTCGTTATGACAGCTGTCATGGTGCGCGCAAAGATAATTAAGGTTATGATATTTGTGATTGTGCGCGCATGAACAATACTTATATCATAATAGAAGCAAAGTCAGCAATACCCATCACAGTGTTATTTACAATGCCGCCAGCGAGAAGATCGAATCTTTCACAACGAAGCCGTAATACAAATAGACTGCGGAATACTGCGAATGAATCTACTCCAAATGAAGAAGAAATCGCACGAGAGAAGGGCGCCGTGTTAGTACGGCCCGACTTCGTGTTTTACAAACACAAGAAGAAAGAGAGGCCATACTTGAAACGGCTCGGTCGGTAAGGAGAAATCGTCGAGCAGAACACAGAGATCAACAACGTCGGCCCGGAAGAAGAAAGGTTTCAAGTGTTAATTTGAATCGAAGAGCGTTTCAATACGATTCCACAATTGACTACAGCTCGCACCCTTTCGTTAGTATTGGCCCTATGCAGGTTATGTGCGTCCATTGCGGTGCATTGAAGTTCGCTGGAGAAACGTCTCGATTGTGCTGTCTCAGTAGAAAGATTAAATTGCCATTGTTGTCTACCCCACCTGAGCCATTGTATTCATTGCTTCGGGGCCAAGCTCAAGAATCACGACATTTTCTTTCGAACGCTTAAAGGTACAACGCATGTTTCCAAATGACTTCATTTGGAGCAAATATTATTGAAGAATGCGGATTCAGTCCTACATTCAAAGTAATATTTTTTTAATAAGACAGTAACCTTTATTTCTGGTAATCATAAATCACTAATTATCGCTTCCCTTTCGACTACACAGATACAAGGACAAATTCACCATAGAATTGGATCATTACAACCGGTTGAAGATCCCCAGCATAAAATTGTTTCATGGCCAATATGGAGGACCAACTTGATCGGCGTCAAACGATCAATAACGCAACAAAAGAGAAATTCTACAAGATTTGCAGCAAATACTTCATGAACATCGTGCATTGATTCGGTTGTTCAAAACTGCGTTGGATCGCATGCCAAGTGATGACTATAAAGTAGTGATCAGAGCAAATAAACGCCCCGCTGAAACACACGAACGACAATTCAACGCTCCGACAATAGATAAAGTCGCAAAATACAGTATATCACAAGGTGCTTCAATGAAGATAACCGACACGAGTGCAACCCATTCAGCAAATTCTTTAACAGAAAGTTGTGCTACAACGATACGCGAATCATTTGGTGTACATTCAATAAAGCAAATGCTTTGCTCCCACGTGAATTTGCTCCTTTCTGAACTTTTATTCAACTTAATTAATTTTATCTCAATATAAACAAGTTAATAAAACTCAGGTAGTAACTTAAGAAAACATTTATTAATTCTAAGGCGGTACGACGTTCGCCGAGTCAGCTAGTAAAATATAAAATCATGATTCTCTTTCTATATATAGAAATACATGTGTAATCTTATTTAACAAAATAGAATACCCTGTCACTCCTTCTTCTTTCTGTATTTTCTTTTCTCTTTTGTAAGGACCTATTCGTCATAGTTTTCCCACTCTGTTCTTGTGCACTTGCACTAGCTTTTTTATTTTTTTGAGTGTCACATTTGGTGTCTCTTCCTTTATCACTTTATATGGTTCTTTATACACCGGTTCTAACTTGTTTGTCGGTTCATTTCTTAATAAAACCTTCTCGTTAAATTTGTAACTAACACTAACACAGTTCTTACTCAATTTTTGCCACCTTTTAGCTTTAAGTCCAATCAAATTGTTTCTTGCATCATCCCATGCAGAATTCAGTCTATATTTTAATTCAGTGGGACAACTATCAAAGTCATATATCGTACCTGTATTATCTATTAGATTACTCGGTAAGACACATCGTTTTTCGAAAAACTACCTCATAGAGTGTATATTTAATTTCAGTATGTGCAGTATTATTAAATGCAAAGCTCTAAAAAGGTTCCCAAATGTTCCACGTCTATGGAAATTTTGCTGTCTGCATTCGCAAATATGATCCTAAATTTTCTCTAAATCTTCGAGTGTTCTCAAATGAAGCTAAAGTTTCATGATGATAAGCGTCTGAACTTACATAATTGTGTGTAATGCTTAACATTTTCGACACTTCCTTAAAAACGTTAAACGCTAAAAATTCTGTGCCTTGATCCGTAATGATCTCTTTTAGCGTCCTAAATTTTAAAATGAAATTCTTAACAAAACATCTGGCTACGGTCTTAGATTCATTGTTGTTAATGGGACATGCTTCAATAAATTTACTACTATATTACTTTCACTTACTTACTTCTTTCTTGAATCCTTGACCGCTTCTACAGGCTAGTGACGAAATTATATTGCTTTCATAATAATTTAATAGTTTTATTATATCTCATGAAATATCTTGCCAAATACTATTTTAAAATGGATCTTTCGTAAGTAGTCAAATAAACGTCAACCATATAGGCATGACGCAGCCTGATCAGAACTTTGCTCTCACCCAAAATTTGGGTGACGCGGCAATCAACGTGCTAATATGTTCTTTACACGCGAACTTGATATCAAGGGTCATAATAATAATAACAATGAAAACTTTATTAATCCTTTTGACTTATTATGTAGTATAGGACAAATCAAAATGTAATTACATATCATTAACAGAAATTACACAAATATCACATCGGTAAACTCCTCACCGTATAAAGTTGAAGTTGTTGAAGATGCTTGCCTCGACCTAGCGCAACACGTGTCACCGATTTTATTATAAACAATTGTGTGGTGAGGAGTTTACCGATGTGATATTTGTGTCAGTAAATTACACCACAGTCCTTGCAATCACCCTTATTAACAGAAATATTAAATACTAAAAGATAGCAGTCATAAAGCTTGATATCCAATAGAAGCTCCGAGAGATCAGTAAACTTTTAATTTTTGCTTCAAAAAGAATGAATGGCAACAACTTACAGGCCGCTGGCACCTTATTATAGAATTTTGTAGCTTGGTACCTAGGGTTGTTTTCAAAAAATGTTAGTCTATGTCCCGGTATCTCCAATTGATCAGTATTTCGCCTGTCGTACGAGTAATACTCAGCAAGCTTTTTAAGGCGATCAATATTTTGTTTAGCGTACATTAGTGGCAAAAATATATAAATTGAAATAAGCGTCATAATACGCATCTCTCTAGAAATGCCGTTAGAACTTCCTCTATTTGTTACTGCTTTCATGATTAGTAGTGCTCCTTTTTGTGAATTTTAAACACCCTTTCCATTTCTGAAAATGATCCCCAAATCAACGTGCCGTAAGGTATTAGTGAGTGAAATTGAGCAAAAAACGGAACTGCTAACTTCATATGTTAACATCGGTTAAAAATGTTAATTTCTTGGGCAATCCATCTATGTATATGTTCATGAAAACTACAAGTGTAGTCAACGGTTATTCTCAAAAATTTAGTCTCGTTTATTTGTTTGATACTTAATCTTTATTAACTTCTTAAGTTCTAATAGTTTTAAAGTCTATAAATTGCGTTTTTGCCCTATTCAAAACTAGTCACTAGTATTAAGTTTCGGACTTCCCTCCTACTATCTGAACATAATGTTTACGGTCCTTCGGAAATGCTTTAATATCAAGATATTTAGGTGTATTGGCATATGATGTTTGAGTGGCATTGATAAAGACTTAACTTTCAAGCCAATGCGTTTAAGACGGAAATTGTCCCTTATACCGCAGTAAACGCCAATCACGGACTAGTTTCGTCCCGCCTATATCTCATCGGCAGGATGTGAAGTGCTCGTTACGGAAGAAACTCGCTGCACTTTTCGAGGACCTCCAAATTCAAAACGCTATTCGAATAAACTCCCCCTCAATTCGTTGCCGCGATATCTTTTCGTGCCGAAAACGTTCGACATTCCCTGCAACATTTTCAGTTTCCAATCCATCTTCGCGCTTTATTCATTCCTTCTCGCTTGGAATATCGCGTCAGCCAGCCGCTGTAAAGGGAATATGGAATATTACACGGGCAATGCGCTCGCTTTAATTTTATTTGGATAAAATACGGGCGACGTTCCTTCTGCTTCCGCAGACGAGACCGACTCCGACGGCGTGCATAGGTAAAGGTTTTTAGATAAAGCGCGTTCGTTCAGTTCAGTTCAGACTCGGCGAAGCTGCCCGTCTTACTTCCGCAGCGATAATCCGCGACGTCAGAGAGAAAGAGAGAACGAAGTTTCGGAACGATGTAAAGGAAAGAAGCGACTATTCCGCCGGTAACTCTCCCCCACAGAAAATCCCCCGACGTTCGCCCGTCCAACCCTTTTTAAATGGAAATCGCCGGAGAAACGTCGCTCGAATACGTTATCGAGTGGGCACAAGCGCGTTAGAAGGGCCACTTATCGTTAAATCACAGTCCAAATTGACGTATCTGGGTTTAATCAAATCTACTCGGAGCGGTTATTTTAAGTAAGAGTAAAGTAGGTAGCTGCCGCTGCGGAAAGATCAACTGTTTTCGTTCGCTTCGACGGACACGTACCTCGATTTTCCAGTTACTTTCGGGAACTTTTCCTCCTATGCGGTAGCGGAAGCGTATCGAGCGGGTGGAAGAGACGAAATGTTTCTGAAAAGGGTAGAAGGCGTTTAGGAAGTTGTTGGCGTAGAAAAATCGTAATCGATGGTGGGGGACATAGATTTCCAATGAAAATTTTTAGATGAATGTTGGTGTACATTTGTATGAGTGAAAATATAATTGGATTGAATTCAATTCTCAATTCATTCGCCGAGGCTTTTCTAAAAAAAGTGAGTTAATACAACGACCGAAACTGAACTAGGCTGTTTCTGGTCACCCGAACACAATCCGATACCCAATACTACTGTGCTGCTTTTTTGTGGGGAGGGAGAGGGGAGGGGCTGTAGCCTGCAGAAGACACATCAGGTAACGTTTTTTACTTGTGCTACTTGATTGCTTGGTGAGAGCAGTTAATTTTAATAAGGAAGTTGTTAGCCGTAAGAAGTATTGTTGTCGAAGCCTGGATACTGGCTTTAAAAACTGGTACTACAGCGAAGTTTCCGAATCTTTTGTTAATAAGCATTTCTTCAGATGCCGCGCAGATCCATACTACCATGATCCGCGGGGAATGATTTGCAACGTAGACCCTCTTCGAAATTCCAAATTCTGGGGTGTTTGTTAGGATCATTTTGTAGATTCAGATTTTACAAATGAGGGGGAAAGGTCGATTGAAAGTTGGGGCAGTTCCATTTGTTAAACCATCTGAAGTGGACGATATTGCTCTGTTGGAAGGTCTTCCATTTCCAGATTTTAAGAATTTATTTAAGTAGAACATGTATCTTGAAAAAGTTCGTTACACACAGCACAACTGCGATAATCTAATTTTAGAAAAGTGTATCCCTTTTCCAGTTTATAAATTTTGCGGGGGCAGGTACAAGCGAAAAGCTGTATCTGATGGGCGTTCTCGCAAGATCAAGAGGTTGAAGAAAAATTATTTTATTTTGTTTATTTGTATACCTATTCTTGTTTTTATCGATGGTGCGAGTATTTATTTCATTGATTATGTTTTACAGAATATTTATTTGCTTCCTATGTTTAATTTATTTTATATTTTTATGGTTATGTTGGTTGTAGAATGTATTTATTTATTATAACAATAAAAACGTTTATAATTCCCTCTGAAAATGTGTTCTAAACAAAGTTGTTGATGTAGTAGATGACAAAATAAAGGGACATCAGGAATTACTGGTCAAACTCCAATTCCTTTAAAGCAGAACATTGTCTCAAGAAGATAAAGACACAATAGAAAAAAATATTAGAGCTCTTACGAATATGAATAATAAGGATGATTCAGATTGCGATGACGATATACCATTAGGTTTTGATAAAAGTAAACAAGTCGAGAATATTAATCCCCACAGAAGAAATTAAAAAATTATTAAATATACAAGTTCCTCGATTAGTTGAAACAAAATCGTAAATATTTTGTATCTGATTGATCTGTCGATCTCGCAGGCTTGTCGTCTGATATTAAATAACAAACACATAAAAATAATAAACACCATCAACCGCAATTTACATCATTCGAATTTTGGAATTTATAATTATTATGAGTTATCATATAACTTTTTGGAATTTTATTTTTCTGTTAATGAATTACCAAATGATAACTTGTAAAAATCAAAAAGGGACTTTGTGAGTTTCAAAAACTTTTTAAGTTTCAATTTTCATCCACTGTGTGGCGAAACAAATTTGTAGTGAAAATTTTATTAAAAAATTTTTGAAACTCACAAAGTCTCTTTTTTGATTTTTACAAGTTATGATTATGTAGTTTCAACAAGTTATTCCCGCTTCGATTAATTAATTACCAAATGATTTGTACTGTGGTCTATAGAAAATACCGATTGGCACAAAACTACTGCTCCAAACCATCGCAGAAAGTTGTTTTTGGAAGAGCTCGGCGAAACTTTGGTTCGAGATATTACACAACGCAGGGCCAATTAAATAGTAGGAAATGTTTGGCAATAGAAGCTACTTGTAGTGAATCTATCAACAAAGCAAAGAACACAGGAATCAGCAGAACGCTATGCACGTTGCGGAAACGACAGTAAATATTCGAAGAGATAAATGGAATAAAACAGTCTGTCCCAACACTCAAGTTTAGTCGAAGAACGTAGAACCATTGTACTTTGCAATTATTGTAATAAAGCTGAAGATGGGGAACAAATTTATTAGGTATTTGAATGCGACTTTTTCATTTGTTTTTTTTTTTTTTTCAGATTGAAGGAATCTCGAAGAATATTCTCGAATATTTTAGGTTGAATATATAAAGGTATTCTTTATGTTATCTAGCTAAAACTGCATGTGTCAATGTTGACCCTGTTATAGTATCTCGTGTAATTAAAATTATTTTCGTACTTCGAAAGTTAAACAATTGTGTGGTGAGGAGTCTACCGATGTAATAGGGTGTCGTTTTAAATATTTGAGTGGATAGGTGTTAAATCGAATGATTTATTTCTGCTTCTCGCTCAAAATTCCCATTTAATCGATTTATCGCCCTCGTAGACCGGCGACATCTCGTTCCGCTTATCCTCCAGGTCGGAAGACAAAGGCAGCTCGCCATCGGGGCGATAACCCTTTACCGACGACGTCGAATTTAATTGGTTGTTAACTTGGTCGCGGTACAAGAATAATAATAACGGATATATATATGTATATATATAGCGAATAAAAGCCGCGATGGAGCGCTTTCCACCTGCCGCGATGCAGATGTTACGTGTGCGGGTTCGCCTCGACGTTCTTTGTTCGGCGAAGCTAAACTATAGAGATCGAGGGAAAAGGGGGCGCTTCTTTAAAAGGAACGACCGCCGGTTGATTATTAATGGAATCGACATTTTTCCGACACGACAACAACCGCGGGGGCGGATAACGTCGTCGAGTAATATTGCGGTAATTGCTTAAGCGAACTTTCTCGTTTATTTATAGCCACCGGTTCCGTACGGAGTCGAATCGGTTTTGTTCTGGCTCGCAGCGCGCCACGTACGAGGAACGTTATTTCCCACAGGAACGTCGAGTCCCGCCGTAATATCTGCTTTTGTCTTGCCTTTGCTTCTAGCGTGCGTGTATCTAACGGCGGGGATTCGGATTTAACGATAGTATCGAACGGGCGTCTAAGGATGATGATGGAGGAGTACAAATTGGAGAATTGCTGAACGAAAGAACGATCGGTTTACAGTTTCCGAGGACGTGTGGCGTCCTCTTCAAGGGGTACTTCAGATTTTCCCAAATTCGGTTTGAAAACGGCCACCAAGCTAATTAGTTAGTTGGAAATCAAACTCGATGAAACCCACATATACTCAAGAAACTACAAAATGCTTCGGTTAATTGAGGAAATCTTCCAGAACTGTTGTCGCCTTGCCGGATCGGAAACGAAAAGGGACAATTCGTGAGCGTATTTTCATAGTTTGCACGCGTGTTTACACATTAAATTAGTTATTTATTATTCTTTACATATCCTCTATATCAAGAAATCCTAGTCATTAGGTATTTTGTTGATAGTTCCCGAATAAAAAGCAAATGTTTGTTTATACATTTATCTACTTATATTTTCACTGAAGAAGATGTTCCGAAAACGTTTGTAAACGTTGTAAATCTTGTTTAATTGACCTAATTGTGGTAGAGAACTATCATATAAGATAAGTATTGATTTGACTAAAATTAATTATTATTTTATATTCTATTGATGTCACTAATTAAAATGAAATGAAATTGCAGTTGACCAGACAAACCTTTCCTGTCGATAGTGCGTTGATACGACAACACTTCAACATACATACGTACATATGTCTTCTATTAACGTATTTACGCCACGTCATGTTCCAATCTTCCGTTCCCCGCCGAGAACAAGATCCGGACGCCCCCGGAGGCCGAAAACGCGGCGGCGGAAACTCGCCTCTTTTATTCGAAAGGCGTAATCTTCTTTGCGGCTTTCTTTTTCGGAGACGAACAATAAAAAGAAAAACGAACTAAACACGATGTATTTTGTTTCGACTTCTTTCGCGAAGTAATCCGATTAGTTTCTTTTCCGTCTCTTTGTGCTTGCCCTTGTTTTTTCTTCTTCTTCGGGTTCGTACGTTAGTATTAAAAGAAAAGGAAAGTAAACGCACGTAGAAAATGTTCTTAGTTCTTTTGTCACTTCGTACTTTGAGAAAATTAGGGCGGGCGAGACAATAGGAGCAAGAAGCGGATCTATAACCGACGAAATCGCACGTGTGTCAGAAGATGTAATTTTAAAATTAAAAAACGAACGGGGGTGAGAACCTACGTGCCAATGGTTTTCCCTAAAGCAAAAACTGTTGACATCTATTGTAGATTCTGTTGAAATTGGTTCTAAAGGGGCAGCTTAACTATTCATTGATAGACAAATCTCTGTGGGGTTTTCCCGAAATATTACGAGTTGTAGAATTTCTCGGATTAAGACGGAAATCTTCAAGAGAAATGGACGAGCAAGGTGAAAGCTACGATTTCTGCGAAGCTTGTACACAAACTTGATGTAAATCGTCCCTTGGTAATCGATTTGGAATAAAACGAAACGAAAATTGGAAAGTTCCCCTAAATTCTTGATTAAGTCGATTGTAAACTATTACAATTTCTGAGATTAAATCAGAGATTCAGGTAAAAAAATAACGAAAACTTAATACGCATTTCTCTTGCTTATAATATTGGTTATTATTATTATTATTATTATTCTGTCCTCCTCGACCTTAGCCATTAGCCAAATAAGATCGGTTAAAGGTGACGAAGAAATATCGATATTTCTGTGTATTTTTTCCCGAAACATTACGAGTTGTCCGATTTCTAAGATTAAAACGGAAATTTTTGAGGGAAATGGACGAGCAAGGTGAAAGTTACGATTTTTGCGAAGAGCGCAGTCAAACATAAAACGGGACATCTCTCACCCATCGGTTTCTAAATGAACGAAAATACGGGAGTTCCTGTGAATTTCTAACGAAATTAATTGTGAACGTCCAAAATGTTTGAAAGATTCTTGTAAAAACTGTGAAAAAATTATTAAAAATGGACATCATCAATATCAATATAGGAAATGTAAGGTTTGCTGAAAGAGTGGATAACTTATCAATGATTGTTTGAACATTGAAAAATAAAATTCGTGGCAAAAGTGACACCGTCAGTCCGGTTTACATTACTTAATGATAACACATCATCCACTCTTTTATTAAACCTTACTGGTATGATTTGACTTGATTTATTTCCCAGAGAACAGTACATAATATACGACATAGTGTGTCCTGACCCATTGTCAGATACATGTGGATAGATTTAAAACAGACATTAAAATCAGCTGTAAACTGTACAAAGGTGTAGCCCCAGTTGTTTCAAAACTTAAAATTGAAAGATGTATAATGTGTAGAGTCGTTTCCTCGTTCTACAAAGTGAACAAACAAAGAATTGCGTACGTTTTATTTCAATGCGCCAGAAAAAATGTGCGATCTCATTCTTATGTTTTATTCAGACGAATTGCCTCGGTAAATTTGAACAAATCATCTTCCCGTTTTTTCCAAGTCGTCTTTAATATCGTCCTTGGACATCAGAAGCTGCAGTTGGATCAAGAGATCGGTCTGAAAACGAAACTCCTCGTTCGATGATGAATTCGAGAATAGTCACGGTCAAGATTCCCGAACATAATCTCTCACCACGGTTTGCACTATCTAAACCCAATTCTCACTTCGATTGACGATGGGTCTTCTACTTCCACAGTTTACAATTTCTCGTTTTAAATTGTGTCGGAGATAAGTGATATAGAACTTGAATAATATGCAAATTTAATAATATGGAAATTACTACAAGCAAGAACGGAGTATAAAATATGAAATTTTTCAAACGATAGGAGCGCAAGGGTTATGAATAATTACGCTCGAGCGCTTATCGCTCGTCTACATAAAAATTCGTGTCGAAAAGCAATCCGTTTACGAATTTAAATGTGACCTGGAAAACGATCCGCTCGAAATTGGAGCAGTTCGCCGTGTCATACGTCTAAAACGGGGAATACGCTGATTCTTAAAGCTATGTGAATTAGTAATAAAAAGAACAATAACAATTCCAATTTTCCTCCATTTTCCTTCGTCCAGAACACAGTTTCTAATATCATGAAATTTTCTTCATTTGCTCGTTTTCAAGTTTCAGGTTTTCTTCCGTCGTCGTGGACGATGCGTGTGCTGAATAGATATTTACTGGTTTGTTCCTCGAAATACAATTTTCAATTTCACGGGATTCCCCGTTCTCAAAATCCCTATTAAACTTTCCATAAAAAAGTTCGTAAAAACGCCGCACCGTCATCGATCGCGGCTTTTTCTTTCGTTTCCCGGTTAAATCAACATCTCACCTTCGTTTAGCGTCAATTTCCGATCTCTTTACTTCGAAACGACGGGCCGGATATGAATTCCGCATATTCGCGACGCCATCGCCTCCGCGTCAACGAGGAAAAAATCACTCTCCCACCCTTACCGCCACCGTCATCCGTTTACGGCGAAGGTGGTAACACGAAAAACTTGATATACGACCGGCTGTCGTTCCGGTTAATGGGCCGGAGGACTCCGGTGACGTCCCGAGTCAATTACGCGGAGACCTCCCCCGAGATGATAGGGCTGTTTGACGGCCTCTTTAACTCATTTCCATAGCGATTCATCTTGTCGTTTCGCGCTTGCGAGGACGTTTAGCGAAATTCATTAAGTCGTCGGGGGTCGCTTCGACTTCCCCAGGCAGGTCGATGGAAAATTTCCATCTACGTACATTTGTACACTCATGGAAACTCTAAATGTCCGTCTCCTGAGCGCATACGCCACGATCGTCGCGATCTAAACGCCCGTCCCAAAATCGTCTACCTGCAAAGTTACTATTACGTAGTTGGTTCGCACGAAACAGTTCTTTAAGGTAGAAAAAATTATTATTTAATTTGTTTTAGAGTTTCCACAAGTGTACGTGTATAGCAGCCGCATTTTTAAAAGTACCCGTTACGTCACGTCAAACTGCGCGAAGGAAAGTGCGCCAGCGCGCAAACAAATTTAACAATTAAATTTGCTTTGATAACGTAACACGTATTTCTAAAAGAGTGCTTGCTATACGTACGAAATGTCGGTTAGTGTACAAAGAACGAATAGTAAATTAGGGGCGAACCGTCTCTATATAAATCGATTTATGTTACCCCGAGTCCGTCCCTGATCATCGTCGCGGTGTGCGTATTCAATAAACTAGGGAGGGAGCCGCAGATTTACATGATTCGATGAGATCTCTCGACTGGCGTTACGAGCACACGACGTCGCGACGTGTCAATAGATTGACTTCCGAGTGTCAAAGCTTCTCTTCGCTCGCCCCGTTTAGACTTGCCGTAATCACAATATGAGAGGGCGTTCGTTTCCTTCCCTATTATCCCTCTTCTTTGTTACGTCAACCCCTTAAAGACGCGATAAAATTGCGTTTAGTACGTCTGAACAGAGCTTTTGTCAACCCCCAATTCCTTTCTTACTTCGAGGATAATAATAATAGGAATAATAATAATAATAATAATAATAATAATAATAATAATAATGATAATCCAACAAGAGGGAAGCTCTTTACGTATTTGATGCTTATTTGAATAAAAGCTAAAATTCTATAATTGAATAAACAATGTATAAAGAAAAAGTATTTCATTTAGAAACCGATGGTAATTAAGTGGAAGTTGAATTTGAAGTAAATTCGAGTCCGAATAATGAGAGCGCCATCTGATGGGGGAGACGCAAACGTGTGTGTTTGTATGCGAGTGAAAAAGAACTAATGAAAGAAGAAGGATAGAAAAAAGCGTCTATATGACGATTTCAAACATCTCACTTTTTCCCAGATAACTCTCGTCACAGAACCTCGCAAAAAGAGCTTCGCTCTAATAATAATAATAATAATAATAATAATAATAGAATACCAAATGTTGTGTTGAAGGAATACAAAGAAATTGTATAATATACATCCCTACTCATTGAATTAAGAGCTCTGGAATCAAGAAACCGTTAAATTAATGCCATCTGTAATAATTACAAGTAAAAATTCCTCAAGCCACCTTAAAAGAATGGACGTTGACCCGCACATATATATGTAGCAAAATACACAAAAAGGATTGTGAAAACATCAACAATAGTTAGAAAATTTTTAAGACAGGAATGCAAGGTTACGTGACTTCCCCCGAGTCCGTACCATTCCCGTAATCCCTCTCGCTTGTGGAAAGCAATAATAAAAGTACTAATAACGGTAATAAAAAATATGATATAAAGAATGATAGACATATAAAGACGTCACAATATGGTGCAAAATATGACCATTTAATAAGCATTGTATACAACATGACGTCGATAATGTTCAGTTAATTTAAGGGTTATAATATGGCGTCAAGAATAATAAGCTAATACACGTCACACTCGTAATATAGAAAAAATTGAAAATATCGCATCAGCAACCTTAAAATCTGGCGGTCAGAAGGATCAGCCGATTCGAACTGCATGAACGATCAACTGATCAAGATTTGACAGTATGAAGCGCAAAACAACCAGCTGATACCGGAAGTCCTAATATGGCGACAAACAATATCAGCTGACTCGGACGTCATGAAAGATCAACTGACTAAGATTTCACAATATGGCGTCGGGAACGATCAGCTGACACACGTCATACTCGTAATATAGAAAAATAAAAAAGATGGCATTAGCAACGTCAAAATCTGGCGGCCAGAAAGATCAGCTGACTCGAACTGATCAAGATTTGACAATATGGCCCCCAAAACAATCGGCTGGTATCAGAAGTCCCAATACAGCGACAAACAAGATCAGCTGTTTCAGACGTTACGAAAGATCAATTCACCAGGCGTTCACAATATGGCGTGAAGGACGATGAGCTGGTTCGTATGTATATCGTAATTTGGCAGCATTGAAGATCACCAGATTCACATTTTCAAAACGATTAAGTTATCAAGATTTGACAATCTGACATCAATAGAAATCAGCTCATTTACATGTCATAATACGGCGACAAGAAAGATCAGCCGATTCAGACGACAGGTACGATCAACTGATCAAGCTGATTCAGACAATATGGCGACTAGGGAAGGTTAACTGATTCAGACGTCAAGTAGTACAATCAAATAATAGAAAACATCGCAACATAGCATCGAGGGCGATCAGCTGGTTTATACTTCACGATATGGCGTCAAGGACGATCAGCTGATGCGGACGTTCAAAAACCACATGAAACGATCAAGACGAGTCCGAGTATGGCAGCGATGGCTAAAGGAGCTGACTCGTGCGTCACAAAATGGCGTCAGGAATGGGCCGGTGATTCAGATATGATGACGCGGGAACAACAAAGGTCGGCTGATTCAAAGCGATCAAGGTGTCGAGGATGACAATGCTGATTGAGATTTCAGAAGCAATTAAACTGTCCAAAATTGTACAGAACAATCAAGGCGTCATAATACGCGATAATCAGCTGATTTCGACGTCACAGTATGGCGACAAGGAAGATCAGCTGATTCAGACATCAAGAACAGTTAATTGCTTCGGTATCAAAATATGTACGTTCGAATCAGCTGTAATTCCTTGCCGTCATATTCTGACGTTGCTAATGCCATATTTTGTGAGGTTTTGATCAGTTAATCATTCTTTAAATGTGAGTCTGCTGATCTTGATTGTCGCCATATTGCGATGTCTGATTCAGCTTATGGTATTTACTCCATATTGTAAAACTTTGGTCATATGATCATTCCCGACGTCTGAATCAGCTGATTTTCTTAGCTGCCATATTGTGACGTCTGCATAAGCCGATTGTTTTTGACGCCATATTGTCAAATCTTGATCAGTTGATCGTTCCTTCAGTTTATATCAGTTGATCTTTCTTGCCGCCATATTGTGGCGTTGCTAAGTTCATATTTTTAAATTTGTGTATATTACGAGTGTAACATGTGACGCTGATTGTTCTTCACGCCAAGGTGAGCGATCAGTTAATCATTCTTTAAATGTGAGTCTGTTGATCCTTGTTTGTTGCCATATTGCGATGAATGAATAGGCTGATGGTTCTTTACGCCGTATTGTGAAATTTTTGTCAGTTGGTTATTCCTGACATCTGAATCATCTGATCCTCTGTGTAGCCATTTTGTTGAAGCCTGAATCAGCTGATAGTCTTGGACGCCATATTGTCATATCTTGATCGGTTGATCGTTTTTTCTGTTTTAATCGGTTGATCTTTCTTGTCGCCATTTTGTTTCGTTGCCCAACGCCATATTATGAGGTCTCGATCAGTTAATCGTTCTCTAAACGTGAGTCTGCTGATCTTCATTGTTGCCATATTGCGATATCTGAACCAGCTGATCGTTCCCTACACCATATCATATACACAGATCTTGATCAGTTGATCATTCCCAACGTCTAAATCAGCTGATCGCTTTGAACGCCATATTATCAAATGTTAAATCAGTTGATCGTTACTGCAATTTGAATCAGCTGATCTTCCTTGCCTCCATATTTTGACATTGTCAATGTAATAACTTCGTCTTGACCAGTTAATCGTTCTTCAAATGTGATTTTGAGGTTTTTTCTTTTGGTTTTGAGCGGTAAAATGTAATGTTCAGACGAAATTCTGGTGATGTCGAAATTTTCTGTGGTTTTTCTCTAGTTTTACGATAATAGTTTGTAATCATGATAATCATCTACGTATAGAAGCGATGATAATGGCGCGTTCACCGGAATACATAAATTTTGCGTAAATTTCGATAAAATCGGCATTAAATTTGCGTTTCCACTTACGATCCCTCCGATTTAATTTCACAAGGAGGCCACATAGGCGCGCTCATATCGCATAAATCATCGCGACCCATCACTATTCAATTAGGAGAGCTGATTTATGGCGGGTTCGTTCTGGAAGCGACAGATTTAACTTTTGAATGATATACGGCGCGTGCTATCGGCCGATTTCGGATAATCCGCGGCGCAAATTTGCGAATAAAGTTGGTGTCGTGTTGGTTCTTTTTTGTAGCTCGATACCGCCGATATTCCCAATAAATTTCGAACTAACTTGAGATCCCAATAATTCGCGTGCGTACATCCACCTCATATTCCCA
This sequence comes from Chrysina gloriosa, assembly GCA_038088585.1. NCBI lineage: Eukaryota > Metazoa > Arthropoda > Insecta > Coleoptera > Scarabaeidae > Chrysina > Chrysina gloriosa. The sequence goes on along the minus strand of CM076094.1, from coordinate 10,566,716 downwards.
CCGATCCTTAATAGAGGGGACGGGGGATTGAAGTGAAATCTAGTCGCTTTTAACCGTTGACAAATGATTGAAGTAACTTCGAGCCGTATCTCGGAAGAAAAGAGGGAAAAGAAAAAATCGAGGCGGATCGCGACAAATAACGTCGATCTTCTATACATAAAACATGACCCCGTAATCCGGCGATTTGGGGAGGCTTCTGAGACGAATGAATGGGGATCAGATGAAATTCCTGACGGCTCGCAGACGTTCAACGAACCTATCGACGTAAACGCCAGTAACAACTGATTTGTATTAGCTGTCTATCAATCATAAGTGGGCGGATTCCCCGCGGCGTACTCGAGAAGGGGATGTATGGTATGTAGTAAGTATGTGTAATAATGTCAGAATACGGAATCTATAGCTAAATTCTTCTACGTTGCTGGAGAATCAGATTGATGGCTTACAAAAGGAAAATTGCGAGATCCATCGATGTTGGAACTGTTAGACGTACTATCGCGTTTTTGATTTGTGTCAAATTGTTTTCGTAAAAATAAATACCTTCGCGTACGATACCTACTCTTCCTTTCGAAAATTAACGGAAGAAATGCAAAGCTGAGCTGAATTTCTAAATTAAACCGTTAGCGCAGCAATACAAGCTCTGATTGCTAATATTTTGTTTGGGTCCGAAAAGGTTAAGGAAATTTCCATAAAAATGTTCATGGCTGCTTTGTCATAGCCTTGAAACTGTCATCGTTCACCATCGATGTTTTTACAATACGACGGGTAACTGGGTTAGCTAGTTCGCTTTTTAGAGGGAACTTCAGTCATATATACAAATTACGATTGATCAAATCGCGTTTGAGGGTGTTAAGAAAAATATTTATTTAAAAACATTACAAACACTTTGACTTAAGGCTGGTGAATATAATGACAAAATACACAAGCAGGTCAAGATTGTTACTTGACCCGCACCTTTAACATTTTGAATTTTACAGCCCTTCCTACTTTTAAGTTCGGTTCCTGGTCCTAAATGGATTTGGCGCCGTTCAGGCTAAATTAATCAGGGTACTGATCTCAATCTAGTTTATGCCACATGAAATGATTTTTTTTCGTTTATTAGAGATCGCGAACGATGGACTGATGGGCCCTCAGAAAATTATTTTTCAAGAACACTATGCAACCAATTATAAATGCTAACTGCACCAATAATGACTATGATGCAATACCAATTTTTGACCTTGGACTTTCTGAAGGGCATATTGCAGACTTTCAACATTACAAAAATCAGATTGTTAATGATATAACAAATTTAATTGATGTAATAGATAATTGGGTACTTTCTCCAATTAAAGGGCATATTCTGCATTATATTTCAGGATATATTTCAGAAAAGATGTTGGCTAAAAATGCATGTTGCCATTGTCATGCTATTGTAATGAATGGCCTCTAAGGAAGCCATTGCAGACGAACATAGTTATTCCTTATTAGATAGTAGTAATTATAGGAATTTTACTGAATTTGCTTCTAACGGATAATTATGTGAATACGCAGATCTTCTACTCTATAATAAGATACGTTGGCTTTCAAAAGGAAACGTTTGGAAACGATTCGCTTCCCTATTACTAGAAATTTAAGGATTTCTTCTTGAGAAAGGTGTTGATTATCTTGAACTAACGGACGATCAGGGAATCTAAAAATTTTATTTCACGGTAGATGTTACGTCTCATCAAACAAAACACGACTTTTCGATGTTGGAAAAAACCATTTAATTCGAAAACAAATCCGCTCGAGATTTTGAAAGAAAAACATTAATTCATCCCCAAAAAATAATTCGATAAATGACGTTGACGTTGAGGGCAGCGTTTCTACGGAGGTTCCAGGAATTCAATAAGAGCATAGCCTTTGTTCAGGAACCACTCAGTGCTGACGTAACAAAATTGAATTTCTTTGCCTTTACTATAGACTTTTGAAATGCAATTATTGGAGTTAAGAAATAAAGAATTATGGAGTTCGAAATTTGGAAAAATTAGAGAAAAATAAATGCGATCTCAGTTCACGGTAAAAGTGGTCTGCTTTGAAAGACCTGATGAAGGAAGACATGACGGAAGAGTATTCCTGACTCTTACGATCAGTTCGACAAACTAGAATTTGCTATTCTCTCACTCTTTGGTTCTACGTATTCATGTGAACAACCATTTTCAAGCGTGAACATCATCACGAATAAATTGAGAAATCGTCTTGATGATGATAATCTGGAATCCTGCTTGGAAATAAACACAACGACATACAAACCAGACTTATCAAAACTCTCCAAGGAAATGCAAGGTCATAGTTCACATCAAATGCTTGTTTTGTATTTTTGTTAATAAATAAGATTATTACTATTATATCTGGTTGTATTTAATGTTTAGTAGTTAACTTATATCGGCACCTAAAAACATGGATCTTGACAGGTCCTTGGCATCTTGGCTCTCTAAAAAATTTGAATCGTGCTGCTGCTGATTTTTGGCTCTTTTGACTAATGAGTTTGCCGACTACTGGTTTATGCGAATATAACTATGTGTAACTGTTTCGCGTCGGAATCGAATCATATAGTTATTTATCTTTTTCTCCATTACAATTTACGCATACAATGGCTTTGTTTAAGCTTCCCCTTTCGGCGGGGGAGGCATTAACCTATTATGCCCGCTGTATTAATTCACCGTTTGACCATAATTTACTGGTTCGCAGACGGACGTTTTGACCCAGAGGGTGCTGAATGGGAGCTCTCCGTACTGACAATGCGCAAGCATCCGCTCATACGATGTCAATGCGGCTACAATGGTACTCACACACAACATGCATAATGCGCTTCATGTGCGAAATGGGATTCCATTGTTATGGAACGAGGCAGCGGTCCGTGATTGATGGGTTCGGCTCGTATTTCCCCATCAATATTATCCGCGTTTGTAGATAGAAATTGCATAATACCTGTACGCGTAGTACCTATAACTACTACTACAACGCGACGACCGAAGCAGCGAGTCTACAATATATCGATTTATCGAGGAACCGAGGAGGAAGGGGGCATTTAAAAGAGTAAAAAATTATGACTACGCGACTGTAAGTACCACAATCGACTGTCGTAGTTATCGTCGTTGTCGTCGGTCGTCTGCAACACGGAAGAAACCACTACCAACCGTGTTAATTCCAGTCGTGCATGCGGAGTTTTCCGGCTTGTTTTTTTTTTTTTTTTCGTTTTCTCCTCCCCCGGCTCACGTCGTCGGCATTGTACGATGTGCCGGTCCGGAGATATCGATTGGATTTCTTTTTCCCGACCGGCTATTGTTTTCGCGCGACGGGAAAATTTTCGCTAATAACTCGAGGATGTACGGCGGGGAGCGTTTTTTGCGCCCCCTTTCCCCTTTTTTTCCCCAACGCGCGCGAAAGTGATGTTTGTTAGTTTATTTTTGTTTCGTTTTTTCTAGGAGCGCGAAACGCGAGCTCTTTTCGAGCCGTAGAATTCCGGAAATTGTAAATAATACCGGCACATTTGAAACGCGTATGTATCGGTACTTTTTTTGGTACGAACTAATTTTACGCCGCGAAATAATGAGATTTCTGACTGAAAATATTTAAATAATAACTTTTTTGTCCGTTTCATTAATATCATCGCTATCATTAATAGGAATCTTATATGATAGTTCTCTACCACAATTGGGTCAATTAAACCAGACTGGTTTAAATGATAGTTGTATTTTCAGAACGTCTACAAACGTTTTCGGAACACCTTCTCCAGTGAAAATATAACTAGATAAACCCATGAACAAACACTTGTTTTTGAAATCGATCTAGCATGGTTCCGGTCACGGGAAAATCCATTTTGACTCGGTTTACACACATTTCTGGCATTGCGGTATATGAAATTGGTTATCGAAAATGACTTTAGCAATTTTTATGCAATTTAGTATCTGGGAATTTTCGACAACACAAAATTGATCTAGCATGGTTCCGGTCCCAAGAAATTTTTTTCGCCCCGCTTTTACCTATTTCTGCGGCACATAAAATGTGTTAGCGAAAATTACTCTCAAGATTTCGGTAAAATTTAGTATCTGCGAATTTTTGGGGACGAGAAACCGATTTAGCATGGTGCCGGGCTAGATTCAATCCATTTAGTCCAGGTTTTCACCAATTTCAGCCTAAACGTGGGTTAACAACATTTTTTAACATGATGCAGCCAAGCGAAATTATAAGTAATTCAAACTTTACTACTAAACTATAGATGGCGCTGAAAGTAGTATGTTAATAAAAGAAAAATATCTACGAAAACTAACAACAACATGTAAATTCACACACTTTTAACCTTATAAACTTTTAATATATATGTGTTACTATATATACTTGAAATATACATTATTAATTAAATATCAGAAGTAAAATAAAGGTGTTATTATTTGGTTCAAAATTATTCGAAACATTTTGGGAACTCCGAGCAAGGCTCGGTCCACCAGGTACTGAAAAATAATAGCAGTAGTACAAACAATGATTACTGGACAATCGTGTTGCTATTACCATCATTGTAATTGTTATTATTGTTGTTAATGCTGCCATTTTCATTATTACCGTTAATAACAATAAATTCTATTTCGAGAATACGGAAACATCTATTTAATCCGATCCGTTTAGGGAGCAAAAACAGCGCCAAATATAAATCCTAAAATTCGCCAACCCGCATAAACAGGGACGACACGATCTCGGCGACAAATCGCTCCGGATACGTCCCAGGCCTACTTTATTAAATCAGTTATGATCCTATCCCGGATCAGAGGCGTCGGGCGATAATATAAAAAATCGCCGCGGCGTAGATGGGATTTATCGAAAAGCATCGTCAGCAAACGGTGATGTATTTTTGCGTCTTCTCCCCGCCATCCCTCGACCCTCTTCGATATTTCCCGCGCAGATTTCGTCGTCGACGATTGTTGATACTTACTTAATCCCGAAACCCGTAGTAGGAAACACGGAGAGACATCTGCAAGAAAATGTCAATATAATAAATGAACAATTAAAAGAAATAAACATGGAAGTTAATATAGACAAAACAAAAACAATGGCAATAAGCAGAGGAAGTCAAACACATAACATAAAAATAGAAGGACATAGAATCGAACAAACTAACGCGTTTAAATACCTGGGAGGGATTATTAACGGCGAGGGGTCCTTAGAAGATGAAATAAATGAAAGAATTTCAAAAGCTGCTAAACTTTACATGATAAAAACACCATTCTTAAACAACAAAGAAATACCAGAGATAGTAAAGGCAGGAGTGATCCGCAAGGTAGTGAAACCAGTACTGACACACTCATGCGAGTCATGTACTAGAAACGAGAGACAAAGAAGTAGGATGAACAGCGCAGAAATGACGTTCCTAAGACGAAAAAAATAGAACTAAGTTGGGTAGGATAAAGAACGCAGAATACAGAGAGGAGCTCAAGATAGAGCCCATCGAAATAACAATACAGCAAGGGCAATTAATATGGCTTGGCCATGTTACGAGAATGGACGAAGAAAGATTGGCAAGACAAATATACGAATCAAAAGAAATGGGAAAAAGGAGAAGAGGAAGACCGAGGAAGACATGGGAGCAAGAAGTACGAAGTGCATCGGAGGCAAGGGGAGAGAAATGGGAGGATATGAGAGCAAGATGCAGGGAGAGAGAAGAGTGGAAGCAAATATGGAAGGGGAGCCAGGAAACTCAACTTCACACAACCCGATTGTTGATACGGGAGGTAAAAATTTTAGTTCCCGATCGCCTCTCGACGTTTCGTCCTCGCTTCTGTGCGGAATTTTTAATGCGCCGTCGTCGTCCGAATTTGTATTCGGTTCGCGATACACGACCCTTAAAACGTTCGCCGGGCGCAACGCGCCCGCATGGCAGAAATAAAAAAATGGTAACCGAAAGAGAGTAATTAAACAATCTATCTTCCGGAGTCGAGGCTCCGGAAAATTGCCGGAACGTGTCCGAGGCGCCGGTTATTAAGATGAATTTAAATTCCCGTCGTGGCGCTCTCGCGCGACGTTCGACGCTCGCGATTCGAGCGGAAAATTTAATTTTTGCGGGAACGGAAGGTGGTTTAATTGAGGAAAATTGCGACGGCGCGAGTAATTGGTTTCCGACGTGATTGTACGTATAAATCGCGTGAATTTCGTGAGCGCCGCGAATGTACTATTGTCGTAGTTTCGACAGTTGTACGAAATGTGTCACCGAACGTCTAGACTTTGGATATATTCCAACAAGTAAGTTGAAGATGACGCAAACCGAAACACGTCGTAATACTATGCCGAATATTCGTCAGAATAAACAATTACAATGTAAAGCTGAGGACATATTAGAACGACCTTTGCGAATCAAATATGGCCGGCACGAAATTCGGGATGAAAATCAAACGCGATTTTCGCAGAAATGTAATATGTTAATTAGGTTATGTACACTCATGGAAATTCGAAATGTCCGCCCCGATAGTCATAATACCTACTTGCGAAGTTGTTATTAGTTGGTCCGTACGAAACAGTTCTTTAAAGTATAAAATGTTATTATTTAATTTGTGTTATGAAGAGAGTTTGTAAATTGTTAAAATAGAAGCAATAAATAAAATAACACATGTGGTAGTGAATTAATGGGTCCCTTATTTATTCTCCGTATTATTGCCTCTTACCTGCTTTTTTCCTAGAATTTATATTCTATGGATAAATAAATATAGTGTGGTAGTAATTAAAATTATGTTTCAGTAATTAAAATAATTTTTTTACGATAGTTTAATTAGAATGTGGGAAATAAATAATTCATATATGCAAATAAGTTGGCTGTATAATATTAAAAAATGTACCATTTAGTACGAAATTTTCGTATCTAAAAACAGTTAAATAAATACAAATTTCTACTACGAAATGAACTTCATTAATAGCGGGATAAATGATGTAAAATTCAGATCCTAAACAGTAGTAGTAAGTTTAAGAATATGTTCAATAAACTTGCCAACATTTCTTTTTGATAAAGTGATAGTGGATATTAAATATCACATAGAGAACACTAAAATATTAAAAGATAAATTTGTTGATGTTATCGCTAAACCGAATAAATGGTTCTATGAAAACAACCTAAACCTGAATGTAAGCAGAACTGAACTAAAACAATTGTGTCTGTCAATATTAGGGTGACCGTAAAAAATCGATGTTGTATTTTTGACAATGGGAACCCCACAAAATGATAAGTCTTTGCAGATTTTACGATAGCCAAAATTTGAGCACGATCGGAGTATGTTAACCCGTGCCGCTAGGGGCTCAAAGTTACAAGAAAACGGGTTTTTTGAGTATCGCAGCCAGTAGCCGCGTTTGGGGGTCGTATCTGCGGAAATTCCCATTATTTTCTCATGATATATGTCTCAAGCGAAAGCCAATATTATTGTGACTAATTTATATTCTGTATATAATTATTAATCTTATATAATTATTGTTACTTCTAGTCGCTTCAGATTTAAGTTAATTAATGTTATTTCTTGTCCTTTGTTATTTTTACATTTAATTTCATTTTTTTCATTTTAACGTATATTTCATTCAAACTGAGTGATGAAGAACACAGTGCCTTAGAAGCTGTCTGTACATTTCTCGTTAGAGTGTATTGGAAGGCTTGGCTCAATGCCTACAAATCACAATCAGCTCCCAAGCAAGACTTTGACCTCTTGCGAAGTTTGTTGGACTATCAGGAGATTGACAAGGATATCTCTGAGAGAGCTTCGGAGAAATTCTCAAAGCATTTATGGTATTTCAATGCAGAATTGGTAGCTCTCGTTTTCTTTGATACCTCAATTTCAGACGAAGAAAAATCGGAAATGGCGAACAAAGTCCTAATTCTGAGTGAAACCGAGACAGAAGGATTCAAGAATTGTAAACTCCAAATTTCGAAGACCCCACTTGAAAGAACTGGTTAATTCAGGGTTATCTCATTTAATTACGAAGGCGACCATGCATTTCTTTGAGCGTTTCCATATTAATCCAGATTTTCGCAGAGAACGCCCAAGTAGCTGGCCTGAAAATATAAATTTTCAGAAAGGGATTGCGGATTGTGGAGTCACTAAAGGTCGTTAATGATGTGGCAGAACGAGGAGTGGAATTAATTACGGACTTTAATAACCTTCTCACCAAAGGTGAGGAGCAGAAACAATATGTTTTACAAGTGGTACACAAATGCCGAAAGCTGTATCCTGATGTTTCTAAACACACTTTGAGCAAACATTTAGAATATAGTATTCATTATTGTATCCTTCTTAAAAATGGCAAACGATACAATGTCACTCTTTTTTATGAAAATACATTTAAATTTGTTATTAAAAAGTATTGTCATTTTATTCCATCATAATTCATTTCAAACTCTGAAAAAATTCTCATATCATAATTTCCTTAATACAATTTCCTCGTCACGTCTTTTTTATGAAAAAGGTTGTTATACCTCTGTTCTAGTATAATTAACAACAAATATATAGAATATATATTACATAGAACAATATTGCCGATGATTTGACTCGTACATCATGAGAAAATAATGAGAAGTTTCACTAGGCAGCCAAAAATCGAGTTTTTTTTTTTTAAAACTTTGAGCCCCCAGCGGCACGGGTGAACATACTCCAATCGTGCTCAAACTTTGGCTATCGTAAAATCTGCAAAGACTCATCATCTTATGGGGTCCCATTGACAAAATTCTGGAATTTTTTCTCTCCTATATCACTGCGGTCACCCTAGTCTATATGCACATATCAAAATACAATAGTTTTGGAAAATCCATTTCTAAAATGTTGAAGGTGTTGTAGATGGTGCTCAAATGTTGTGCTATACGTTTTATTCTGCTCTTATACTACTCTCACCTAATTGGGATGATTTTTCAAAACTTTAACATGTAATAAATCGGTGAAAGACAAAACAAAAAATCTTACAAAAAAGTGTATTGAAATAAAAAATATTACGGAAGAAAATGAAAACAAATAAAGTAGTCCAACAAACTAATAGATCGGCAGAAGAGGAAATATACGAAAATTTGGCGTAAACATAAATGCATTGATGTAACAAAAGTAAACAACAAATTGATGAAAATATAACTAAATAAAGCGAATATAATAATAATAAGAACTAAATAACACTCGAATTTTGCAACATTTTAACTATTATGGCACAAATTACTGTGAAATTGACCTCTCCTTCGTTTCAAATTTATCTTCTTTAATGTTAATATAAAAGATTGTTATATTTTCTACATACACATACGTTTTAATACATCGAATGTTGGTAAATTTATTAAATATATTCTTAAACTTACTATTGGTTAGAATCTTAGTTTTACGTCATTTATCACTATATTAATGAAATAATTTTTCTCGTAAAAATGAGTAAATATGAAACTTTGTTGTTAAATTTCCTAGATACGGAAACCTTCGTATTGTATGGCTTAGTTTCTAATATATACCAAAGGGTAAAAAGCAAAGCAGATATGAATCATTTATATGCCACATTCTAATTAAATTATTTTGTGTTGTAGTTATAAAAAAAATCATTTAAATTACGGATATCATAATTCTAATTATATGTCGTTATTCATAAATCTTAGAAAAATAACAAATCAGAGGCAATAATAAGAAGAACAAATGACGTATTAATTTAGTACTATATTATTTTATTTGTCGTTACAAGCTCTTTTTATAATAAAAATTAAATAATAACATTTTCAACTTTAAACAACTATTTCGTACGGACCAACCGATAGTGACCTCACAAGTTTCAGGACGGGTCCTTAGATCGTGACAATCGCGACGTATGCGCTCAAAAGGAGGACATTTGGAGTTTCCATGATTGTACACGTCTATTTACTTGTTTATTTTCATCTATTTTTGTATACACCGTGGTAGTTATAAGTAATAGGTTATAGGTATAAGGTTATAGTTTTGGGTTAACTGTACAAATTGTATAAATTACATACCAAAGCACGACATAACAGGCGATGTAGTGTCAGTGGCAAATTTTTCGAAATTCAAGTCAAGAAGATTATTTAAATCTTGTAACCATCCGTTATTTATGTTGGTTTACTGGCAACGACTATCACCTCTATTTTAGGTTATTTTAGAAAATTTTAAATGTGCGGTACGCGCATTTAAGTTACTACAAAGTTTGGGCCACATTCCCTAAAAATCCGATTATTAAGTCGTTGTAATATGAACTGCAGAATTGAACGCAAAAATTTTTTTGTTGTGTTTTGTTTGTTTTGTTGTTAGAAAAAAGCCAAATTGTTACAGTTTCTCTCCTAAGACGCATCTTTCTTCTCCAATGGCGTCAAGTTCGTGTGTCGTTTGACTTTGTGGGAGCCCTGCCTGCCAGAAGGAAATTGCTCCCGCCGAGGGAGCAAGCGCTTAGAGGGAAGGGAAGGTTAGGTGATCAAAAAGTAATATACAACGCTAGTTACCTCCACCCACATGTTGATAGAAAACGAGAACAAACTAAGATAGGAGTCTACCACCGTTTAGGTATAATAAAAGGCAAAATTTATACTACATATAGAGTACTAGCTGATAAACCTGTCCCTGCCAGGGAGGAAGAAAAAGAAAATATAAGCTAAAATGTTAAAAAATTGAATTTTGGCACGCCCTTTTTCGTCTTAATTCTCCGCCCACAGACCAAAAATCAAAAATCCGGCTAACTTTAGAATTTGGCCTGGGCATTTTGCTATATGCTTGCCAATTTTCAGCTTTCTAGCCCATCAGTGGGCTTCAGAAAGCTCTGGATAGACAAAAAAGGAACACACAAATAATGAAATTATATATTGTATAGATTTTATTTAATCTAAAAAATTATAGCGGTAACCTGAAGAGTACTTTCTTATTTGAATCAAATGGAAGTCGTTCTTGTCTCCCGACTTCCATAGATACAATTCTCGGTAAACAGCGGTAATTACGAAATGAGTTACGACAGTCTACATATGTATATAGAACTACTCGCATACAGCATCGATTTAGTACTGATTGGAGTGGGAAGTCGGCGACGCTGTCGTACCTTATTTCGTAATCGTACGCCGTTATCGCTGTTTGCCCAGGCTAGCGGCGACTTTCTCCATTTAACGAATTTCATATCCGATTCCCTATTCGCGTTAATTAACAAAATAACACATCCGTTCCGAATCAAACGTTAACTCTAGCCGGTTTTAAATTTCAAACTCGCTACGATAACGGACACCCGGCAATTAATTTCGTGACAGTCGAAAGTCGAGCCACCGTAATTTTCTCGCGAATTTAGTAATTATACGCGAAACTCGCGCCGGGAGATTAATTCGAATTTAATCCGAGTACGACTAAGATATCCTCCTCCACCCCAACCTCCCTCCCACGATTAAATCGGGAAAAAGGATTCCTCTTCCGACCGTGCCGTTCCGTTCCGTTTCGTTCCGTTCCGTCCCGTTCTTTCTTTGTTTCTATTTGCCGATCGGTCACTCGCACACCGCCCGCGCTACGATTTAGACGGCGTATTTTTAATAATAAAAAGGGTTTCGAGACGCTTCGGGGAGTGGACGAGAATCGGCCCGGCTTTAGTTTCCGCGCGAGTTCACAAAATTTTAATATAGATAATCTAGTGATGGTAAAGTTCTTTTCGAGCTTACTTTTTTCTGGCGTTTGTTATGATTGCAGATCCTGTTTAGAGGGATGGTGTGCGCGAGAGGTGGGGGAAAACAAGCTGTAATTTTGAATCTTGTAATAGGAAACGTTTTAAGAGATGTTGAGATATTAATTTGCGCCTTTGCCTTAAGCGTTTCGATCTCGACATGGAGACGGATTGTTTTGGTTGAAATATAACTGGTTTTATTCTGAGCCAATAGGAAAATATAGGGCAACATCATAGTTATCACCGTTGCCGATGGAATCCATAGTTAATGGTGGGAAGAAACAGCGCGGATTCTAACGTGGATCCTTGCGAAACTCCAATGTTCAATATCTTCTTTTGTTTCGTTGAAATATATATATATATATATATATATATATATATATATACATATAAATATACCTATGTATGCATAGCAGAGCTACAGATTTTGTAGATCCCTGGCGTCAAATTTCCTCAATCCAACAATTTCTTCCCGTTCCATTTTATCCCTTGCCCTGATTTTCCCCTTCTCCACGCTTACTTGTGCCAGTTTTTGCTTTACAACCGATAGCCATTTCCTTTTAGGCCTTCCTTTACGCTTCTTCCTTCTATCTCCAGTTATTGGTACCCTTCTAACGTGTCTGTTCTCCGCCATCCTTGCAATATGTGCCAGCAATTACGGAAACTATGCTACGACCACTCCTAAAGCCAAACTGATGATCATTAAGTAAGTTGCATCTTTCCATAAATGTTATTAAACTATTTGCGACAAATGTTTCCACGATTTTAGCAAACGCACTTGAAAGAGATATCGCTCGATAATTTTCAAACAATTCCCTGCACCCCTTCTTAAGCAATGGCCTAATCTTTGCCAACTTCATTGCATTGGAGACTATTTTTAGGTGAAATCAGACGTTGTCTTGTTTTAATCATATTATCGGTTGAGCATATCATAGGAGACATAGTAACCATAAAAGCATACAAATACAAACAGTCTTGACACTCTATCACGTCGGTAAACTCCTCACCACACAATAGTTTTATAATAAAATTGGAGCCAAGCATCATCAACAACGGTATAAACCGAAGTGACTTCAACTTAAAACACGCATCACCGATTTTATTATAAAACAACTGTGCGGGTTGAGGAGTTTACCGATGTGATATTGTGTCAGTAAATAAAAACACACCACAGTCCATGCAATTACCTTCACAAGCAGTCCTGCTAAATTCTTAAAATGAAGGACGTTATTAGCAATTTTCCCGTAAGAAACCGTCATTCCCCCATCTTCTTCTACCTACACGTGAGTGCAATCACTCAAACTTTATCGAAAGGCTCCAACCGATCCTATTAAATGAGTGTTTGAATTGTGTATGAACTGGTTGAGACACGCGTGAGATAAGAACTTTCAAATCAAAGGCGAACGAAAAACGTTTGACTAGAACATTTCGACAAAATCGCGAAATTATCTCGTTTGGCTTACGCAGATTTTTACAGATTTTATTCGCCCCTCCCCACCCACGGAAATTTCTAATTTAATTAGGAACGTCCGATTTCAATAATTCCCTAGCGAGTAAATCCGAGTTTTTTTTCTTTCCTCGGCCGCCGACTCCCGTATAAATCGAGATAAGCTCGCACCCGAGTTCGGGGAAAAGCTTTCGCGATTAAATTCGTTGCGGTAAGCCCCACGTAACTGGACGGTTACAGCGGGTCGCAAACGTATTAAGCGGAGCGGATTCGGGACGAGGATTCGCTCCTGACCTTTCACTAACACGTTAAACGCAAACAACCGAACGGAAATAAGTCGGAGAACAAAGAGGAATTTGCCCCGTTTTCTTTTTCCGGCTCCCGCTCGCAGCGAATCGGAACGAGGATCAAAAGACCAGAAACGAACTCTCCGTCATCTTGACGAAATTGTTTTTCAAACATTTATCGGTTGCATAATAAAGAAGACGAAGACGACTACGAAGAAGAAGGCGAAGAAGAAGAGGCTCGACAAAGAAAAGAATCGACGATCGAGTCGTCGCCAGATAAAAGAAAGAAAAAAGGAATTCGTGACCCAAATATCGAAATTCCTTTTATGTCGAATATGAAAGACAATATATCGCGGACGCCACGGGTGGAATGGGGGGATGGCGGAGATGGAATAAATATAATCCCATTGTCGGTCCCTCCCCCTCCTCCTCCTCAAAAGGGAATTATTTTAAGAGCGCTTCCCCTTTTTTTTTTCGATATACGGACAGATCAGTGGATTACCCATCGCAGTCGGGGGATAGAATCTCTTCTATTCCCGCCTCTCTTTATGTTTTCAATTTTCGACGTTTCGCGACGCGTCGCGTCGGAATAAAATCGCCCGTCCGCTTGCGGCGAGTAAAATCCCCATTTCCTCGCCGGAATTATAAATTATTATTCATAGTGGAGTAAATGACGAGGCGGCTAAGTGGCGTCGGCATGCGAAACAGCCGCAATCTGACTGGAAAAAGAGCATTCGGGGCGACGGTGCGTTACCGACGGAAATTGGCCGCTATTAAACTTATTTGCGGGCCGGTATCAAACATTTATAAACGCGGATTACGGCGCGTGAATATAAAAGATGTAATTATGGAAATTGGTCGCGTCGGTGCGGTGAAATTTAAAGGGCAAAATTGGCTTTGGTAGGTACCGGTTGTTTACGCTCGGTGTATCGGAAAATTACGTCCACATTAAACACGGTTGGCATTAATAAATACACGTTTTCGACAACTGAGTTATCACCTTCAATGACATAAGAAGAAACAACGCTATTAATCTCGAGGAACCCAGCCTAGAGCGCTATTCATAAAAATATAACATTTTTGGTGTGTCTGCAGTAAATTACCTAATGTTGTAATTAGATGGCGGACAATTCTCGACTAAAGAAACAACTACTAAACAAAGCAGACAGACAAAATTAAGTGTATATAAAACAGTGTATAGACCGGTACTAGTATATGGGAGTGAATCGTGGAATTTGACGAAAAAGGAAAAAGTAGAATGCAGGCGATGGAGACGAAATTCCTAACAAGAGTTAAAGGGGTAACAAGAAGAGACCGCATAAGAAATACAACAATAACAGAAGAGCTGGAAATCAAATCATTGGAAAACTACACGGACGAAAGACAGCTGTGTTGGTGAAAAAGTGCAAGTTAAGAAAATCTGGGAAACAAAAAGTAACGACAAGAAAAGAGGAGGTAAACGAAGAAGGCAGTGGGTAGCAATAATGGCGGAAGTATTAGAGCGGAGCGGGTGGACATGGACGGCCGCCAAGGAATTAGCAATGAATAAGAAAGAGTGAAAGAAGTTTAGTAGGGGAGAAACAGAAGCCTGAAAAGGCAAAATCCCTACACGTTAGGGTAGAAGGGGAAACCGATTATATATAGAGAGAAACAACTACTACCCGGACAGGAGCGCCGACAATTTTTGAAGTCTTTCGAGGTCGAGAATTGTGCGCCAATTTGCAATGTAGAAAGTACGAACGCGTATGCTAATTAGTTAGGTACTGCGATTGTACTCAATTAAGCTCTAAAGTGAGAAACTCCGGTTTCGCAGTGATCCCGGCTCATCAGCGAGGCGCTTTAAATCTTACCCAATCAAATGCATCTCGTTCCTAAGTCGAAACTATGGGCGCTTAGACACACCAAAATGACCCCATTGAAGTCATCTAAAGCGTTAATTAATGAGAAATATGAATCACCATGATTTAAGCGTCGGACCGGCTTCGCAGTGATCCCGGTTCATCAGCGAGGCGCTTTAATTCCTACCCAATCAAATGCATCTCGTTCCTAAGTCGAAACTGTGGTCGCTTAGACACGACATAATGAGTCCATTGAAGTCATCTAAAGCGTTAATTAACGAGAAATATGAATCACCATGATTTAACCGTCGGACAGGCTTCGCAGTGATCGCGGTTCATCAGCGAGGCGCTTTAATTCCTACCCAATCAAATGCATCTCGTCCCTAGTTATAAGATATCGTCGGTCGAACACGTCCAGTACTGCTATCTAATGCGCTAATTAATGAAAAATATGATTCACATTGAATTCAGCCTCGGACCGGCTTCGAAGTGACCACGGCTCATCGCCGAGGCGCATTCGCGCTTGCACAATCGAATGCACCCCAGATCTAAATCATCAAACTTAAATGCAAAGTTAAAGCAATATTTCCTAACTATTGATGGTTAGAAGTTTTCTCTTATTGTACATATATTCATATATATTGCGACGCAACTAGCTTGTCTTCTTTGGTGAAGAAACAAGAAAGAAAAGCAATCTGTAGAATCGTATTCGTGGATTTAATCAAAACCCAATGTTTTCATGCTTTAATTTATTTCGAAACAAACGCCATCGGATTTCCGGAGAAATTTAATCAATATTCATTCGTTTCGAATTTGAGACATATATATTTCAACTACATTGTAGGGAAACGAGAAAAAGAATTGGTTGAAGCGTTGTTATTCGTGGATTTGATCAAAACCCCATGTTCTCATCTCGTTGTTTATCTCACAGTGAAGTCATCCGATTTTGCGGGAAAATTTAGTCAACTTTTATTTGTTTCCAATTTCAGATGTGTATTTCAACAACTAGGTTGTCATTTTCGGCGTGGAAACGACAAAAAAGAACAATTCGTTGAAGCGTTCTTATTCGTTGATTTTATGTTAATGCAAGAAAAGATACGAGAACAACTGGAAATAGAGCCAATATCGAAATATATAGAAATAAAACAACTAAGATGGTGGGGCCACCTACAAAGAGTAAAAGAGGATAGGCAGGTTAAGCAAGCATGGATGGAGTGTGAAGTTGTCCGATTTTAGGGAAAATATAATCAACTCCAATTTATTTCGTATCTAAATTTTGTATTTCAACAAGTACGTTGTCATCTTCGGTGTGATAGCGAAGAAGAAGAACAATTCGTTGAAGCGTTGTTGTTCGTAGATTTTATCAAAACCCTAAAATTTAGTCATTTCATTTGTTTCGAATTTGTGATATGTATTTTAACAACTACATTGTAGAAATTCGTTGAAGCGTTATTATTGGTTGGTTTCGTTGAATCTCAACATTTTGGGAGGATCCAGGCCGATTTTCTTTTCTATTTGATGAATTCTTTTACATTTTACGCACCTACTTGAGCTACTTTCTTATTTAATGTGGAGGAATAAGAAGTGATAGTGCTATCATTGGTAGATTTATTAAGATCTAAGGCCTTCCAGCAAATTTGACACAAGCTTCTCCAATTTTTTCTTTCTAGTATCTTACAGTATGTATTTTGGCAAGTTCAAACATTTCAAACTCCTTTTTCTAACAGACTTAAGAAGACATCCCTAATTGTCCAAGAAGTCTTTTGTTTCTAATATCTCGAAGTGTACGTATTTCGACAAGGAAGCTATCATTCCCGACAAACAAGAAAATTATTACATTTGCGTTGGTGAACTTTGCTTAAATTCGATATATTTGTCTTCTAGTAAATTCAAACAAGAAGAAGCAATAAAAAAGGATCTAAATGACCCTTCGACAAATGACCTATTGATTGAGGTACCTTCGTTAGAGAGTTAACAATAATATCGCTCACAGTTGAATGTTAGCAACAGTTCGTTGGAATGAGTATCACCAAATGGGTGGCGCCATCTGGGGAACTAAACTGATACTAGCATATCCAGATGCGTCGAAGTTTCCGACGAAATACAATAGAGGGCGTAGTTTCGATGAGAACCAAATTTGTCAAATTAAAGAAGAAGAAAAAAGAGCAAAAGGAATCTTAACGACTCCGAAAAGCTGCCTTAGTACTGCGTTGTTCTTCTTCTTTTTCTTCTTCTTCTTCTTCTTCTTCTCCATTTTCCATTGTCTTCTTTTTCTTTCGTGTTTAAACTATATGCCGCTCGTTGAAAATATTCCCTCTTTTAGTGCAAATTCTTAAATTTTTTATAGTTACTGATCAATTTTGTTTTGTTTTGTTTCTTTATATCCAATAAAAGACAGCGCTTCGAGGAAATGCACGTGGTTAAGCAAACCTAGCAGAGTTTGTTGTTGTTTCGGAAATCTTTAATGCTTCCCCTTTTTTCCTGTAATTTTATCAAATGTCGATGGTCGGTATTAAAGCCTGTGGATTCTTGCGACTTTCACTTCCTTGCGTATTCCTTTATTTCCATTTTTATTTATTCCGCTCTCTTCATTCGAGGCTTCCAAGTTGCTAAACTTGCTGACCTACTCGAAGATCGATAACGTCAAGATTAAAAACGCATTAGTTGACGTAGTATTTGCGAGAGCACGTGGTACCAGTTAGATTTCGACAAATTTCGAAATTTCCCACTCAAATTAACATTCGATTACATCTCGCCCTTCTGATAGGAACGTGAAATTAACCGCGAACGTCGATTTCCTACATCCCACGCTCCTACTCCGACTGAAACGCGTTTCAATCGCTTTTCCTTTCGAAAATGGATATATATTACCTCATCGCCGAAAGGAGGAAAAAATCAATCAAAATCGAATATGCTTCGAAATCGGTGGGAGAGGAATTCGCATTGCCGAAGTAAAGGCGTTTATTACATTTCATTAACGCTCCGTCGTCGCGCTGCGAAAATTGAATTTCGCCTCTAAACATGTTCATAATTTTTTTGCCGGATGGAATTTCGTTTCCCTCTCTCCCCCGAAATTCTCGCTTCACATCCTGTACATTTCTACGTACCTTGTGAAAAGGGCGCGGAGGGTTTGAGGGCGAACGAAGTTGGTCGGTGATTTTTTCCTTTTACTCGGCAAGGCGTGTTCAGGTCGTGTAATGTGGTGCTTTGTTGCGTGATAGGTGGAAATTTCAACGGATTGATTTGATTTTGAAATTGCAACGGGCGTTTTCGTGGCTGTCGGGCGTACAATTCGCTGAAAATTCAAATAATTTTGTTTCTTGTATATTTGTCTATGTGGGTTTTGATCTGGATAATCATACAAAAGATGAATATGAACGTGATAAAGTTAAAGATGAAAGAAAATGTGATACAAACAGTAATATACAGTTTGGTATAATTGTATATAAATAGAGGTGTCCATTTAACAAATAACTAACGCGTTGAGTTTAGATATAAATAAACTACAACATACAGGGTCATCGAAAAAGGTTTATTAGTCACAAATGTCATATTTATGTCGGTTTAACCCGAAGTTCAAGCTCAGGGTATAAGTCGTTTTCCACTTCAAATTGACTTCTATCATTATTGGGTACTACATTTTGTTTAAAATTAACGTTCTAAGCAAAATGTTGCAAAATCCAGGTACTAATTTTAAAATATCGCTAGATTATTTGGGCAACTCGGTAAATAATTTTAAGAATTATTATGATGTCCCTCTTCTCAAATACTCGCAGAAGAATGCGCCCAAACTTTTCAACTGTAAACATGCTAATGAACCACTGGGCAACATTTAAAAATATTATATATTTTTTAATAGAATGCGTGATCAAATATTCTTGCCAGAGAGATTTATGTTAATGTCGAGTTTTAATGATGTTTTTGGATCCTTTAGTGACATTTCTGATTCGCCTTAGCATGGTCCTTCAAATTATCAAAAACTTTACATTTAAAAGAAATCGACAAAACAAAAAATAAATCTGACATTGAGGGCGACGATATACTTAATGAGATAAAAGCATTTAAACAACTTTCTCCGGCAACCGAATTTAACGATGCCTTTGATCTATTGCAATAAATCATTTTTCACCAACTGTTCCCAATTTGCAATTCCTTTTTACTAATTCTTCTTACTCTTCCGGTGTCTGTGGTAACAGGTGAACGTTCATTTTCGAAAATTTGAATTGTTCAAAAATTATGATCTACCATGTTGCAGGAAAGGTAGTCTGGTTTCGTAATTTTATGGTGTCCATAGAACTTTTGGATGCTATTAATACGGAGGATATTTTAGAATTTGCCTCAATCAAAAGTAAAAAGGTTAAATTCTTTTAATTTTCAATTTTCATGATGTATTACCTATATAAGTACTAAATTTTTCATATTAAAAATGTAATGCCATAATTTTTATTTTTAAAAAGACAAGTCCTTACTCATTCATTCACCCACCGATGCCCAGCCAAAATGCCTGAAGCTAGAGACTTGAAATTCGGTAAGCAGGTACCTCTTTCAATGACTAGGTCAAATAAGAAGGGATTTTTTGAAGGGGGTAGAAAAGGGTAAAAACGGGTAAAATCGATAACCTAATATCTCCGAAACTAAGACAGATGGAATCAAAATTAAAAAAGCACATCAATGCTGTCAAAGAATAAGCGGATACGTGTTTGGTATTATTTTGATATTTGTACTTTCAAAGAATAAAACGGGAATAGAATTCTGGTACTTTTTTGTCCCCAATGTATGTTCTAAAGTATTAAAGATAGGAATAAAATTAAAATTGAATTTTTCTCTTTTTAAAAAAATCTCGAATGCGTTTTGGTACTTTTTCGAAATTCGGGCTAAAAATGTAACCGATTTTTGGTAATTTTCTAAACCCATTTTTTGAAGTATATTGATACGGTATCAAATTCAGTACGTAGGGCCCTCTCTCATGTTTAGGCCCAGAAAAAGGCATTTTAGGGTAATTCGAATGCTGAAGGGATGAAAAGAGGTAAAAACGAGTTAAAATTGGTAACCTTATATCTCCGAAACTATGTATCATAGATAGAAGTAAAATTCAAAATGCCTCTGAATCTTATCCAAAAAATACGCGAACATGTGTTTGGTACTTTTTTAATATCTGCACTTTTTAGGGGTAAAAACGGGAGAAAGCTAAATTTTAGTACGTTTCCGCACCCTTTTCTCACAAGACAAAAACAGAAAATTGGTACTTTTTCTGAATTTTAGTGTTATATTTAGATTTCTTAACTAAAAACTAGAAATATCAACGCCCAGTCCAAACCCTTGAACCAAGAAAGTTGAAATTTTGCATGTAAGCAAACATTTATTTCGTGATGACAGGCAGACAGATCGTATAAGGGTCATAACGAGTTTGCTGGAATTTCTTTTCTTCTGAGGTCACAGCAACGCGGGACGGGTAAGCTAGTAAACTTATATTTTGATTGAGATATTAATTAATTTTGGGTTTAACTCCGGCCTTCCACCTCTCGGGGGCCTTGATAAATATCTGGAACTTTCACTAAAACAGTAGGCTGGTGCAATCTTGGTTATATATAATATTATTTAGTTACGTGGCTTATAAACATATACTTCTTCCTAATTTCATCCAAAAGGGGAAAATACCTTTCCTCCGGGCTACTAAAAAAGCGCTTGCAACGGCATCCGCTAGTAACCTTAATGATCTCCGTATTTTCGCCCACCTTGACAAACTAATAACGTTTCGTCGAAAATACAACCGCTATAAGAGCGCACCGCGTCGTCTTTATTAGAGAAAAATCCCCGACTGCATCTCGCCCTAATAACGTCACTTTCTTTCCCCACCCTCGCCTAGCTTGGAGCCTGCTGCCGCTTCCATGGACGCGGTAATAACGGTCGGTCGACCGGCCGGGGGCGAGGCGAATATTACCCCAGACCATGGTCGTTTTCAATTTACCGCCGCCGCCATGCCGGGGGTCTATTTTACCGCTTATTTATCAAGTACGTAGCGGAAATACACGGTACGTACATCGAACGAACGAGTACGTACATAGGTAAACGCGTACGATTCAACTATCGTTCGGAACGAACGGCTAGACGCGGTGGTGTGGCGTTAGTATCGGTGTTCGAAGAGGTAAGTCGCAGCTTGTACGTGTGTACAACGTAGTAAATAATCCGTTCGTCGATGAATAAGTAGCCTTCCGACCGATCGCGCGAATAATAAACCTGTACGTAGCAGCGGGAAGTTATAAATTCGCTTTATCGTCGTATAAATTTCGTTTTTACTGGTGTTGGCCGGTTTACGGTTTCGGATATGCGCCGGATTAAATTTTCTGGTTTATAGGCGGTTGGTGCTTGTAAAATTTGACATGTATTCCATCGCTATTTTCTGTATCGGAATTCGTACTTTTTCGAGGAACTGTTAAAATAAAATTTTTCAATTTCGAGCGTGATGCGAAAAAGTACGCATATAAAGGTACATTTACCACATCTACTTCATCTATCAGTTATACGTTTATGCAGTGAACTACAAGTTTATAAAAATAAATAAATAAAATTGCTGTTACCAGACCCTTCGGACATAATTCCAGATGCGAATTTCACCAACTAGGGTGCCATCCTCGGTGGAAGACTGTGGGCTTTCAGTATCATTAGTATCGATTATTTTCGAAAGATGTGCTAAGGGTAACATATTATTTGAACAGGAGTCTCCTTATTCTTATTTGTAAGTACAAGTTAGTTAAAAACATGGAAGGGATAAGTACAGGTAGAAATTTCCACTGCGCACCCAATGCCGGACACAGCAAATCTTACGCATTTCATTTAGTGTTAGTAAAAGTGATACCGTACGGTGTGCAGTCGCGATAGAATCTGATGTAGAGCGTTCAGCGCTGATTTCGACCAAAAACGGAAATATCATTCTCAGTTGCAGGAAGCCCACGCGGATTTAAGGAGTTGCTTTCAAATCTTAACGTTACGGACATTCATAAGGGACGGTGTGCAGTGCCGATCCAGTTCAGTGTGCGATCTACGGTGCCGATCTAAATCGAAATGGAGAACCCCATCCTCACTATGAAAAGATCTAGGTATTTTCAAAACCTCTGTCCAGATCTCAGCGCTAAGGACACTGATATCGTATGATGTGCAGTGCCAATACAGTTGAGTGCACATTGTTTATTGCTGATACAGTTCAGTGTAGGTTGTCCAGCAATGATTTTAACCAAATGATATAAACCTCATGTTCAGTGTAGAGACCTCCAGAGATTTCTAAAAACTCCGTCCCGGTCTTAGTGCTAAGGGCATTGAGATCGTATGGTGTGCTGTGCAAATGCAGTTCACTGTTCCAATTTCAGCTTGGATTTTAACCAAAATTAAAGCTTCCTATTCAGTGAAACCACACCTGAAGGATTGTAGAATGTGCATTCAAGTCTCAAGACTATGGGCATTGTTGCTATACGGTGTGCAATGCCGATACTGTACAGTATGCGGCGTTTAGTGTTGATATAGTTTAGTGTAGGCTGTCTAGCACATATTTTAATCAAACTGTAAGTCTCACCTTCATTGTAAAGAGAGCTAGAGATTTCTAAACGGTCCCTCTCGATCGACATTGAGATCATATGGTGCGCTGTGCCAACGCTATTCGATATCCCGGCTTCAGCATGGATTTTAACTAAAATTGAGGCCTCAGACTTAATGAAAACACATCTGAAGGCTTATAAAACCTCCTTACAAGCCCTAAGACTACAAACAGTTATTCAATGCGGCGTGCAGTATCGATACTGCTCAGTGTACGGTGTCTAGTGCTGATACAGTTCAGTGTAGGTCGTCTACGAATGATCTTAGTGCTAGAGATACTGAAGCCGTATGGTGTGCTATGCCGATACAGTTCCTCACTGATTTTGAACCAAAATTGAAGCTTCGTACGCTGTGAAAACAAAACTGAAGAATTCTAGATCGTCCTCCCAAGTCTTAAGACTACGAACACTGATACAAAACGGTGTGCAGTGACGATACTGTACTTGCGATATTTAGCGCTGAGGTCCTTCAGTGTAGGTTGTTTGCACTGATCCTAACCAAAATATAAACTCATCGCCACCGTAGAGGGGTTTATAGATTTCTAAAACTTCCTCCCAGTTTTAGTGCCAGGGACATTGACATCGTATGGTGTGCTGTGTCGACGCAGTTCAATGTGCCAGCTTTTAATTGAAATTGAAGCCTCATACTCAGCGCAAAGACACCTAAAGGAATCTAGAATTTACTTCCAAGTCTTGGGACTATAGGCACTGATACGATACGGGGTGTGCAGTGTTTAGATTTGATATAGTTCAGTGCAGGTAGGCTACCAATGATTCTAACTAAAATATAAACGTCATCTTCAGTGTAGAGAGACCTATAAATTTCTAAAACCTTCCTCCCGATCTTAGCGCTAGGAATACTGAGATCGTAAGGTGTGCTATACTTATACAGTTTAATGTGCGGGCTACAGCACGATTTTTAGCCGAAATTAAGGCTCCATACTCAGGTGAAAACACACCTGAAGGATCCTAGAATTCCTTCCGAAATGGGAGCCTCGTCTTTAATGTAGAAATATCTGAAGAATTTTATCAATTTCCTTCAGGTCTTAAGCCTACAGACTATGATATAATACGCTGTGTTCGGTGCTGATACGGGTCAGTGTAGGAGGTTCGAAACATATTCTAAACAAAATGTAAACCTGATTCTGAGTGTAAAAAGTTTTGATGAATTTTAGAACATTCTTCCATATCTTAGCAATGTCAGTGGTGATACAGTTCAGCGTAGCATGCTTAGAACGGATCTTAAACGGAAACGTTACCCTGTGTAGAGAGGTCCAGCGTATTCTAGATCCTCCTCCCGATGGACCACGGTACGCCTTTCATCAAGCAGCAGCTGGCACTAACACCATCTGGTGTGTATTGCCGATACCGGTGCAATGTCCGGTGTTCGACACTAGCTTTAACCAAAACTCCATCTTCGGTACTTTGAGAGGCCTAAGAGCACCTGAGGTTAATTTTCGCAATTGAGGCTGCAGAATAGGCTGTTAGGGAACAATCAATAAAGCTTGAGCTCAAATTTTAAGGCTACAATCTTAACACTACAATTTATGACGGTAGTGATATGTACGTGACAGATTCGAACAGTTTCGTCAAAATTTTAAGGTTGAAGTTAATTGTCGAAGATGAGCTTGCATAGTAGGCTGTGAGCGGTCAAAGGACAAATATTGGGGTCAAAGGTCAATGCTAATATTTTAATATTAAAATTCGTATGGCAGTAGTGATGTGCAATTGATAGATTCAAGGAGTTTCGTCGAAATTTTAACGCTGAAGTTAATTGTTGTAGATGATGTTCTAGAAGGGAGCTATCGAAGGACAAATTTTAGGGTCAGAGATGAAGGCTGAAAGTTTAACATTAAAATATCTATGACACTAGTTAGGGAGAGGTTAAAGGCAATTCTGGCATTTGGGGCACATATTTCACTGACCCCGTCCTCAATATCTTCAACATTACATCTCACACACACTGTATTTCAACGAAACGTAGTCGCAACTCAGAAGTAACACTTTGTTTTTATTCAAGTTTTCCCATCGGAGACGATGATTATCCAATTCTTCAGGATTCCAGATTCAGGATCCGCTTAAATGAACGTTTAGCGATATCGTTTTGGAAATTATCGACGAAATCGAGCGCGACGCAATTTCCGAAACAGTTTTTCGAGCCCGTCTCCCATTTCGAGAGCCCCCTCCCCCTCTCTTCCCCATCGCAGATCGAAGCAGGTTTCGACGCATTTCTGCCTCTAGTACAACGCACTTCCATTTACAGCGACGGCGAACGGATCGTTATCTGCCGAGTATCGTCCTCGTCCCCTTAAGTCTCGCAGGACAAAAAGATTTGCGGTTCGCCAGCGCTCGCTCGCAGCCGGCAGAACGGTCCCGGGGTCCCGCAGGATAGAAGTTAGTTTCCAATTTTCGCGACGTAACTTTTGATATTGGAGCGGGAGCGGGAACGGGCGACATACGTTATGATATCGGGCCAGTTCTAATGCGCTTCTGGCCGAGAAATTACGGTCTTCTAATGGATGGGATCCCCCTCGTCATCGTGTTCCCCTCGTATACGTCCTCCCTTTTTCTTTTTTTTTTTGATATACGTGTTTTCCCCCTTCCGGAACCAAACTGGTTTGTGTTACTGAGGGCTTATGTGCGCCGCAAAAAATGTTGTTTTAGTTTAAAAGTAATTGCACTGATTTAACACTTTTTCACTTTTGTATATAACCAAGAAGAATTAGTTTAGAGTTCAAACTAAGAAGATTTTGAAAAAGTTATTTCTTTGAAAATCAATTCCGTTTCGGCGGAAATTTAACCATGTTACTTTAGAACGGAAACCGTTTTCAATTCAAACTGCTTGTACTTTTTCTCGATCCACTTCAATTTTGACTCTAAACAAGTTTATGGATTTATATGAAGATAAAGCTGTATTGAATCTGAAAGCATTCGTTTTTGTCGCAAAACTTTTACATCATTGAATGGAACGACAAGTGGATTGCATCAAAATAATTACAATTTCAACTAAAAACGTTTTTTTTTATTTTCTCTTAAATGCCGTTCATCTTACATTAAAGAATTGACGTATTTTACTTAAAACTACAAGTTTGACATCTACACTTAATTAAAAGGAAAAAAACAAAAAATACGTTTTCGTTCAACATGAAAAGGCTCAAAACTCAAAACGTCTTACCTCAATCCAAATAATTTTTCTCCCTGCGGTTATGAAGAACGGATTGATTTATATTCTTCGATTTCCGCGCTAACTTCCACTAACAATAAGTCTTTTCGCCGCGACGGAATAATTCGAATTCAACAAGAGGAGCCCTTCGCGTTTGGCGATAAGGCGAAATATACGACCGGGCCTGCGACGCGAAACGAAACAAACTCCAAGAACTGTTTATCAGAGAAGTAATTACGAAGTCGGCTCGCGTCCCCGGAAAACTTAACACTCCGGGATAATTGCGATCTGTGTATGCATTACGAGCGATACCGTCGTCGCACCTGCTTTCTTCGCTCGGCGAAGTTGCAATCCCGATTTGAATTTTCGTGGCCGGAATAACTTCCGGCGATTCCCACGCACTTTACATTCACGAAATATTAATTAATAGCGACACAGATGAGAAATAAACGAATCGCCTAAAAAGCGGTTGCGTAGGAAATGCAGAGAAACGCAAAAACTCGCTAAAAATCACTAAAAATAGCTAAAGTCGAATGCCCATCTCGCCTCCTATGCGACTTAGGGGGCGAGATGGATATCAATGAACGCGTCTTGGCGAGTTGAACCCAACGGTGTAGAATTTTTTCAAATTACTACAACGGTTACCGAGGAAAGAGCAAGAAATGGCGAAAAAGACGCAAAAAATCGGTAAATTTCACTCCTGGACCGGATTCTTTTGAAGCTACAACGTTCGCCCCCACACCATTCGAAAGAGCTCATAATTTCAAAATTCGAACACAATTTTTTCGTCGAATGACGTAAAAAATCGCGATTTTCATTTCGGACCAAATTTCAAATCGCTCTCGCTACTTCATATATGACTCGATCGCGACTGACTAGACCTTCCTAAAAGCAGATTTTGCCAGTGAGTCGAATGGAATAAGAACGAACGCGCTATCTCTGATCATTTCTGCGCTAGAACAAAATTATGGTAATTTTTGGTAAAAAGATATTCAAACTTCAAAGTACTATATCTTCGGAACGGTAGGGCCTAGGGACCTCCGGTTTGTTTCATTTTAATCAGCTCCCCCATTACTTTAAGGCCACCGTGATCTAAATCGCTGGTGCTATCCCGAAAAACTGACAACATTTCTATGCGTTGAGGTAGAAATTTTCTTTTGGACAAAAGCATTCTTTACGTTCAAAATATGTCTGTCCAAGAGATATTGGCTCGTAATATCCAAATCTTCCATTCCGGATTGGGTAAGCGTTCCAAGAAGAAGAAGATTTGGCTGAGAATCAAATTTAACTTAAACTAGGCGTTTCCTTCCGATTAATCCGCATCTTACCACGTGCCTCCGTAATCGAATTAAATTATTCACCGCTTCGATTCTAAATTTAATCGAAATCGTCCATACTCGTTCGTCCTGGGATCACCTGAAGGGAGGGGTAAGGGGGAGGACGGCGAATCGCCCCAAAAGACGGACATCGCCGTTCGTCCCTGCGGAACGAGGAGAACGTCCAGTTTAATCTCACGGCCCCTGCACACGGATAAACCCTGCGACCGCCGACCATTGTTTGCAACTAATACACAAAAGGACCTTACTTAATATGTGTTGTTGCGACGTCCTGCCATTAAGCCGCCCTCGGATTTAAATTAGATGGCCGGACACACGTTGTCCTAGTACTATGTCGGTCGAAGGTAACACGCGAGTCGCCCTTCGGGTTTTTCCCCATTCAGTTGACTATTGGAATAACGGCGGGGCGAGTGGAAATCGTAAGAGGGTCGTGTTACCCTTTACCGGTGAATCTGTCGGGTGTATTATCGCGTGTGGGACTGTGGGTTTTGTGGGTTATAGTATTGATGAAGTGGAAGGTCGGACGATGTTACGAAGCTTAATACTTTAATACTTCTTTTGAGTCATTACCAATTTCGTTATAGGCTACGGTAAAAAGTAAATAGAACAGAAATAAAGAAACAAGTAAATGAACAAAAATAAAAGTAAAAAGACGAACACTACAAATAAAAATAAACCACAAATAACGATAAGGAGACTGAGGTTAAAACAATATATAAGAAAATAAATGAAATTGATCTTAAAACAACTTTGGGAAATAAATCCAGGTACGTATTTCGGCAACAAAGTTGCCATCCGCAGTGAAAAGCTGGGTGGAATTCAGTATCACTAGGAATATACAGCTAACACCCAAGACAAACAGCACGCAACGAGCACTGCACAACTCCAAGGCGACACTGTTGACATTGTTCTGGTGTGTTCCGCGCAGGCGTTCAGTATGTGACGTTCATTAACGCTAAGGCAGTGCACACTGCCTTAGCGTTAATGACATGGCTAAAAGACAACACTCAAAAGCGGACTCCAATTGATACCAATAGATAGTTAGATAGATAAATATCTTTATTCCATTGTGCAAGGCGTGTAAATTACAAAAATTTTTAAATGTTATAAAATATTATGTACACATATTAGTCATAAGAAAAGATTTATATAGACAATAGCAATTATATATAACAGATATAATAGACATAACACGTGACACTAATCGGTCAATGTAAGATTCCTTGAAAAACAAAATCATCAATACTGTATAGTGCTTCTTTTGTTAATCATTTTTTTAATGTTAATTTATATTTGTCATAATTAAGATTTCTTATTACTGGGGGTATATGATTAAATATCTTGATACATTGATGCATTCTTTTGTAGTTTTGTCGAATACAATTTTACTGGAACTAATGTACAATTTATTAACCCTCTGGTTTCATGAGTGTGTTTAATTTCATATTTCTTGAAGAAATCTTGATAGGAGTGTTTCACGAATAGTGCGCATTCTAATACACAAATTGACGGCACAGTAAGTATATTGTTATTTACAAATATTGTCTTAAATACAATTACAAATAAGGCTTTGAAGAAAAATTTAAGAATAACTTACCATTTCATTCTTCAGCTGAAAAGGGGCTGTTTTCTGGTCCGTTTGAAAGATTTCAACATTCACAAGACATTCTTTGCGTAATCTACGATTGAAGGATGAACAAGCGTTTGCTGATTTTGATGCAGGGCAACAATATCCGGTAAAATTTGTTGAAATTATAACCGTTAATTCCTACACTCCTGACCAGGTCTTCAATGCTGATTAGTTCGGGTTATTTTGGAAAAAGTGCCAGAAAGGACGTATTTGGCTAAAGTTCATAAATCATCAGGTGATCATAAAGCAGAAGAAAGTCGTATAATAGTTCATATAGTGAAACCATTGGTTATTAACAAATCAAAAATGCCACCCTCATTTAGAGTAATAAACATCAACAACCTTCCCGTTGCTTTCTAAAGTCCTTCTTTTAACTTGATGGCCAATAAGAAGACCTGAGTTACTGCCACACTTTTCAATGAATGATTTCATAACTTTTTTGTACCAGACGTCAACAGATATTTAAAGTAAAAGAGGGTTACCTTCTAAGGCCCTTCTTTTCATTGATAATGAGTAGTAGTGGGTTTCAGCCGATTCTGGGACCTCCTCCTCAACCTTGAAGGTCGAAGCTGAAAACTAGGTGGTCACTCAAAGGTCATCCCGAGGATCAAGGTCATGTATTCGACGTTGAAATCGACCTTAGCTTCACGGTTGACCTTGAGAATGACTTTGACCTTGAAACAGTCTTTGACCTCCAAACCATGGTGAAGATTTACAACATGAAAATGTGCAAGTTGTATCTTTACTACAAAAGAACGACTTCCTTATGGCACTCGTTAGATCGAGGGATAATTTCGACGGTTAAGGCACTGTACATCAAGCGAACCTTCAGGTATATTTTAGAACAAATGAAAAATGATGAATCCCTCCCAATTACGCATAGTTGGAAAAAATTTGGATCTTAGATTGAGTTAAGCATGTTGGAGTGTCATATAGCGAGATGAAGCAATCAACGCTCGATGCCTGCTGGAAAAGATTATGGCCAGATGTAGTTGAAGGTTGGAATCCTAGATCACATTTGTAGCATAAATATTCTCAGATAACGGAAACGACGCATACAGTGGGAGGAGAAGGATTTTTCTGCTAGGCAGCTATTGTAACGGGTGTTTTTTATAGAGTGTCACAAGTTTAAATCATAATAAAACAAGGAAATATATTTTTAATATCAATGAAACGGGCTTTATTGGAACAAAGATTTTATGAAATTAATGTTTAAATATGATTTCTGCCATGTGGCTGCCACGGCTGGCGCATAGAAGGCGCAATCTGGAACACCAATTTTTCAACAACTTTTCGCAGCATTTGCGACCGTATTTCGCCGATAACTCTTCGAATGTTGATTTCCAGGTGTTCAATTGTTTGTGGTTTATCGACGTAGACAAGTGACTTAACATAACCCCAAAGAGTATAATCCAATGGGGTTAAATCACAAGACCTTGGTGACCAATTAATTGGGCTATTACGTGAAATTACTTTTCATCAACAGTTTCTTTGATTAAATCAATTGTAGCGCCCGCTCTGTGGCATCTGGCTCCGTCCTGTTGGAACCACATATCAGCAAGATTAATGCCACGTAATTGAGGTACGAAAAAATTTCGAATCATATTCCTATGCCGTTCACCATTGACAGTAACATTCTGACCATCATCGTTTTTGAAGACATATGGGCCAATGACTCCCCCAGCCCATAAAGCGCACCAAACAGTAATTTTCTGTGGATGTAAGGGTGTTTCCACAAAAGCTTGTGGATTCTCCTCACTCGAAATGCGACAATTCTGCTTATTTACGTACCCATTCAACCAGAAATGGGCTTCATCGGAAAATAAAATTTTGAATGGAAATACAAAATCAATATTAATTTGTGCTTCAGCCCATTCGCCGAATTGGCGCGCATACGATGGTCGTTTGGCTTTAATTCCTGCACAAGTTGAATCTTTAAAGCTTTTAAGCCAAGATCTTTTCGTAAAATCTTCCATAAAGTGGAAGGAGATCACCCCAGTTGCTGAGAACGGCGACGAATTGATTGATTAGGATCATCTTCAATGCTTTCCTGTACAGCTTTCCTGTACCGTTCGGCGTCTCACGGAATGCACATTATCAGTAACAGTAAATGTAGTCCGAAAACGATCTATTGTTCTTAGAATAAGCCGCTTTGAAGGACGATTATGTACGCCATAAAATGGAAGAAGTACACGATGAGTTTGACGAATAGAACAATTATTTTGATTAAAAATTTCAACAATTTGCACGCGTTGCTCTGGTGTAAGTCGATGCATATTGAAATTTCAAATCCAACTAAACAAAAAGCAATTATCAGCTGTCAAATGGGTGCTCAAATATAGCAGTGATGCCAACTCAAAGTTGTGACACTCTAAAAAAACACGCGATAGAATTAATGGCGAATAAAGAACTATATGAAGATTTAGTTGGCATGGTTAATGAAATAAATGATCGCGACACTGCTCCTGATGAAGGGGCGTCTGAACTAGTTGCGTCCACAGGAAAAGTCATCCGAAATGGACTTGAATTAGGACGAAAATTGGATAATCGCTTTCTACAAAATGATACGAATGTTGAACGTGAATGTTCCTAATTATCGAAATATTAATAAGCGCTTAACTCACTATGAGGAGGACTATAAACATTTGACCAAAAACTAAACGCAATTGTTAATTACGGATTTCATTATCAAGGTCCGCCGATCTGAAATTGTTTCTAATTGATCTAATATCGAACTTGAATCCCATCAAGTACTAGCGAGTGATGAAAGTGACATCATTCCAACCAGGAAGAAAAGATCAATAGTCTACGAAATTGATGATAGTAATTACGTTCTTGTTGGAATTTTTTAATTTATATTTCTTGTTTCTATACGTAGAATGAATTACATACACATACCTTTATATTTCTGTCATTGTATGAATAGATGTTTGTCTTTTAAGATATTATTATATATTAATGTTATTTTATGTTGAAATATTTGAGTTTGTTGTCGATTTACACGATTTCCTAAGAAACTATCTTCAGTGTAAATGGGGGATAAGCGTATACAACAGGAGAGGCTATCACAATTGGTAACCTCTGAACTTCCGAAACCAATCGGTATCCGTTTCAGATCTTTCATTCGAAATCCTTGTCAAATTAAAATTTTGCTTATCATCTCTAGCAAAGAAATTTGAAGAAAGTTGTCTTCGATTCTGGATACCCCGAACCTTCCAGGTTCTTCCAAAAGAAGTTCTACAACACTAGTTCGGATCATCAGGTGTCCAGTTCGCACGATAACTTTGATGTTTAAAACGAAATCGAAGACGCGTATATTCGTGTACCGGGAAAAAAATCTTTCCGGTTAACCCCGATAATTGCGCCGTAGAGCATCTGGCGTCCTTTTTACCCGATTCAACTACGAATAAAAGTATATCCAATCAAAACTTCCCTTCTTTCGCGGCAAATCGATTCGCCGCTCCTTCGAACTCCGCCATGCGGAAATCTCTTCCCGAATCGCTACCAATTACCCCGACGAAGAGATCGAGCAACTTAACGACAAAAGAATCAATAACTATGTACCTACTACTACGTAGTAGTAGTAGTATTACCGCGCGATCCGCACTCGAGGAGCGACAAAACATCGCCGATCCGCAAGTTCTTGTCGGGCGGGGGATCGAAATAAGGTCGAGGCGGCCAGATTTCGCCGTCCCACGTCTAGTACATTACCGTAATCAGAAGTGGTGTTTTTGCGCGCCCGTTTTTCGACTTGTTCGCTCGCCCAGGCTCTCTCCCTCTCTCTTATTGCTCGCTCGACTGCTACATCTGTTTTCGATAATTTTACATAGTTTATGGAAAGCGAGTTTCTGCGGTTTTCGCTCGGCACAATAGTACCTAACCGGCGGCGGCGACGAGAACGCTCGCTTTACTCGCTCGTTCCGTACGTTCGAATTAATTCTCTCCGTTGTATGTAGGTAGTTTGTTTTCGAATCGTTTCCCTCGTATTATGTTCGCTCGGATTATGCGGATACGAGTAGTGAACGGTTCGCAGAAAAAGTTGGCATGAAATTTATTATTAGTACCAATAAATTCCATGGCATCGTGAAGTAGCACGTTTTTCATATTCGATGAGTTCATTACAAGCTTAGCAGTTATATGATATCCAGCACCATCGGCTGGTCAAGACGTTACACAAGTAGTGTGCACACAACCAATTAAAATTTTACACAGGTCGTTGCTTCTACGTACATACACTGATGAGCAAAACTAAGCGCACACAGTAATATTTTGGGAAATCCTTTAAGTTACAGGAAAGTTGTCGACTGTTTTGTGTAAATTGTTATATTTTCAGGAATATAAAAATAGGGTAAAAGTAAAAATATATCCTAACATAAATTTATATACAGATTTTTGTGTCATACTCAATTTTGCACCTGTACAGATATCACTTACATAAAAAACGTTAATAATTTGTCCAGAGACCTTTAGCCGCTAGAATTTTTATTTAATTCTTCGAGGCATAGATTCTACTAAAGTATTGCAATAGGTTGGAGTAATATTGTACCATTCGTCTTGTGTACGACCCCATAAATCCTGAACATTTGACGGTGGTGAATGGTATTCCACATGTAGACGTCTTTCTTAATCGGATTGAGGCCGGGCCTCCGTGCAGGCCAATCCAGTAGTTGAAACTGTTGTGATGTTAACCAATTTTCTACAGATTTGGCCGTGTGCTTTGGATCTCGATCTTGCTGAAAGATCACTTCGTTTTCTGGTATAGGCATGTTTTCTATTGTTTCAAGTAAATGATCTTTCAAAATAAATTTGTATGTGTATTGATTCATTATTCCGTCAATTTTATGTAAAATACACACACCATACGTGTCATACTCCCCCATATTATTATTGAGCCTTCGCCATGTTTAACAACCATTTTAACATGTACCTAGTACGATCCTCGGAAGTATATCTTATTGTTTCATTCTATCGTTTCATCAGGCACCTATAACTCGTCGCCATTGCGCAATCGATCAGCTTTCATTTTTCTTGCAAACAATAAACGAGCTTTCATATTTTTATCAGAAAACAAAGGTTTTTCGTTCTTTTTCTAGTGATCGATAATTATGTCCTTTCAATGTTCTCATTGCTGTCCGTTTGCTAGTTCTTCCTCCTGTGTCCTTATTTAAAAGATTTGCTGCCATAGATCCAGTAGAAGCCTCCTCTGTCGCTATGTATCTCACTAACTATCGACTTTCACGAACGGATAACAATTTTAGCCGTCCCCTACAGACACTTCTGAACAATACCTTTTTCGTAATTTTTGTACAAAACTTTGACTGACTTTGCATTTTTTGGCAACTTTCCCTTGTTGATAAATTTGTTTTTAGTAAAAATATTAGCATTTCTCTGGTTTTACTGTCACCTCTTCACATGCCTGCACTACTTCCTTACTGGGATTGTCTCTGATTTTATTGCAATTATAGCAATTGGTTTTCCGTTTTCTCAATGTCTTCTGTTATGGCCGGCCACCAACCGTAATTTCTTGCTTTTGCATTCCAAAATCAGCACTGTGTAATTGTATGACCAACCTGTATCTTCTGATAATCGCTTTCTTTTTTAACGTGAATTCTTCCTGTCGTATTCCAAATCTATCGCTAGGTTTAACTACGGTTCCTTGACGTAACCCGATTACTAATTCCTGTAAGGTCATGTCTTCAGTTGTTCTCCTTATTAAATCCTAACAAAAAACAAAAATTAAAAATATGTTCCTCTTTCTCTCCTTTCGTGTCCCTTCTAGGAAATATTGTGGAATCTTGGAAATTTTGGCCCCCGCCTCACGTATGTTTGGGCATCTCAATACACTGTGATTCGTGTACAAAGAGCAAAGGCAACCTTACTACATTGCTTATACATGTTACACCTACGCCTTAACAAATTTTAAAAATAATTAACAATAATGGAGTTAAATGGACCGCAGTTACTTGTATGTTTTCTAAAATGCAGCTCTCAGTACATCACATATGAACTGGTAAAGCTATTACTGTGAAGATTCTTCGATTGTCTTAATTTGTAATTTTTGTCTGATGATGCCATATAATCAATAGCGAAACGTCGCTTCAGGTACTATTGCGTTTAATTAATTACACTTTTACTGTCTCTCCGAAAATATAATCTCGATTTTATTCGTTTGTGTTAAACTGGGGAATGTCCGTAGATACGCAGAAAATCTTCGTTTTGCAGAAACGGGCGATTCGATTCTTACCCAACGCGGAATACAGAGAAGGCTACATAGCCTCCACGTTTATCATGTCTGCCGTAACCTACGTTTACCAAAATAACGAAGTATTTCCGATATAAATGGATCCTATCATCATCATAAGAGTGCCAACATGCTCCTAGAGAACAAAAACTACCGGGGCTGTAAGTTATACAATGAACTGTTCGAGAATTTTGAAGTGTGCGAAGTTTAAAGAAGAAATTCTATTATTTACTTACTTAGTCCTGGGCCTTCCTACCTTTAGGTGTGGGGCAGGAGGGGTTGAGACTCTCCTGTGTTAATTTCCGCCTGTTCTCCCATGGAATTCCACTCCGGAATTCCGTCAAACCATCTTGCTCTTGGTCTTCCTTTTCTATTTTTTCCGCATACTCTCGCCCGTCATTATCCACACGTAACCAAACCATCTAAGTTGTCATTCTATGATTTTTTCGTTTCCTCCTCTTATTTTCTATTCTTCTCAGGAACCTCGTTTCCATGGCGTTTATTCTCGATTTCTGCCTCTCTGACGCTGTCCATGTTTGGTCGCTGTATATGATTATTGGGCGTATAACTTTTTTGACACCTTCAGTTTTTATTAACTTACCAATAACGTTTCTCTTATTCCTTTCCCCAATCCTAGCTTACACCCCCTTTCGTGGCCTCTATAACAGCTTTACAACAGTATTAATAAGGATTGGTAGTAGTGATAGGAGAAACTTTAAAAACTACGGTTTTCAACTGTTGGGAATGTACACATCGGTTCGTTTATTTTCGTTTTTTACCACGAAACGATCGTATTCCCTCCCGTCCCTTTTCCGCCACGAGTGAAAAAGTCGACGGAGCGCAGGAAGATATGGCCTCGGGATAGGTGTGAACGCACCTATGGGAGCGATATCTTCGATTGCGGCCCGACCCTCTCGGACGAGAAAAAGCGTATAAAGCGGCCGACGACGGCGGCGGCGGTGCCCCGGAGTGGCTCGATCGTCATCATCATCATCATCATCAGCTCGGCGCGGTCGGATATCCCCGGCGTCGCGGTCGCTCAAATAACCTCGGGATACTTCTTTCGCTTAAATCGGAACTTCGGCGTCCGGACTTTCAACCGATGTTAGTGTAAGTAGCCGCCTTGAAGCGTCGGGATATGAAGGTCGAGGGAAAGAACTTGTTTGTTTGAAACTTTTACGTTTAAGAAAAAGTCGTTCGTATCGATTTGAATATCTCAGTTGATTGGAATGCAAAATGTTTGCCGATACTAAGAGATCTTCGTACGAGGGGATTATATACTTCCCTCGCTTTTTGCACTATTTTCTGAAGAGATACTTTAGTTGAACGGGCATCCTCATTGGGACGCGCTTAATTGATAGTACTCGAAACATGGAAAATGTGACAGACATACATTACTGCAGATTATACGTACGCGAATGAATGCTGTTTCAAGCAAACCGTTTCTAAACAAATGAACATGGTGAATTTCCACAGAAAAATCTGCGAAATTCCGATCACTATTCTCACGATGCCTCGACATATAACTTGATCCCGACCAATCCCTATATCCGCAGAGCAATTCCTCCTCTAAGTCCCGGTCACTTCCTTCTTCCTCCATTTTCTTCCGGTTACTAGCTTACCGTTCGCACGCACGAACACCACGAAAGATATCGATCTGACCGCCGGATCGGTCGGCGAGGAGGACAAATCGAAAATTACCCCTTCGGTCTTATTTTTCGGGTACGGTCCCGGGAGCATTTACAGAGATCGACCTTTATTAATGCGATTTTGTTTCGACGGAGCGACCGACGCGACGTAGTCGCTCGACTTGCGTAGGAGGACGAGAGGAGGGAGGTCAAGTGGTAGGGTAGTTTGTCGAGCAGATCTACGCCATCAATTCGCTTTGGTCCCGGCGATGTTTGTTGGAAACGGGAAGAAGAAAGGGGAATCCGACTGTTAGCGTATATCGTAATCTGATCGAGTGGGCGGCGGACAGAGAAAAAGTTTCATAGGGTAAAGAAGAAGAAGTAGGAGGAAGAGGAAAAGAGGTGCCTTTGCGGAAAAAGCGGGCTAATGAAGATTATCGTTCGGGACTAGACGAATTCTTTCCGATTTGGTTTGCTTGTTTTCTGTTTCCACCGATTGTATTGGAAATGAGCTAAAAATTAAATGATTAAAACTTTTCCGGAAATAGTCTGGGAATGACTTGGCAATACAGGGAGCAATTACGGATTACATAAAGAGAAAGGAATTAGTATTGGGCACGTCCAAAGGATGGGAGAACATACGACACCAAAACAGGTGCTACATTGGATACCACCAGTGTGAAACGAAAAAGATGAAGGCCAAAAGGAGCATGGGTAAAGGGAACCGGGAAATCCATGAGAGCAAAAATCAATGGTACAACAAGAATGGAAACTAGGCATCAAACAAGGTAAGGAGACCTGCTGAACCGATATGAAGAATTTTTCGGGCAGTGCTGTGTGTCGCTGTTTCATATCGACGTTTCGGTCTCCATACAGTGAACATCTTCGAAAAATACTAAACCTCGCTACTCGATAAGAATTTTAGTGTTCTGGAAGGAGGTGGAGATATTTACAACGTAAAATCGACGTAAACTCGTGACACACGATGGAATCCAAAAAGATTTACACAATTCGGACCAGCCGTGAAAGCCCACGACCGCTTGATTTCGGAACTTGTAACGAGCAAGAAATGCCTCGATTTCAGATGTAAATAAAAGAAATGAAATGACATAAAATGGAATGAAATGAAATGAAATCAAATAAAAGATTATCACCGAAAGATTAATCCGTGCTACGCTCCAGAATCTACGTACGAGTATCATTGACGATAGGCTTCTTAATACTCGAGATTATAGTGTTAATCGACATAAACCGACCCTCTTATAATATCAGCAAAGACTCGATGTCATCCATCAATCAGAAGGCTGGTACATGTCACCCCGTGACGTTCGTTGCCTCTCGAATATGTGTCTTGGAAGGACGGAAATCCGCTTTGCTCGATCCGCAAATTAATGAGGTGACACGAACGATGACTAATGTAATACGAGTTCGGTACAGAAATGACTACGGTACACTCGATGTCGAAGAAACACAAAGAAGAATGGAGGACAACCGAATATTTGTACGAATTTGTAAAATAAAAAATAAATCCTTTGCCTTTGTTGTATTTGGTTTTGACTTCATCGTTCCTGTTCCGCGTTTCTAGGTGTAGGAAACCTAAATATGAAGGAGAATAAGAAAGAAACATATATAACAGGAAAAAATGGAAAGTAACGATAATGCAGAAAAAGAAAGGAAATTGTTAAAATTGGTTGAAACATGAAGAAGAATAAGTTAGAAGAAACAGTAAAAGGACAATAAAAGAAAGTAGTTATGCTAATAAAGAAAAGAACGAAAATGTTGAAATTTGTTGAAACATGAAGAAGAATAAGAAAGAAGTAGACGTAAAAGAGAGGAAGTAGAAACTAACGATAATGCAGAAAAAGAAGGAAGTTATTGAAATTTGTTTAAACATGAAAAAGAACAAGTAAAGGGAGGAAAGAACAAGTAATCGCTAATACAGAAAAAAAAAAAGAAATTGCTGAAATTTTTTGAAACATGAACAAGAATAAGAAAGAAGAAAAAGTAAAAGGGAAAAGGAGAAAGTAACGACAATGCAGAAAAAGAATGTAATTTTTGAAATTTGTTGAAACATGAAGAAGAATAAGAAAGAAGATGTACAAGGAAAAAGCGAAAATGACGATAATGTAAAAAGGAAGGAAATGGTTGAAATTTGTTGAAACATGACGACGAATAAGAGAGAAGAAGAAGTCAAAGGAAAAGAAAAGAAAGTAAGGATGATGCAGAAAAAGAAGGATATTATTGAAATTTGTTGAAACATGAAGAAGAATAAGAAAGAAGAAGACGTAAAAGAGAGGAAGAAGAAACTAACGATAATGCAGAAAAAGAAGGAAGTTATTGAAATTTGTTTAAACATGAAAAAGAACAAGTAAAGGGAGGAAAGAACAAGTAATCGCTAATACAGAAAAAAAAAAAGAAATTGCTGAAATTTTTTGAAACATGAACAAGAATAAGAAAGAAGAAAAAGTAAAAGAGAAAAGGAGAAAGTAACGATAATGCAGACAAAGAATGTAATTTTTGAAATTTGTTGAAACATGAAGAATAAGAAAGCAGAAGGCGTAAAAAGGTAGAAAGGAAATAACGATAATGCAGGGAAAGTAGAAAATTGTTGAAATTTATTGAAGCATGAAGAAGAATAAGAAAGAAGGAGAAGTAAAAGGAAAAAAAAATAACTGACAATGCCCAAAAAAAAAAGAAAATCGTTAAAATTTGTTAAAGCATGAAGGAGGAATAAAAAAAAAAAAGTAAAAGGAAAAAAACACAGCACTGATAATGTCGAAAAAAGGGGAGTTGTTAAAATTTGTTAAAACATGAAGAAAAAGAAGAAAGAAGAAAAAGTAAGAAAAAGATGAAAATTGTTGAAATATGAGGAAAAATAAGAAGGAAGAAGTAAAAGGAAAAGAAAAGAAAGTAACGATAGTGTAGAAAAAGAAGAGAATTATTAAAATTTGTTGAAAGTTGAAGAAGAATAAGAAATAAGAGTAAGTAAAAGCGAAGAAGGAGAAACTAACGATAATGCAGAAAAAGAAGGAAATTGTTGAAATTTCTTTAAACATGAAGAAGAATAAGAAAGAAGAAAAAATAAAAGGGAAAAGGAGAAAGGAGAAAGTAACGATAATGCAGAAAAAGATGGAAATTGTTGAAATTTGTTGAAATATTAGGAACCATAAGAAATAAGAAAATGTAAAAGCGAAAAGGAGAAAGTACCGATAATGCCAAAAAAAGTTGTTAAAATTTGTTAAAAACAAGTAAAAGGAAAACAAAAGGAAGTACCGATAATGTAGAATGTGTAGGAAATTGTTGAAATTTGTTGAAACATGAATAGGAATAGGAAAAAGAAAAACTAAAGAGCAAAGAAATTCGTTGAAATATGACGAAAAGTAAGAAGGAAGAGGAAGTAAAAGGGAAGAAAGACAAACTAACGATAATGCAGGAAAGGAAGGTAATTGTTGAAGTTTGTTGCAACCTGAAGAAGAATAAGAAGGAAGAAAAAGTAAAAGGAGAAAAGAGAAAGTAGCGATATTGCAGAAAAAGACGGTAATTGCTGAAATTTGTTGAAACATGATGAAAAATAAGAAAGAAGAAGACGTAAAGGAAGAAGGGAAAGTAATAATAATGTAAAAGAAAGAAGGAAATTGTTGAAACATGATGAAGAATAAAAAAGGTAAAGTAAAGAGGAGGAAGGAGGAAGTAGCGATAATGCAGAAAAAGAAGGAAATTGTTGAAATTTGTTTAAACACGAAGAAGAAAGAAGTAAAATGAAAAAAGGGGAAGTAACGATAATGCGGAAACAGAAGGAAATTGGTTTCGAGTTTTTTCCGTTTCGGATTTCGTCTAGCTGTAGCTCATTGAGCGTCCACGTTTCGCGTTTCATACCGGTAACTTCTTCAGGGGTACTACAACTGAAAATTTACGATGCCTACAAACACAGTTAATTTCGTTATAGAATAAAAACTAAATTTCCAGATCCCATCAACGCATTTCTCCCTAGTTTCGCGTGGGCGCGATTTGTCCATTCCTCCATCGCCCACAACGCCGCTTATTCCACGAATTCCTTCTACGATAACTTACGATCCGTAACGGGAAAACGGGAGAAAGAAAATGAACGGAACGAAACACCAAGGAAATGATATTTCGAGTAAATAAATCATACGCCTTCGAAATCGGCCACTTTATTACGGCGGCGACCGCAACGCCCGAAATAAAACGTAACTGCGGAACGCGAAGAGGTGAAATAAATACGGAAAGGCGTCGGAAGTGACGTGTCGTGTGGCGCGAGGCGCCGCGACGCGACGTGGGCGTTCAGCGTCGCCTTCATCATTTATCCGAGGATACTTTGCGTTTTCGTGTCTCGGAAGAAGGCGGATAGAATACGAATTGGTCGGTCAAGTCTTTGCGGCATTTGAACTTTTCCGAATCCGTAGATGGAGATGTCGGGGTTTCGATCGTTTGTTGTTACGTGCGCGGGATGAAAGATATTGGTGAGCCCCGTTTCATCCTTCGCGGTTGTACGTACAAGAAGTACAATGACTTAAGGAAGATGTTTTAATGCTCGCGGGCATTCGCGGCTGGTGTTCGAGGTTAAAACACATTTCGAGTTACGATAATTTGGGAACTAGCCAATGGCTAATGGGTCCAACCAAGGCCAATAAAGAAGGAGGAAAAAAGATAATTTGGGAACTATAAAAAAGTATGTTGAGGAAAGACAATTTCTCAACATAGAAATGCCTCAAGAGACCTCAGCACCTGTAACAACTGGCTCCACATATTAGAATTATAAGGGTTTACACACCATCATATTGATCGTTTTAGCTGGTGTAAATCACCGCCTTCTTTATATTGAGTTTGGGTGTTGATCAAAAAGCTTCCGATGGTGGAGTCTTCACACAAAGTTCTCTGTTCAGGTCATTGGAAAATAATGGCTTACAGATACAACCACACAAACTACAATTCTATGCCTTGCAACTTTTCCTGAACATTTTGGGGGTGGAAAATCAGGTCGCTAATCCAGTGTTTAAAATTTAACCAAGACCACGAGGAAGTTCGCTTGGATGGGGTTGATTTGGGTTGAGATCATAAATCTCTAATTCGTCATTGCCATTGTTGTACTTCCTACCAAGTTCTTTCAAACTTTGCAGATTTTGCATGTCCCTTTTCGAGAATTCTAAGACTGTACCAGCTTCTTTTTATGCAATTTACTTGCAATCCTCTATTTCCAAACTGCATCCGGTGGAAGTTGGCGTTACTCCCTTTAAAACTAATCATCATCATGGTTTCTACATACACCGAAATCGCCACGAATCCCACGATTAAATAATTCGCGAAATAAACCCCTATACGGAAAAGAAAATGTAAACGAAGAAGCGCCCTTCTTCAAATATAATAACGCATAACCGAGGTCGACGCATTCGAGACACGTATCACGTTCCCGAACCTCTTTAAATATATTATCCAGGTTCCTCACCCACACGCGCTCGTATGTAAATACGTTAAAGCAAATAATTCCCTTGTTATCCTACTACAACTGTACAAGCTCGGATGTTTCGACTGCGCGCATTAAATTATCTAGATTCGCTCGCGTATTTGCTCGTTTTTTTCCCCGTTTTTATCTCCGCTTATGAAGTCGCGCCAATTTACGTGATGTGGATAGACGAAGGAAAGAAACAGGTGCGTATCGACGCTTCGCGGTATTGTGCCGCCCCCATTCGCGATTCGCGAGGACGAGATCGTAGGGCTTTTACCCTAACACGTCGGGGTCTCTAGAGGTGACGGCGTTTGAAGTGCGGCGGCGGCGGCGAGATAACAATGACTTCGTTACATTGATTTTGTCGCGAAGGGAATGAAAAAGGTGACTTCGTTTCGTGTTTGAAGACGAAGGTAAAGGAAGTAAAATCGATGAGGGGAGTTGTTCGAGCTTCGGGCGATGCAGGGATCTCTTTTATCTTTAAAATAACGTTTGGACAGAGAGAAGTTACGGAGCTCTGTGAGATCTCAGTTTATTTATGAATAGAATAAGGACGATTTTGGGCGTTCGCGTACAAGGTACGAATTAAATCTGTTACCATAACGCGATATAAGGGAATGAAACAAGAAACTCCGACGCCCTGACAGGGTAGAAGGAAAATCGAAGAATAAGGTTACCAATTCGACCGTGCGAATATTGCCTGCAAATGTGTGAGCCTGCGCTTAGTTTACGTGCGGTAACGTACGGCTCAATTCTAATTTCTAAGCTTCTGGAACTGAGCTTGCTTGGTAGATGGACCAAAACAATTACTAACCCTGAGATTTTAACCACTACAAGCAAGTCCTTTTTATTAACAAAAATTAAACATTAAAATCTTAAAATCGTCGAACTCGTTTTTCTTTTTTTTATATTTAACTTCTTTGATTCTTTTGTCGCCACAATTTGAAAAGAGAAAAGGATTTGAATCTGATCTGATGATTTTGGGATGTTTAAGGTAATTTTTTTATAAAAGTGACTTGCCAGTAATGGCTCATATTTCAGGATTAGTAGTCCCTTGGTATCCTCTACTACCTGGAACTTCCTCCGTTCCAAAAGCTTAAAGATGAGTCGTGACCTCCCCTACAAGACATATTTTTCAAATGTAACGTATGAGTTTCAGTCATAATCGGTTAATGGCTGAGTAGTTACGAAATAGACACGTGAACTACTTTGACAATTAGTATAATATAAAACTGCCAGAAATCGACAAGTGTTTGCGTTCGTCAATTAGTAAATGTCAAATCTGTTGGCTAATAGATTCAAATCTGACCTTCGGAAGTTGATAAATGTCGAAAACCACATACCAACAACTTAAACAGAGGCTTTGATTAACCGAATTGATAATTTTTGTGTCAAACTATTATAAAGCCGACGGATCACTACGTTGAAATTCATTAGCCAGAAAGTTCAATTATCACATGCAAGTTTCAGCGACAATTGTCAAAATAATTTCAAAATAAACAAACGAACTAATTTGACAACTAGTATAATCCGAAAGCCCCGAGAACCGATAATTGGTTACATTTGTTAGTTAGTAAATAATAAATTTGTTAATTAACAAATTATAAAGTAGCATACAGACTAGCTTAAGGGTTGATAACTGTCAAAGCAGTTGATTACCAGCTTGACAGCCGATATACGCAGTTTCATAATATTTTAGGATTGACAAATGAATGCGTTTGTCGGTTGATAAGCGTTAAATTTGTTTGTCAATAGATTTAAATGTGACGTACGAATATTTTGACAGGTGAAATATGTCAAAATAATGTCAGAATTGATATATGACCTAGTTTGGCAGATAATTTAAATCCAAATTTTCGAACATTGACAAGTGACTGCGTTTGTAGATTGGTGAATGACAAATTAGTTGGGTAGTAGTATCAAGGGTGATGCACAGTCCTATTTGACGGCTGATAAATGTCAAAATTGTAAAAGATAAAACACATTGATGACTAGTGTGATGACTAATACAATGTAACGTTCCAGAATCGACAAGTAACTGCTCCTACTTGTAAAATTCATTGGTAGGTGACATACGACCGCTTTTGACCTTTGACAAGTACCAAAGTGGTAGCAAAATAGACGTACGAAAAAGTTTTAAGGTCAATAAATATAATTGAGAAGGTTTCGAGATTGACAAATGACTGCATCTGCTAATTGACCAACGTCAAAGTTATTGGCTCATAGAAACGTATGTGACAATCCATCATTTTGACAGTTACAAGATGTCAAAATGGTTCGAAAACAAACGGGTGATGTAGTTTGACAGTTAGTAGAAGTTGAAACGTTCCAGGGTCTACAGCTAAAGGTATTCTTCAATTGGCATATGTCAAATTTATTCTTTGGAAGGTTTCAACTTGACTAGGTTGACGACTAACATAATATAACGTTCCAGAACCAACGAATAACTTCCCTCGCTCGATTCGTTGATCGGTAACGTACGAGCGCTTTTGACACTTGACAACTACCAAAGTGCTAGCAAAATGGACGTACAAAAGAGTTTTAGGGTTAATAGATATAATTGAGAAGGTTTCGAGATTGACAAATGACTGCACCTACTAATT
The DNA here is from genome assembly GCA_038088585.1 of Chrysina gloriosa. Lineage (NCBI taxonomy): Eukaryota > Metazoa > Arthropoda > Insecta > Coleoptera > Scarabaeidae > Chrysina > Chrysina gloriosa. Next base: position 10,521,843 of record CM076094.1, on the reverse strand, counting down.
GACTAACGACAAAGTTATTGGCTCGTAGATACGTATGTAACAAGCCATCATTTTGACAGTTACGAGATGTCAAAATGGTTCGAAAACAAGCGAATAAAATTGTTTTACAGCTAATAGAAGTTGAAACTTTCCAGGGTCTACAAATAAAGGCATTTTTCAATTGGCATATGTCAGATTTATTCTTTAACAGGTTTCAACTTGATATCTAAGATACTTTGATAGTTTAAAAATGTCGAAATTTGGGAATATCGACATATAAATCAGTGCTAACCATATTTGCTGATTGAAGAACGTTAAAGTTGTTGGTTCGTTAGGTCAAATGTGACATATAGGTTTTTTGACAGTTGGAAAATGTCAAAGAAGTGCGAAAACAAACGAATGTACGAATTTGACACTTAGTAGAAGTTGAAACTTTCCAGCGCCTACAAATAGGGGCGCTTCTGGATTGGTAAATACCAAATTTACTCGTCGACATGTTTCAAGATGATATTCAAGTTACGTTGATAGTTTGAAAATGTAAAATTTTTAAAATATGGACATGCAAACTAGTATTTAGCGCATTTGCTGATTAATAAACGTCAACGTTGTTGGTTTATAGGTTCAAATGTGACATCCGCGTGTTTTGACAATCGGAAATCTCAAAGCAGTTCAAAAACTACCAGGGCCTACAAATAGAGGCATTTCTCGATTGGCTTATGTCAAATTTATTCTTTGACGGGTTTCAACATGATATCCAAGTTGCCTTGACAGTTTAAAAATATCAAAATTTCAATCGTGACGTTAAATTTTAGTTGATATGTTACGTTGGTATTAGTCTTTGCCTAGGCGCCATCCCCATTGAAATTTCTGATGATTGCCCTTTCCACCTCCGGATACTGCTAGTGATACGTAACCCCCCTCCGAGGATACCAACTTAGTTGCCGAAATACGTACCTGAAATTATTTCCGAAAGGTACGGTAAGGCTAATTTTATTTGTTTTATATATTATTTTGCACCACAGTCTCCTTAGGCTTATTTGTTGTTTTTTTTTAGGATTACTTCAAACCCTAAAATATGATGTTTATGCCTCCTTTCCCATTCTTTGTTCAATTTTCCTGCAATTGTCAGCGGTAACAGCGTACAATTATGAAATAAGTTACGACAGCATCGCCGGCTTACCCTCTAGTCAGTACGTTGTATGAGTGTGGTTACTTATTCCGTAATTACCGCTGTTTGCCCAAACTATTGACAAGTCGTACTATTACCTAACACAAAATTCCTTTTAAAATCGAATCGTCACCTAAAGCCAACATGTATGTATGTACGATTACACTCAAGTCAAAATCGTCGCTAATCCATCTATCATACCGTTTTGTACTGTTATGTATGCGGCGAAGTCTTAGCTAAACAACATGATAAATGACTTTGTCGGGGGATGTTTTTCCCAAAGTAGTTTTATAGCGATAATATGCGCGTAATAAATCATTGTTTCGAGGACACGATGGGCTACACGTACGTACTTACAACCTTAAATTATGTTGTCACAGGATTGGGTAACAAATTATTTATGTCCCACATCCATTTACCATATGCACTTAGGTGCGGATGTGTATGACGAAGTGTAAGGATAATTCGTTCTAATGGGGGATCATTAGAGCTTGCTGTCAATCAGAGTAAAACAATCTGCGTCTTATTTTCGAACCCGAGAAATATTATCTCGAATTTGTCCATGAGGTCCAGTATGTTACCACAGACTGACGAGGTCACTGTTCTGGGATTATTAGTCGACAGAAAATCTTAAATGGGAAAGTCATGTCAGTTGTTGTTGCAAAAATCATGTAATCTTGACACTTTAAAAAATGTATAATTCCAATTTTACGTGTACTCTACGCTATGGAAAAATCCATTGGAGTTATTCATCACAGTCACACCGTGTATTTGTAATGCAAAAGCGAGCGTCACGCATAATGTTTAATCTGCGACCAACACAGTCTTGTAAACACGCATTTAAAGAAAATAAGTTTATAACGTTTTACGATATTTATATCTTATCGGTCGCATGCTTCGTACACAAGCATTACAGTAGTTTAATATAATATAATATCATAATTACCATAACTTTAACACTAGGCTGGCAAACTATCTTCTACCATCGAAGCATACAACTCCTATGTATCAAAGTAGTTTTCATTACAGAGGCTGCTCTTTGAATAATAAGTTACCAATAGCTATTCGATCTATAATGTAATTTTATTCACTTAAAAGATGTGTAAAGGAGTATTTATTATAACGTAATTGCTGCAGTTTAGACCAGGGATCTCCAAACTACGGCCCGCCAGTGTCATCAATCCGGTCCGCGACAGTTAATAGCTTATTGTTGTTGTGATAGGTTAGATAAAAAAACACAGAATGATAATAACACGGATTTATTTACTTGCTAGGTAAAGCTTAATGACAAATATAATACGCAGAAAACTCACTGGAGTAATCAGTATGGCCCCAAGGCTCAAAAGTTTGGAGACCCCTGGTTTAGAGGATTACTTATTATAGAGCAATTTGCTGCTTCTTCGTCCTGTTTATTCGTTTACATGTACTTATTGTACTGGGCATGCATTGAAGTAAATGTCTTTATTATTATCATTATTATTATTGTGCTTAATTAGAAAACTACTTTCACTATTCGCAGACGCGCGTTTCGCGGTCATACCGCTCATCAGTGCGACTGTGTGAAGTAGTTTTCATTTCTATAGAATTAATTAATTAAGCATAATTTTCCCACGGCGGGCTAGCCGAGTGCGCGATTGTAGCTACTAGAGGAGTTTGTGGTAAAACAAGTTGTCTACTTCTGTAGAATCAAATAGCTGCAAAAATGAGCAATTAGTACATTATAGCCGAATTTCGTAATTGAACTCTCATATGTACGAACATTATTATTATTATTATTATTGCACCGTGACCTTCTGTTAATAAAAGGCTCTATTTTAGCTTCGATTGGCGACAGCAAGAGTACTTGGGGAGCATGCAGTTTAATAACAGTGCTCTTAAAACATATAAAAGAAAATTGGGGATTATCGCGTGTTACATTACGAGGAAAACTTATTTCCCTCTTTCGAAACTCTTTGAAAATACCTGGATACCTTTAGGCAGCACCATTTGATAGTAATGGATAGTGGTAGATAGTGGTGGAAGTTGAAGGGAAGCAGTTCATCATCGTATCAGTTATTTTATGTTAAAGTCATATTGGGACGAAATTGCATCAAGTAATTGAGGGGTCCAATGCAAGAACGAGCCGAGTCCATGCCAGGTAAATGTCCAGGAGATGAAGAAAACATTTCAGTGATGAAATATAAAAAATTAATTTTTGTAACCATGTAAATATCTTCTGAATGAACTTGATACTCCAGAGTAAAAAAGCGTCTACTTTGGCAATGCGGTTTCTGAATTAGAAATTATTGTGCGAAATAAATTTAATGCGACTTCACCGGTTCTTGCACAGTTTTCTTTTGTATTGTACTCCAAAAGATACAAAATAAGACAAAATCAATGAAGATACGTTTTTATGTTATTATACATTGTTATACTAGCGATTGCAAACATTTTTGAAAATTTTAACCCGGTCATCGCTACTAAATTCCGAATTTGACGTTACATGGTGACTTTGTACTTTTATGGTACTCCTCAATGTTTTGGTAAAACCATTAATCACATTGAGACATGTAATTCTTTGAGGATGCCATGACGTGATCAAATTTATTCTTTTTAATTTCCTGGCCTCCAGATACAGCCTGCTCTGCACCGGTGAGATTGAAATGGGTTCCAAAACATATCGATTTTACATTTTCAAAGCGAAAATTTATAAAAGAAACTTTTTGACGAAAAATGATAAAAAGTTGTTTTTAAACCACACGGAGTGCTCCGTATACGATCTGTATACCACAACTTGTACTCCTACACTTGGCTCTACCGTCGATCAAACTATGCAAGAAGCGATTAGTCCAGGACATGACCGGTTCTTGCACAGTTCCAACCAACAAAACTTCCATGAAATCGCTAATATTTAAGACACAGAGTCAGTTCTTGCAAAGGACGATGGAACATTTCATACGGTACATGACCGCATAAACACCATATTTCCTCGAAAGAATGAACTTGACTCTCAATTGCAAAAGAACTTAACTTGATATTCTTTCAATTCGTACTATTCACCTTTTCCCCGAAACTGAACACTCTTTCCGTGTTCAACCGGCGATACGCTTTCTTTAATCCCGCGCCTTGAGCGGAAATCGGGGCGATAGCGCCCAAATTAATAGTTTAATTAAATATACGGTCTCCAACGACGTGCCCTCCCGTTCGCAACACGGCAACCGTTTCGTATTTTTGACCGCGAGTTTCTATCGCGGTTCGCGAGGGGCGGCTGCACGTACGCCGTTTCCGCGATAAAACGTCGGCTGTTTGCTTCCGTGCGATGCACGCGAAGATCGCGGACGCGATTGGCGGTTGCGTAGAAAACGAAATTTCCACATTAATTTGGCGCGTGGATGTGCAGTAAAGCGCGGTGATATTCTAACGCGGCCATTCGGATATGGACCCGAGCGGATATTCTCGGCGTTTATCGCACGGAAATCGACGTAAAAGTTTCGGATAATTCGGTTACGGGCGTAACAGGTGCGCCCAGATATATTTTAATGCCGACCGGTTTCCGGAATATCGTCGTAAAGCCCCATCGAGTTTAAGCGGAACCGATAAAGTGTTCGGGGAAACAATGGAAGATGGTGTATTAAATTTGTTTGGTAAAGTTTTATTATCATCCACGTCGCGAATAATTCGCTTTGGTTCGAAATAACCCGAAAATGAAAATGAATAAAGCGCGCGGCAAAGATGGAATTACGCTTAGGTGTTGGGTTTGTATATATTTGGATCATCTCCAATTATTTAGTATGGCGAAAATATAGGGTGGGGCACAGGAACTTCTTCTTGCTTCAATGCGGCGTTGTCCAGAGAGTGGTGGTGGCGGGTAGACAGGGATGGTGTGAAAGGAAAATGGTGCTAGGGAAGTTTGTGCTTCATCTATTATCACTAAGGTTCGACAAACGCGCGTTTTGCTCGTTGAAAGAACAGTATACATGCACGCGTTTGTTGAAAGAAGGCAATACACCTATACGAGTTTGATATACGGGCCCTGTAGCAAGAAGAGTCTTAAGCTAACCCTTTATATTCCTTTAGCACGCTGCATGCAAACAAAGCTTATGTAGAGCCACCGCTTGATGAGTTTTGGATCGATTGATAGAAAATAGAATGGCAATACTTTGGGGAATATAGTAGTGTAATTTCTTTTCTCTAGTCATCACACAGTGTCTGGCTGAAATGGTTTCTTCCGTAAGCCAATAAATACGAAGAAGAAGAAGAAGAGTTTGATATATGTGACGGAGCAGACATATATCAAACTCGTATAGGTCTATCGCCTTCTTTCGACCAACGCTGTATATAGAGTGTTCTTTCAGCGAACAAGACGCACGTTTGTCGAACCTTGGTTATAAGTTTAATTATTCTCGATGTATTATTGTTTGTTATCGATTGTACATAATTTTATCTGGCGATCGACAACGTCAATGACTTTAAAACCATTGTTTAGCTTCCGCACAAGACAGACTCAAGTCATAAAAATTCTTTGGGCGGGAGAGCATATGCACGCTATGCGCTGCCCAAGATTAATATTTCACGGGGTCGTTCGATACTGACGGTGCAGCTTGTACGAGGGGCGTCTTTCAAATCGCTACAAACATCAAGGAAGAAAATTACTATTTTTTTGGGAACCTACTATTTTATCGCGTTGTAAAAATATTCGCCTTTAAGATTTACAAGCTTCTGCATGCGTTCCAACTAATTCTCCAAACATTTTTTCCACCCTGAAGTTGGTGCCTCGAAACGAAAACAATGGTTTTGGAAGACTTCCACGGCTCCATGAGGTGCTAAAAATATCCACGCAATTTTTGTTTGATATCGAGGGAAAGTTTCTACGCCGTCGTTAGGAGCATGTAAAAGAGTTGAAATCTTGTCTTAACGCTTTTTCCTAATATCTCTTATAGTATCTGGGTTATTGAGTCAAACGGCAAACGGAAGTGTTGAGTTTAAAGGGCTGTACACCCCGCTAATCTGAGATTGAGCACCTAAGAAAGTTAGCGTTGTTTTGCACTACATCGGTCTATAAACTCATAAAGTTTCATTTAAATCGGTGAGCCACAGTTACGAGTGCTTCCTTGTAACTTTCATTGATTTCGATCCTTCAAAAGTCCCAATTATCGCTTAGACTAGGTTCTTCCTATTTTGAGATAATAAAATTATGTTATAAGTCAATCAATTTTTGCTGAATTCGCTTTGTTTTGACGATTCAAAGGTGCCAGTGGACATTCGGATTAAATTCGTACCACGTTGGAAGAATGAATTAATAAACAAAAGGAGAAAGAAATTAAAATTCCCGGACCTCATCAAACTTTACATTTTCAAAAATGTCAATAATTGAACTAAATTGTTTTTAATGATTCGGAAACGCCAATCAATACTGGAATGAACTACAACATCCCCCATTTCGATGCTTTGAAATAACGGAGCTGAACCAGTTTCAGTTGATCTGAAGTGGTGTTAAGCGAACTCGCTAGATTTAAAAACTTTAGAAACGGCAATGAACGCTCAAACCAATTATACGGATTAGTATTGAAAGATCAGGTCAGAAATAAAAAATTAGAGAAATACTTTCAAGAGTTTGTAGATAGTTACAATTACGAAGAAGATGCAGATAAGTGAAATCTACATAACTCTCAAAAAAATCCCAGGGAGATTATTTATGTGAGACTTATACAGATTTTATTTCTCTGCGTCTTCTTCGTCAGAAATTGAAGTTTGCAGCTTGAAACGATAATGCAGTAAATCCACAAAACAAAGACATTTTTCCTTGGCATTGTACTTTTTGGAGAATATCTTTGCTTTTGTATTTTTCTCCTTTCTGATGGACGGTCAACGTTTCGTTGTCCACGTCGTTTCTGATGGAAACTCTGGACTCATATCCAATTACGCAGCGACTAAAGAAGCAGAAATCAGTATTGCCATCAGCTTGGCACAACAGTTTAAATCCCGCCTTACCTTTTTATTGATATCACTGTAACCCCGGTAATGTTAGACTGGGCAATTAAGGAAGTTATCGTAATTTCTACAATACATCGGTCTATGAACCCATAAACTTTCATTTGAATGGCGAGACGCACTTACCAATGTTTCCTTCTAACTTTCATATATTTCGACGCTTCAAAAGCCCTAATGATCGTTTAGACTAAATTCTTCCCATTTTAAAATAATGAAATCATGCTATAAGTCAACCAATTTTGGCTTAATTCGCTTCAGTTTGACGATTCAAAGGTGCCAATGGACATCTGGACTAAATTTATGATTGCCAAGAACCGTCCCGTAACTCTAAAAGGCTTAAGAAACAATATTCGCCACGAGATAGTCCGCATACCAGTTGCTATGTTGGGCAAAGTTGACGGGAACTTCAGAATTAAGTTAAATCACTCAATAGGCAGCAACGGTCGTCACTTGCAAGATATTATTTTTAAATTACTACAAGCAAGAAAATTGAAAAAGACGGTCTACATTACTTTATCTTCTTTACATTTGAAGCAGAAAAATTTTGTTGGCGCACCCTGTATATGACTACACATTCTTCTGCTTTTTCTTTCTCTTCTTCGTCTTCTGTTTCTTCTTAGGCATCATTTCTAGTTTTCCATTTCTTCATTTGTGTTGTTAAAACAGCCAAAATAATAGGGAAAGTTTCTGGTTAAAACCATCAATACCCCCATTGATCTGAAGATGCTGAAAGAACCACAAAATTGGCTCAGTTTCCTTGGTCGTCCTTAAAATTTTATCATACCATTTATGCCTTGCGATTCACAAGGATATCAAAGAAGAAATCACGACGAGCGGAAGCCGCTCATCGTTTTACGTTTTACAAACGGTACGTCCATAACATATGTGCACGCAAATTAAAAATGAAACAAGCACGACCTCGCGATAACGTCTTAAACTACCCCGCTGCGAGTACGTTTGTGAAAAGTGCTCCCCCTTTGCTGATCGTAATCGGTCGTTCGGCGTGTTCCATTCGACCACGGAAAGATTTGAAAAAGAAAAAGAAGGGACTACCCGACGATTTTAATACATGGGTGTATAGCGTGATGTTTGTTTATTCCTTCTTCGGTTTAAAGTTAACGTCGAGATGTAATGAGAACGACTTTGGCGTGGCGTTTTAGTTTTCTCCGCTTGCCTCTGGGCCCTCTTTTTGCTTTTCTATATGCAAGGATACAATTGATTTCAGCTTGATATGTCTACGTTTGTGCTTGATGCTCATTAATAATAATAATATTTTACTAATAACCTAGCGGATATAAATGTAAATAAAAGTTACTTTTATTAATAAAAAAAATGCTTAGAAAAGAAATGAAAGATGCAACCTATAACCGTCCAAGGACCTAATTATATACAATATACACGCGCATAAATACACGCGTACACATATTCATACAAAACAAAAGAAAGAAAACTAACTAAAACATAGATTTTCTGGCTGAGCTCTTAAACAAGTAGTGGCACACATCATGGAATTACTATAAAATAATTTTGGAATGATTACAACTTCCGAGTTATAAATGCGACCTTAAAAAACCGCACATTTGGACATGTCAAGTGGTACTTCCACGTTGCACTAGATTTAAGCTTATATACGAGGTGTGAAAATTAAATAATTTGCTACACCCCATTTTTCAAGCGTACTAAGCCTCATATCAGCAACGATCCTTGTGGAAATTGGAAATGCAAACCGTTCCCAGCTACACATAAAGGAATCTCGAAATTGCTCTGTCTCTTAAAATTTACTCAAATTCCAGACGCTATTATCTCCCCGTGTCCTCGAGATTCTCTTATTTCAACCTCGTTCCCGTCGAAAGTCCCTAACGAGGTACTCCTCTATCGGGGCGGGTTTCCCGGAAGAAATAAGACATAATTCCCCGCTATACCTTTACCCCCGTTTCGAAAATATTAAACAATAGCGAAGAAAGGGTTTTATCCGAACGCGCCACAATAGCTGCGGCGGCGGAGGACCTTCCGCCCCCGCCTCGACCGCCTTCCTCCGAAGTCTTTCTTCCGATTTCGCTTCGTGTGTCGCAACAATGGGAGCCGAATTACGAGGATTATTGTGCGGCGAGTGAACGAGGAGATAGAGGAGGAGGTGGAGTAAAGGACTTTGTACGGTCGAATTGCCGTAAATAACAATTAGCCGGTTATAACGATAAAATTTTATACGCGCCGGCTCGACTCGGCCGCGCTCGATTCTCTCTCTGTGTGCGAAGTGAAATTAACGGTAATCGGTTTAATTGCCGACGGGAATTAATTTATGTAGGATCGGGCTTGTTTTGGGGGAAGGAAAGGGAGGGGGAGATCTTTGAGAAATTGAAACTGGCATCGTAAATGCCTTTTGTGTAAGGATTCTTATTATGATGATTTAATCTAAGACGATGCTCCCAAAAGGGGGATTTAGTTTGGGGTATTGACGTCCGTACAAGTTCTCGGGTGCAATCGCGCGCTTGCTCTTGTCCTTGTCATATCTCCCGATATCGATTTCGAGCAAAACCAAATTGTCATCCTCATGGGGGAAAATCGTAATTGTGTCGGATATCTCGGTGGCGAACATCAGCTAGCTAAGCTAACTGCACATTTGCTATTCATTATTTAGAAACCAGCATAGACATTTTAATAATAATTTTGATATACTTCATATTCAGGAAAAAGGTAAAAAACTAAATCTTTTACAGGCAATGGAAATTAATAGATTTAATAAATTAGGTTTAGCTTTAAACGACCAAACAGATATTTGTCACTCCCCCACCGATCATTAAATCTTCAAATTTATAATTACCTGCGCGTTATTGTTTTGCATGTAAGTAGTTGCTATCGATCGTTGACCTTTAGTATTCATCCACCTGACGAAGCCACAGTGTGGTGAAACAATATTAAATATTTTGAAACCTACAAAGCGTTTGATTTAAGTTATTCGTTATGTAGTGATTTCCGCAGCAATCAATTACTTTTTCAAAATAGTCTCCTTTGAGAGTCATGCATTCTTACGACCAACGTAAGCAATTTTAGAAACATTCATTCAACTTAGAGACCACTTTGTGGAGCACGTTCACGAACCTATCTGGCACTGAAGAACGTTGAGCATGTTATGTAGAAACTGAGGGAGAATGACCCAAGTAATATTTTGTACTTTCAGTTAGTCGATTGCATAAGAAGCTGTTGAGCACAGATTTTCCTTCAAAATCTTACTATTATATGTTAGTACATATTAGGATCTTCCTCTATTTCCTCTTATCCTCTGTTCCTCTCCTCCAGTCCTTTACGCCAGTTATGTTCTTCAGATCCTCTTCTTGCGGCCTGCAATCATTTCTCTCGCATTTTTCCCTCCTCCCTCCCTTTTTCCGGATATTCCACCCGGTAAAATTGAAGAAAACCGAGGACCGGGTACCCCCTTCCCTCAATTTTTTAATTGTTTTTAAGTCGGTTTTATGTAGAAGCATATGTGTAGCAAAGATATAAGAAAACGATAATGAACCTTTATTTGTCGTTGATTGTGGTTATAAATACATATTTATCTAGAAATTATTTTTTATTTCAATAACGTTTCCAAGAAATATTGTAATATAATCTGGATGGATATCGACAAGCTAAGAATACAAGTATTTTATCACGTACACCATTATGGTAATGCATGTATAAGGTGGTCGTTTCAAATGATAGATCAGAAGCCTTTTCTTCGTGCAGTGTAAATTTGCTGTTTAGCATAATGGTAGCGATTAATATGTTGAACATGTTACTAGCAACGTTTCAAATATCCAACATCGCAGTAATTCCTTTGACGTCTCAAGAATTTGACTTACATGATGCGTTTAAGGATATGATTGTAAGTGCTCAACGAAAACACACGTTCGCTTATGGATATGTAACGGGATTGAAGTTTGAACGATTAGAAGAACGACATGAAGCGTATTTTGTGGTATATGTAGCAGAAGATGAAGAAAACAATTATGAAAATATCAAGAAGAGCATTGTTTTTTTAGAGCCGATTTGACTTATTCCATTATTGGAGCTTAAAACATGTAATAAATAACACGCAACAATAGGAGCGAGGACGTGTGCAGAAATGGAAGAACATACTTCCAAAGGAAACAAGACCGTAGGAGCGCTTCACAGAGTGCTTAACCGAAAGTACATATCAAGAAAAGACAAAATACGTAAATAACGGATTGAATTTCCTCTTGCCGATTGGTCAAACATTTTGCAAGGAATTAATAAAACATTTTGTATTGTTTTAGAAAATTTATGTGAAGCAATACTACGCGTTGTATTAATTTTATATATATATTTTTTACAAAATAACTGCATGTGAGTTATGGGTGATGAGCACCAAACATATAAAAGAGAAACTTTATAGGTAAGTTCACTGGATGAGCATGGTTGAGCAAAACAAGCAAATCTAAAAATAAAAACATAGGACGACAGAAAACTCATTGCATTACACAAGGAGGAGAAAGTAACGTTGAAGTTCGAGGAATAGGTCACTTAACAAAATTGCCATAGAACAGAGCGACTGCAAAAGCCCTACGGAGAGGAGATAGTGGCAGAAAAAAGCATCAATAGGTTAAAAAGGGGCCAAAAAAGCGGAACCAGGACGCCAAGAAGTCGATGGTTGGAGATGTCGAAGAGTACCTGGAGACAGCCGGATGTGGCGGACTGAAGAAACACGGCCAGAAACAGAGAGGCATGGAGGCGGATTGTAGAAACAAACTTTAAAGCCAAGAGCACAATGCTCAAATGCCTGGTCTATTGGTAACCAACTCTAAAAGAATGAACGAATGAATTAAATGAAGCTTTAGGCTTTTATAGCCTATTGCGTTGGTCCTTCATTTTCCATTCTCGTTACGTATTGCAACCGTCTCTTAACAATCTCTGCACTCCCAGCATATTGATTACTATGATTGTTTCTCCATACAGAACCATCAGTTCTTCACTGGCGCTTCTCCTCTAGAAACCCTTCAGTTCCTTCCTTCCTTCCTTCCTTTCTGTCTTTCTTTCTTTCTTTCTTTCTTCCTTCCTTCCTTTCTTTCTTTCTTCCTTTCTTTTTATTCATCCAGTCAGCCTTGGTATACAAGAATCGAACAAGAATTGGACTTTCCCGAACACTTCACTGCTGCTTCACTCTGTTGATCTTCTAAAACGCCACAACTGCAAGATGACACCATTTCTCGTAAGACGAGATTATTATTTTCGTCCAAGCGCTTCGAAAAACGGAAATTTCAAAATATTTGAAAAACTATACTCTCAATAGATCGCTCTCTGTTGAAGGGGCCGATGCACCAGAAAATACCATCATCGTTATGAAACGGATACGATCTCGTTCCCGCGCGCCGCCGTTGTTCTATCTATCCGTTCGCATCCCCACGGAAATTAAACTGTCATGCGTTCATCTCGCCATGCAATAATACCCGCTTGTTGAAAATTTCATCCGCAAACAGCGAGGCTAGAAACGCGGGCGCGGACGTACGTGCGGTGTTGAACGAGATAGCTTGATGCTGCGCTGTTATTGTCGGGGTTTCGGTTTCGGATTCGAATTGGTAAAACGAAACTTCCTCGACTTCCATTAATGAACTCGACACGTACGATCCGGACGGCGCGGCATTTCGATAATAATTATAGCGACTCGCGTAGGACGCACGGATTCGAACGGATACGAACTGATAGATAATTTAATTAATCTAATCCGGGCCGGGGCGGTAAAACGCTAGATGTGGCTAATTCCGACGGTTTGGTTTGTTTATCAATTTAATCGAGTTAATTTAGCCGTTGTTGTAACATCCTTCTTTTTGTTGTTTCACGATGAATAATTTCGAATCAATTCTGTGTTCCCTGAATCTCTTAAAATCGCACAAGTTTCAGTGGGACTCTCGAAAGTTGGACGTGTAATGGATCGGTTTAAGCTTCCGACTAATACTTTGTCGATTGATCTATTGTAACAACGAGAATCACAATTTTATTGAATTTTGCATTTGCACAGTTGCCCAAGATAACAAACTATAAATTTGCATATTTCATAGTTCGCTGGTTTTAGTTTTAGTTAACATTCCGGTCCACGGAATTTAAGTGGCGCATTTGAGAATGAGAATTTCTGATAGAGAGGCCTATCAGTATTATGCTCTATTTATGATTAGTTTTGACTTGACAGCCGTTCGTATTAAACGTATTTGGTGTTTTTCGATACAATGAAAAATAACAGTAACGATCTGTAGTTCGTTTTTGGTTTTGGATGGAGAAACGTGCGAAGAAATAAAAAGTTGGATTCCGTCCATAGGGACACTTCACCGTCCATGACAATCCTGAGATATTGCTTTAACGAATTTAAAGGTAACTGTACACCTGTCTTTGATCAGAAGTATCCAGGTCGCCCAGCAAACGTGGTTACTGAAAAATTCTTGGAAATGCCAACGACATGCTGGAAGTAGCAGATGTCGTTGCGTTGTCGTGCGCATTAACTCACTCATCCTGATCATTGGCCTAGCTCCCTGCAATTTCTTTCTGTTTCCCAACATGACAACTTGGCTCAAGCGAGGACATCGTCGACACAAAAGCCCATTTTGAAGAGTTTGACAAGTCTTACTTTGTTAAATGGTTTGAAGAAATGGCAGGGACGTTGGGAACGATGTATGATGTTGAACAATCAAAAATAATTTTGGAAAGCTTGAGTTTTCATTTCTAACACGAGTACTTATTGCTCAACCTTCGTACATTCCAATTGCCGGCGACACGGGCAATGTCTAAGGTTGTAGGGCGACCTTGTCTTTGAAAACCATTCTCTAGTTTTGGGCGGACGATTCGGAAGAGTTTACTAAGCTTCTTCATTCCCTGATACAGAAGAATTGCTGCATCAGAGCAGCATTGCCACGAAGAGATGTAAATGTTTGCCTCTTTGACTTATTTCCATATTTTGTAAAATCTACTTTGTAACGTCTACGGAAATAGTAGTAGTAGTTAGTTAAGTCGCGCATTAGCGTATTGAAACAATCCGCTTCTACCAGATTTGACAACGTGTCAATTCTTCCTTTTTCCTGAAAGTGCAAGTTTGGGCATGTTAATCTTCAAGTTATTGCCATTGTAGATGACTTTCCTTCTTCTCGAAACATCTATCGGAATATATTAAGTTATTCGACTAAGAGGGAAATTGAGGCGAGATTGGTGAAGGGAGACAGATATGCGGGGGTACTCAGTAAATTAATAAAAGCGAAAACTTATCAAGGGGAGCTAGAGTAAGGATCTACAAAACAATGCTGAGACCAACAGTAACATATAGTAGCGAGGCATGGGTTATGAATAAAGTCGATGCAGATATATTGGAAATTTGGGAAAGGATAATGTGGAGAGGGATTTTGGAGGGAAGAAAAAGGCGAGGTATGGGAAAGACGAGGAAACAAAGATTTGGAACAACTGTATGGAGGACCAAATATGACGCAATTTCAAGGCGCAGACACTTAAATGACCTACTCGGATAGGTCGAAAAAACACTGAGCCAAGGACAAGAAGAAAACGAGGTCGGCCCAGAAACAGATGGCTGCCGGTTGAAACTTTCAAAATTTCATTTCCTTTCGAATTTCCGCAAGAAAATCGAAATAATCGGAATAGTATGGTGTCACATATCAAATTCAAGCGCCTTTTGTGTGCAAGACAAATATAATATTTTCCGATACGAAATATCAACGAATTTTTATTTGAGGGGGTCATTAAATAGATTTTAAGAATTTTTTTGTTCTTGTTTTTGCTTTTCACGGTTAAAATTTCGTCAGTTTAAAGTCCAGAATCACGTTCTATACCGTCCCCCAAAACAGATGAATACCAAATTCGAACCAAATCGATGCCTGTTGAAATTTTTCAAAATTCTTTTCGGATCGAATTTCTGCGAAAAATCGAAACAAACGGAAAAGTATTGTGCCACACATCAAATTAACCATCCTGTCGTGTACAAGGCAAATATAATATTTTTGGATACGAAATATCAACTAATTTTTATTTTATTTAGGGGAGAGGGGGCATTAAACAGATTTTGCGAATTTTTTGAATTTCTGTTTTAGGTTTTAACGGTATAAATTTCACCAGTTTGAACTTCAATTACCTGCCGATTTTATTATAAAACATTGTGTGGTGAGGAGGCCTGTAGAAGCTGTATACATTCAAATAATATATCTATTAATATATTTAAACTAGAAGCACGAATAGCTTTCAACTCGTTCCTCCTCCTCCTCCTCCTCCACCTCCACCACTTCCTCCTTTTCCTCCTATCCTTTTAAGTACAAACGATGCGGAAATTAACTTTCATAACGGCGAGGCATCCGCTAACCGTTCGCGTGCCTGTCTTATATAGAGGGGGAAGGCCCGTCCGACGGCATAATCGCCGCCTCCGATCTCGAAGAATTGATAAGAAACGAGGAGTGGATGATTCAATTACGGAGAACGGTCTACAAAATAGCGTAATTGAAAATCTTTTAACCTCCCCCTTCCCCTCTCCCTCGCTCTCGTTCTCCCGTCTTCGTCCTCGCGCTATAACGATGCTGAAGTAGCTCGGCGTTATGTCGACGTGATCGAACCACCACTACGACCACCCCCAAAAAGGACGACGGACGTTGTATGTAGTACAACAAAGACGACTTTTATCGCTCGGATGTGCTAATGGGATGGGCGAAGAATCGATCGTCGATGGTGTCTCATGGACGGGGTAGATCTTCGAGCCTTGAAACCCAAAAAGGCGGTTTTCGTAACCGACATCGTTTCGATTTGGGGCAAAGGAGTTATAATGATTCCCCTAGAAAATGCATATCTCTACTGTCCCCATTTTAGTAAACTATTTTTGAGAGCCAAAATCTTAATAAAATAAAAAAAAAAGTACAATAAATAAAAAGTTAAAAAACAAGTACTTGATAGCTGCCCATTAACGCACCTAACTCATTAGGTCGTTACATAGAGAGTCTTCCAGATTTTATTTGATTAATGTCCCCATTATTTGGCCGAGGACAAGGTGGTTGAGGGAAGTGGTAAAGCACCTGAGCAAAATCGGAATCAGGAAATGGAAAGACAAGACAAACGATAGAAGGGGATGGAGAGACATAAGCCGAAGAGTGTGACCATGAGAGGACTAGATGATGGGAACTGATCCTCCCTAACGCTGGATTTAGAGAGCTCCTAGAAAGCGGCGTTGCCCCTCCATGGGGCGTCTAGCCACAATATATAATGTCCCCATTTTGCTGCATACCTTAAGGTGGGCTTGCGCCCAAATCCGAAAAAGAGGAGGCTACTTTATCTTGTCCCCATTTTGCAACTTGTACCCACAATTTTCAAATACCATAACAAGCACCGATCACCAAACGTGAGAACGAGTTGTTCGTCTTTTCCTCAGTGAAATTTCCATAACGATTCAAGGAAAACTTTAGCAGATACGGACGGCTCACATCGGAAAATATCTTATCAAGTATGTGGAGGAAATTTTCAGCAGCTAGTGTCACATCCAGTTGATTTAACGTTGAAAATAGATAACTTGGAATGTTTTCCGAATTCCGAGTACAAATCAGGCATCCAGCAGAAATTCTCGATGGGCGGGAAAAAAATCGAAACTTGCATATCGATTCCAGAGAAAACTTTAGTTGATAAGGTGCAAGTTCTAAGCAGGTGGTGCTAGATCCAGTTGATTTAAATTTGGTGATAGATGCCTTAGAATGTTTCCCGACTTCCGAGCACAAACCAGGCATCCAGGACAGATCGTCAATAAGCGGCAAAAGAAAATCGAAACTTTCCTAACGATTTCAGGGAAAACTTTAGCTGATAAGGAGCAAGTTCAAAGCAGGTGGTGCTAGATCCAGTTGACTTAAATTTGATGATAGATGCCTTTGAACGTTTTTCGACTTTCGAGCACAAACCAGCCATCCAGCACATATCCTCAATGAGCGGTAAACAAACGAAACTTGCATAACGATTCCAGGGCAAACTTTAGTTGATATGGAGCAAGTTCTAAGCAGGGGGCACTAGATCCACTGGATTTAAATTTGATGATAGATGCCTCAGAATATTTTCCGACTTCCGAGCACAAACCAGGCATCCAGGACAGATCGTCAATAAGCGGCAAAAAATCGAAACTTTCCTAATGATTTCAGGGAAAACTTTAGCTGATAAGGAGCAAGTTCTAAGCAGGTGGTGCTAGATCCAGTTGATTTAAATTTGATGATAGATGCCTTTGAACGTTTTTCGACTTTCGAGCACAAACCAGGCATCCAGCACAGATCCTCAATGAGCGGTAAATAAACGAAACTTTCATAACGATTCCGGGGAAAGCTTTCCTCCCTGTTTACTAGTTTTTGCATCCGGCTCAAAGGACCAATGTTTCGTAGTTTTGATTGAGTTAAATCGATTGTATTTCTTGATGCGTTGTTTGTGTCGCTCTGACTCTGACTGTCACCCTGAGGTTACCGCTTGTCTCTCCCACCTTCAACATAGTTACCAAAAGACAAATAAAAAAACGAAACAAAGAAGCGGCGCGTACATACAATCCAGTCCGCAACAGATTTCATAACCTTATTTTACCTGAAGATGACAACTTAATTCCCTAAATGTGGATGAAGAAGTAACCAATTAGGCCCCTAAATGTAAATACTATCGTGTGTAAGGAACGCCCCCTGATAAAACTTTCTCCTTAAGCCAACGAATTTCCTCTTCTCGCCCCCTCCCCTCCTATTCCATTTCAACTTCGTACTTCACGACTTTATAATCGCCGTGTATGAATTATGTTGCGAAAAAATTAACAAATCCTATCGTTTCTTTGTACTAACCGGCGGTTATAGCTCGTAAGTAGAGCTTAACACGACAAGATCGCGTGTATGAACGTCGGAAGCTTGTCATGCACGCGCGTCTCAAATCATATTTCTAGTTTTTTCCCCTTCTTTCGTACTTACGTACGACGTGCCATGTGAGGATGCAATAACAGTAAGTCGACGCGAACACAAAAGAAATTCGTCGTTAAGTTTGCCTTTTTCGCGTCGACGGAACGAGTTTAAATTGTAAATATTGCATGGTACACAAAAAGCATTATTCTTTGTTCTTTTGCGATTTAGAACGAGGAGGTGGGTGACCGGGGTTAGGGAGAAGGAAGTAGTAGCGAATAAAGTTGGTGTGTGCATAGTAGTTCGAAGCTAACGTTGAATTCGAGGAAATTAGTGCAAAAATAGGAATGTAATGAAATCGAGTGAAGATTTTCTTTAGATATCTGATTTCTGATTTAAATTAATTTCGATGATGAAAACATATTTCTGCAAAAGATATTTCATTAGTTTGATATTTCAATACTGTCAATATGTTGTGGTGAAGAAAGCACATCTTTTTTACTACAAGATACTGGCATGAAAATGTGTAAATACACTGCAGGATGACCCCCCAACCGTCATTGATTTTCGAAATTGAACCACGCGTCCACCAAGTCGATCTTAAAAATCGAATCACATGCCTTTGAAATGATTTCGAATTTATCCTCGTTCCCTCCAAGAAAAAATCTCATCCATACAAATCAGTCCCATCCCCCTCCCTCCCCTTTCACCTAATTAAGCCCCTTTAACTCGGCGAAGAAATCGAAAAACAATAAACCTCGGCGAGCTCGGGTAATCAATTTTAATACCGCCCGATCGATTTCGTGCGTCTAAGAATATCACGTCGAGCCTTCGATTCCCTCCCCATACCCTAGTTCCATCGAAGAAAGTCGTTCTCACCGTCGTCGTCGTCACCCCACGAGAGACTCGAGAGGACCTTCGCGTCGTTCGCGAAAAGGGGGTGACCTTACGTTCCCGGAATCGCATCGCTAAAACAGTGTCGTCATTAATAATGCGAGCTATTGACTTCGGATTTCGCACGAGGCGCACCCGCTATCGCGGTCGAGGGAGAGGCGACCTTGCGACATCGAGCCGTCAGGATCGATGGTCCGGAGAACGACGGAAGGATGGGAAAGGAGAAAAAGGCGGGGAGAAATACGCGAGAATTATTAAATAATGATGGGAAATGGGGGAGGGAATGGCGAATCGTTTCTGAAAAATTGCTTTCGGTTAAACAATTAAATAACTATAAAAGAAATAAAATTACTCCTACAAGGCCTCTCGGAAAGTGTGGTAAGGTGTGTAAACTTAAAATTTGCAAAATGTCTCTTAGTAACATAATTGGCATAGATCTTTCACCATATTTATTGAGGAATTCGTGCTAATCTTCTAGCTTGGGATTTCTTTCTAGAGGGCAATGTTTTCTGCCGTCGACTTAATCTTCTCCGTTTCGTACTTACTTGCAAGGTATGTTTTATATCATCCTCCCCTTGATATATTAGCAGGATGTGCAGTCATATAGACCATATATATCCCTTTAAATTTTAGGTAGTTCTGATTTGTGAGACGTGTCTCAGCAATAAGACAAGATATCAATTTTTTGGTTGTCAAGGTGCAGCTGAAATTCGTTTTTTCTCTTCAATAATCCATTGGCATTCCGCAGCCCAATTCTGAGAACTCTACTCTTTGAGCAATCCTCCTTTGATTTCTCTTTCGGCTTTGTCCATTTTATCTAATTTATCTTGGATTTCCTATCTTGTTGTTTTCCAGTTTTTCCATAATTTTCTGTAGAATGTCACTTTATTTTTTAGGTACGTCGTTTCCCCTTCTATGTTTAGCTTCTGCTATTTGAAAGTAGGTATGATTACTTTTTGAAGTGCTTCTTTGTTTCTTACAATTTTATTTCTGAGAGTATTCTTGAATGGTTGGCTGATTTGTTGCTGTTTGACTCTCTGAGTTGCTTCCTTTTTAAAACGTATTTTTTTCTTTTTGCTTATTTTAGCAATTTCATATGCTCTATAATATATATAAATTAATGTAAATCAAAAATATTCTCCTGGAATTCGGCTTTAGAGGAAAGAAAATTGCTAAACACCTCAAAATTAATGCTCAACCACCCAAAATATACGGTTTGCCTAAATTTCATGAGCAAAGCATTCTCCTAAGCCAGGGACACCACAGACTCGTCTCACTTGATGTCAGATCCATGTACACCAACATCCCCATAGAATTTGCAAAATTACAAAAGCAATGGGGCAAAATAAAGGACTTCACTTGTTTAGAACTAGAATCCTTCTTAGAAGGCATAGAATTCACTCTAACCTCCACATATTTTCAGGATAAACATAAATTTTACAAACAGACATTTGGTTGTGCCATGGGCGCACCTATCTCAAGCACAATAACTCAATTCGTACTCGAGGGTCTCAAAAGTTGATTTTGACTTGCCCTTTCATAGCTGATACGTTGATGACTGTATTCTTGCTGTACCCGAAACCAGAATTGAATAAATCCCAAACATCTTTAATAGTCATCACCGAAAGCTCCAATTCACAATTGAAAAGGAAACCAACAACAAAACCATTACTAAGCTCGTTAGTCATTAGTCATTAGTATTAAAAAACATGAAACGATCGCAGTGAAATAGAAAATCTCTTTAAAATACACCTCCCAATAATCAGATAATTGTCATATTATTCTGTATTTTCAGCTACGCTGCATGTAACATTACCTTTTTCTATTATATCGGAGAAACAAAATATACCACTTTTAAAATAATAACTTAATCTTTAACCCTCGTATCTGAATACGTTTATAAAGTTTTCATATTTCGAGTTAAATTTTTCGCCTGGAAATACACATTACAAAAAATTTTCCATATGTTTTAGCATACATACACATTTTCATTTTGAAGTCCAGCTCATTCGATGTCATATTATCATTTGTAACTACATACGTAATTTGTCTCAAACCTGTAGGAAGTAGAACTAAGAACAATTAAAATGTTACCAGGCTAATTAAGTATAACAAATTTTTATATAAAAAAATGTAGCAGTTGATTTTTTAGTTGATCTAATTTTACAGAATTAATGTTTGTAAGTAAGACAGCGCTGTTTCTTTTATCAAAAATAACTATAACTTTTCAAACTTTACAGATTGCCAATTTTAAATATGTACCCAATTTAGTAAATGTTCGTTCATCTGATGAAGACATGAAATTAAAGTGTCGAAACGTCAATCGAATCTATTTCTTTTTAACCTTTCCCTAAAGCCGAATTCCAAGAGAGTATTTTTGAAAAATTAATAATTTCAGCCGTTACTTTGTGGTATTTCATTATGAATAGAAACACGAATTTTTTACTTTGTATATACCACTTATTTACAATAAAGTGGTATATACAAAGTAAACAAAATTCGTTTTCCTATTCAGGATATTTTTGATTTACGTTATTGAAGCGGCTAAAAAAACACAGAGGAAAAAGAATTTCTTTGCCTCCTTTCTGTTAATATATAAATTAAGGCACTAAGAGCATTCACAAACCATAAGCACAACGACCACTTTACGGGCCATATGTAGTTTGAAGTTCCAAGCTTTAAGTTGGCGCGTTTTTAAGTTATAGACTTGCATGCTTCATCTTTCCAATCCAAAACAAAGTCACATCATTCCGTTTCCGATGTAAGTGAAAAAAGTGCCGACCGTTGTTGTTGCTGTCGTTATTGTTGTTGTTATTGTTGTTGTTGCTTGGCAGGCGTTCCTCTCCGATTTAAAGAGAATCGGCCCGGAAAAAAAAACCCGCCCGGAATTATTACGTATTTATTTCCGGGCGATCGAGCGTAGTCGCTCCGGACTTGTTCTGTTTGATTGCCGAAATTTAATCAAAGCGCGCGGCGAGTCAAAGTGGAAGAGGATCCCTATCGGCCGTAACGCGTTTAATACTCCGTCGGCGGGGGTTTCCCGGATCCGGTTCGGTCACGCGGAAAAATTAATCCGGGACGACGGGCGCGTGCGACGCTCGTTTTTCCTCTCGTTCCTTTTTTGGGTTTTTGGAGGGAATGAGCGGGAGATTGACCCGAATCGAAACGGTATTTTGCGAATCTCGTTCGGATGGTAGATGAGCTCGTGACCTCCGTCTCGTTCGTCGTATCACGGAGTCCATAAACGAAGTGCATGCGTCAATCGGCTTGAAATCTACGAATGTGTGCCGTGAAATCGATGACAGCACGCATATCGGATTCCAGAATTTCTTAACAAGATCCCATATCAATTTTTGCTTAAATGAAAAATCGGGGACTTCAAAATTAAAAGAACGATAATAAATTTCTTTGGGATACCTACAAATGTGTGCCGTGCATATGGAATTTCAGAACTTGTTTGCAAGATCCCATTTCAACTTTTGGTTAACTGAACGAAAATTCGCAAGCTCAAAACTGAAGGAACGATAATAAATTTGTTTAGGTTATCTGCCTACTTATTTCCTGAAGTTACATGTTAGCAAAAGCATTTTCCTGCTTCGTAAATCCTGATTTTCCGAAGACAAAAATTTGAAGCAACCACTGCACGTTTGCCAAAATATTAAGAATTCGAGTGGTCCCCTTATCACCACAAATTGCGAACTAATTCCGAGATGGAATGATCATATCAATCTGGGATGGTTTCTAACACAGATTTTCTCAGTGAAATTTGAATAACGAAAGTTACATCCCTCGCAAAACCGTACTGATGATCGGTATAACCGTGAAACGAACGTATACGGATGGCGAAAGCAGAACGATACTTTGCAATTCTGAGTAAAGAAAAAGCGGCAATGGGAATGGAGTTATTGCAGTTTGTCCCAAAATAAATGCTCATTATACTTTGTTTACATTAAGAATGCAGCATGGGGATAGATAGGTCTACAAAATTCTCGTTTGGCCAATAACCACGCCCAAATTACACAAAGCGCGGCCGATCTTAACATTGATAATTGTCTTCATGATACAAATATATTAGGTAGGCTTATTATTTTACCAAAATAAGGTTTTCTCGCGCATTTATCAATTCGTTGATCGTTTGTGCATCGTAACCGATTTTTTTCCAATTTTTTTGTTTTTCTGTTAAAACTGTAAACTGTTAAATGTCCCTCCAAAAACCTAGCACCAAAAATTATCTAGACTAATTGGGTCTTTCCAGGTTACCGCTCCGAATTAGGAATAAAATTCTTTTAAAATCATTTTAAAAATTAATTTACCGGCCGACATGCTCTCATACGACTTGGACATTGGGGGCAATGACGCTGTCATTCCTCCGAATTATAAAGTCGCGCCTTGCACGTAATTGGGGACTCCAAAATCGATCTTGCCAGATAATCCCCAAACTTCTAACATTCTCAATTAAAGCACTCGGCAAAAATAATTTTCTTGGGTTACAAATTGAGATCGACAAGTCAAATTTGAAACCTTATTTCAGGAACTTCACAAACCTTCTTATCCAGTATTTATTTGTTTTGCCTTTCATTTGTTACATGTTTTACTCACTTAATCTTTCAAACGTGCACTCTTTGAATGTTGGTCTTTTATGATTTTCTCCTTTATGGATTCTATCTTTAGTTTCTGTCTGAATATGTCGTCTTTTATTGTTGTCTTTTCTAGTCAAAATCTTATTCCAAAATCGACCCTCCTAGATAATCCCCAAACTTCTAACATTCTCAACTAAAGAACTTTGTCCAAAAATAATTTTTTTGGTCACGAATTGAGAAAGTTGACAAGATCGAGAAGTCAAATTTGATACCTGATTTCAGGAACTTCAATAAGCTTCTTCTTCAGCGTTGGTTTTTGGTTTGCCTTTCATTTGTTACATACTTCACTCACTTGTTCCTTCAAACTTACGCTCTTTAAAATATCGCAAATATTATTCCTTTTGGTTTACAAATTGAAGAGAAGCTTATGAGGTTAACACGCCCAAATAACAGCTTTCAGAACTACACGACTTTCTTTCTTTTTAATGCATTACATATTTCGCTTGTTTTCTGTTTTAGCTTTAATATTTAAAATATTTGAAATATTCTGATTTGTTTAATATGCTTCCCTTCGCTTCGTGCGCTTGTTTCTTTGTACGCTTTTTTTATTTCACCAACGTTTGCTACGTAAAGCCGATAAATCAGCAATATTCAAAGTGTCATTTCGATCATACTCAGCTTTATTCTAAACGCAAATATCATAGAACATTCAATAATAAAACAAAAGCAAAACAAATTGAATAAACATTTCGGAAAGCACCGTTGAAACAAATTTTAAATTCGAGTTTAAAATTCCCTTTTCACGACGGCTCACTCTATCGGTGTGGCTAGAAACTGCTATCGACTATCCTGCGAGCAGCGAGAAAGCTCGAGCGGGCAAATTCAGCCGGTAAAGCCGGTTTCAGCGCGCACCAATCGATTTGTCTGGCGGCAGACACTTTTCTGTCGTAGTTGCATTCCTGCTGATATCCTGCCGAAATAGAGTTCGTCTACGGCAGCAGATGTCTCTAATAACATCGCAGGATCGATTTGAGCACAAATCTTGTTGACAAAGTGTTTTATTTTTTGAAATTAGTATATAAAATAAATCCAACGATTGAATCTTTTTTCCGGAAGGTGTAGTAAGGATAATTTTATTTATTTTATATATTATTTTAGCTACAGTCTCCTTATTCTTATTTGCTTTGAAATTAGATATAAGGATAATTTGGTATGGGGACTGTGAGAGACAATAATTAATAAAAATGGAATGAACATTTTTTGTTCAGATTTGTTGAGTCGACAGAAACCTTCAAAAATTCAGCGCTCAAATTTGTTTGCAAACTGTTCCCGCTTCAAATTTTTCGACGAGTATCAAAATTTAGTCCAGGAATATCGTAAGCTGTGGTAGTCAATGTTTAGCAATACGAACGAATCATTCCTTCCCCGGAAAATCCTGCGAAATATACCAAAATTAGAATTTTCTGAACTAAACGACTTCTCCGCAAATATATTCTTTCTCTAGTTCCAAGTCGAAGAAACTTACAAGGCCAACATGCCCAGAACTAAACGTCGCTTCGGGAAATCTGCAAAACTTTTGTTTCGTTGCTTATTTGTCTTTCTTACTTCTTCATTTGATACATGTTTTGGTTGTTTTTGTCTTTTAAATATTCTAAATGGTGGTAGAATCTTCTGATATCGGAATCAGAATCCCGAAATAAAGTTTTAAAACTTCAAATTTTAAAAATCCCCCAACCTGCAAGTGAAGGAACTTTGAGGTTTGAAATCCTTAAATCCTCGGGGTTTGTCGGACTCACAAATAGGTTCCAAATCTCAGAATTCAGGCTTGAAATTTTCGTCGTCTCAGGACAATCCTAACTTTAAAAAGATCAGTGATTCAGCTCTAGGGACTAAATTGCTTTAGGTCTCAGCATCTGCCGATGTTAGAAAGGAAAACTTGAACCTCAGCTGTTAAGCTTGAGTTCATCAAACTTTCAGAGTCCACTGGGGTCCAAAATCTGAAGCTAATTCAAATCTTCATAGTTCCCAGGTCTCTTCAACTCAGAAGAGAAAACTCTTAAAATTGTGGGATTTGTAACTTTGAACGCTGCAGATACTTCAGATTGCAAAAGAGGAAGATCAGTTTGGTGACTTTAAATCCTCATAGCTTCAGGATGCGTTAAATTCTGAAGATCTGAAACTCAATTTTAAAATGTCAAGTGGACAAAATCGCATAAACTGCCTGACTCAGAAAGGGGGATTCGTAAAATCCGCAAAATCTCCAACATGATAATTTACAGTTCATTTTCCCAAGAGTTTGTCGAACTCAGCAGAAAGAAGTCTAAAGTACAATTTGTGATATTTGCAATCTTCAACAATCCAGAAGGTGCTGGCTGTCAAAGGAGAGGATTTGGAGATCAGCTTGGTGACCTGAGATCCTCATCATTTCATTTGATCCTCATTAAACTCTGAATGTTTTAAGCATAATTTTGAAGTTTCAGTAAAATGTTGCAAATATTCTTTTTTGTTCACCAATCGAAGATGCTTATGAGATGAACTGTAGTAAATAGCAACTTTCAGAACTAAGCGACTTCTTACCGCAGAAATTGCGCAGTACCTTCCTTCCGCTGCTTGCTTGCCGTCTCTCACTTGTTACATATGTCGTAAATACATATACAAATGTTTATTGAAACTTATGACGTCAACACATCCAAATGAATGTTTTTCAAAGTAAACGTCTTACTTCGGGAGTTTCGTCTTTTGTTTTAATTCGTTACATATGTCACTTATTTTTTTTTAAGTACAATATTTGAAATATTCTGATTTTATTCAAAATGACTCACTTCGCTCATTGTTTTGCTGTTTTATATTTTTCTCTCACCACATTTCCCACACAATACCGATAAATCATGGATATTCAAAGTTTATCTTTACTCTAAACTAAAATATCGTAGAACAGTTACAAATAAAAAATTGAGGACATAATAAATCAACTGAAACAATCGACTAAAAATATTTCAGAAAAACATTGATCAAACATACTTTAAATTTTACTTTAAAATCCCTTTTCCTTATCACAACTCACTCAATCGATGTCAGCTTTCAAACCTGAATGATTCCTTACCTCAAGAATTCGACAAAACTGTTGTCCCGGCACGTATTTGTTTTCTCCTTCATCTGTTATATCTTTCACTTTTTTACATTTTCTTCGAGTATTCCAAGAAATCTATTTCAACTTTCCATTTCCTCGAAACAATTCAGATCCTAAAATCTATCCCGACTTACCTTCCCCTCCCTTTACCTGGTTCCAATCTCCGTCTCCTCGTCTCTCCTTCATTCGATTTACTTTATCCTATTCTTCGCTAGCGTTCCGAAGGGAGTCTCTATTGAAAAGCGTCGTCGACAGTCGGAGCGCCAGACGATACTTTCGGAGATTTCGAAACTCGTCCTGATTAAAAGTAAACTCAATCTAATCCGCGATACATAAATTAATTATTCGGCATAAGTAGTAGCTTAAATTCGTCGCGACGCCGCCGTCGGCGAACCTGTAGAGTCGGGGAAGGCGAGGGCGAGGAACGTCGCGCAAGTTTCTTAATTACGATGGTGGGGGACTATATCATCCGAATCTGGCAATTAAAGGGAATTTCTTCGCGAGGACGTTATCGCGCGTTTGGAAGTCGGCAGTCGTCATCGAAACGTACGAGAAACCCCGGATCGTTACGAGATATGTACTAGAATATTAGCGTTTAAGTAGAATAGGTATCGTCAATTTTTCATCTTTGTTATTGACTTACTTTTACCACGTATCATTTTATAAACGAATTTGATGCTTAAATTACGGAAATATATCCCTACCATGGCGCAAAAGCCGAAAAGAATTTTCGTAGTTTGCACCTAAAATACAGAGGAATGATACCTATCAAAATATCCGAATGTGCGTAGTGATTTTGGCAGGGAACGGACGAGACCTACAAAATAACATAAAGATATGGAAAGATTAAAACGGTAAGAATAATATGGAATGTCAATGAACCTAGAGGAAACCAATATAATGGAAATAGGAGAGAACAGAGGGAGACGTTAATAAAAGTAGGTGGTGAAGAAATTGAAAAAGTAAACGAGTTCAAATATCAAGGAGTAGTGATGGACGAAAGAAGGAAGCGACGAAAGTATCAGTTTCTTTGCCCGAGATAAAGCCATGCTGAGTATCTACCAAAATCTTTTCAGTAGTAGAAAAGTGCATTAACCTTTCATTCATCATTCGTTCAATTAATTTTGGAGAACATGGGTAGAATACTAATAGGCCTGTAATTTTTAAGCAGATTTACGTCGCCCTTCTTATAATTGGATGAATCGTAGACATCTTCGGTTTAGATGGAATTATTCCATACTGAAAAGATAATTTAATAACATAGCATAGAGGTTTTCCAATATGCTCAACGCAATATTTTACTATAGAAGAAGACAAGTTATTTCCATCAGCCGTTGTCAATGTATTGTCGTTTAGATTCTGGATTTTACGAGGAGACCCAAGTTGTCGAAGTCGGACACAAAATTAAGCGGTCTCGGTTGAATTTCTTCAGCATTTGGAACCGCATACTCAATTTCCCGTAAGACTAAGTTTCTCGTTCCCGATAAGAAAAATATCTGTTTAATATTTAACGACGTTCTTGTTGATTCCATCTTCCATATCATCGGCGTGTGCCTTCGCTCGACTGAAATAAGCAAACTACAAAAAAAAAGGAAAAAAACGATACACGCTCAAAACTCAATCAAACTCAAACATCGGAATTTCTCTCCTTCGAACCTGACAATCTACGCCGACGATCTCGCGTTTCTTCGCGCGGCGTTAAAATTGAAAATTACCCGCGACGCCACCTAGCGTCGACTTCGGCGATTCCCGCTCGCAGCGCCCCCAAACCTTCCCCGTCGCCCCGCGCAACTTTCAGCCGAGAGCCGCTTCCATTCACTCCGGTAATGAGTTACTGATACAATCTTATTAGAGCCGGAGTCGGCTGTCGAGTATCTCTCATTCTTATACTTACTTAACACCCTCGTAAACGGCGGTAATCTCCCGCCCGGAATAACGTATTCCGGGCATACACGCGCTCGCTCGTATATGAAACCGGCGAAGTCGTGGGACGGTGGAGGGGAGGACGGGCGTTTTTGCGTTTCGTACGGTCGCCTCACCCCTCCGGAATAATACTTCCCGCTTTTCCCTGCTCCCTCCAACCTTCTCTTCTTTACCTTTCGCGACATTGTTTCGCTATTGTCTCGTAGTGTCAGTTTAGTTTAGTACGTAGATATTGTTGCTGATGTCGTTTTCTCGTCGCCGTATCTGACGTACGTATTTGACGCTCGTATACGACCGACGCGTCGGGGCTTTGTTTGTGTTTTTACTTAGGAAGATGAGAGCCCGCTCGAAACACGCGACGCGTTTATTTGAATTGTAGCAGGAAGTTGTCGGCGAGAATTGTCAACATCTTTTATTTGGAAATTAATTCCTTGGCAATTGGGGATATTTTGCGAAAAGTTTTTCCTTGATGAATTGGGAGCCAGGGAGTTAGCTCCCCATCCGATCCAGAAACTTTAATCTGAAAAGTAGACGTCGGTTAGCATCAATTGGTGCTGAGATCCTTTGAGCGTAGCTTAAAGAGACGTTTACAACATCTTGAGTGACCTTTTAAATCTGTCGTTTGGAAAAAGTGACACCTGAGAGCTGAATAATAAATAAGCTTAAGAAGTTTACATTACTATGTCCTAAGAGTGCTGCATATTATAATCAATATTTTAGTTGCTCGACGAACGTGCTTGTGTGTGTCCCGATAGTAAGTGTGTATCGAAGCAAATAATTTTATTAAAACTGTCTAAAATTCCGAGGGGAAAGGCAACAAGCCATTGCGTCAGATTGGGGAAAAGACGCACGTGGACAGGTCAACAGTAAGCGATATCGTTAGGAAATATCAACGCACGGGCAGTCAGCGTACGTCCAGGTCGTTCGCGAATAACAGCAAGTGCACACGATGGACGCATAAAATTGTTAAGTAAACGAGAT
The DNA here is from genome assembly GCA_038088585.1 of Chrysina gloriosa. Classification (NCBI taxonomy): domain Eukaryota; kingdom Metazoa; phylum Arthropoda; class Insecta; order Coleoptera; family Scarabaeidae; genus Chrysina; species Chrysina gloriosa. The sequence goes on along the minus strand of CM076094.1, from coordinate 10,492,344 downwards.
AGAAGGCTGACAGCATCTAAAATTGCTGTAGAAATAAATCGCGCCCGTGGAAGGCCAATTTCTTCATAACCGTGTTGCTGTGGGAAAACCTCTACTATGGCGGGGTAACAGACAAAACCGGTTGGAGTGGGCTGAAACACAGAAACTGGGCAGTCGAAGACTTCAAATGTGTTTCATGGATTGATGATGAATCGAAGTTTGAAGTCCTTGCACAAGCAAGGCGTATTTTCGTAAGAAGATTCAATGGTGAAAGAATGTTGCGGGATTGTAGCGTGTTGATAGTGAAGCAAGGGAGGGCTTCTGTGTTCGTTTGGGGTTGCTTTTCGTACGCTCGTACAGGAGAATTTCAGCGAATTGAAGGCATTACGAGAAAAGAAAATTATTTTACAATATTACAAGGAAATGCAATACCCTGATTGCGTTTAATTGGTAATAATTTTATATTCAAGCACGAAAACGACCCCAAAGTGTCACATTTAGTTCAAGTATCATTTTTTGGTTTTTTAAATGTTGGGTCCAACTGGTGAAATTCCTTAGAATATATATATATATTGATTGAAACAGGTTTGGTCGAATATTTTTCGCAATATAATTTGTATATTGTATTACGATTTAAATAGGCTGACAAATATTTCTTCTTTGTATGGCGTCTTGAATAATGACTTGTATATGCTGGAAAATAAGTTATATGTTATATGTGTCGTTTTTTTGTACGAGCCTCTTCGTACATGAACAAAGATCGGATTCGCGGATTCGCGTTTTGAGCACTAGATATACAAAGTTTAATCTTCATCTTGAGAGATCACAGAAACGGAAACGCCCCGTGACCTCGTCAACGGCAAAATACCCGAACCGATGGGAGAACTGGAAGGTAAGTTAATATCTTTCGCTATTCGCATTAATTCTCAAAAGCGCCGCGCGCTCGAATAATGATCGCTAACGACGTTAAGCGCGTACACCTACATTGTCGAAGCGAGGAGTCGCGGGTATGAAGTATCTGGAAGGGCGAAAAGGGGGTGCGGTGGAGACGCCATTAGCCGACGTCACAAACTTCGAACTACGTAATAAGATTTTAGGGTTAGGGCTAGGAGTCGGAGGCGCGTTCTGGAGAAACTGCCGGCGAAATGTACCCGCACGTAAAGCGTTACCAGCTAACTAGGCTAAAGCTAGCTAGCGAGAGAACGAGAGAGCGAGCAGCAGCGATTTTGCTCTCTCCTTAATGGCCATAAGTACGGAGTCGTGTACATTCGCATAAACTGCGATAATGCGAAGTGACAACGCCAAATGTCGCTGCCACCTACTCTCCTATAACAGTCTCTATCGGGGCTCTTACGTATTGTCGTTGGATATATTTCGGGAAGCAAGGAGTTTGTGCTTTGATGGGTTTTTGGGAAACGAACGATAAGCTGGAAAATCGTTTGATTAGAAATAACGAGCGGGACTTGTACGAGTAGGATGAGAACCAGAAATCTAGCACGAAGAGGGAACTTGATTCGAAATCAGGTGTTAGGAAATCCTTGGACGAAGGAGGAGGTCACTAATTTCTTGGACGAAATTCTCAAGGATAGGAAAAAGTATAGGAATCGGGAGTGAAGATTGGTAAATTTTCATATATTCCAGCGTGTTTCGTATTCTTCTTTGGATAAATAGGAGCATCTATCAGGAATAGTTCTAGATCTCTAGTTGCGGAAAGGGAAATAGTACAAGAAATGGAAATTGCTTGCTAGTGAAGTTAACGAAGGAAATTAATGGTAAATTTTCAGAAACTACTTTTGGGTTGCGGAAATTTTGAGTTACAGGTCTCCTCGTTAGTTACGGCCTTCTAGTCCATAACGAAATGGAACGGATCCAGTTCTTCGTTGTACATCCAAAAGTCATCGGGAACTGATGTAACCCTCGCTACCATTTTCTCCTCAAACACAATATTAAATATGTTGTAAATCTTAGTAGAAATTCATATTAATCGAATGTCTCCGACCAACATCCGAGACGTTACGAGTGTGTCCGGCGAATACTGTGACGTCAGTTGTCATTTGGTTGTATTAAGAAGAAATGTTCTTATTTGTTTAACAGGTGCTAATTAAATTATAAAGAACAATCATGCTTGTATCCTATTGCGACTGGCTTCTTTATTTGAAATCACCCACTCTTCCTACTTTTCTTGATTCATGGAAACGTAAACAAATGGAAAAACATATCCATCAAAACTGTCTTTAAAAAGAGGCTGATGGCGGCTGACGGCGCCGGATGGCGGATTTCGAATTGGTACCTACGTAATTAATAAAAATTACTTATCTGATTGTCACCATGAGCTTTTTTTCTACGCCTATCTCTTTTCGGGATGGTGTGTTCTCTTTTTCTATATGGGGCTGCATAGTTCGTAATAGCTCGCCAAATTTATGTAGAGACATTCTAAAGTAGGTACGTATGAAATCTTTTTGGAGCGTTCCTAAATCGTCGCAAAAGTTTATGATATTCTCCTTCTTCATATCGTGAATTCCAAATGTCATCGAGCCCTATTCTTGGGTTCTTTCTTGCTTGGTCTTGCCTTAACCGTTCTTCTTCCTCACACAACCAAGAAATTATTATCAAATTAATGTTACTTTCGTCCACCTTGCTCGAAGGTCGCCGAGGGACTGACAGACAAATTATGATGCTTGCAAAAATGGTCTGCGTGGTGTTGTGCTTGACTATCTACACAATGCTCTCACTGCTCCTTTCTGTTTTATGAGCACATCATTGGTGATTGTGAAGTGTCCCCATAGCAAAATTCCATTGCAAATCACGCCGCTTCGTGGTGCGTTGGTGCCTCATTCTGGTTAGGATAAATAAGCAATGGAAACTCACTCTTTCTCCCCCTTCCCAACTGGATACCATTACCACCTAAATCTTACAATATCTATGCTTTCCCTTGGCAATCACCCCAATCAAGCAACATAATCCCCATCGCATTCGTCGTATATTTTCTAATAAACTCGCGTCACTTTTACTACTGCCTCTCTCGACATAAACTCTCGTCCCTAATAAGACACTCCTCCTCATCTTTTACCTCTGCGAGGAATTAGACGAGATTATTCGGGTAATCACGTCGCTGTCGAGGCGTCTCGCGCGATTTAACCGTGACACATTACCCAGACGGCGAACATCGGCGAGATATACGACGGAGCGCCCGTATACGGATAATTTTGCGGGCGAAATGCGTGAGTCGTTAATCCGCGAATGCCGCAATAACAAGGCGTGATTCACCCCCTCCCCTCCCTCTCCCCCGCTCCAGAGCGAAGACAATGTCTCACGACCGTATTAGCGTCGTCGAAGTGGTGGCGCGGAGACGCTCTCGGTAGGATCGTGTCGACGCGTCGCGTCGCGGAGATCTGCCGCAAATTCTCGACGAACATCTCGGTTAGAACTATGTATGTTTCTTGCTTGTATTTAAGTTGCAGTATTAATTAGATAGGTGGGGATTTCATTTGAAATAGAACAACAAAAGCGACAGAATAAATACTCAAAACAATCATATCGGTACGCAGGGAGAAAGTGCTGGTTTGATGAGGAGTGTGAGGAGGCAAGAAAATAGAAAAATGCTACCAGATTGGAATGGATATGGACAAGAAAACGGGAAAAAGGAAAAAGCATACGAAATGAAAAGAAACGGACCAAATATGATAAGCATAAACAGGAAAAACAAATTGGTAAACTGGAAAGAGGGCACTACGACAACAAAAACAATTCTATAGACTGATGAAGCCCTGGAGGAAGTTTCACACAGATCTCCCGCAGATGTCAAACACGAAAAATATTTATTTGGAACACACTAATTCTATTCCTTGTTTCCTTTTATGTGGGATCACATCTCCTCTCTGCAAAAACCAACAGTAATCACCCATCCTGGTTGGATCTCATCGTTCTTGGTATCGACTTTCCATTGTCCTTGAATCTTGATGGAATCTTTCACCCCGTTTGTCGATGACAGTGCCCAAATTCTCAAGAAAAATGATAAATGGGAATGGAGAAAGTGAATTTTTAATGACATTCGACAACCAAGCGCTTTGTAGTAGTATAAAAGTTCTTTTTTTTCGTAGCTAACATCCATATTATTGCCTAAAAATCTGCTCAGTACACTTACAAATGGGCTCCAAGCTCTGCGTTCTTGCGCGGTGAACTTCGCTATAAAATAAGTATCGTCCAGCAGTTTTCCAATTTGTGGTCCTTCTTTTAATTTGGGGTCACTTAACTTGCGAAAGAATTGCCTTGGATATTCAAATTCTTCGCCCTCTTCATTCAAAGATGTCACAAAGCTTTTTTTCCATAAAATTCACTACTTGTGAATATAAAAGCGTTCAAAAGAGTCCACTGAAAACTGGACGTATTGGGACAGAAGAAGTAAAAGAAAAAGAAGATTGTAGATCGCTAACATTTTGATTTTGCTCCTATCAAAGTTAAACTTCTTTCCCTTATTCTCAGCCGTTCCAGGGTAGAAACAAAATTGAACTCCTTCGAAGAAGGAAAAGAGGAAAGTTAGTTAGATTTTCATGGCATTTCTTCCGCAGACACTTCGAATTATTTTAGGTCAGAAATATTCTGCCAAAATCAGAAGAAGGAGAAGGAGAAGCGGAAGAAGAATGTTAAAAGAAATGAATAATGAGCCGATCTTCTGTCGCAGATACGTTTAACTATTCTAAGACCGAAACAAATGTCAAAATCAGATCCTCTCCAAGAAGGAGAAGGAGAAGAGGAGGAAGAATGATAACAAGAAAGGAAATGGGAAACAGCCCAACTTTTTTCGCAGATGTTTCTAAACATTCCAAGCCGGGGACAAATGCTCAAATCAGATCATCTTTAAGAAGAAAAAGGGAAAATGATAGATTCGACTGTGTTCGCGCTGATCAGTGTAATCTTTCTAGGAATCGATTTGTTTGCTTTAATCTAATTTAATTCCGTCGTCCTTTTCCTTCATTTCACCCGATTTTCCGCCCGGAAACTCATTATTCTTACCTCGCCCGTTTCGTACCCGTCACCGTCGCATCGAGACGGCATCACCGAAATAAATCCGACTCACGTCATATTATCCGGCCACCGCCAATAAAAACGTCAAAGAAGCTCGTTCGACTTCGAGACTCGAAGAACGTTTCTAATAATCTTCGACGCTAGGTAGCCGGTATCCGAGTAGGTGTATCCCTTTTCCGACGATACGGCATTAACAAGAGCCGATTTGTTATTTAATAAAGCGGCTCGTGACGTGACGTGTCCCGACGGAGAAAAAGGTAGCCGGTGGGTCGTGTCCCGCACACACGTCCCAACGCCATATTGCGGCGATCGGGATAATTCTATCGGGAGATCGAGACGTGTACCGGAGCGGCGGCGGCAGCAGCAGCAACATCTGGCCCGTTCGCCGCCCCCACGCCCAATCGATGTTGTTCGGAGGGCGATTTGCTAGTGACGGGGTGTCAGTTTTTCCGATCGAGATTCGAGAACGACGTAAGACGATTTCTTCTGAGATGTGACGTCGGACAATGAAGGGGATAAATAAGAGGCTAAAAGCCATTTCGGCCAAAACGAAGCACTATCTAAAGTACAATTTCTCAATGAATTGTACAATAAAGGTTGCTTTCTCTACATAATCATCTTGACGATGATTGAGGCATTTGTCATATCTCCGAGCAAGCTTTGCAATACCCCCTTCGTAAAATGTTGTCGCGAATGACTTGAAGTGAGTCGTGACAGTTTTTTTGAGCTCCCGGTCAGTTTGAAAACGCCCCCCTCCCAATCCATTTCTTCAGTTCGGGAAAAAGATGGTCACTCGGTAGCTAGGTCGGGACTATGTGGTGGGTGTTTGAAAATGTTGCATTGGAAATTGCTCAAGGAGCCGTTGAGGTACACGAACAGTGTGAGTACGGGTATTGTCACGGATCAGAATAATTCCAGAAGTCAGCATGCAGTTTTATGAATTTGCGCTGCAAGAAACGAATAACCCTGCGTAATACACACTTCGCGGGGAATCGATAGAATTTAGGTTTACGCGACAGCAGCTCAATAAGAAGTGGCGTGTTGGACTCGGCAGTGACAGAGCGTGTGGAGGGCGAGATGCGCAGTCACCAATACGCTCACCAACCACGTGTCGGGTCTTCATACTGTGGTAATCGGAGATTGAGGAAAAAACAGCCCTCGTATTTAACCAAGTGGGACATCCAGACAAGTCGAACACCAACCAACAGTTCTAAGAGCAATCGACAAATGGCTAAGCAATCAGGTGAGGCCAGTCCTAATTGAGCTCTTGTAAACACAATCCGTTCAGAGCTAACCTAGAATTTTCAAAAAGTTATATCTGTGTTTTGTAACTACGTTTTAGGAAGGCATTTACGCAAAATGCGATTTGATTCGAAATTACTGAAAAAAATTTGGATTATGATGAAACGAAATCCTGATCAAACGGGGCGATTAACATCGTTAGCATAATTAACATTATGGATGGCATATTAGTTTATCGACATCGAATTATAATAAATAATATTCCGGTATATGTATGCATATTTGAAAAGCGAGCTCTAATTAATAATGTGGATTTTTCTAGATAAATACGTGCACGTCGCAAGGATTTATTCAAATTGCTGCACATCTCTACGTACGCATCAGCATAAAACAAATTAATATACGCGTAGCATTTCCGATAAACGGAATAATATAAATATTTGAGTATTCGCGGGAATGACGATGGGATTAGTAACTGAAATTGAAAGAGCAAATCCTTATCTTGACGAAAACCGTATTTTATGTATTGTTAGTTTCAAATTTTGGATTTTAAAAATTATAGATTGATATTTTCTATTTTACAATTTCTCGATCACCACATCAGTACGTTTTGGCGTTAGAATTATTTTCCCCTCCACTATAGCAAAATTATCGATTGTCTTCTACCACCAATAGAAATTATTAAAACAGGTTAATCATAATCATCATAATCATAGTCATAATCTTTATTAACCATGCACGTCATAAGATAGATGTGGAGCATCACACATTGTAGATAAATATATATATATCTACAATAATAGTATATAAACAAAGATCATTGCAGCTGTCGTATTTCTTTTCCGTTTGTCCTCAGATTCCTCTGAGATATTCTGACAGTCACTTGCTTCCCAAATGCCGTGTTTCTTTCTTGGTGTCATCTCCAGGAATCTGAAGGTTTCAATTTGTGTTGCTTTCAGGTTTGCGGTTGTTTGAGATTGTCCCCGGTACGCAAGGAAGCACGTATCAGTAGCATATCCGCTAAATGTGATAATGTAAATATTTGAGTTGCAGAGGAATAACGATAGGAACAGCGATTAAAACTGAAGGAGAAAATTCTCATCTTGGAGCAAATAACAGGAAAAGGGCGATGTTCGGTTCGTTAACCATAACTAAAATGTGATATTCCTTGGGATAAATGTTCTAGAGAAGTACACTTCAATATTCTACTTTAGAAGAACTTAACATTATCACAATAAAACCCCTGGATCATAAAAATTATTATTATTATCATTCCCTGAAGATCTCGAGCCGTTTAGCTGGTTTACGTCTGGAAGTTGCTACGTTGGTAGCGAGAAGGGCTGTTCTTAAATAATTGCGCCAAAATGCAAATATTCAACCCATCAAGCCCCTACCTCAAGAACAAAAATCCAAATCAATCGGGAAGTACAGACGTAAGAATATCATTTGTTGATGGATATACCTGGTTCTTTCGCAATTTATGCGCCAAATTAAAGCGGAAGGAAGTTTAAAGAATAGAACAAGATTTAAAAAAGAAAATATTTTCCTACTATAACGGAAAAGCAGAAATAAAATTTTGAAATTTCGCAAGGAACCGATGAAGGCCATTTTAGATTACTTACTTACTGATCTCTTATTTTTATTATTTTTACTATTACTACTTGCTTTTCTGCAATTCCTAAAGTTAGCTAAATCCATGAAAACTTATGTTTATAGTGATTTGTATTACAATTCTGATTAGGATAATTTTAATCTTTTTCTTTTGTTTCGTATCCTCACTTATACTACTTATAGTGCCTGTTTCTGGTGGCTACTGTCGACGTTGCAATATGTAACTAAAATGTTTACTGTTTAGACAAACCTAGTAAAATTTGACTCATATTCTCAGCAAAGTTAAGTGTATATTAAGATAGGACGTGTATGTTTGATTTTACGGTCACGGCATCGAATTCCGAATTCATCGAACTTCGACTTTTTCAAGTGCGAATCGAGACGTCGACGTTACAATAAATAACTCAAATGTTGAATGTTTAGATAACGAAATGTAAACGCTAGTAAAATTCGACCCACCTTCTCAGCAGGGTTAAGTGGATATTACGATAGGACGCGCATGTTTCACTTCACGACCACGGCATGGAACTCCGACTTTATCGAACTGCGAATATCTGAAGTGCATATCGAGACGTCGACATTGCGAGTAATAATCCAAATGTTTACTGCTTAGACAAAGAAATGCAAACGCTAGGAAAGTTCGGGTCATATGTTAAGCAAAGTGAAGTGGACATTACGATAGAATGTGTATCTTTGATTTCGAGGCCACGCCATCGAACTACAACTTTTTCCAGTATGTATTGGGACGTCAACGTTGCGATAAATAACTCAAATGTTTATCTTTTAAACAAAGACATGCAAACGCTAGTAAAATTCAAACCAGATGTTGAACAAAGTTAAATGGACATTAGGATCGGTTTTGTTGGTATAATTTCGTTTGTCCGCTTTAAATCCTATCGTAGTTTGAGTCAGTCGTTGTTTTATTAGTTTCTTAGTCTTTTAGACTTGAATTGAATTACTTATATGTCATATGAATTTGATGCATGCGTTGTGACAAATCTTGTACTATTCGTCTCATTGCGATATAAAAGTCGGTATTTGTTGGGATTTCATTAACGTTGCTTCTCCATTGTTAAACTCTCTCAAGTATCATTTAAATTTTGTTCAATGCACTCACTAGGTGTGCTAAGCAAATTGGGTTGAGTGTAGTCGACGAGGAAGTAAGTCATTGTTCACGATACCGCGAAGAACTTCTTTCATTTCCCCTCCTAAACACCCCAATTCATTTCGCTACTTCGCGCGTAATCTTTAATACTAGTTTTCATTTTTTTTCTCGCTCATCGTCCTCATTCGCGGACCTGAATTTCAATCTGCCGTCGGTACTTAGGCGAGAGGACTATAATTTATATGAATCGTCTAAAGCGCGCGTACTTCTCCGACGCGCGCGTTCCTTTAAAAACGGTTCCTTTTTTGATAGGATCTCTTTGTGGCGTCCCATTCACGAGTCATCCCCCTCGTTCGTAAAGCCGCGCCGAGAGTGTAATTTCACACCTTTTCATATGCTTCGTTTATTCTACGTCAATTCAGCGCGACGCATAAATAAAACGAAGGACTATATAAGCACCTATTTCTTGCGGCGTTCCGCCTCCCCCCATCCTCCCGCGTCCTCTTCGCCATCTGTACGTTCGGTAGATATGTATGCACTTCCTCGTTTCCTTTTCCTCGTTTTTCGAAACTTGCAATTATTCGCACGTAATTACTGAACTAACCAGGGACACGTGGGCACGTACGATCAACGCGACGCCAGTCGCAATTAGAAACAAAGGACGAGCAAATACAATTGGGGCGTCACAACACGATCTCGAGATCGATCAGTTGGGCCGAACCCGTTCAGAATAGTTGAGGTCTGGGCCATACATCGAGCTTCAAGTTCACTAGAACAAATCGGACGGATTTGGGTTTACTTTCGAATAGATTTGCAATAGCCTTTATATTTTAGGTTATAAACAATTACATTGGTCTGCACGATATTTGTAACACAATTCAGTCCATCGTTTTTCACAATGCTAATACCTTCCTGATAACAGAGAAAATATTCATAAAGGCCTAATACGTCCGGTTATCAATGGGCTCATTAGACTCCTTTATATTGGCAGGTGCTACATTTTATGGAAAAGTAACTTTGTGAAGGCTACGAATAAAGAAGGCGAAGGATTAAAATCCCTAACGCAAGTCCTTCCCAAGTTAAGTGACACCAAATTAAAACAAGGCGTTTTGATTGGACCACAAATTAGAAAATTGCTGGACGATGGTAATTTTATATAGAAGCTCATTTGGAAAGCTCTATTGAAGTACGTGATTCCATTGATTCCATTTTTTCAGAAGGTAATCTAATCTGCGCCTATCAACCCCTAGACTTTTTTGCCGAAAGGCCTAATACGTCTAACGGGTGAAAGCCAAAACAGACTTGGAGATGTAAAAAGCGTCTGACATCAAGATTAATGGATAAAATAACTAGTGGTTTATGGCCCAACATGTTCCGAATTTTAAAACTAAGACTTTAGCACAAGCGTTCCGAAATAAATCGCGAAAAGCTCATATTTGTACAAAATAAATAAAAAAGAAACAATACGAAAGAGGGGCACTTCAATTAACGTAGACACACACTCGGAAAGCTCCATTAAGCGCGATCGACGGAGATCAAGAAGAATCCGCCGGCAATTAAGCGCCCGCAAAACCTTTTAAAGTCGTGTTAAAAGCTCTCCGCGGGAGCTCTTAAAACTTTTATTTCCTTACATGTTCGCAAATTCGGTTATCCTCCGGCTTAATTATCGTACAACGAATGCTTTCGCCTTTTTCCCTTTTTTTCTCTCTCTCTCTCTCTCTCTCGCTCGCGGCAATTTGTGTACGTTTACGAGGACTAATTTTTTCTTTCGTAATATAATAATTTCGTAATTATCCGAGTACCGAAGCGAAGAGACAAGCGTTGCCGTTTCGGAGTATTCGGTGTAATATTCGCGGGATTACACGACGCGAAATTGTACTTAGCTCGGACGGAACGAATCGATTTTGCTCGTTCAAACATTAAAAACGACTTCGTCGCTTTTCCCCGGCTCGTTGGGTCGATGTCGATACAATTTAATAATAGAGGGAATGAATGACACAGTTGAAACGAAGTCAGACCGAAATTGTGTATTGTACTGGTTTTTGAAGCCGTGGATAGTTAATTTTGTCAACTGGATCATGTCCTAAGAGGTATACTTTAAAGATTGTTCCTTTTTGTTCTTTAAGATTGGTTTTCTTCACATTTTGATTACCATTTTATGTAAATCAGTGTTACACGCGTTGTAGACGCTTGTCTTCGACAGTCTTTACTGGTCTGGGCGAGCAGCTGTAATTACGACATAAGTTACGACAGGCTATATAGCATACTAACTGAAGTTCCGAATCGGTGATGCTGTCGTAACTTATTTCGAAATTCCATGCTGTTACGGCTATTTGCCCAGACTAGTCACTACTGCTCCCTTCCATTCTCCTCGATCCGTTGTCATCTGTCTCCAGGCACAAATTCCAATTATTATTATTTATTATTACTAAGCTAATACATTTCCTACGAAATTGTACCTGTTTTTTGTTTATAGTTATTGATCTGTTTTTGCTTTGATACTATTTTTTTCGTACAGCCTCGCAAGTGATCCAGAGCGTAAAAAGCGCTACTTAATTTTTTACACAAAAGCCAAGAATATGATCTTTCCAGTCAGGAGGTTATAAAGCGTAATACCTAAAAATCTAAAATTTGTAAATTGTGAAAGTAATTTATCATCATAGTCAACATGTAATGATCTGTCAATTTGGTTATGCACTAGCAAGGAAGATTTAGTCAAATTTAAATTTAAAAAATTGTTGTCACACCATGCTATCATGTCACCCACCATTGCTCCTCCTGTTTCTTGATAGATCTTCAAAAGAGTTGGCAACCTTGATGACAGAGCTATCATCAGCATATTGATACACCGTATAGTTATTAAGGGATAAACCAAGATCATAGATAAATTCTATCCAAATCTTTCACCTGTACACATGCTCACCTCAGTACACAACTACGTCTCGATTTCATCCCCTTCCCGAGGTAATTTTCCACGGAAACGCGGAGCTTCCAACCCTAATAGACTGCCAACAGTAAAAAGCCCTACAGTTGCCTCCTCGCCAGTTCCATCACATCATCCCGTCCGGACGCTCAATATTTATGTAACCCGATCTCTACAAATGCACTTATCGGGATCATCGATGATTGATGAAGAAGAAGAAGAAGAGGAGACGGGGCGAGAACGCGAGGAACGCCGGCGATGCTCCGGAGAAGGAATCGGATCGCTATAAACTTCTTATGTGACCTACATATGTACATCCGGAGAGCCTATACGCGAAACTTAATCCAGGAATACAAAAAGGGAAACGGTGGTGGATCGGTTCCCCGTCGAGTGGGCGAAGGGAAACGTTAAGGGGATGGGTGGCTTTTACGTGCAAGCATCCTAGCTAGGATGCTGCATTACCGTGTGTAATATGACTTTAAACTCGACGGCTTGCGCATAAATTACAGGGGGCGATCGGGTCGACGATGGATCTTTGCCAAGTGCTCGCGAGCTGATGTGTTCCTGTTGTTGGTGCTTGAATAAAATTTCGGCGTCATTTGGCGCTCTCAAAGATGCAATCTTGATGGTAGAAACAACCTGAACAAAGTGGGAAACAATCGCGCTAAGAAACAATGTCCACCTTAAAAACGGGCTTAAGTCCTAGGCAGTGCCTTTATCTGATACTAGCGGATACCCGGCGCGTGCTACCACGCTAAAAAAGAAATACACTTTGTTTATTTGTTGGGAAAAAACGGAAATTGTGTTTCTTCATTAACTTTCTTACATTAATGCTAGCGGATAAACAATAGTTTGAGTTTTTTCGGTAGGTGTGTAAACATAAAGATTTTTCGGCGTTGCAACTCTGGAGCAAGCAACATATAATTGGCCGGGCGAAAAACAGGAATTTTCAGAAGTTCAAACCACCGACACTTAGCGATTGGCCTTGAGCCTTGTTGATGATTATGGTGAAAGCCAGATGCACTGGAAACTGTAATCGCTTGAAATCGAAGGGCAAATCGGTTGAAATCATTGCAATTCGTGATATCAGCACATCTTCTCCTTTTCATTTGCCGCTGATGACTGTTGCTTCGATTAAATTCGGCGATAGTTTTTTAATAGCAAGTCTTGTTCCGTTGCACAATTTCGGTGGATCTAAGTTGCGAAAGAGCATCAACGATGAACCAACTTTTAAACTTAAGATGTGTGGTAGCATTCCAGATGGTTCCAAAGAGTTAAGGAACTCTATTGGAAAGTTGACAGCTTCTTCCTCGTCTATAACTGAGTCAATGGATTTGTACGTGACAACTTCACCGGGTAACATCAATTAAATTTGATGATTTATTTTGCTGACATCATCATTCTTCGAAGTCAAAATTGCTCGTTTTTACTGTCTGAAATGTTTAATATTTTCCAATTCGATGGATAACTGATAAAACTTTTTGATGACAATAACAGATCAGTGTTTTTGTGTTGACAGTCTGTATTTGGGAAAATTTTTGTATGGGCAAAGTCGAAAATCCACTTCATGAATGGACCGAATGTGCCTAATGCATTGTTTAAGTGGTGTGAAACCGTCTTCGCATTGTTGCCTTTCTAATGAAACCGGTTTGGGGCACATCGGTTGGATGGTTTCAAAGTCTATAACGGACATACATATGTAGAAACATTTTTTGTGTTTTATATATATAGATAGATAAAAATATCCATGTTGAAATCTCCGGTGATAATACCCGGTTTATTACTATCACAGACAAGTTCTTAAATATCTCCCACTTTCTCCAGAAATAACCCATAATTACTCGCAAGTATGCGATAATACGACCGGAATTATTATATTTAAATCTAAGTCTAAATTTGGATTTGATCTAATTTGATTTATTTGCCACAAAATAGTGCCCAATGTGTGTACACTGTGTCTTGGGTAGAGTTAAAAAAGATTACCTGGAAACTGTAAAAAAGGTAGATTGTTTTTAGTAACATTTTTGGACAATTTTTAGTCTACTTGTCCAGTAAGATGGGTCGAGTTTCCAGTATTTGGTAAACTATTCGTAATTTCTGCAACACGCGTATATTTTAAGAATTCTCAATAGATTCAAAAGCATCCATTACAATAAAAAATTTGCGAAGGATTTTGAACAAGTTTCTCAAGACATCACGATTCTTGCAAGATAAGACCGAGATTAATTTGTTTTTCCTCTTGTTTTCGTTTCCCGATCCACTCCCTCGGATAAAAGATTTTTTCATCCCGGAACAAGGGAGATTTGGATAAAACAGAGACACCGGCGATATTATTATAAAGCGATATTTCTCCATATTCCCTCTCCGATACGCTCGGGAATAGGACGTTATAAAACTTTCCTGTGTTGGGGACGGAGACGATAGACGAGGGATAACTGCTTGTATCGCAATATGCGAGGGCCATTTCAATTGCTCTGACCCTTATCATTATTGCGTTTAGTCGGCCTTTCTCGTCGGCGAACGAACGGGGAGACCTAAGGGCGGCGAAGGCGACGGCGGCGGAGTGGACCAGATCTTTCGCTCAGCGAAAAAGTTAAATAAAAAAGGGCGTCCCGAATATAATTTAATCCCGGACGGCTAGCGCAAACAATCCGCGCGCCGCGCCGCGATATTAATCATTTTAAACAATAACCGGATATCCGCAGAGTTTGCGGAAACCGGACGGCCATCGGATGTAGTACGTAGGCGCCGGCGGCGGCGGACGGCATATTCGGTTCGGATTCGTCGGGGGTGTAATTTCGATTTTGGATTAATTCGGATTCGACCAACGACGGAACGGTTTTCGTTAATCGCGAAATGCTAGCGACGTAATGGTCTCTCTCGCTGCGTGCAAACGCGTTCGTTTGCAAAATTTTTAATTTCACGTTACTTTCAGTTTTGTATTGTTGGCATTTCGGGGAATTTGAATTTAAAATTGTTTTATTTACCGGGCACATAAATACAGAAATACAGAAATACAGACAAAAAGGCAAAGGGAGAAACTTTTTTGCATTTTGCCAGGTGGAGCTATCGACGTTTCTTTAACCTTTGGAGTACGAAAAGCTTCAACATTGACCCATGCAGTTCTAGCCGTATAACTAATAAAAAAATATTTCTTAAATGATGAGAAATAATAAAAGTTTATAATTAGGAGAATTTCATGAATATCACCATAAAGAAAATTAGAGTTAAAAAATTATGACAGGAAAACGTGATTTTGGGTAAGCGGATCATCCGGTTATCGTACTCCGATGCTTAACTATACCGTTGTGCTTTTTTAGAATAATTAGAGCTTCTATAATTTCGGTATCAATCAGGAGAGTCTACTAGTATACGATATCGATCACATTCCTTATTGCGAGAATCTCGAAGAAATAATTATAGATTTAGATATTATACGGTTGGATAACCATATAATATCTAATTAATCTTAATTATATATAATTATAATTCTTTAAAAAAAAATAAGCACGTGAAATGTGCGACTATCGAAAAACTATTCTCGCCCGAGAATATGAAGTTGGCGGATACCAAACGGCTAAACAACAATGGTTGTTCTCAGAGAAAGGAATTCTCTTCTGAGTTGCTCCCCACGCAGTCGGGCGTTATGATTGAAGGTTGCACTTATAATAATTTTAATATTAACCGGGGAGAGTCTGATGCTGGCAAGAATTTAGGGAGAAAGTGAAATACATACCGTGAGCATGCATTATACTACTGAAGACATCGATACATCGCCAATACCAGAACTGAAAGCGATTTTTGGAAGGCAAAAGATAAACAATACGACTTCGAAGAAACGAAGGAGATTACAGGAGATACGAGGAGAAAACAATGTATATGGAAATGGGAGAATTGCTAGAATCATATTGGGCTCGTTTTTCTTCGAATATCGTGCGAAAATGGGGAATTTAATTTTGAGCTAGTTGAACGTTTCGAATACCTGAGACTTTTACCAAGAGGAGCGAGGAAAATCAAGAGATTGCTAAAGGGAATGGAAATAGTGGAAGTACAAGTAGAATTGTACTAGTGCAAGTCAAATTGCAATATTTAATGTCTTGAGTGCCCATATCTACTTTGGAAGATACTTTTTCCGTTTCTATATTCAGATTATTTGGTTTCACCTCACTCATATTTATTATGCCACACACATCCACATCTAAGTATTCTTCCTCTCTGTCTATTTCCTCCTTTCTCATATAGTTTACCTATTTAGTCCTACATTGTTTAATAAAATGTCTTTTACATTTCGTGCATCTTGCATTTGGAACAGGACGATCTTCCAATTTATGTGATTTCCTGTATCCATATCGTTCGCATGAACTTTTCCTCCTAGACGTACTTTCAAAGCTGGCTATTCTTCTATCAAACATCTGTCCATAATTATTCTTTTGCTAACAAAATTTATGTTATATTACTGATCATTTCCTTTTCTGATTTCCACGGTCTGTACTCTCACCAATTCTGACAATTTTATTATAATTAGTTTCTCTAGATTTAATTTGATCTTTCGATGCATTTGTAGAATTTCAGATAGGTTCCGGTCGCTTATCCCAACAACTAACCGATCTCTTATTAGTTCATCCGCCAAATTACCACAGTTATATGTTTTGGTTAATGCGATGATGCTCTCTATATATATTCTTGTGCGGTTTCATCCTCTTGCTGATTTCTGAGGTTAAATTTGGCTCGTTCATATATAACATTTGTTTTCAGGATTTTCTTAGAATCTGCATACGTTTCCAAACTTTCCTCGATTCTTTGTAACGCGTCTAGAAAGTTATTCACCTGGATTCTCATGTGGAGAAATAAGTTAGTAATTTGAATTTTCCCTTGATCCGTTTTGGTAGGCATTTGCAGAATTTAAGTCAGCTTCCCCATACATCGTTCCTAAAAGAAAACTTTCCTGGAGGTAAAAATTGGTTTTGGCGTATTGGATTCGTTGGTACAACGTCGCTTTCGTTGGAGTTACAATTCCTCCAACTTCCTTTAATTCCTCTTAAAGTCTGGTTATATCCTGTTTGTTCATTATAGACTTTTGCGTTAAATGTAGTATTTAACCTGACACCATGTAATGTATGGTAGGTAGGATCGTATAAAAAGACTAACCAAGTGTATCTATATCTATTACTGACCACGCTTCTTACATAACCTCCCTTAAAACTAACCTCAGTCTCTAGGGATACCAACTTATATCTAATACAAATTTATACCTAATACAAACTCCCTACACGAAGCGTTGGAAAAATTCTATTATCGTCGTGAACTAGTTTCGTCCCAGTCATGACTCATCAGCACGGCATAATTTTCTCAATTTCTTCACTCCACCGCGCTGATGAGTCCGAAACGAGACGAAGCCGGTCAGGATATCAACTAATCCGAAATAATCGAAGGGCACGAAAGGGTGATGACAAACTTATTACGCCTTAGGATTCGGCGATTTAATTATTAAAACAAAAAAGAAACAGGAGAGATGTAGCGGGACACTCGACAAGAACGAAGCTCTCTACGCATTTGATGCTTATTTGAATAAGAGGTAAAATTCTGTAATTGAATAAACAATGTACAAAGAAAAAGTATGTCATTTCGAAACCGATAGTAAATAAGTTGAAGTTGAATTTGAAGTAAATTCGAGTTCGAATGATAAGAGCGCCCTCTGATGGGGGATGAGACGCAAATACGGCGCATTTCATAGTTGCTTTTACGATGAGTATGTGTGTACGTGTTTGAGAGAAAGAACTAATTAAGGAAAAAGATAAAAGCGTCTAGCAACGATTTCAGGCGTCTCACTTTTTGCCGGGTTAACTCTCGCCACAGAACCTCGCTAACAGAGCTTCGATCTAATAGAAATATCCATATCATTCCGAATCTGAGGCGATCCGATCCCATAGAAATCTCAACATATATTAATTAAGCGGGAATCGCCATTTCGCCGACATCCATCCACCTTTGCTCCGTTTTGTCGCGCGAAGCAGATGATAAATGCATCTTTCCCTCGATGATTCGACGTAAAATGTAGATTAATGGACGGGCGTCGATGACAAACTTTCGAACGGAGACGCGGCCGCGAGATACCGACGGAAACTTCGGTGGTGGAGGCGGCATCGGCGGTGGCGGTCGGTCGGTACGGTGAGAACCTCGACAGCTGCGAGGACGCGCCGCCGTTGACCTGGCTAATGGAAGCGGCGTGTTTTCGAGCTTTCGCTTTTGGGAATGGCCCCACCACCGTCCGGGATACGGATGATGATATTGTTCGAGCGCGAAACGAGGTAATCTGGTCGTTCGATGACATGCGAGGGAGCTTCGCTTTGTGCCGGAATACTTTTATTTCGGAAGCAGCAGGATTTTATTTAATTTTTAAAAATATCATATCGGTTTGTGCTGGTCTATTTTTTGGTTGTTTGGCAAGTTTGAATGTTGGTTTGTCAGATCACAAGGCTCGATTTTATAGGTCTGGAGATCGAAGTAAATAGATCACAGTTCGCCACTCCGTGGTTACACTTCAATATAGAATCTAGATGATCATACTGTGGTCCATTTGACCCCAGCCATTACAGTAAACAATTGCAAAAAACTCTCCGTCCGATATCGATATCAAAATTCTGGAACATTTTAGATTAAGGACGAATAGTTTATTTGCAAAAAATGTCGTAAAAGTTACAATTTTTTATTAAAAAATCATAACCATGTCAATTTTTAATATTTTTATTCACAGTCGAGAAATATGAAAAATTTGCTCTCAAAGTGAAAAGCGGGATCCGATCGGTCCCACGTGACCACGGAGGGTTAATACATACATCATCCATCAAATCGCGCGCGATTAATCGATCGCTTTACTCCGGACGATATCTAGAGGAGAAGTTATCGCCGTTCCCGCGTCTCTTTAATTTCGGTTCAAGACCGATCGAGGACGACATCGCAATGCACTTCGACGTGCGAGCATCCCTTCGTCTCGCGACCGCCGGCTTTATGGTCGCCGTCCATTACTCGCGCTCCCTAGAGGGGGCGGATAATATCCCCATAAATTCCTTAATTTGTAAAAGGCAGATCGGTTTAATTGAATCCGTAAGAGCATTCGTATGTAACGGGAAACGCGAAGCGATCGGACTCGGAGGATGCCGGAGGACGAAACGGATTTCGATATTAGAAGATCGAATCTTTTTTTTCTATTTGTTCTTTGAAACTAAATCTCAAATGGAAATGCGGTTTTTACCACAACTGAGGATGACAAGTTTTAGATTCGATTTTATGCGGTTTTGATGAATGTTTGCCTCGTACTAGCGAAACACGTGTAACCGAATTTTATGATTCACATCCATAAAACCGAAAGAAGACCAAGTTTTCCGAAACGAACATTCTACGGCAATTACATAACGGGTACGGGTAATTTACCGTTATGTGGTATTTTTCGACTTTCATCAAACACGAACGGCACAACGAACTTGTCATAATTTAGGCTTCGTATAATCCTAAAGCGAAGTGGATCAAACCGACGATCTATACTCTCGGGCAACTACCAACACAATCCCCGATCTATTTCCGCGACTCGCTACTATTCCTTCGATTCCTCCGCCGCCTGAAAAATTCTCGCCTGCAATAGGCCGATTTTCGGAATTACTTTTTGTGTTCAGCGATCACTACGACAGGGAAATACCGTTTCCCATTGGTGGTATTAAGCGATCGATAAATTACGGTGCTCAAGGAGGCAAAAGGGCAAATAAACTTTGAAGGAGAGCGTACTGATTCTAAACACGCGGCAAGGGAAAAGGAAAATAAACGGTCATTGTTATGTAACCAGAAAGGGAATTTAGAATTTAGAAATTCGTAACTAAAAATGGAGCTGAAGACAATTTCGAAGCGGTAACGAAAACGACAAGCTGGAACGTTTCAAACGTACCGTCACAACGGGTAGTACTTACTTTATAGACGCCCTTCCCCGCGTTATTTCGAAATAAAATCAATGAAGTTATCAGAGATGTGATTGTTAATTTAATTTTCCCAAGTTGAACATCCAAAAACATTTTTCCTAGCACATGCTGAAAAGGATTTTCAGCTTTTAGCGCTGTATCTCCGTAACAGAAATAGATAGACAATATATAAATATTGCTCTGAAAAGAATTTAAAGCACACTTTTACTTCTTCAAAACCAAGGACAATTGAGAGAAAAACATTTTCTGTTGAAGTAAAATGTCATTTAAGTCAATAATACGGCCAAAGGTTATCGAGAAAAGTTATTCAGAATATGAAATTATGACTCTGTGCAAAATTTTAGAAATATCGGACATCTTTGACTAAATCAATATTTCTTTTGTAATCTTGTATTGTAACTACAGAAAAACAAGTGTTCTGTAGAAATAGCCAAAAAAAAAAAAAAAATTAAATTAAAGTTATTTTATATTGATATACAGAAAACACTAGTACTTAGTTTTTATATCACTTATTTAATGAGACACAACGTGACTACAGTTTCGACATAGAAAATGACATTTTTTAACTATCAACAAGTAGCGGCTTCCACAATCAATTATCTCATAAATTATTTTCTTTTTTTGAATAAATATACTTACATAGAAACTATTTTTTTGACAATTTTCACACAATGCTTGTTCTCAAAAAAAAAAAAAATTATGTGAATTTCTAAGAAAATATTTTATTCCAAGAAAAGGGCACAGAATGCTTGTTTCAAAAAAAATCGCTAAAAAGGATTTTATTAAAAAGAAAAAGAAAAAAAGAAGTAGCTTACATTAATTTTTAAATTAACACTGAACGGTGGAAGGCTGAGGACTAAATTTGATTTTTTTACAACTTATACTTACTTATACTTTGTAAAATTTTGCACAGAGAATTGCATAATCTGAACAACTCGTCTCAAGAACGTTCAATCAATATTTCGTTTGAAGTCTTGTATTGTAACTACAGGAAAATAAGTATTCTGTACAAATAGCCAAAAAAACTTGCAAATGCAATTTATGTTGTTTCTTTTTGTTTTTTAATAAACATACTTTTTAGAAACTTCCATTAATTTTTTCTTGACAACCTTCACAATGCTTCCTCCCAAAAACAAAATTAATTTAATTTCTAATAAAATATATAAAAAAAAACAAAATAACTTACATTATTTCTTTCTTTGACAACTTATACAGAATGCTTGTTTTTTAAAAAATTAAAGCTGCTGATAAAGTATTTTATTCAAAAAAAAAAAAAAAAAAAAGAAAATAGCTCAGGACCAAATTTAATTCTTTTTTACAACTTATACAGAATACTTGTTTTCTGTATAATTCTGTATATACAATGCAAGAATACAGAACAAATATTATTTAGTCAAAGTGATCCGATGTTTGTAAAAATTTTGCCTAGACTTACAATTTCATATTCTGAACAATTCCTCTTAAGAACATTTTGCTGTATTATTCACCGAAATGGAACGTTACTTCAAGAGCAACTTTTTTTCTTGTTGTTGTCATGACGGCCTTGTTTTTTAAAAAGTAAGAATATTCTTGAAATTCCCTTCAGACTAAGCAGGGCGGTATTCGAAAACGTTAAAATGAAATTCAGAAATTTTTGATTAATTATACCTACAGGGAAGTCAATCCGGGGACAGACCATATGTCAAAAGTAGCTGTTTTTTGATGCTCTTTGAAATATGTGAAGACTGCCCTACCTTCTAATGTAAATGATCAAAAGATTGGGTCCACCTCGACCTCGACTACAAAAATATTAAAAAATTCGATCGCATTTTAAAAATTGAAAATCGTTCTGACGATAGGAGAGGCTTTCACCTCTTCAACATGTTTTTCCGCACTAAAAGACAATAGTTTTCAGCATGCTTTAGCTCCCTTCCCCGGAGGAAGGGGACTCACACACAAGATTTCAAAATTTTCTAAATTTCCGGTTTACGAACCTTCCCTTGTAATATATATATCTTATATCATAGTTCTCTACCACAATCAGGTCAATTAAACAAGACTGATTCAAATGATACTTATAGCTATACTGTTTAATTGACCTAATTGCGGTAGAAAACTATCATATAAGATAAGTATAAAAATGTCACGAAAAAAAAATATATATATATATACATTTAATTTACTTGTAATGTAGATAGCATTTTTTCTTCTTCTTCTTCTTTTACCGTTTCTAGCTTTCGATATAAGCTTCGAGGCCATCGAGCTGTATACGTATGTATACTGTGCGGCTCGCAATAACTTCGGCGCTCTTAATTATTTTTTGTTTTTGTTGATATTCATCTGGCATTTTCACCAGGCGTTGATATTTTCGAAATTACCCGCGCTTTCACCTAAATTATCCTCGATTTTCGCCAATTTCTCCATTCGATCGTTCCCAGATCCCAAGCGAATGTTTAAGTATTATACGTATGTGCGATGCAAACGTCATTACAATCCTCGCTCATAATATGTAAGTACTTCCTCGTCGTTTTTTCTACTTTCCGTCCACCCCTTAAAATCATATTAGTCGCGCCCGCTTTGATTGTTAATTCGCGTAGACGCGTTCCCCGCCCGCCCTCGCCTTCGCCCTCGCCCTCGGACTCTCGACGGCGGCGGCACTTTAGCTAAAATCGCCGCGTCGAAATTTTAAAAGCTTTTTCTCAAGTTAAAATTCGATTACGACGACTTTCGGATTAAGTATTAACGACATATTTCGCGAAATTAAAAGGGCGCTTTCCGACCTGGGGTGAGGGAAGGGGGACGCGAGGGCAGCAGCTCGACGGGAACTCGACTTTGCCTGTACGTACGAAAACAGGCGTCACGAGCAAACGTAGCTAAATTTACCGACCGCCGTCGTTCTGCGCCCCGCTTATTAAGGGGGCGGGAGAGACGGGGAGGGGGTGTATTTTTGACGAGCGACGTCTCGAACAGTTCGCGTATCAGTTTCCATGTTAATCCGAAGTTATAATTTGATATAGTTCGAGTTACGAAACTATGCGGGTGCGTGTATTTGTGTAACGGTACGATTCGAACGTCAATATCAGGAGGCTGTGTAGGATCCGGTTGCTGAGGGGCAAACGGAAACAAATGGGGATGTAACGAGGTTATTAGTATTATAATTGTAATAATAATTATTGTGAACGATTCCACATTTAGTGAACAACATGTATAAATAAATCGTCACCCAAAATGCTTATCTTTCGGATAACCTCCAACAATTGTTTTAGGTTTCTTTTATTTATCCAGATAGAGCCTCGCATATTTCGCTTGAGATCCTACCAGGACGAATCGACATTATTCGAAAGCGTTTGCCGCCGTTTTGTTTTTAGCCGACGATCCTGCGATAGCGGGATGGAACTGGCAACGACGGCGGAAGAAAGAGGAAAACACAAACTGGCGTGCCGGGAAATCCTAGCGCACAGAACTAAATAAAGAGATCGAAGGGGGATAAATGCGAGTTAGTTGACACTTGAGCTATGATTTAGTTTCTGTTGTGCAAACATTCAATTTTCTGATATCTCTCGCGACCCGTCGCGACTCCCCGACAGATAGCGTTTCCATTTAGTTAGTGCCGTAGATCGCGTTACCGCCGCCTCCGCCGCCGCCTGCACCACCCCCGATCTAAATTAGCATTTACGTATAGCGACACTTCCGGATTCGTGAGTTTTTCGATTTGTAGATTCGAGTCGGGTCGAGTCGAGTAGGAAAAAGGAGATTGGATTGGTTGTTGGAGGGATGAGATAATATTCGATTAGCGTTCGTCAACTGTTATTGTATTTATAACGCCGATCTTTTGTTTCTATGACCAACATACGGCCCGCGATTGATCTTTCGATTTTAGCGTAATACTTAACGTATGTTTAAAGGGAAAAAATTTATACCTTTTCGACACCACGCCCACCACCTTTTAAGCATTTCATTACCCTACGGGAGGTAGTTTCCTTTTTAAGTCTAGCCAGAGACGTTCAATGGGAGAAACAAATGTAACTAGAAATAAAGTTATTAATTATTATAAAAGGCATCGGTTAATAAACAGAAAAGCGTTGTTAACATTCAGATACATACATACAACACTTTTACATTACAGGAATTCATTAAAACTTACTGGAGATAACCAAGGATACCTGGGCATTAACAATACAGGTCTCTATAACAACAATATACCTGGATGAAGTGGAGTCAAGGAGAATTAAAGTTTTCGCTTCGTGGACAACGGAGACATAAAGCAGTGTAGTCCTGGTTTTCAAAAGAAATAAAAAGTTTATTTGTTTAACGACGAAGAAAATTGACAAGATAGATAAGTCAACAAATAAGCCTATAAATATATTTCGAATAAAAGTGTTTTAAGAAGTACCAGTGAATAAAAGAACCTCACCATACCGAAGAAGATAGAATCTAAGAAAGGGAAAAATCCGTAGAAATTAAAGCTGCATCGAGAAAAGACCATCCAGTATCTTTAGGGCACCGCCGTAATAACGATCTGGTTCTTGTTATCGCCGGTGTAGAAATATTAAAATCACCTTATCAAATTCTCGTACCATCAGCTTAAGCAGTTTTACCACTTTTCTATCGTCTGAAGTTAACCCTAACCCCAGTAACCTATGCCGTTGCTAGGCATTTCCTTTCCTGCTTGTCATGAGACATTCTGACAGTCACCTGTTTCCTGAACGTCGTGTTTCTTCCCGTGTGTTCCGTACGGGAGAATCCCAGTCATTTCGATTCCTGAAGATGACTTCAATCTTCAGAAGTCGACTGGACTTTGGATTTGCTAGGTAGCGTACAAAACGCACGATACACGAGCAGCCGTACAAAAATCATAAAGCTCAAGTGGCTGGTCTATTGGTGATCAACTTTAAAGGAGTGAATCAATGAATACTTTTCTACTCTTTAAATACAAAGGTAGAGAGTACGGGAACAAAGCAATATAAAAAATGTGTAACTAGAAAACTACTTTCACCATTCGCGGACGGGTTTCGCATTTATACCGCTCGTCAGTGCGACTTTGTGAGACGTAGTTTTCATTCTCCATTTAAGGACTATATATGTTAGTACTTTTGATGTTTGTACTACTGCAGGAGTCTGTGGCAACTTAGTTGTCCACTCCTGTAAGTCCTCTCATATGTACAAACATGAATATAAAGAAAACGAAGTAAGTGCTATGACAGACAAACATAAATACACAAAAAAACATTTTAGAAATTGGTATTAAAGTAATCAATTAGCATACAGCATGCTTCGCTACGTGTCTTTCCTAATTATTTTTAAACAATTGTAACGGCAGGGTTTTTACTTCTGACTATTAAATCGAAGACAACGAAAAATGCTAAATCGTCAGTGTTCATTCCCAGTTCATTAAGAAGTTCGACATTTTCTTTCATTACAGACAGTTAAAACGTTTCTTTGATCTTTTAATCATCATTTTGTTTCGATTGATTTTCCTTTCTTTTTTTCTTCAAGGAATTCTCGTTTTAATCCGTTTCTTTTCGTTCTTGTTGTTGTTGTTGTTGACGGCCGCTTCCTTTCTTACCGTAAAGCATTTTTACCGGCACGAGCAAATTTTAAATCGCCTTTAGACATTAAAAACAGTCGTCGTCGAAGTCGAAATATTAATAATCGCTAGTCACTGCCGATTTCCGATAAGCCCCTCGGATCGCCGGAGTCAAAGCACAAACGAACGAAATTCCCGACTTCCTCCTCCTCCGCATCAATCGCTTCGGTTCTTCCTAACTCGTCCCCCTCCCCGCACCCCCGTTCATTTCTTCCACCGACCGGGAAAAAATAAATTATTAAGTCGAAAAGCGTTCGAAGAGGAAGAGAGAGAGAGAGAGAGAGCGAGAGGGAGGATACCGAGCGGGACGTCGCCAAATCAGAAGTCCCTCCGCCGCGATATTTTTGTTTTTCCGATTATTGTTTGTTTTCGTTTTCCCGCATTCGTTCCTCTACCTCCTCGTCGTCTATTTTTTCCTTTTTTTTTTATTTTTGCTCGCGCTGCCTTTCGTCTTCCACTGCGGGTCAAAGATAAAGAGATTTGCGACGGTTTTTCGCGATTGGCATAAATCGAATTACGGCTTATGAAAGCAACATTTTCCTCTACCGTTCCGGTCTCTCATATCGCCCCCGCTCCCTCCAATTTCCTCTTTCTTTTAAGGAAAATAATTTTGGGGAAGTTTTCTTCGTCTCGATTCCGTCGAAGTCGGCGGCGTTGACTTCGTTTGTTGTACGTGTTCGTAACGTACGATCGATCGGTCCGTTTTATTTATTTTTGTTAAATTAATTTTGGGATTATCTCCACCACTTTTTCTAGGTCGATGAATTGAATTTAACAGTATAACACCGATTTCGTACAAATTCTTCAATCACTGAGAACTTGTACGAGAACGGTATCACTTACCATTCTAAAAGATAGAGTGTTAAAGTCAATTCTGTTTTTCAATGACCTAAAAAAGTGGTGGAGGCAATCCAGAAAATTTAGTAAAAATAAATAAAACGGACGATTCAATCGTAGCTTGCGAATGTGGACGACAAACGAAGTTAACGTCGTCACTTGGGCCGAAGAAACTTCCCAAATTATTTTCATTAGCAAAGAGACCAAAGAAAGTGGTGGAGATAATTCAGAAAATTTAGTAAAAATAAATAAGACGGAAGTTCTGAGCAAATTACATTTATCACGTAAAAAATTGGTAAAGTTCGTAATATGGGGACATAAATCACTTTTCGAGAACACTTCCCATTCTTTCTTTGTGACGCTATCTAATTTAGATGATACTAGAAAAATAAGATAGGCATTTAGGCGACCTTCAGTGTCTGCTAGACTATTTAAAGCTCGATTGTGCAACGTGGTGCTAATCGGAGTTAAGTTTAAATCGGAAAAGTTTCCCGAAAACAATGTAATATAAAACATATACATAACGATAAACAATTTGACTCGCTATGATTCACCATCGATTTCCAAATCATCCAATCAATTCTATTTCTCTGAAGATGATAACGTAAGCGTCGCAACAAGGCGGGAACCGCACGGTTCGTCTACAAAATCGAACTGTAATTACGTCAATTAGCGCCGCGTACACGTTCTTCGTATCGGCGTCGCGGCGCAAAGCCGAATCTAGTTTCCTCGGCTCGGGATGGTTCGCGTTCGAACTAATTTCGCCGGCGGCGAAGTGCTATTCCTTGTTATAGAGGCGTCTGGATAATTAATAGTATGATGCGCCCTACCCCGTTTCGTCCCCTCGACCTTCTTCCCACAATTCCCCCTCCAGACGTAATCTACGACTAAACGTCTTAAAGGAGGACGCGTGCTAGCGTCGCCCTGAAGCGACGGCGCGAGGCGTCGGCGATGGTTAACACACGGAAAGTTTACAAAGCGGTAATCGGTTTTTAGGATTAGCGCGCGAAATTGAATCGCTAAACTCGTAGCGGCTTCGAGGAAGGGAATGAGATCGAATCGATGAATTTTGAGGATATTAGGTATCTAGAGGTGCACGGAAAGATTTGACACTTTTTGGCAAGAAACGAGACAAGAAAGACTAAGAAAATTGAAGGGACGGCTTATACATTGACTGGGAGGAAAAAGCAAAATGATCTACTGCTACTGCTACGGAAAGAGTCAGTTAGAAATGAAGGACTCCTTAACTAAGTGTTTGCGTAGTTGTTCATGAATTTTGCTTACTTCTCCCAGTCAGTATATGATCCGTCATTTCAATTTTCCTTATTTTCCCTTCCTTTCTCACCAGAAAATGTCAAATCCCTCTCCTCTAAGTCAGTGTATAACCCATCATTTCAATTTTCTTTAACTGTCATCCTTGCCTTACCTGAAAACGTCAAATCATTTTCCTCTCAATCAGTGTATAACCCATCATTTAAATTTTTCTAATTTTCCATATTTTCCTTTCCTGAAAATATCAAATCTTTCTCCTCTCAGTCAACGTCCAACCCATCATTTAATTTTTTCTCTGTTTCCTTCCTATCTTACCAGAAAATGTCAAATCTTTCTCCTCTTGGTTAGTGTATGATTCATCGCTTCAATTTTTTGTCTCTTTTATCTGGGCAATATTAGGAACTTTGGCTTTAGAAGATTTCTGGTGAAACTAACACGTTTCGAACAACTTTACAGCCTCTGAACACGTCTCCAATAGTACTTTAGTTTCCTAAACAAAAAAACTTAGAGGAAATCTCTCAGTGATGCTAGACAACTTAAATCAATCAAATCGCTCGAAAGTGACAGCAATAACGACATCATCTCAACATCAATCCCCAGCTAAGACCTCCCGAACTCGATCTTTCACCGTTATACGGATAAAAGATCTGCGGCGGCTTCCTCCCCGTTATATCTCCTGATTAATTCGATTCCCTTCGCGTCCTCGTAATAATAATAACTCGACCTGCATCGCTGCTTCCATTGTCCTTGCTTACCCCATTGCACTTTTGACATGGACTAATTTATATTTCCCCCAGATCCCAGGATATGATCCGCATCCGTCTTCGAGATCTTTTTCCTTTCCGCCAGCGCCGCCCGGCTCGAGATTTTTTCCGTTGTTAATAAATTCGTGCGCGGAATGCGGATCAATAACGGGGATCCCCCGATTCGATTTTCCGACCGAATGACCGACCCCGGAACTTCTCTAAAACAAACTTCGGACGACGCAATACAAACATTTTTGTTTGCGGGCGTCGAAAGTTCGCCCGCCGCTCCTCCTTCGGAAAGTTTTCCGGGGAGGGGGGAGAGAAGACGCGAACTATTTTTCAATTACGCCGAAACAAGTTGTCTTTTTATAACGAGAAGGTCGATGTGAGCTTTTGCTTATACTGGCGCTACTTTTTGTACTTCCCGCGTTGTTCTTTCGATATCGGGAATCGCGCGGAAAATTTCCGCTCCCTTGAACTTACGACGCGTTGCATTCGTAAAACTGACAAACAAGAAACGCTTCGAAGATCGAGCTCGTGATAAGAAATAATTCAATTAAGAAAGGTATGGTTTAAATACAGAATGAGCGTGTTCAACTGGAAGTCGGTGGATTAAAAAATTTAAGTTGGGCGCACTGATATATTGGTAGACATGTTTATTACGTTTATAAACATAACCAAAGCCAAACATAAAACAAAACTCCATGGATGGCGGTTGTAAACAAAACTAAAACACCGCCAACTAAAGAATGTTAAAGAGACAGTTGAGTTTGCTTGCTCCGTCTATAATTCACCTTGTATATACTTTATTCGTCGCTATTAAATCATGAATCAAATGTTGGTGTCACTGACATTCAAACCTCAAGTCCATCACTTACGAAATACCTTGTGTAACTTGTTTGCAACTTATCAGCCGTTGGTTATAGTCGCCATTTTGTATATGATTACTGACATTCAGACATCAAGCCTGTCATTTACGAATTAGATTGTGTAACGTGCTTGTAACTTATCAGCTGTTTATCATCGTCACCATTCTGTTCATCGCTGCTGACATTCAAACATCAAGTCTGTCATTTAGGAATTAGGTTATGTAACGTGCTTGTAAGTTATCAGATGATCGTAGTCGTGGCCATTTTATATACGATCACATACACTATACACTAAAAATTCCTACAAATGCAAAGTTGACCACATTAGAATTAGACACAAATTGGAGCAAATTGTACGATAAACACGACAATACTTACGCCTTGACACAAATTCTGCCCTTCACGACAAGAGCTGAATACTTGAAGCTAGTGGTGAGATGTTATTCTTCTTATTATTATTATTGTTATTATGATATCAGCTAGGAACATATCCCTAGTTCGATTGGCTCCCAAAACAGAATTGCACGACATTGAAATTGATGAACTAAGCTGAAATCACTTCAAATATTTTCATAGGTTTTAACAGATGGTTTCAATGACGAAAAGCTACTTTCGAATGCTATTCCGTATTCTTCTTCAGGAATAATTAGGTAATTTCTACAATTAAACTACTCTAATTTGCCTCTTTGATCGATGAAACGAAACGAACCCTAACTCTAACACCGACTAAAAAATCTCCATCTCAACTTTTCCTGCATCCCATCCGTTCCAGCAAAAAGCTTCTTTACATCCGTCCCTCGTCCCCGGTCTCTCGAAAAATTCAAAAACAAATCCTACGAAGAGGGGGAGGGAGGGCGGGCGCGCTCGCGGTAATACCGCCTAAAATATGGACCCGCACCGGCCCATCATTAACCGATGGGGCGGGGGAATATGATTTTCACCCAAGATATATCAGCCGGATTACGCCGAGCCCGCTAGATTTGATGGACTGCGGCTGTTATTTCAGGTAGTAGGTAGACGGTGGCGGTGGCGGTAACGGCGCGCTCTCGAGCCGCTCTTATCTCATTTTAGGGGAAGCGGCGGTGGCGGTTTGGCCGACGTCCAGTTTGCATGGTCAGCACGACGAGCTGGCGGTGCTGCCGAGGGGATATTTCCGCACGCCGCCGTATATTTTTCGCGAAAGGACCGCCAGCTTCGCTACTTTCCGGTCGAAGCTTTCTGACCTCGATGACCTCTTTCTGACCATTGAAAGTGGCGGATGGTACAGGGCCGGAATTGGACGATTTGGATGCGATAGAGGTTGGGAAAGAAAAGATTCCTCAGTACTGCATATTACTTGGTTTGTATTTTTTCCTATGATGGCTGGAGTAGACGATTCCCTTCTTGATAATTCTAGTAATCGATTTTCTACTTGTAACGAATCTGTTATTTGTTATTTCTTGCGTAGCAGAGAGTCGTGCAGCACTTGCGCCAAATTTTGGTTTACATGCAATTGCAGAAAAGACAGCTCCTGAATTTATTTCACTAAACAACGTGAAAGATTTTGTGAACCCCAAGTTTGTCGGGTTTTGTCGCTGCTGTTCTGGACCCTTCTCTATCACGGAATCATCGTACTTCTCTCCTGCCCCAAAAGACTGAGCAGCAATATTTTTCTTCTGCGGAATTAAACATGACAAAGAATGTTCTGTTGACAGCTTATTATTCACTATTGAATTGAATTTCTTGACTGAAGTCTAAAACCAAACTTCTCATTCTATCGCGTCCTGCGGAAAACAGTACGATGCGAAAATCGAACGGATTCTGTCGCTACGACGACG
Organism: Chrysina gloriosa; assembly: GCA_038088585.1. Lineage (NCBI taxonomy): Eukaryota > Metazoa > Arthropoda > Insecta > Coleoptera > Scarabaeidae > Chrysina > Chrysina gloriosa. The sequence goes on along the minus strand of CM076094.1, from coordinate 10,461,385 downwards.
GCAGCTTCGTCGTCGTCGGACGCGTCGTGTTCCCCGGGGAATCAGGCGGGACAGGAGCGTCGCCTCGGGAGGATGCTCTCCTCGAGACATGCAGGAAGAAAAGCGCGTCCCGCCGGTACCAACGTAGCTTCTTGCTTAGAGCGTAGCTATCGAATTGGCCGTCCGTTGTGATGGCGTCGCAGCGACAGGATAAGGACGGCAGTTATATTGAATTAGGTCGAGAAATATGGGACGAGGAAGGCCGAGAAATCCTTCGTCTGGACGTTTCCTATGTACAAATACATTTATCTAAGACGCGAATTATCGTGGAACTTCTATTTCGGCCCTCTCGGTTGTTAATCTGTCATATGTTTGATGTTTCATAATTTGTGGCGTTGGAAGAACTTGCATTATCACTGTAGTAAAGTATATTCATCGGGTGTTACGAAACATGTAAACGATACAGGGCACGACGGTTACCATAAGAAGTTGATAGTGGCTGATCTAGAATTAGTAAAATTGTGTGCAAGCTTTCCCCAAGTTGGCTCCGGGAGCTCCCGCGGGGCGACGTTTAAGCTCGATCCAGAATTTTTCGCAAGCTTCCCCAAGTTGGCTCCGGGAAGTTCCGTGAGGCGACATTTAAGCTCGATTCGGAATTTTCCGGGAATTTTCCCCAAAATGGCTCCGGGAGGTCCCGTGGAGCGACATTTGAGCTCGACCCGGAATTTTTGGGGAGCTTTCCACAAGTTGGCTCCGGGAGGTCCCGTGGGGCAACGTTTAAGCTCGACCCGGAATTTTCTGGGAGCTTCCCCAAGTTGGCTCCGGGAGGTCCCGTGGGGCGACGTTTAAGCTCGATCCGGGATTTTCCGGAGGCTTCCCCCAAGTCCGCTCCGGGAGGTCCCGTGGGGCGACATTTGAGCTCGATCCGGAATTTTCCGCGAGCTTTCTCCAAGTTGGCTCCGGGAGGTCCCGTGGGGCGACATTTAAGCTCGATCCGGAATTTTCCGGGAGCTTCCCCCAAGTTGGCTCCGGGAGGTCGCGTGGAGCAACGTTTAAACTCGACCCGGAATTTTTCGGGAGCCTCCTCCAAGTTGGCTCCGGGAGGTCCCGTGAGACGACGTTTAAGCTCGACCCGGAATTTTCCAGGGGCTTCTCCCAAGTTGGCTCCGGGAGATCCCGTGGGGCGAAGTTTAAGCTCGACCCGGAATTTTCCGGGAACTTCCCCCAAGTTGGCTCCGGGAAGTTCCGTGGGGCGACGTTTAAGCTCGATCCGGAATTTTCCGCGAGCTTTCTCCAAGTTGGCTCCGGGAGGTCTCGTGGGGCAATGTTTAAGCTCGACCCGGAATTTTCCGGGAGCTTCCTCCAAGTTGGCTCCGGGAGGTCCCGTGAGACGACGTTTAAGCTCGACCCGGAATTTTCCGGGAGCTTCCCCAAGTTGGCTCCGGGAGGTCCCGTGGGGCGACGTTTAAGCTCGATCCGGAATTTTCCGGAGGCTTCCCCCAAGTTGGCTCCGGGAGGTCCCGTGGGGCGACGTTCAAGCTCGATCCGGAATTTTCCGGAGGCTTCCCCAAGTTGGCTCCGGGAGGTCCCGTGGGGCGACGTTTAAGCTCGGCCCGGAATTTTCCGGGAGCTTCCCCCAGTTGGCTCCGGGAGGTCCCGTGGGGCAACGTTTTAGCTCGATCTGGAATTTTCCGGGACCATCGTGTCGTTTAAGATGTAGGAAATTGAATAGCACGTTTTCTAATAATAAAACTTGAACCACAGTTAAGCTTGGAATTTTAATTGTTTCTTACTAGGCACACTTTCACCCATTTATTTCGTATGGAGTATTGGCGTGGAGTGGTTCACCTGATGTGGAGACGTGTTCACGCTGCGACTACTGAGAGGCAATAATGCCACTCGAATTATTTAAGACTTAAAAACTGATGTTAGCAAGTATTTTTATCGATCAACGGCTGCTATATGCTAAAGAAAACTTTAGTTCTACGCCTAAGTTAAAATATAACCATAATGAAAACACTATAAATGCAAACGATTTAGAAGTTCCCTTCCACAGGTTGGCTTTTATTGAGAGAAATCCTCATTATCTCGCTATTAAAGCATTTAATAAACAGCCCAGCAAATATAAACAATTAACATTGGAAAGATTTAAGTGCACAGTGAAGCAGATGGTGTTATCGAAGGCATATTGTTCGTTCAGACAATATATAGGACACTGAAACCTAGTCAAGAAAAATTGGTTACGATTTTAATTATTTTAATCATTTTAATCATTGAAAGTTTTGAACATCGCTTTGTAATTTTTATTGCGGATTTTCGCTTTTTGTTTTACATGGTATGCATTTGTGCTTATTTCTGTTTATATTAACATTACGACGTATCCTATACTCTGTTATGGTCCAACGGATCAAAATAAATTATTATTATTATTATTATTATCTAAAGTTGAGGGTAGCACAAGTCAATCTCAAACCCATCCATCACCGTGACCATCTCCCTTTTTTACGATTTTACGCAAGCATTAGATCCAATTTTTATTCGCATTAAAATCGACACCGCATCGCACTCGACAAGAGACAGCCCTCCCCGAAAAACGCATCATCCGATCCGTCTAGACGAGACGAATTTGTCCGTCGTCGTTTTCTTCCCTGACAAACGACCCTAATGACAGGCCATCATTTACCGAACGCATCCCGATTTTTCACGGCCATAAATAACCGATCCGGGGAACTCCGGGGTGCGCCGGAATCGAACGGATATAAACGATCGCGGTGTACCGACGACGCCGAAATCTCTTGCTAATCCGGGGGCGCTTCCTCGACGGCGGCGGCGTCGATTATACGACGATACCTCTAATAGATTCGACATCGACGACTTCTAAATTCCATTTTGTGGCACTTCCCGGTCGAGCGATTCGACGGGGAAACAAAGTGAGCGTCTGGATTTAGGAAGATGCACCGGCGTAGTCGTCGTCGTCGAAGCTAATGCGCCATGTGATATCTTCGAGGCGATGAAAAATGACGTTCTGTTGCGTCGGATTATACGAGAAGGCCTCCCGTCGTTGAAATATGGACCGAATTTACATATTTATTAAGAGACGAACCTACTAGATCATTGCGTGTGGGAATCGGATTCGAAATTAGGGACATATGTCGATGTCATTTAAACCTGAAATAAAAATGTGAATGTCGCGATGGTAATTTCGAACTTGAGCAATACGAAACTCGCGGAACTAATTCGAGCCTCGTATGCATACGTATACATAATTCCATTATCATAGACTGTCGCTCATATATCCTAACTTTACCAGTGCGAATTCCAACTTTTCCGCTGGCGCCCGTACGGGACCGAAGTTAATTTAATTAAAACATTTCCAACTAATTCCGGAGGCTTCTTCAACGCATAATTCGCTTAACCACACAAAAATTCGCCGGCGTCATAAAAACTCCCGCCTCTATCTATTAAATCTCGCCCGGTTAATATACGACTGTTAAACTAAAATTTTTAATTAAATAAAGCCGGATATTGCCGAATTTATTACCGGAAAATTTGATCCGGGAGGTTTAGAAATATCGCGTTTACTTTTAGCGAAAATGCAAAAATGTTTGTTGCTAGGAGTGTGGAACCGGAACACTCACAATTACGTAAACGTAATCTGATCGGCTTTCTATCGTTTATATTTTAGGCGCTACGAGCGCCTGACGTTTATCCATTTTCGACCAATATTCGTCCCTATATTCGGCCTATTTTCGTCGTTTTGCCCCAACTTCGAACGGCGTTTTTTCCAAATCTATGCGTTCCGCGTTCGAATCGATATATTTTACGTAATCACCGGTCCGAATATGTATACTCTGCCGCAAAATAACTTCGAAATTCGAACATGAATTTTTCGTCAAATGGCCAAAATTCAGTTAAAAATCGCGATTTTCGTTAGGGACCAAATTTCAAATCGCCCTCACTGTTTTATTTATATCTCTATTGGTAACGAGTAAAGCTTCCTAGAAGCAGATTTTACCCAGGAATCGAATGGAATAAGAACGAACGAGCTATCTCTAATAGTTTTCGCGTTAGAGCAAAATTACGGTAGTTTTAGGTAAGAAATTTTCTCAAACTTCAAAATAGCATATCTACGGAACGGTAACAGCTAGGAACCTCCGGTTTGTTTTATTTTAACCGCCTCCTCGAGTACTTTAAGTTTGAACTCGCTAGCTCTATCGGAAGTAAGCTATCTCGAAAAGCTGATAAAATTTCTATGCTTTGAGGTAGAAATTTTTTGGACAAAAATATTTTTTCTTCCAATCGCGTTCAAAATATGCCTATCCGATAGATTTTGACCCGCAGAATCCAAATCTTCCATCCCGGACGCTGTATCTCTTACCATTCTCGAGCTAAAGAAAAGTTCGTCCGATTGCGTTCGAAATATGCCTATCGGATAGGTCTCGACGAATAGATTCCAAATATGGCATTATAAACACTGTAGCTCCAACCGTTACCGAGATATAGACGTTTAAAGTTCAACTTCATCCGATCGCACTGATTCCAACGGTATATGATTTGTTTAGATTATTTCAAACGGTTACCGAGAAAATGCAAAAACCGCAAAAGAAACGCTAAAAATCACTAAAATCGCATACCCGTTTTCGCTAATATGAGACTTAGAAGGTTCAATCCTACACCAATCGACGTGTCTTGACGAGACGAATTCAAGGGGGTAGGATTTTTTCCTTTACTCCAACGGTTACTGAAGAAATCGCAAAAAATTGCCAAAAAATCGCAAAAGATCGTTAAATTTCACCCTCGGGACGGATTTTTTCGAGCTACGACATTCCCTCCTTCACCATTCGAAAGAGCTCGTTTTTCCAATTCAGAATCATCCCCGAATTCGGTATTCTATCTCGACATAGAGTGAAGTTCGTCTGAATGCGTTCGAACGTCTCTTACCGGTCGAATTCGAAGATGCATTTTTCACCCAAGTTTGCCAAAATGAAATGTTTACCAATGGGTATACCTTGTTTTATGTCTGAAGTTTGCTGAGCGTAAATTAGCTTTTAGCTGTCAAATTGGTTGTCGCTGGGAAAAGAGTTGCCAATTCGAAAACCAACCTCTAACAAAAAGACACCTATACATCCGTTCTTGTTTCGGAAAAATATAATGAACGCTTAAGATATCCCCATTTAAAAGATCACACCAGTTTCGAACTTAAAAAAACCCGTCGAATTACGCTCGAATTAACGAACCTGAAACTGCGCTACGCGCTGTAGGTACGTACATTAACCGACATGGTCGACCTAGCGCTGCGCCGCGACGCTAGACGTCGCAACGTGTAAACACGTTATACTACTTAATTACGCCCGTCGGAAGGGACTGTCATATGCAAAAAGCAACAACTCGGATAATTTTTGCGACGATCTATCAAGCCTCTCGTGCCTTCTGACACCTACGCCGTCAGCGTAAATAATGTTAGTTTACCCTACATTTCATTCGAGTTACCTTTTTTCCTCAGCGTCCTCGTCGTCGTTGTAATCTAACGATGATGTCGACGTAACGTACCCTCGAAATAAATTAATTAAGTTGGGATAGCACAGGTACAGATGCTTATGCAGACTATTGGGATAATATTGTCCGGTAACTAAGAAGAAACAATGTTAATTAATAATGGTTAATTTCTTAAAAGAAACTTACCAAATTGACAAATTTAGTGCCTTTTCAACATTTTCAACACGGATAACTTAAGCTTAAAGATAGTAGGTACCTTCTATACTTCGTTTTGTTGACAAGTAAAGCGTCAACTACCGATTTTTTCCTGTACTACGTTTGAACGCGGCAAATTTTAAATATAAATTTGTGGAGTACATTCGATTTGTCGCATTTATATTAAACTGTAAATTATTCTAAAAGTATTCGTATAGAAATATAAATTTATAATTGATAGTTTAACATAGGTTCATTAAATGTTTGTTGTCCATAGAAATTGGTCATTCATTTTTCCAAAATATAAAAAGTGATCGACTGCACTTTTATTAGTCTAATGGATAAAAGAAAACAAAGTTTCCAGTATATGAAGGTTGAATATATTATACAGTGCCAGTCAAAGGTCCCTCCCCTCTCCTCGCATCTTCTGAACGATTATATCTATAGTAATGACATGGAGGGGGGAATAGACGGATGTAGGCTTCTCAACTAGTAGTAACAGGTGACGTAATAGTCATAGATGACGTCACAGGCCAATAATTTTAAATACGACCTTATAGCGAGTTACATCTCATTTGAAAGGTATTGAAAATATCTATTCAATTAGACTAATTTTGTTTGGGTTTTTGGCTGATTTCGATGGATAAATTAAATAAATACTAAAATTATAGTTTTGCATTTAATTAATAGATATTTAAAATCCCAGTTCTTATATTAAATATTCAAAATGTTCCATCTAGTTCCTGACAGTAATGCATCCTATAGCTCAATTCCTGTCGTACTCGTTCAAATGTTGCAGCGGAAATTGCCCTAGTTCTTCAACAATTTATTGTTTCAAAACATCAATACTGTCAGATGCTGCCGGGTAAACTAAAAAAATCTAATGGTGTGAGGTCTGGCGACCGAGCTGGCCATTCTATCGAACCTCATCGTCCAGTGCTTTGAGAGTTTAATTATTTCATTCCTGTACTTATATCTTTGATTTAATTAATATTCACTTATTTCTTTTAACGTAAAACGGTACTGTAATTATATTTTCTCATCTTTTATATTGTTTTTAGCGTTTAATTGTTTGATTCCTCTACGTATTAGATATTTGTTTTAATATTCACTCACTGTTTAATGTAAAATTCAACTATAATTAATTTTTCTTTTCTAACAAAATTAAAGATAATACTATTAATCCTCAACCTGAATCGCCCCCTCCCCCAAGTTACTAATAAAAATTAATGTTTAACCGCTGTATATTCGCACACAATTCTTGACGTAAAATTAATAATTAACCCCTGTATACTCGCATACATTCTTAAAGTAAAATTAAATTTGATTCGCTGGGAATTTCTATTAATTCTCTATAACAACTTGAAAGCAAGGTATTACGGCTTTGAAATTTACAAGAAAAAAGACTCACCTCACCAATTGAGGGAAAAGCAACGTAGACGATTCGTTCGAAACGCAAAATTGTGGGGAAAACGAAACTTCAACGATACTCTTAACGGTAATAATCAGTTCCTCGGGTCGGGAATCCGTATAAAATGCTAGATACGACATTTACAAGAAGAAACGGCACAAAACTCGAATACGGAGAATCAACAGTTTTGTTGTCACGTTACTATGGAAATACCGAGTCAAAACCACCGCCGGGTTCAACATAGCTGTCGCATCGAATCAAAAATTACGAACGCCACGCGTTGAAGCGGGAGATCGTAGAATTATCGACACAGAAAACTGTAACAATACAGAAAACTGTAACAATCAACCATTACATTGTTATTAAAAAATTAAAGTAGACTATATGGATAAAATTTAGTTATACGCGTGAATGACATGAATATGACATGAATCGTGACAATATTACTCCCAACCAAAAACTAGAAAATAAAAAGTTCCTTAAAAAATTGAGGTCTTCATATCCACGATCATAGGCTTTCTCTGTCTTGCAATGTGTGTACGTTGTTTCACATCTAAGCTCTTAAGCCCGTTTTACATTATCATATTAAATTGTACGTAAAAATTGCATACTATTTTATAGTACAATATAAAGCACTGTACTATTTTCCCGTGCAAAATCATTGTATGAAATTAGAACCTGTCCTATTTTCATACTGTAAATGTTTTGACTTGCGCCTGCTCACTAGTCTGCATTGCACGTATTCCAATCTAACCTCATTTTCTTATGTTTACGTCCTTTCCAGTACTGTTGTAGTATATAATAAACGTAGGTTTATACATTATACTGTGGTCGTGTCACCAAATGTTTATATTGAGCGTTTTACTAAAAGTATTAGTGTTATTAGCTGAGTATAAAATTAATCCTTTTGGAGGTTATAAGAAATATTTGTAAATACTGCGTGATACTGGTGTACAATTTGAAACGAGGGTGTAGCATGGCACAGAATCATAAACAGAATGTTTGTACAAGTTCATAATACATAATGTGTAATAGCCCTGACGAATGATGGAGTCTAAATTCATACAATAATCTTGTACAAAAGACTGGTAAAGCGGTTTATATTGTACTATAAAATAGTATTCAATTGTCTGGTACAATTTAATATGATTTCAATCCTAGTATTTGTGGTGACATACAACGAATCTAAACTCAAAGAGCAAGAAAAATACAAATTTTCTATGGTAACCGTCACAGATCGATAAGCTTCCTTAAACTCCACCCGAGTCCTTTCCGCTCATCGCAAATCCGAACTACCACCCTCCATTCGCCCCCCTCCCTCCCCTCCATCATCCTCATCCTGTTTGCTTGTCTCGTCAAAGGATCCATCATCGTCCTCTTTTATCAATATTATTTTTGGCGAGAAAAAATCCGCACGCGAAGCTCGACTTGAAAGAGAAATCACGTACCTACAATCCACCTATCCTATCCTATCCTATCCTATCCTATCCACCTGCCTGCCTTCAGAGGTCGAACTGTTAAATCAACAAACTTCAAACGCTCTTTTTCCCCGGAGCCTAATCCAGGTGGAAAGGCACGAATTTGAGTGTAAACACGCCGCCGATTCGCCTTAAAATATATCGACGTCCTCGTATCAGACGAGAAGAAGGAGATAAAGCAATCAGTATTGGCTTTTGCCGGTAGGGATTTTTCCCCTTTGTTATACCCCCGTTTCTTCTCGGATATGCGTGTTTGTTTGCTTTCCGTTCGCTTTCGTTCCGTCGAAACGAATTTCTTTGTTTCTAATTTCTTTTCTGGTTTATTTCAGGACGATCGCGCGGTGTGAGTGAAAGTGTCGACGAACCGATCGAACCATGAGTTGGTTCAAACGTTTGCTGTTCGTGGTTCTCTTGAAGAACGCCGTAGCTTCGTGGGAGTTGGAAAATGAGAAAATTTCCGAAGGTAAGTCTTTATGTATGATACCGCGAAAAAGGACGAAATAATACGTTGGTTGATGTTTCGTGTTTTCCTTTAAGGCGCCCTCGCAAAGATTTTCTCCTGATAAATAGAGTTGCTCGATTTGCGTCAATAACCAGTCGTTTTTTGTGACGTAGCCAACATTTCTAAAACACAGCTAGAAATCTGCGAAATACTATTTACGGCAACGTACATGTATACACAACAGATATCATTGAGACTCGCAGTTATACTGGAGGTTGTATTGAACCACCGCCAATGCTCGTTGGCGCTTGTGAGCAATTCTACCGATAAGTTTTGATGACTTCATTGCATGTAATGGTTTGACTAAAAATACCAAGGAAACGTTTAGAGTTCGTTCCAGCGTCCCAGTTAAAGCTTCGACGCACAAACCTGTAAGTTCGCGTCCGCCTTTACGACCTCAAATTTACTCCGATGAAAATACACTCATTCTTACCAAAACGACATCTTTGACCCCACCGCCGGGCGCATTGCGCATACGAGCAAGAAAAACCCACATGCATTCGTGATAGAGGGCGCTCGCGTAACGCACACGTATTTCTCCCCGGAAACTATACGTAACCTACGACGTCCGTACATGCATACGTACGTACGGCGGATTTACGAGGCAGTAAAAATGTTAAGAGTCATAACGCGGTAGTTTCCTTCGCGAGGAACGGATCTCGCCTTTTGTAATATTTGCATTCATGGCCGACATTTCTATATATACACCCCCTTTAGTAGTACGTAGTGGAAAACGGTTCGTACGTGTGGGAGTACTGCGGACCGTGCGGCGGGCCAGACGGAAGACAATTTCGTTCGCTTTATGGAAAATATTCCGATGTCTGAGGCGAATCCCGCAAGGCGGCGTTACTTCGATGATTTATGAACGACCCGGAAGTGACGTGTAAGTGTCTTACAAACGGAGAAGCAAAATGTTGGATTTTACGTTGTCGAGGGATGCGAGATGGTGCACGATGTTGGCGTGGGATTGTTTAACGTCTAAAATTTTGCCTTCGAAATATGTCCGTTAGAGCTACGATTCAGTTGTCATTAGTTATTTTTTCGCCAAAACCGAAAACTTGTGAAGGTTATCAACAAATAAGCTATGCTTTTGGTTAGGTGAAGAGAGTAACTTTTTCTAGCGAATTAGCCCTTGCCCTTACCATACCGATCGAAAACTCGAAATAAGCATTTTCTTGATTACAGTATCCTTAATGGATCAAAGAATACGATATGTTAAACTGCCATAATGAAAAGGACATTACACACAGGTACTAAGCCCAATAATTAAGTCCGAAAGATCCAAACTTCATCGCTCTCGAGCGGAGGAGGATTGGGTTGGAGTTTCAAACCCAATTGTAAACCACTTTCACTTGCAATGGTACTTGCACCATCGATTTAAAGAAAATAAAAGAGATCTAATACAGCTGGCTTTTACTGCTTGATCGATTTTGTCAGCTGCCCTCGAACAATTGTTATTCCCAGGTTGGGAACTTGGGGTAAAATCGCAGCAATTTCGCTTTTAATAAGTGACATAAATCGACGGTGTCGGTGAAACGTACAGCTTACTACAGTTCTTCGAAGAATTAGCGGTACGCCACCGAGCGCTTAGTCCATATCTACGGTAGTTGAAAAACGAGCCATTATGGATACAAGGATGCAACATAGAAGAAACTACAAGTAAATGGAAGCCTTAAAAAGTACCACACGTTCGGAGATGAAGGATAGAAGAGAAAGGAAAGTAAATAAAAAACTTTAAAAAGAATTTACTACGGTTCTTCGAAGAGTTAATGTCCGGTACATAGAGAGAAACGGCACTACAGGTATGGAGATGAAAAACACAAGAATTGAACAAGTAAACTACAGCTACTGAGATGAAAAGTACAAGACAAGGAAATATTAAAAAGGTTAAAAGAAGGTATCACGGGGTAGTACGGGGATGAAAAATACAGGAAAAATTAAAGTGAATAAAAACCTTAGAAAAGTTAGTACATGTTCGAAGAGAAAAGATAGAACAAAAGAAAAAGTAATTAAAAACTTTTTTAAAGAACTTACTACAGTTCTTCGAAGACGTAACCTTACATCAGCAAGCACTGAGTCCATATGTAGGCTAGAACAAAAGAAAGGGTATCGAGATGAAAAGTACAAGAAATGAACAAGTGAACAATAGATCTTCAGAAAAATTTACTACAATTACTACAAGCACTGAGATGGAAAGTAGAACACAAGGAAGTAGTAAAAAGAGACCGTAAAAGGTTGACTACAATTTTTCTAGGAACTAGCCGTACATCAGCGAACACTTAGTTCATGTGTGGCAACGGGGATGAAAAACAGAAGAGGAAAAACGGTAAATAAGAACCTTAATAAATGCCTTTCTCATTTTTTCGAAGAATTAGCCTATACATCAACGAACATTTAATCCATGTATACGGCCGGTAGCTAAGAAGGAGGTATTGCAGATACGGAGATTGGAAATACAAGAAAAGGAAAAGTAAGAAAAGGACCTTCATTACAGTCCTTCCAAGAATTATATTATAATCCGTAATATGTAGGATAGTTATGGTAAAACAAAATGTACTACAAGTACAGCATCGAAAAATGAAGGAAACAAAGAAGGGAGAACTCAAAAGTAGTGCACGACAGTTCTTCGAGGAATTAGTCATTCATCTGCGAGCACTGAGTGCATATGTACTGTAGTTAAAAAAGGACGTACCACACAAAGGGCTTGCCAGGATTTAAAAGGCGATTTTGGTTTGTTTCACTTTGATTCGTTTCATTCAGAACTGAACGTGGAGAATCGAATGTGATAGGGTTTAGCGCTTTCTGTTTCTCTCTCTCTCTTTGTCTGAAATGATTTTGGAACAATTTCTCAAGGTATCGACCAAAAACTTTAGTAGAATCCCAAAATCATTTCTCTTTTGTTCGATTTCTCGGGCATTTGACAACTTGGATGAGTCAATTTCGTTGCCGGCAGGATCTGATCTGAAGCATCGAATTGGATATATTTTGGTACTGTCTCTCTCTCTCTTTCTCTTAAAATTTTCGCGCTCGTTTTCTCCTAAAATTTTCGCTCTCGTTTTCACTTAAAATTGTCGCTTTCATTTTCTCTTTAAATTTTCGAACTATCATCAAGGAACCGTTAAAGGACTTGCCAGGATTTAAAAGGCAACTTTCGTTTGTTTCACTTCAACAGTTGACAAGGGAAGCCAACTTTTATTCGTTTTCACGGAAGAACTAAACGTGGGGAATCGAATGCGATAGGTTTTGGCGCTATTTCTCTGTCTCTTCGTCTTTGTCTGAAATGATTTGTGAATAATGTCCCAAAAGAACAAAGCAAAAACTTCGCTAGCATCCCAAAATCGTGTTTCGTTTGTTCGAGTTTTCTTTTCACATTTGACAGCTTGAACGGTTTCTTTGATCTGAGGCATCGAATTTGGTAGATTTTGATGCTCTCCCTCTCTCTTTCCCTTTAGATTTTCGAACTGCGATAGTTTGTTAGGATTTAAAACTCGACTTTTGAAGTCCATTTTCGTTATTTCCACACAAAATTGAACTAGGAAATCGGAACGGGATTTTTACGCTTTCTCTCTGTCATTCTCTCCATTTCTCTCTGTCTCCATTGCTGAAATTATTTTTTTAATAATGTCTCAAAGCATTGACAAACAAATTTCGCTTGGATCACAAAAGTGTTTCTGTTTGTTTCGATCTTTTGACTTTTTTGACATTTAACAACTTGGGCAACTCCAATCAGTTGCTCACGGAAATTGAATCTGAAGCGTCGAAGTGGATAGATTGTAATACTCTCTCTCTCTCTCTCTTTCTTCCCCTTAAAATTTTCGAACTGCGATCAAAGAAGCGACCAATAGTTTGTCAGGATTTAAGAGTGGACTTTTCGTTGTTTGACTGATAGTTGACAAGAGAAAGGGAAGGGAAGCCCAGTTTCATTTCCTTTCTATTGCTGTCTCTTTCTTTTTCCCCCACAGCGACCAAAAAGTTCGCTGGCATCTCAAAGTCGTTTTCTTCTTGTCCGATTTTTAACATGACAACTGTGGTTACTCTCGATTCCATCATTAATAACAACAACGAAAGAAACGGGCATAGGCTTGAACCCTGCGGCACTCCAGATCCGGACTCTCGGATTTCCGCAATCGATTCATCAAAACGATTTCTTCCTTCGAAACCGTTGACGCGACAATTTAGGCCCCCTCCCGCCTCTTCACCTTCGTACCCTCTCCCTCCCTCTCGCCCGGAAGTAATTCCGCTAAATTTCGCCCGCTAATACATCAACCGCGCCGGCGAGAGCGTCGAACAATTATTTAACCCCGTCGCGTGGCAAATTCAAACGGATTTCCACCGACGCTAATTCTAAATAAGTATATAGACGCGCGACGTATCTGTATAATTTAGACGCCATTAGCGCCGCGACGCTAATTAAGGATCCGAATTGTAATTATGGAAATGGCGGCGTCGCCGAATGTATCTACCGGTGTGGTGCGAAGGCGTATTTACGTATGTATGCGGATGTGTGCGCCCTCGTACCGGAACGTTACGTTCGTTGCATAAGTTATTACGAATTATCGGTGATGGAACGGGGTTGGAATCCGACAAGACGAAGTGTCTAGCCCTCATCATGTTATTGTTAAGATTAGGTTAAGAATTCCCCTAATACAGCGCAGCGGTTCCCAATCTTCTTTCGTTAGCGTACTACGTGATATTATTATTTCTTTGTTAGGTTGTACCTCTCATTTAAGAAATTTAATGAGTAGCCGTATTGTTAATTTAATATGTTGTGATTTAAATTAAAAAAGAGGATAATTTATAATGTTGATAAAGAGGATATATGTACGTTCATACATGTGAAAATAAATACATTTCCTATACAAATACAAAAATTATTTTTAATAGAAAAATAGTTTCAAGAACATGGAAGTAGAAATATAAATAAAAATGTACGTAATTCTCACAAAAATATCCTCACTGCGTCTTATTCGGCAACTTCCAAGGAAAATTGGGCAAAGGACTGCACTATATGTTTGCTTTGTGGTCTCTTAAACAACTACGTCCCGTACAAAAACATTGCCGAGTTTGAATGACACGCGTAGTTCTCTAATTCTCCAAGAATATTTAAGATGCGTAAATGCACGGACAAGGATTTCAGATATCAAGCTGTTCTTGAGGAGCACATCGCACATCCAAAACGAACAGGGCGCAATAATTACATTTCATTCCACTACATTTTCTTCTTTCTTTTCGATGAACGTCTCATCAGTTTTCCCATTTACAAACTAATCTAGCGCTACAATTATATCAAATAACGAGATCCTTAATCTACACGTTCCTTTTACTTCGAACGTTCGTGCCGTAGCCGGCGCGGCGGCGTTCCCGCAACTCTCCGCGTCCATGCCAGCGAAAAACTAGAAAACTTAGAAAGGGGGAAAAGAGAGAAATCGAAAACATTCCCCGGAGGATCGCGCCTCTTCTTCCGACAATGAGCCGGCAGGAATTGTAAGGAATGGACGCCCGAATAAAGGATGATGCTCTCTCGCCGAGCCGGTACGAAGGCAAAGGGTGAACTGATTGGTGCGTTGAGACTCGCTAGCCGAGGTCTCTAAGAGGCCGTATATAAACGTCTGAAAGGTTTAATGGCTTTAGTAGTGCTCTTCATTACCGGCTAATGTTCGCTAGCGTGCCGGACGCCATCTTACTAAACAAACGACGGTAGTTTCGCCGTCGAATCGAGCCGGTGCTGGTGGTTAATTTTTTATGATCGGTGAGCTTTCGTGGAATTTATCATCCCAAAATTGAAATTTGTTTCCGGAAGCTTCATGCGACGGTGACTTCGCAAAAAGAATGAAAATTTCTAATCGGCAAACCGACCAGGTAATGAAGTTGGTAAATTTTTCCAAAAAGAAATTTTGTCGAAATTCAGCTGCATAATCTGAGATTTTCGACTTTAATTGGCTCAGTTTTTAAATGACAAGGAAATATAATAATAGTAATAATAATAATAATAATAATATCGTTCTTTATTCCTTTATATAAAAGTGTGCATTACATCATAAACAAACCACAGCCTCCTATTCAGAATTTATTCTTGTCTGTCTCCCAAACTCATTTTCGTTTTCTTAGATTTGTGGATTATAAATCTTCTATTAATTGTCCTAGTAGTATTGACCTAGTAGTAAGTTTCATTGGGATTTGCCGCCTCATATTGCAACACCCCTCGTTCGAATCGTCATTTTGAAATCAGAGTTTACTCCCATTTTCGGGACATATTCAAGTTTTGAAAAAAGGTAAATTGCGCGATCGTAACCAAAAATCCGGGTTTCAGGCAGAAATTATAAAGCAGAAATTTGGATATGACACCAGTGATATCACAGAGTTCTTTAATGTCTAATAAGAGGCGAAAATGTTGGTGTCAGATCAGTTACTCTTAAGTTTGTAAACTATTCAGTATTCTCCAATACAAAAGGATAGCTAGAATGTTTAGATGTCTCACCTATTACACCAAACACCTGAAGCATTTAATTTTGTCCAATAGCGAAGAAGAAGTTTGGTTATCGCACAATTGCAAGTCAAATTCCGTCGGTTTTGGGCAAGGAGCTGGATTAGTACAAATTTCGAAGGCCATACCTTTTAGTCCAAATAAGGAGCAAACGGGTGGATGTCATATCGACTACTTTGAAGTCCCCAAATTGTCCGAAGAAATATGTTGGATGTCAATAGTATTCAAATTCCAAAACCTTTGAGCCTTATCTAAGAAAGGAAAAGAGATTAGATGCCATAACACTACATTGAAGTCAAAGTTTTTAGAAGGAAAATCTTGGAAGTTACGACTAATTAAGAGCACTCAGTTCTACTCGATAAGGAAAAAGAGCCAAGATGTTACAGCAGATCTAGGCCGCAAAAGTATTGCTTTGCACACTAAGCTGTGGGATGTCTCAATTAAATACATCCCAAGAGTCTGCAGTTTTGCCGCATCAGAAGGAAACTTGTAGATGTCATATAGAGGTTCAAAAGTCTTGCATTTCGTTCAAGTAAGAACGTAGCTTCTATATATGTTTCAGCAACTTTCGATTTTGTTGAATAGGAACGAAAAGCTTGGATCTAAAACCGACTACGTGAAAGTTCCAAACAGCTCCCAGTTTTATTTGATAAACAGGAAAACTTTGGATGATACCGATTATACTCGAGCTCCAAGAACTCGCAATGTTGTCCAAGAGAAAGGATGTCACGTCGATTACATTGAAGTCTTTAAGTTTCTTAGAAAGAAAATCTTGGAGATTGCGAGTATTTAAGTAAACTCAGTTCTACTTGATAAGGGGAAAGAGCTAGGATGTCGTAGCAGTTTTTTTTACACTGATTGCATCTAAGTTCCAGTAGTCTTCAATTTCGTGCTATAAAAGAAAAGTTTCAATATCACGTCAATACATGGGAGTCGAAAAGTTTGTATATCACACCAATTACATCCATACAAGCGTTAATAAGTTGCAATTTTATCCAATAAGTAGGAAGGGCTTTGATGTCATGCTGGTAGACTGTAAATTTCAAAGTCCTTCGATTTCTTCCAATAAAAAGAGGGATTGGATGTCGAGCCAAATACATCGGATATTTCAATAAACATTCAGGAAGGATTTGCATGTCATCAACACTAATTACCTACGCCTGAATGGCAAATTAAATTATCGGATTTCTTTCGGGTAGAGACCGGAATTACCATTCTCGCGAACAAATGAAGAGAGATAATATCAAATGACAAATTTTCTTAAATTTCATCGCAATATCCAACCACCAAATATCAAATAAGAATAAGGAGATTGTAATTAAAATAGTACATAAAATAAACAAAATTATCCTTACCATACCCTTCGGAAATAATTCCAGATACGTATTTCGGCAACTAAGTGGCCATCCTCAGTGAAAAAGTGGGGGAATTCCGTATCAGTAGTGATATCCGGATTACGTCCAAGACGAACACCATACAACTAGCACTGCACAATGAACATCATACACTGAACGACTGCGCAAAACACACCAAAACATTGTTGATATTACAATTATTTCTGAAAGGTGTGATAAGCCTATTTTTCTTTTGATTTTTATACCACCTTCCCAATAATCAAATTTTCAACGACGCCTCAATATGTATTTCTTTCCCCCAAAACTAACTCTCCTTTGAAGCCAAATCATTTTAAATCTACAAGACAACCACCGTCTCCCGATCGTCCTTTTTCTTCTTCGCACGTACTCCGACCTCATTCTTTTTCCTCGAAAAGCGCACAGAATAGAAAAGAAAATCGAATAATCTCCGCTCAAAGGAACCCATCGAGCTCGAAAGATACCCGAGCGTCTCTATCTCTCTGGATTCCTTCTCCTTCTTCGTTTACGCGTTAACGCCCTCTAATTCGTTATGCACCCCGGCGTGCACTCTGTCCCGGCCGCAAAGTAATCCGCCTTTTTCTTCCTCCGTCGCTCGCGCGCGCTTTTTCTCGGCCTTCCTAATTTTCTCCGGTCCGCGCGATCCTATCTGAAAGGGACGACGAACGCTGGAGCGAGTTTTATTACCATCAGTCAGGTTCAAGATTCTAATTAAAAAAGCGACTTTGTAGTTGATTTTCGTCGTCTCGTCGCGGCGAAGAAAGTGCCGGACTTGATTAGGTAATCCCGGTTCGCTGAGATTTTTATCGGCCGGAGGAAATGGGGGATGATGCAAATGGCATGGCGACTGATGATACGTGGGAGGAATGGCGAGTTTTGCGTAATTATAAAATCTACAAGTCGGAGATGATTTTTGTGCGGGGACTGGTTACTTATATAGTTAGAAGGCAGTTGTTCTGTCAAACAGTTGGATTGGAAACGATCGTTTCTATTGCTAAATATTTCCGCTCTCTTCGATACCATCCATACGAGTGCGACGTCATTAAACGCTTGGTTACAGTCTCGGTTCGCGAAAAACACACAACCAAGTTTACGTATATGGAATCACCTGTATTTTTTTGCCTCATTGTCCAGATGAAGCACTTTCCAAACTTTTGGGAATATTTACATACTTCTTGGTCATTTGTTTCCCACTACGTAAATTATATGTTACAACTGGTGGTATTTATTAGTTGCAATGGGTTACACCGGATATTATTAAATGCAAAGAAAAACTACTCTTGTTAAAGGAATGGAGCAAATATAATCCTTTATTGAAACCTATTGCCACAAGTTCTATAAACATTACCTTCAAGAAATTCCAAAAGTCTTTCAACGATTTGAATACTGCAAATTCAGCTAATAAAAGCAAAACTAAGTGGTCAATATTGCTGACCAAAGCTGCAACATCCACAGGGAAGAAATACAACCCGAGCAACGTACTTCCGCCCGGGAACTTGGTGAATCCTTCAATAATCATTTCTCTACCTTCTCGCAAATATTTTGATCAATATCAATGTAAGCTCTGCTCATATAAATGTAAATGAATTAGATGATTTGCGTCTTTTACGGCGAAGTTCAACCAGTCAGCGATATGTGAATTTGGTGATAGAATCCATTGTTCGTCTGCGGAAAGATGCAATGGGAAATAATTTCATTTTCATTCATGATGACGCACCTCTACATACCAGCGCGGTTTCCACAAACTTTCGGGAACCAAAGGTGGCCTGCCAGTTCACTCTGTCTTAAACCAATTGAGCTTATGTGGGAGTTAAGAAGAACGATTAGACCTCGAAGGGATCTACAAGAAAATATGGATCAGCTCATTCAAGTAGCTCTAGAAGAATGGACAATAAAGTTGATAATTTGATTAAAAGGATACCTTATTGGATTGAACATTGTATTAGGGATGGAGGTGGTAACAGTGACTATTGAAATTAGAAACAAGTTCCTATTTTTCTTATTGAACGATTCCAATTCTTTAATCCTTACATTTGCAGTGCGCGTTGGTTAATTTCAAGCATTTGTTACATTTTCTTTATAGTCAATACTTACTTTTTCCATCTTAAATTAAGTCCTAACGTGTACAGCCAGTACTTCTGCTCAATTTATTGTCAGTAATTAAACTGATCTAGTATAAAATATCTTTCATTCTCCATTAATAAAATTTCAATTGTAACGTACGAAAATCAGAAGTACTGAATTATTCCATATATAAGTTTTGGGTGTGTCTATATATTGATATTGTCAACAGTGACAATTTTACAACGTCGAATATGAAATTACCAGATAAGTCGTCAAAGCAAGACGTAGTTTCCAATATCTGAGGTTTGACAACATCGCACAGGGGTCAATTCCTTTTATCGTGACTGTACGTACCGCACATGCATACATATCGTCACTTCGATCGCGATTTTGCGATAATTCAACGCACGTGTGTCGTCCCAAAATTTTATATCCACATGGACGATCACGACACGACAAACACATTTCCAGCACTCTAAACGCTTCGGAACACTGCAAACACATTAGCCTGGCCGCCGCCGCCCGCGGAAAAAGCCCCTCGCGCCGCCCGCGGACCGGTCGAAGCGAGAATCCCTCGGAAAAAGATCCTCTTTTTTACCGCTAGGGACAGGTGGTGGATTGGGAGGGGGGTGAAAACGAATATGTTATCGTCTCTCGATGATCTTCAAAGGAAGATCCAACCGCAAGGAAATATATTTATCATGGAGTAGTTTGTAATTTGTTTGGTTGCTTATTGGTCTTTCGCATAAAGCCCGGTTTACATTATCATAGTAAATTGTACCAAATAATTGAATACTATTTTATAGTGTAATGTAAAACGCTTTACCAGTCTTTTGTACAAGATTATTGTATGAATTTGGACTCCATCATTCGTCAGGGCTATTACATACATATGTATTATGAACTTGTATAAAAATTCTGTTTATGATCCTGTGCCATGCTACATCTTCGTTTGAAATTGTACACCAGTATCAGACAGTACTTACAAATATTTCTCATAACCTCCAAAAAGATTAATTTTATGCTTAGCTAATAACACTAATACTTTCAGTAAAACGCACAATAAAAACATTTGTTGACACGACCACAGTATAATGTATAAACTCACGTTTATTTAATACTGTAAAAGAATTAGACAACACGTAAACATAGGAAAATGAGGTTAGATTGGAATACGTGCAATGCAGACTAGTGAGCAGGCGCAAGTCAAAACATTTAGTATGAAAATAGGACAGGTTCTAATTTCATACAATGATTTTTCACAGAAAAATAGTACAGTGTTCTATATTGTACTATAAAATAGTATTCAATGTAGTAAATAGTATGTACAATTTAATATGATAATGTAAAACGGGCTGAAGACTAATAATTTCTGTGGTAGCGAGATATCGTGCGGACTATGTTGTCTTGATTAAATGAGTTAATTATTCTTGACGTCGGAATCGGTTGAATCTTAATTACTTCCACCATGTACATAGGACACAGAATAAGTGAAACTAATCATAAAAAATTGCATATATAAATATGAAACATATCATCACTTATGATTGCAAAAGACAATTTCACACTTTCATCTTGTATACGAAAAAATCTTTTTTAAAATTGGTCAATGCGATAAAATGTCTTACTGATAAGATAGTCTGTAAGTTTTATTAAAAAAATATTTAGTGGTAAGTTTCTTAAATCTAGGGGTAAATTATCATACATTTTCAGGCATGCATATAAACCACTTTTTTGTATTTGTGCTGAAGTAGGTGACTTTGAATAGTACCTCCGGTAGAATGACCATGTTCTTCTGGAAAAAGTACGTTTCAATTGCAAAATTCCCATCCACCAAATCCCTCGAGACGGTTACAGAATTATACATTCCCTAACCTCACACGTCCCCCTTCCCGCTCTTCCAAATTTACCGCTCTCGACGAATAATTTTTCACGTACCGCACGCACACGTCTCGATTCGAATTTTTTTTCGACCGGTCGAAATCGCCTCGTATTTCCCCGACGACCCTCGATATTATTCAAATCTCGCGCCTTTCATAACTCGATATTCAATATCGTGAGTAGTACTTCGCCGTTCGGAATTTCCTTCGCTTTTCGGGCTGGTATCGTCGGGCGCGAAACGAGAATTCCGCTAGCACTACGGGGCGGTGCATACCGCTCCCCCAACGGAGTCGAAAAAGCCGCGCTCCGGAATGCGAATATCTCGTAGCTATTTTAGTTTATAGGTAAAACGAGCTCTATATTTCCGATCTTCGGTATGTTTTATCGGCGCGTCGGATATTCCCGCAGGTGAAATAAGCGCGAAACCGGGGTAGGTAGCAGAGAGCGGGTTTTTAGTTCTTCGTGGCTGGTAGTAAAGAGGCGGTTGAGATATTAAGGGTAGGTAACGCGGATGGAGTTTAGTATACGTATGCGAATTCGAAATTTAAAAAGAAGGAGATATTCGCCGGAATTTGTTTGGAAGCGTTAAGAGGATAGAACTTACAGTTCGTCTCAACGTTTAGATGGAGTATGGGATTGAATGGGGTTTCTTGGGCGTCTTTTTTATCACTATTCTCGAAATAGCAATGTTTTACTCCGAGCTTCTGTGACTCGAATGTCTGAGTGTTTTAACAATGTTGCGCCATTTTGTGACACTAATGCAGATTCGCTGAATTTTATTTTAAATTGCGTATATGAATATTATGAAAGTTGAATTTTTACTAATTAAGTTTCATCATGTGTATTTTTAGTCTAATTAATTTTTTATTATAATTAGTGTTTATTTTTCTCATGGTTCCTATTATTATTATTACTATAATCTATCAATAACGCTATCTCTATGTCCGGTTGTAAACGCAAATGTTCTTAATATACGAAGTTGAAACATGATGAGGTGATTTGGCAACCGTACAGTCAGTTCCCGTAAGATCTGTAGTGTATCTTAACGGGTCTACCCTAATTAGACGCGCAAAAAAATGACTATTTTGAAGAATTTTTTTTATGGGTTTATAGTATAAATATTGATATACAAAGTGTTACCTTATAAATACATTATTAAAATACACAAAAGAAAAATTTTTCAATTTATTATAGTCAGTTTTTGTAGAGAAAAATGGCGGGAAAAAAGGTCCAAAAAATGGGTGTGCGCTGTTGATGAAATCTCTGGAATGGATGATCGGAAAAAAAAAAAACAAAATGGTTTTATATGCAGTAGGTTAATAGCTACAGCGCATATCATACGATTTTCGATTTTTTCAAAAATGATCAAATGGCGGCCATTTTTCGAAAAAACACGAAAAATCACGGTCTTTTTCATCGTTTTTTGCGAAAAAAATTCTTCAACTCAAAATTTTAAAAATCGTATGATATGCGCTATAGCTATAGTCATAAAGAACATGTGGTAAAATTTTGGTAAGTATCGGTTCAATAGTCTCGAAGATTTTATCAACAAGCCGTCCAAAAACGTCATTTTGTACCAGCTACTCATGTATACAAAGGCAGATAGGCTCCGAGCGGTGCATATTAGCGGGCTCAGATAACTAAGCAAAAGTCGCTCAAAAGTACAGTTAGACTGCTCAGATCTTTATAAAATTTTAGTATGATACTTTTAAATATGCATACTTTCGAAAAATGCAATAAAAAACACGATTTTTTTTTTTGAAAATTCTAATTAGGCCGTTACAACTGTGGATCTAAAGGCCGATCGACACCTACATGAAAGTTTCTTCTTGTCACCGACATTATTTGTATATGATGGGTGCAACTTACGCATTGCAATTAACTCTGTCCAATGCACATAGAAGGAAGGAAGGAGACACAACTTTGAAAGTTTCAGAATCGCTACAATAAACGGACTCACTAAGTTGACTTGGAGGCTTGGATTTCGGACGCAAATAAACAACCAAACAATAAATCGAAGCAACGGATGCGTGTGACTTCACCTCGTAGGTCTAAGCAAAAAGGTTGGACAACGAGCAAACGTGCAGTAGGCAAAAGAGTTACTGCTACGTCTTTTTGGGGGTGAGAAAAATCGTATTTACGATAATTACGTGGACTTTTGGCCATTCGTCATCATCAACTGAATTTGGGGGGTAAACTTTGAAAAATGCATCGTTGGACAGTCCTAAACTGTCATAACTTGTAGAGTTTGAGTCCGAAAGTTTCTGTTTTGGGAAACTAGCCGTCGGAATTAGATATTGACAAACAAATCTTATTGTTAGTTCTCAAAATTTGAATTTAATAATTTGACGGAAGCATATGGCAAAGGAATGAACAAATTTTCAATAGGAGAAGGAGATACATGTCGAAACTCCATTATAAGAGATAAGGGCACGTAAAATGTTAAAAATTTTCGAATATTTATTGTAAAAAGCTACAACAATATTGTTTATAGTGGCTTATAATCTCAAGTTTTTACATTCACGCAAAATTTTTTTAATAAAAAGGTGTGGCGCGTTTACGGGCTTAAATTTAAGAGGGACGAGTTGCTCAACTCTATTCGGTAATTGACCGCTTTCCGCTAATTTGTGATATCTATTAGTTTCCAGATTCTGCAATAAATTAAGTTTTTTGAACATGTGAAGTTCTAAAATTAATGTTAAATTTATGATTATTTTGTCTTCTGGTTTGACGGACGTAAACGTTACTACACTCACATGTTAACAAATAAACTCCGGAGTTCGAATCATTGTCGGTCTTGTCTTTATTGTTAGTGATGTAATTTTTCAACGAGCAATTACCTGGAGCTTCTTTAATGAATTCACGTATTTTGAGTGAAATACTGCCGATGTACGTGATTGAGCTATAATTTTCGTGTTTAATCGTAGTTTTTGAGTATACCATCAAAAGTGTGTGTGTGTATTTGACAAGTATATCCTCTATTAAATCTACTGGAAAATCTTCATTAATTGCTATTATGTAAATCCTATTTAATCATATTTCAAAGTCTTCTCTATTCAATGGTATGTTCAGTAATCTACGCATCATAGAACGGTAGGCAGATAATTTGTCTGATTACGGGTGAAAGGATTTGGTGTGCATTGTGCTGTCCGTGTGGGTGGGTTTATGCAAATTCGTGGTGGTTTTTTTCTCTGACTGATAGATCCAGAAAATTTATAGATTTGTTCTGTTCGTATTCTATACTAAATTTAGTTTTACGATCAACGTTGTTGATAAAGTTAATTGTCTATTTGTACCGTTGAAACAGACTAAAATCATCATATTTTACTGGTATAGATACGTATATCAGTAAATAGAATTTTTCAATAATATGTGTCTGCTAATTATATTTTCTATATCGTCCATAAAAATTTCTGTTAATTGTGGGCTTAAAGGACTATTACCGGTTTCAAGGCTAAGAAATGACCCATATTTAAACTTTTCGTTTTGCTTTTGCTTTTAATTTTTACATACTTTGGGAGTATTAAAATTTTCCTTCCCTTTTTTTTTTTGATCGCGCATTATTTACTACGAGGCGCCAAAGTCGAATCCTCGAAAATGAGACCCTCACACTGCGCTGAGATAATCTCAAAATTAGCATGTCTGAAACAGAAATTTCAAGAAGTATTTTAAAGAGGAAGGTAGTTCACATCGTAATTCACCACGTATTTCTAAGAAATTTAAAAAAAAAAAAACAAAATGGCGGCTTTGTAAAGAAAAGAGATGTAGAAATCACGTTTTTCTTCCATCTTTATTCCTTTGCCAAATTTTTTTCAGCAATTTTTCTGTAATTTTCTGGTGAATTACGGTAGACGAGATCAAAACAAAACAAATGCACCAAGAATGAAAAATCCGTCTAGTGGTTGCGGCGAATAAATCAGCGCAGTTTGAAAAAATGCTTATTTGAGTAAAACGCGTTTAAAGTTTGCGATTTTCTGCTGCCTTTTCCGTATGGATTTTTAACCAATTTTTAATGCTTCTGTGAACTTCGAAATTCGAACTGACCACGTGAGAGCAAGCCAAGACTATAACGGCGTCAAGATGCAGGTTAGTTTAATAGAAGCAGGTAGAATAGGCGGTATATAGGAGAGGGGAGAAGAGCAGCTGCCTAACCGGGGAAAACGCGCGCGCATTTAAATTGCTGCAACTCTCTTATTTTTTCAAATTTCACTACAACATTTTAGGAGGTGATTTCTGAAGGTATAAGGATTCATAAAATGTTATATAAAAGAAATTTGTTTCAAAATTCTAACCGATACTAGTCCCTTAACGGATTACCCATAGGCAATCCATCAGTCTGTTTGTAAAAATCGTTATTGAAAACGAAGTAATTTCGTTGCATGCACCTAAAAAGTGTAAAATCTTTTATTATCGGGTTGCATGTGTGAAAGTGGAGTTTCTGAGAAATTAGGTCTACTACCTCTTTCGGTGGAATGCTTGTGAATAGATTTGTGGCGTCAAAAGAAGAAGTAAATTTACAGTTTTCAGAAATTTCTAAATTCGTTATTCTATCTATTAAGTTATAAGAGTTTCTTTTTTCAATGAAAATTTAGATTTCAATTTGGTATGTTCTGAAATGAAATTAATCATATATTTGCACATTTTCCTACTAGGTCGTTTTACATGGGATACAACTAGATGAAGAGGTCTGTCTTTTATGTAGTTTTATATTATTAAAGCGTTGTTGCATAACGCCTTGGAATTATTTATAGCTAATTTTAATTGGTCTTGATATGCATGTGTAGGGTTGGTTTTTAGTTTAGTAAACGAGTTATTGTTGAAAAATTCAATGACTTTATTGATATAATCCGATTCAGAAATGACGATAATCGTGTTTCCTTTGTCAGCACAACTGAAAATGATTTTCTACTGCTTTTTGCTGAATCGATTTAACTAATCGAGTTTCTATATTCGTCTTTCCAATATTTACAATTTTCCTATTACCCTGTATTGAATTCTTTACTAAATTTTTTTAACAATGTTGTTGTGTTTGTTTAATATTAACTCTGATTCTATTGCTAGATGCTAGAGGTGTGTTTTATTCATTTCAGGTGTAATGCTTTAAATATTTGAAACTTTTAACAATTTACCGATCCTTATCTTTTATAAACAAATTTATTAACCTTCCTATACTCACGCATACGGTCTGTGAGACCGACTTATATAGTATAGTATACGTCTTTCATTTTGACGTGAGTATAGGAAGGTTAAATTCGAATAGTGACTATGTAGAGAAATAGTTTAGATGTGCATCTAAGATTTAAAAATAATGCATTTCTTTTTTTTTTTTTGATAACTTTTCATTTTTGTTGTATAGCCTAGTTTCTTAGGGGCTTAGTTTCCGAATATCCCTCGTACTTTAGTCCCAAACTGTTTAATAAGCGCGAAAATTGTTCTCCCAATCACCATTCTAGTTTCACGAACGTGTCCATTTCCCGAAATTACCGTTTTCGGATTGCCGGCGCGCCTATACGAAACAGAAACAAAACGAAGCGAAGATTACTACGTGCACGACAGTTCGTTTCTTGGAAGTTGTAATTTCGGGCCGGGTATAAGCCACGCGATCGCGCGTCAATTTCTACCCCCGCCGCGCCGTCCGTTTCTCGGCAGCTATACACAAACCTATTAAATATTCTATTTAGGAAATTATACGTCCGTTATTTCTCGAATGGAACGAAAGGTGTCTGTTTATACGACTATTTACCACGCGAGAATTGACGGCGCGTTATTCGAACGAAATATCGATCTCGCGGCGGTCGGAAAGTTATTTCCAGTGCCGGAGTGACGAACGTCGAAGAGAAACGGGGAGAGAACGCGGTTTCGCCGCGAATCCCCGATCGACATTAAAAATGGAAACTTTTTACGAGCGCCCTAAGATAAATTAGCTCGCGACTCGCCCGGAAAGGGAGGGAGGGAGAGAGAGGGACTTTACCGCTCGCGGCGCGGACATTTAGTGCGGTACTTAATCTTCGGGTCGCGCTTTAATTAAAACCAAAAGTGAAGTAATGCCGAACACACATAACAAATTATTACGGTTACTTAGTCGGGGTTTATTTCATTTTAATTGTCGCGAGACCGGGGGTTCGATAATGGGAGAGCGCCCGTTTCTTCGGAAGCGATTATTCAAAAAGGAATAATTGCAGAAATGAGTTACGATCGTCGCCGGTAACGGATCGTGAATCCGGTACGATCGTTACCGAGAAAACCGCTTTTTTCTCTTCTTAAATTAGGTATGAAGGAAACGATGATGATAAATCTGCGACGATTGTTGTTGGTGAGCGATTCCCCGACTCGAGGGAAGCATCGTGACAAATTCTTTTGCGTTGTATTATAGCTCTAACAGGCCTTTAAATACTTAAATTAATTAAATAATTAAAGTTGTTCCTAAAAAGACACTTTTTCAAAGATTTCCTGCATTAAACTTTTTCATATACTCAAAGTACTATTACAGCAACAAAAAATTGGACACTTACGATAATGTAGTTTAAATCTGGCTTTTGCCTTGTCAAATGTTATTTTATTTTTAAATCATCATTGACATATGCCATTATATTGCATTTCTTATATGATAGATCTCTACCACTAATAGGTCAATAAAACAAGGCTGGTTTGAACGATAGTTATATTTTCAGAACGTTTACAAACGTTTTCGGAATACCTTCTTCAGTGAAAATATAACTAGATAAATATATAAACAAACATTTGTTTTTTATTTGGGAACTATCAACAAAATGACTAATGACTAGGGTTTCTTGATATAGAGGATGTGTAACCAACTTTTACACATCCTTTATGCTGGATGTGTAAAATGAAGTTTTACACATTATATATGAATTTGGTAAATGGCAATTTGTTAAAATGACATTTGCATTTCTTAAGAAGGAAACCTTTGGCTAGGTTTTTAAATTTGGGTTTTCCCTAGTCCTTGAACAGAATTGTTAAGGTTTCGACAAAGATTTTTTGATATAAGGTTTTACTTAATTTGCATGTATGTTTACACATTAATTTAGTTTTTATAATTTATATATATATATATAAAAGTTGGTTACACATCCTCTATATCAAGAAATCCTAGTCATTAGTCATTTTGTTGATAGTTCCCAAATAAAAAACAAATGTTTGTTTATATATTTATCTAGTTATATTTTCACTGACGAAGGTATTCCGAAAACGTTTGTAAACGTTCTGAAAATATAACTATCGTTCAAACCAGCCTTGTTTTATTGACCTATTAGTGGTAGAGATCTATCATATAAGATAAGTATAAAAGGTCACGAAATATATATATATATACATTTTATTATATTGCATTGAAGTGCTCGTAAAAAGTGCAAGTAATTGCATTAGTTGGGCAAGAATGATCAATAAGGTGATTAGGTAATAGATTGGAAGGGTCCAAAGGCACTATTCACGACATTCAAAAGAAATGGCCACATCAAAATTGACATGAACATGACAAACGGTTGGTTTATACTGCCAAAAGATTGTCAAGATAGCCTATAAGACTTGCCCGGATTGTTGTTGCCGCAATAGTACACGGAGTTTTTTTAGTAAAATATTATCCCACGTCACCTCACAAACAAAGTCCTTCAGCGCTTCTCAGAACAAACTTTCTATTCACTACCTATGCAAAAGTCAAACTAGCTGTTCATAATAAATCGACAAATATCGAGTGACCGATAGGTCCGACACCTTTATTTAGAAAATTTATGTTTTAATGTATGTGAATCGTATCGTCCACGCTCTCTCGGCGCATTTACACATTTTATCAAATTATTTATGAGACATTATACATATCGTTTGTCCCCGGATTGACTTCACTATGGGATGTATAATTGATAAAAAATTTGGAATCTCGTTTTAATGTTTTCGAATGCCGCCTTACTTGGTACGAAAACAGTTCCAAACACATTTTTACTTTTGCAAAAACAAGACCGTCAAGACAATTGAGAAGAAAACCGCTCTATAGTGAAGTAAAGTGCCATTTTGGTCAATAATAGGGTAAAATTTAATTGAGAAACGTTGTTCAGAATACGATATCATGATCCTATGCGAACTTGGACAAATATCGAATTACTAACTGAAAGATTACCACCGCTTATTCCAGTCTTCGGAAAAAGTAGTCTAAGAAAGGGTCATATTTCTAATTTTTCATGCTTTCCTTTCCAACTTTAAGTCTGTCAGCCGCGGTGAGGATAGAGTTTCCTTCAATTCTTAGATTTAAGAGTTTTAAAATTCATTGTCTTCTTATTTTCACTATGGGTTTTCCAAGTAATTTGTGGGTATCTTAATATCAGGATTGGCTACACTAAGAATGCCCTTAATCTGAGGACGAAAATTCTGTAGCTACAATAGGCGATATTAGCAAAATTTAGGTCTTTTCATCTTGACCTTCCCGAGAGTCTAACACGTTGTTACTCCTGACTAACTTGCACGTTACGTTGTACTCGTTACTTCTGCCCGACTTCCTTTCCAACGTCAATTAGCTTTTTACATCATTCTAAAGAGAGTAAAACTCTCCACGCCGTTCACCGTCCCTTAGTAACTTTCAAGCTGGTTAGATCTCATCCAAACAATCCAGACTTAATTTACATCTTTTGCATGTTTTTCAACTTTTACTGTATTATATCTTTAACTGTCTTTTTTATACTCGAGGATGACAAAAGAAAGATGATGACAGTAAGATAACCATAATCGTCAAAATAAAAAAAAATTAAGGCACATTCGATACGTCCACACCACTCGAACCCTACCGATAATTAAATTCCAAATCGCATCGATTCATTCACGGAACTTAATCCAACGGGGATGAGGGTCGGAAAGCCGCGCGCTTCGCCCCGAAAACCTCGCGTTTCCGTCGAAATTCCAGCGCGAACGGACAGGCACAACATGCCTAACCTCGGACATTCCCCTCATATTTCCATAAGGCCGGATTTTCGTCGCATATTTGCCATTGTTGCGTGCCACCCTTCGAGTTCAGGTGTCATATTTTGTCCGAATTAGGGTCCGGAGGCGGTCTACCTGTGCGGAATTGCTGCCCGCGAATTACACGGATTCTTTCGTCCTTTCCTAAATTCGAACGCCGGTGGAGTGTTTTGTCGATTTAACGATGGTGCTTCGGAGGTTTCTATCGAGGGAAGGTAAATATCGAAGACGGGGCCAAGTAGAACAGAGGAAAACTAAGTTTGCGTGAATGGAATTTTTAAAAAATCGTTTTTTGTTTT
The DNA here is from genome assembly GCA_038088585.1 of Chrysina gloriosa. Lineage (NCBI taxonomy): Eukaryota > Metazoa > Arthropoda > Insecta > Coleoptera > Scarabaeidae > Chrysina > Chrysina gloriosa. Next base: position 10,431,259 of record CM076094.1, on the reverse strand, counting down.
TTGGCGCGAAGTTAAAGATGATGGCATCGTTGCTAGCGAAAAGTAATCACATCTTTAGCCATATGTTCAATTATGTTTACAGAAATTGCAGGCAATGTCGAAGAAGGAACTGATAAAAAGAAATTCCTAATATTGTGGCATGAGAACTGATGTGAATTTCTAATAAAATATATAAAGAAAAAGGAAATGACTTACATTACTCTTTTCTTTGACAACTTACACAGAACGCTTGTTTAAAGAAAAATTAAAGTTACTAGTAAAGTATTTTATCCAAAAAAAAATAAAGTAAAAGAAAATAGCTTACATTAATTTTTAAATTAACAATGAAAGGTAGAAAGGCTCAAGACTGAATTTAATTGTTTTTTTTTACAACTTATACAGAATACTTGTTTTTCTGTAGTTACAATATATCATATTCATATTCATATATACATGATATCATATTCTTTTTAAGTTCTCTAGATCCACAAAGTAGTCGAGTTTCTTTAAAAAAAAAAGAACTTAGAAGATATAAATCAATCTTGATTTTTTTGGTTGCGATCTAATGAAGTCGAACGTAATTATGGAATGGGGGAAAATGTTGGCCCTCTATCTACCAAATGATGGAAAAAGCTCAAGGATATTGAGAGAAAGAGGATGAGGGGTCGAAGTCATTTGTATCAATGTGAAATTAATATAAATTGGCTTTTCCTTAGACACTTTTGTCTCCTTCTTTATCGCCAGTGAATCGCTTCGCAAGATTGAAATGACCGGTATTAATCTTTCCTGTTTTAGATTTTCCAGTCTAGATCATCAAAGTACTCGTCTTCTTTTGAAACAGAAAAACAGGAAAACATAAAAGATATAAATCAAGATTGAATATGTGTGAGATCTAATTGGCCTGAAGGTAACTAGGGAACGATGAGGAAAAATTTCGACCAATTATCCTCCAAATAAAATCATATGAATATTAAGGGAAGGAAGGAATTGGGCTGAAGTCATCCATGGCATGGAAAGTTAAACAAAATGACATCTCCTTAATCTGCTCTGCTTTGCTCATTCCCTCCGGTGCATTGTGGCACAAGGCTGAAATGAGCGGTGAGATATAGGAAGTTTCTCCACATTCTCCAGATCCACTTCAACGAAAGATCTCCTCACAAAGTAATAAGGATTACAGTTGAAGTAACTGCTCGCACTAACAATAGGCATAGACGGGAGGTCGGTTTGGATCTGATGTTTCCAGTCTCGCAAGCCTAAGCTTAGCGCAAGTTGTGCCATTTAAATTTGTTGTACGCAGGCTCTTACATACCTATTACTTACTTCTTCATATAAAATAAATAAAATTATCCTTACCACGTCTTTTTTCCTTTGGATTTTTCTGAAAAGTGTGGTAATGCTAATCTGTATATATAAAAATGGATCGTGGTTTGTTCGGATGCTTAAAACTTCAAAACAACTGGACCAAATTGGATAATTTCTTCTGCGGGTGTGTTCGTAATTGCTGCGCGAAGGTTTAGGAAAGAGGAAAAGTCGACGACAAAACGAAATTTGCCGGGTCACCTAGTTTTATTTATTTTATATATTATTTTAGCCACAGTCTCCTTATTCTTATTTGTACGTACTTCTCGACATGTAAATTGAGATTAGATCGTCTACAAAGCAACGGCCTCAATAGTTTCGTCGCCTAATGCTGTCGGATTTGGAAACTTATTTATAATTGAAAGAAACAATTTTCAGTATCAAACTCTTCAAATCAAGTTTTGCGTCATTTCTGAGCTGAATGGCTAGGATATCCTTCCCTCCCCCATCTTAAGTCTCGTTCAGCTCGGCCCCCTTTTCTATTCTAACTCCGTTTTAAAATAATAAACACATAATCAACAACCAGGATTACAAACAGGAAAGTAAAATTGCAATGTTTGCTGGTTGATGCTAATAAAATCTTCAGGATCCTTCGATTGCTCCCGGTGACACATCGTTAGTAACGAAGTAAGCAATCATCAATATTGTCTGGAATGTATTGGTTGAAGAAACTTACATCTACTGAGGAACAATTTGATGGTACACCAATCAATGTTTCGGCAGTTCTTGATTTATAACATCCTCCCTTCTCCCCCATCTACTTCTTCATATCAAAATAAGTAGGAAACGACTAAAAACACGCCCGTTGCATTTTTCTCTACAACGTACAAAGGCTAACCGTTCCCAGAACGCAAGTAGAAATTTATTTTCCCCTCGATTTTCGCCTAAAAGCCTTTCATTAATTAATACCCCTGGCCATCCGCAGCGTCAGCCGATGTCGTCGAAAACCATAAGTCGCGTTTTCCAGTACACAATAAAAGGATCCTCTCGAACCCAGCGACGCGCCGGTTAGAGCCGTACGTACTACGTACGCGCCGTTGTCCATAAATTCGAACTATAAAATTCGAATGAATAACTGCCCGCGCCGGTCGACAACAACCGGGGCGAATATGCATCGTAAAAACAATAAATTAATTCGGGAGCGCATCCCAGTTATAAAACGCAGCGGCCATTATATATCACCGACGACTCCCGCGCGCAAATTGGATTATGGGCCACCTATAAATATGAAAGCCGTCGTCCTTGCTTACGGGCTGGCTGGCCCCGTTTCGGACCCTCGAAAAGCACACAGCTTTCAAGTTCCCTCTCTCTCACCGACGGTGGCAGCGTTCGAGGGAATAATATTCGAACATGTCAGGGACTTGAGCCCGGATAATAGTTTTAATGCCAAGTAGTAAAATGCGCGCTAAACGGACGAAATGGTATCGGAATTCGTTTGCATCGCGAAGAAGAGCTTTGAGGTCAAAGTTCTGTGTGATAGCCAATATGATTTTCTTGGGCATAAAATCTCATGAGTTTCTGACAATGTATCATATCAGCAAACAATTATTTTATGAAATCCAGTGACACGTGCTTCGCCAGCTAGCCGAGACTAGCATCTTCAAACCGAACCTAACCACAATTCTTAAAATCACTTAGAATTTCCGGCGAGTTCTTGAGCAAGCGAAGAAGATCATCGCAACGTTCGGCGGATGAAGAGTGGAAGTGCCGTGCGATACCGGATATGATCTTTTTGGTAAATCTGGGCATGAAATGATTTTATCGCGATGTATAAAATCGATAAACTCCTCACCAAACAATTATCTTATTAAATCCGATGCTAGCAACGAGGCTAGCATCTTCAAATCATACCTAACCACAGTTCTTGCAATCATTACGAATTTCCGATAAGTTCTTGAGGAAGCGAAGGAAATTATCGCGAAGTTAGACTCGTAAATAGGAATTAGAAGTAAAATTGAGGACATTATTGCAAGAAGGACGCAGCTCCAAAAGAGGTTGGTACAGTTCTGCAGTCGTTCCGGCCAAACATCAAAGCAGTTCCAATCAATGTCAGAATTCTGATGGCATCGATCGACATGTTCCCAAAGGTTGATAATTTTTTTGAATTTCCGGGTTAAGGATCTTGCCTTGTTCGTGAATCTATTGTTTATTTTTTACGACTATATGCAATAGTGGGAAGATATCACTCTTCAGTAATTCATGCTTATCTGCTGAAGAACAAAAATATGAGACGCCATCCTCGCGCGAGACAGCAGTTCCCTATTCCTGCGAGATTCCCTCGCAAGAACGAATCGTAACTTAAGATTTGAGGCGGAATTGCCCGTCTCCTCGCGCCGACATAATTCCATCCCGGACGTCTAATAGTGAAAAATCTCATTGCGCTCGGCGAAACGGCGCTGTGGGGACGGCGGATTCCCTTCATGCATACTTCACGATCCGATTTTACTAAAACAGGATACAACCGGCGCAATGCGAGCCCATTCGCCCCCGCTGTCCAAAATGACAAAACCCGACATAAAATTCAGTTCCATCCTCGCTCCGTCGTAATCAATTATTAATGCAGGTTTTACACCCAGGTCGCATACATATCGCCGTAATCCACAATGCGGAAGGGGCGAGGGGCGAGGGGATGAAATTTAGAACCTGAAACTTTTACGAAATTCGAATATACATATTTCGCGGTAGGACGCGTTTCGTTATTAATTTCGTTAACCCTCTTCAGGATCTACATGCGCCTCCCTCCTCCCCGATAAAATTGGATCCGGGGACAAATTGAAAAATCAGGCCGTGAACAATTCTCCGTTAAGTAAATCGAGCTTCGGGACCCCGGTCACGGTAATCTAAAGCGGTTCCGCTTAGTTGACCGAGTCGATGGGAAATCGATCGTCGACGCGAACGTCCGCTCTGCTCTCCTACTAATTCGAATTATCTTTAAGTCTGGCCCGAGTCTGTTCGGTCCTCCGCAACTAACCAATTTCGAATCAGCGATGCATATACGCCCGGATAACGCAAACTAATCTCGCCGTGAATGGTAGAAGTTAAGCGCGACGCTTCTAACGATGAATTCTGGCGTTCGTCCTCGTCCTCGTCCTCGTCGTCGAAATTTCGAAATCGGGAACGAATTAATTACGGATATTGTTCGAGTTGAACCGTGGAGGATCGAATTCGAAACTACCACCAAAGTGGAAATGATCATTTTTCTCCTCGTATAAAAGAGGGGAGAATATTTTGTTGCGTTAATAGTCAAAATGTGAAGAAACAGATTCTTCTTCAGTTTCTCTGTCACGGCGTCGGAATGCCTTGTTTGATCCTTCCATCCATCGCCTCTATTTCTCTCGATCGCTGGCCGTCGCTTTCATTCTCACAAATTGTTTTTCCTCTTCCCCTTCCCAACTCTGCTATTTGTTGCGTCCCAGCCTCCTTCGGTCTATCTCTCCTCCTCCCCATTCTGGTCTTTGGCATCACCATCCTCCTCAGCAATCGGTTATTGTCCATTGCTGCGACAAAGATTGACAACGCTAACAATAGCGATGGTAGTCCTTTGATATTGAATATTTATAGATCGCCGGTTGGTGACTTCAATTTTTTCATAAAATTTATTGGAGAGTTCTCTCGTAATTGCTGGGTTTGCAAACTGAATTTCTGGGATTGCCACACACTTCTGGACTGCTTAGCTTCATTCCGTTTGACGTGGACGGTCACAGATGCTACGCGTGGAAAAAACAATGTATTGGCAACGTATTTCTTAATTTTAATCGGGCAAATGTGACTGAAACCTTCTCAGATCGTCGCAGTAGGTCCGTATACCGCAATATGTATATATTTATCTAAAACAAAAATTCTGCGACCTATAACAGAAATAGGTGAAGTTCATTCCTACATATAACACAGTTAATAAACCAAACTGTTACAGCATACTTTGACTCGAATGAAGTAAATGATTTTTTTATAAACAATCCAAGAAATATGGTAGAAAACATAACTAGTGGAAGTAATGATATGGACATTAGTCAAAATTAATTGCAAGGGATGCTCTCTTTCAGTAAAGCCGGTCAGCCCAATCGAAGTGCGACGCACAATAATCTCTATCAAACCGACTATAATAATAAAGATATTTAATTATTAACCCCTTGCACTATTTTCACGAGTCTGACTCGTGATGAAAATTTTAGGCCAAACTTGAATATCACGAGTCAGGCTCGTTGTTCAATTTCACGGCAAACGTGGATATCACGAGTCAGGCTCGTAATCGACATTTCGGGCCAAACATGAATATCACGAGCCGTGCTCGTGGTCTTCATCTCGGGCCACCAGGAACGCCTGAATGAGGTCTTATCTCTTCTTTCCTTTTCTTGAATGATTGGGTATTTTATCTTGTATCTTGTTGTCTTTTGATTTTTACAAGAGCACCACCGCGTGAAGTCAACACGAGCACGCCTATCTCGCACTCATTGTCAGTCGTAAGAATGGTCGTAAGATGTGTTCAAAGTTCCGACACTCAGTCTTCGCCGCTTCGACTCTTTTCGGGACCACTCAGGCGCCCGAGTTTGGCACGGCTGATTGTGAATTTCGGCGTAGTGCAAGGGGTTAAAGGTATAAAAGATTTCTTAGTGATACCACTAACGCAATTAACTAACTAATTAATCGATCTATAAAAGATAGAGTTTTTGCTGATGTTTTAAAGCTGGTTCTTGTTATCTCTACCTTTAAAAAGGGAGATTCAAAAGATATCTCTAATTTCAAGCCAATATCACTACTACCGATAGTATCAAACATTTTTGAAAAAATTTTGAAGATAAGAATCTATAAGTATTTTTAAGAAAATAATTTATTTTGTGAGCATCAATACGGGTTTAGGCAAAATATGGGCAACAAAACAGCAGTTTCTAATTTTTGCTAAATAAATTATTATTATTATTATTATCATCAATTCCATTGTATACAAAGCCTTACGTTATCCGTACCTTACAGATATCCTTCAAAAATTATGTTCCTAAACTCAAACTTATGTATTCTTTGTAATTGTAACGTTCTCAAGTATCGCTTGAAACTAGTTTTCTAATTGTTACACGTTGTTGCTCGATGTATCTCAGATGTCTCAGGTATGCCAGTGATTATCTCTGTTCATCAGATGGAACCACTAGTATGGTGAAATCATTCAAGGTGAACTGTTGTCGTATCTATTTGTGGAAATTGCTTAGTTAATCGAAATACCGTACTGAAGAGTAGTAAGAAGGATGAAACTAGTCTACGGTTACACTGTACGATTAATAAAGCACGATTTTTCCTACGCAACAATTTCTGGAACATGCAATGTTGGCTACAGGACAGTCGTTGCACAACTTTCTGTGGAATTTGCCTAACAAATGAACTTCAGTGTAGGTCATTCATTGGAGAGTTGTTACATTTTTTCTTTTCTAAGCGAGTATCTCGATTTCGCTCCTTACAATCGTTGCTTTCAATTAATCTTCGATAATTAATTCTATACGACATCTATACGTTATGGGTTAATTATCGATTTCCATCCTCACGGATAGAGGGAGCCTTGATGCCTGTTTTGGGGAAAAACTTTCTATTGCTATTTGCTTTCCGACTATTCAATAATTATTAAAGACTCATCAACTCTCATGGTTGCTTGTTCTTCTTTTCTGGTTTTCCCTATAAATGTTACTTTAATACCGCAGCCATTTCTCGCCCGGGTTATTTGACTAACTTCATGGATTCCTGTTTATCCTGGGCTTGGCAGCGTAAGTGTGAAACAGGTAGCGCCTTCATAGACAGCTCTTGGAGTTTATTTAACCCATTCTTTCGTCGACTAGCTGGCTGTAACCCTGAGTGATAGCAAACTTCCTTCCTGGGGCGAAATTGGTAAGCTTTTATGTTGCGGCCTTAAAATTGAAAACATTGCTTTTTACTTTCTATTGCTATTTGCTTTCCGACTATTCAATAATTATTAAAGACTCGTCAACTCTCATGGTTGCTTGTTTTTTTTCTTTGTTTTCCCTATAAATGTTACTTTAATACCGCAAACAATTTCTCACCCGGGTTATTTGACTAACTTCAAGGATTCCTATTTATCCTGGGCTTGGCAGGGTAAGTGTGAAACTCTTTCGTCGATCAGCTGGCTGTAAGAGCAAACTTCCTTCCTGGGGCGAAATTGGTAAGTTTTATGTTGCGGCCTTAAAATTGAGTCTTCGGTAATTACATACGGTGGCGTCAATACACGACGTAACAGAGTAATGTAGATTTCTACTTTTCTATTCTTTTCAATCTTATGCATTTAAAAATTTCGATACCTATGAGTAATATGACCTTTACCGTTTCCAACGAGATTCGTCTCGTCGTCAACGGTGAGTCACGTAATCGCGGTACACGCACGAATTCCATCCCGACGTTAGCTCGCCTAAAGATCTAGTATCAAGGGCGTCATCCCCTTATACGTACAGAACCGATACGATTTCTTCGACCTGTCGGCTTGTCCTTGCGTAGATCAAATTCTTTTAAAAAGTGTGTCTCGAGGAAACTCGAGCTACTTACAGAAACTTGTCGTTTCCTCACAGTTCAACATCACTTTCTAAAATCTGTTTGGAAAAAACTCTACTCCACTCTACTTGCGAAAAAATTAGCTGGATTTCAGCCATGCTAATCATTTTTGGAAAACTCTCTAGAAATTTCGCCCGGAATTGCCGCCGTTCCATAATTAATCGCGCCATCTCTCCCGTAAATTGAATCGCACATATATTTACTTAGGCGATTGCTCACCGGCCATTGGTCCAGCCGTCTCGTCAATTTGCTATGAATATAATTACAATTAGGCGAGATTTACTGGCGGATTACGGCTCACCCGGAACCGGTGATTATTGCAGGTATTGCAAATCATCCAAATACTAAGCTATTGTCACGTGGTCGGCGACAATTTGATGAATAGATAATGAGCGGTGTGCGGACGCAATTTAGGTAGAATAGTACGCGCGGGAACCTATTTATCATTTGAAGATATATTGTAATAAGGTATCATTATAATAATAATAGTAATAATAATAATAATAATAATTACATCAAAGATCGAAGTTTGATCTCGTTACCGTAAACTGAACGTATCGATTAAGGATGGAACGAAAAACTACATCGGACAACCCGATCGACCTGAAACAGGAAATCATAGTAACGTTTTCCTGGAATATTGACTGTGATGATCCCTCACGCATAATGCTAACTCTAAAAATCTGAAGTCGTTCTATTTTGTTACGCAGTGTTTATTCCTGAAGATGTTCTGCTCTCGATATTTAACGGTGAAATAAACTTACACTTACAGAAGGAAGGTGTCCAAGGAGAAACAAAGGGGGACAACAAAAAAGTCGAACTAACGTCAAACTATGAGATAACAATTCGATTCAACGGTCGGCTAAATGCCTCAAATTGTTGTTCCGTTCGTTCCTAAACCGCCAAACGACCGCCGAATTATCTACGCGTTTGCCGCATCTTCAATCATCCGTCGAAACCGACGCGTTAATAACTTCCAGCGATCGACCTGGAGCAAATCTACCTATATACGTACGATTTTAATCAACTCTTAATAAATAATCGATGCGGAATTTACTAATAAAGCCGCAGAATCCATATTGCGCGATGAGTCGATGCACCGCAAAGATGGACGATAATAAGGGGTGAGCGTATATCGACGCGAGTGCGATGGAAAATCTGTTCTGCGTAGATATTGAGAAAGTAGGTCGCTTTTTCGTTTCAGTATAAGACCGTCTTGTGTAAGACTGGCGCAGGAGAAACTTACAAAACGAACAGGGAACATAAACTTAACAAGACAGGTTTGAGATGAGTGAAGGTCAAGTATCAAAACAAAATCGTCGTATTGGAAATGATAAACTGAAAAGGGAATTGAAAGTTACTGTAAATCGGTTGAGTCTTGAAGTTTGAAAGAAGTAAACGTTTCAAGCCGAAACAGGAACAAATTAAAACCAAGTAAATTCTGTACAACAGCCCGCAAATTTATAGCATCCTAATATTTTCTCGAGTAGACAAAATTTATTGAATATTTTGTCGTTTGTTGAGTAGGAAAGTCAAACTCCACACAACTTTAAAATGTTGAGTACAGTACCATTAACAATGTTCTACAGTTAACTTTATGGAATCATTAATAAATTCTGATAAAGTAGATTTCTGACGTCTGACATACTTTATATGGAAATTTGACAGAATCTTAAGTTTGACATCGTTGCTTTGTAGTAAATTTTGACAGAGCTTTACGTTTTGACAATGACGTTGACGTTTGAGGTTAGATTTTGTGTAGAATGTGGTATTTTAAATTGATTTCGTAGCGAAATTTAGCAGAATTTCAAATGTTGTTCTTAACGTTGACGTTTTAGACTAAAATTAAAGTTCCGACGATTAATATTGACATTTCGTAGTCAAATTGGACATAACTTCGAATACTAACATTGATATTGATGCTGCAGGTTTTGATTCTCAAAATATGACATCTGACATTGACATTTCGTAGGGAAATTTGACAGAATCTTAAGTTTGACACCATTGTTTCCTAGTAAATTTTGACAGAGCTTCACGATTTTGACCATGACGTTGAAGTTTGAAGGTAAATTTTGTGTAGAATGTGGTGTTTAAATTAATTTTTAACGTTTAGCGTTAACATTTCATAGCGAAATTTAGCAGAACTTCAAATGTTGTTGTTTCAGATCAATATTCAGTGAAGTTTCGGCGTTTTACATTGACATTTTGTAGTCAAATTAGATGGAACTTCAAATACTAATCTTAGCATCGATGTATTGGGTGTAAATTTAGCAAAATTTGACATTTGACACTGAGATTTTGGAAGAAAATTGATGAATTAAAAGGAAACATTGGGTTTGCAATAAATTCGATTTTATAATGTTTGTACATATGAGAATTCAATTAAGAAATTCTCCCAATATGTACTTAAAAAATGCGCATGTTTGCAGCTAGTCAATTCTTACATATCGGGAGAATTTCTTAATTGAATTCTCATACACACAAACATCAAACGTACTAGCATATATAGTGCTCATATGGAAATGAAAACTACTTCTCACAAAGTCGCACTGAATAGCGGTAAAACCGGGAAGCGCGTCTTAGAATGGTGAAAGTACTTTTCTAATTACTCGTTTTTATAACGTTCTTTTGTCTGTTTTCTTGTATATATCGTTTTTAAAATATAGCTATTAACACTGGAGTTGTTGTTTGATTGACCTGAAAGTGGTAGAAAGGATATTTAAAATGATTGTTTCTTATACAAATTACCCAATAATTAATTGATAGCGATTGCAAGGACTGTGATTAGTACTATTACTAGTGCGATAATACATCGCTAAACTCCACACTACACAAGTGCTTAATTAGATCCAGTGACACGTGTTTCGCTAGAAACGTGGCTAGCTAGTAAACCGTAGCTTACCGAATGAATCGTAATTTCTTAAATTCTATTTATGCAAACTAAACTTCCCCCCTCTACAACTCAATGCCATATTTTTTTACCTAGTGGATTGAAAATTATTCCTATTAGCGTCACAGACACGTCATCTCAATACTCGTAAACACGTTCCCTTCTTCCTACGATTTTTATACTCACAAGTAACAAATTAGCGTGGAAAATACAAACCAACTCACCAAAAATCGAAAAACAACGACGGATGCACGGGACAGTCGTCTTTATTTAACAGAGTAGTGTTTCTACTTATGTATAGACATAGTTCTCGCGGTGAATTTACGCATTTTATCAATTCTTTTTCGTAATATTTGTGTGTTCCTCCTTTTTTGTCTCTCAGAGCTTTTTGGAAGCCTATTGTTGGGCTAGAAAGCTGAACATTGGCATGCATATTGTAAAACGCCTAGGTCAAATCCTAACGTAGCCGGATTTTTGATTTTTGGCCTGTGGGCGGAGAATTAAGACGAGAAATTCAATTTTTTAACATTTTAGCTTATATTTTCTTTTTCTTCCTGCCTGGCAGGGCCATGCTTAACAGCTAGCATACATATAAACTCTGTTTTGTCGCGAGCCTTTTTCTGAACTTCGATTTCACTTGGGTTCGGCTTCTAATTAAATTTGACTTATAATTGGACTCGTGGTTTGAACTGGGTGCGGCTTCTTACAGGATTCCCGATTCCAGTGAGATTCGATTTTCATTGGGTTCGTGGTTTCAATTGGGTTCCATTTTTCATTGGATTCTTGATTCCAATTGGGTTAGATTCTTCATTGGATTTGCGGTTCCAATAGGATTTTGCTTCCTATTGGACACCCGTTGGAATCCGTAGCTCCAATTAGGTTCGACTTTGTATTGGATTCTACTAGTTCTAATCTTATATGATAGAGATCTACCACTAATAGGTCAATAAAACAAGGCTGGTTTGAACGATAGTTATATTTTCAGAACGTTTACAAACGTTTTCCGGAACACCTTCGTCAGTGAAAATATAACTACATAAAATTTTATCTAGTTATATTTTCACTGACGAAGGTGTTCCGAAAACGTTTGTAAACGTTCTGAAAATATAAGTATCGTTCAAACCAGCCTTGTTTTATTGACCTATTAGTGGTAGATCTCTATCATATAAGATAAGTATAAAAGGTCACGAAATATACATATATATATATATATACATTTACTAGTTCTAATTGAATAGGCGGTTCTAGTTGGATTCGTGGTTCTAACTAGATTGGCGGTTGTAATTAGATTAGTCTTTCTAATTGGATTCGTGGTTCTGATTAGATTCATATTTCCAATTGGATTCTGCTTCTTGTTAAATTCAGCTCCTGATTGGGTCCTAGTTGGGTTCGTGGTTATAGTTCGCTTCTTCTGGTTGTCGCTCGAATACTAGGTGGGTGCCATTATAGGATTCTTCCAAGATGGTTGTTCACTAATAAGAAATGCGGGTGGTTAAACATGATACTGTATTCGGGGTACAAAATACATAACACAACATCTAGCTCTTAGATATATGCGATACGATAAGCTCAAGTTAGGATGGACGCTAAGGAGACCTACGGGCGCAGACCTAGGCGACTTCGTTCCACTTCAACTTCATGGTTCAAGCAGACTCTATGAGCTTGACTACCTTTTGCTGGCGGAGAAGCCCCTTTTATTTCGGCCGGGATGGGCGCGAGAGATGATGCCTTTTGGTCGCAGCTTCTCAAGTTCTTAAGGGAGCACAGACTGGAGAAGCGGGCGAGGGGGTAGTGCAAAGCGGCATAGAACTAAATGTGCTGCGCTACACATCGCAACGATAACGTGCCACATGGACTTTGAATCGCGTAGCAATTGCGCGTCTGCACTGTCCTATATATGTTTTATCACATTCGCTACACTCAATCTTAAAAATTCCCAATCCTTGTTCCAAAATCTGTGTTATCTTTCGCGTTTTCTAACTATTTAACAAGCAACGTATTTACGTGTGCAGAGACGCATCGGGGAGTAAATCGAACTGTAACCCCTCTAATTTAGCATTCCATCGGGTAACTTGTTCCGCAGCCCGTACTACCTACTACGTTGCGATGCGTTTCGGGTACCGCGCGTCGGTGTGACGTCTATGCATCATTCAGCGTCGACCATTAAACAACCCCGGTCTCCAGAGTCAAACACGGACACGGTAGTGTTAAACTAATGGCGATGCGTTGTCTCCCGGCGTTCGGCGGCCCCTTCCCTATAAAAGCAGACGTTACCTGCGCGCCCAGAGCCAACCGCTTCGGTTCTCCGTTTCCTCTCTACCGGATATCTGATTTCCATGTCCCTGACGGTCACGAGGAGACAGCTTTTCCCGCACGGTTTCCGTATAGCTGCCACTTTTACTGAATTATAGATGTTGATCTGTATTTACGGCCGGCCTTTTCAAGGAGGAGGCGGGTGGAGGAGAGCGCGGGCCATTGTCGTTGCTTCCCCGACACGTTCACGTTTACATCGTACATCTAGTTCGCAATATTACCATGGGAATCGCCGAGGACGACGCTAATTTCGAGAGAGGAAAAAGGAATTTTAAACGGGGCGCTTCGCTGCTAAATCGTATTAATTTTTAAGGGGGCGCTTCTTGCGGTGAGCATTAAAAAATTACGGAAGGCGCCGGTTTTCCCCGTCCACTCGCTTCGAGTTCGAGTGGGCCGATAAACTTGATGATATCAGCTGCAACGCGAAATTTTCCCCGAAAGTTTCTGTAAGCTTCGCGAAACCATTAACGTCTTCGGTAATATTTCATGCGAATTTATGCGTTTGGGGCGAGCTCAGCGAATGGTAGAAAAATATTTCTTAATTCTTGCGTTCGGCTTGAATTTTCGGTAAAGAGCGTTCATACGAAGGATAATATCAGGACGTTGCTTTCCGGGATCGTATCGGAGGGTGAACACCCTCGATCAGAATCTAGCGTATTACGCGAAAATGTCTTCCCTCGCCGCCGATATAAGCATCAATTTAATTAACTGCACCCCCTTCGGATGCCTAATAAGTTCATATTAAGCGAAGCATAATTTTAATTTGGCGCAAGGACTCCTCCCTGAGTGGTCTGAGGAAATTTTGCCGAGGTTAGCATACACCTCTACGCTCTACTATGTACGCGTTTAGTCGAGGTAGGGCAGGTATTACGCGCGAAGGGTAAAGGAAGGGTTGGTGAAAACGCAAGTTTTCGCGTCTAGGGACGAGATAACATCACCCTCGAAATTTCTCGTTACGATGATGCGATCTAGATAGTCGCTCTTTCGTCGTTAAGCCGCATAAAGTGCATTTCCATTTAGCATGATCTTTTTGATTTCGATTGGGTTAGGATTCGGAAGAAAATTGAAATTCCCTCGTTAAAGTGCTTTGATACTCCGAAAGGTGGCGTCCAAAACGACCAAGTTCTTCTACGAAAGACTATCAACTGCCAACTATACTATGCATACGCTTGTATGTGCAAAGATAAATGCCATGCATTTATAATAATGGGAGCAGTACAAATTGCATTTAAATGTGATTTTGTACTGTAATCCTTAATGCCCTTCAAATTACTGACAACTATTTAAAGCATTAGTAAATCCGCGATCCTACGAGAGTCTACGGTAAAGTAGATAACTCTGTTCCGTTATTTTAACATTTTCCATACTACTTCGTTTGCATTATTACTTTAATTCCGTATAACTATTGTGCACGTGTACGCGCAGGGATTATTCGACCGCTGCGTGTACGTTGTAATACGTTGTCTCTGAGTTTGCACTTTCTTTCGAGTATCGGCGTAGGATGACTGGATATGATTTCAATGTAGTTCGTCGTGCATAAAATTAAAGAATGTTAGGTCCCTGTACAATCTCAGAGAAAAGAATGCGATAAACGAAACGTGACACAGACATACGTAAAGTCTTGAAGAGCAAAACCAAGGAGTCACACAAACAGATCGAATTAACGAGACCAAGTTCCTCCTAAGCTTCCCTTTTCACGCGGACGTTTCGGATTCATCGCATCGGGCGACCGACGACGGCTGCGATTTTAACCGGTTAAATGCGCGCAGGGGCTTTTGAAGAGGACACGACCTGGTCGCGACGAACAATCGACTCCCTAATCCGGTAACCCACCCGATAGAAAGTGTCTATTAAAATTTTCCGACCGTGTGTGTATGTTCACGACGACGACGCGCCGACGCGATTATAAAAGTAAATTCGACACGCTCCTAATCCGAAAGGGGCGGCCGAAACCGGCGATTCGGTCGTGGAATCGCTTCGTCAGCTTAGCAGTAGCCCCGGCGAGAAATACGTCGGACGAGCGCGCGAGAACGGATTTATGTTTGTATTGAAAGCGCGTTCGATCCGGGTAGGGTTGGCGGCGGTCGCCCGAGGGTGATTTGGAGAGTAGTAAAGGGTCGGGTGTGATTTCCTCCTTCCCGTTTTTTTTTTTGGTGTTTTGTTTAGAGCTGTTTCGGAGTAATGCGATGATGCTAGCAGTTTTAGTCGGATGAGATTTATTCGCATTGTTTTGAATGTTGGGGGAGGTACCGAAGAGGACGTTATGGTTTTTGGAAATTGCAGTACTTCTTCGGGCGGTGTTGAAAATTTCCTCTTGTGATAGTTAGGACTTGGGAAAGGGCAGAAGAAACTTAAAAAGAAGCAGATTAGGTAATTCCTGGGATATAGCAATCGTCAACAATTACATCACTCTTCTTCCTCTTGTTTAATTCTAAAAGCTCTGCCTGTGTGTTGTAAAAAGGGAAGACAACGTATTGGCTGCTGGGAAGACAGTCCGCTCTGTCAACTTACAATAAAACATAAACAGACTAGCTGTTAAGCCTGCCCCTGCCAGACAGGAAGAAAAAGAAAATATATGCTAAAATGTTAAAAAATGGAATTTTGCCACGCCCTTTTTCGTCTTAATTCTCCGCCCACAGGCCAAAAATCAAAAATCCGGCTACGTTACGATTTGGCCTAGGCATTTCACTATATCCAGGCCAGTTTTCAGCTTTGTAGCCCATCAGTGGGCTTAAAAGCTTTGGATAAACAAAAAAGAGGAACACACAAATGAGGAATTATATACATATAGATATTAAAGCCTCTGTGAACTTATGGAATCCAGCTATCTTAAAATCATCCAAAAAATTGAAAATAAAGTATTAAGAAACGTTGCTAATGCTCCCTGGTACTTCAGAAATAATGACTTCCATGGGGACTTGAAAATGGACACTGTTAATGAGGCCATCCAAAAACTCGCCAGGAATTACGAGCCACGACTTCTTCAACACGTCAAAGTCGAAGCCATCCAGCTCCTTGACAATACCGAAGTAGTCAGAAGACTCAAGAGATAGAAGCCTTTTGAGTTGGTTAAGTGATAGTGGAAAGCAGAGTATAGCGATGATACACGGCGATGCTAGTGTAATTAAAAGTTAGAAGCTAAGGGATACTAATGAGTTGTCCTTAGTTCCTGTAGTACTAATTTAGGTTAAAGATAATTTGTTTATCGATCTATCTTTGATCAGATTGGAAAGCTTTACTAACATCTTCGTTAGGTGACTGACGTTCCAGAGACACCACTCATCAACATCAAATCTTTCTTGGTCCTATCATAAACAAGAATCGACCAGAAGATCTCCCAAAATGCAAGTCCCAAAAATCTGCTTGCCAAAGAACCAATTGACACTCCCCAGGCGAACAAAATCAACACTTTCGGCTTCCCAAAATTCACAAAAATCAATTAGAACTTTCTTCTATCGAAAATCTAAAAGAATGAGTAAGAAGATATCGCGACAACGGCCGAAGGAGGCCCTGAAGGACCTGTGAAAGTTGTATATTTATATATACCCTGAAATCTTGGCTATCAAAAAGCCGATCTGTATCATCAAATTGACAAGATGCCAATATTCAAAACCAAAATCCCCAGAAACGCGAGAATTTGCAGAAATCAATCTCGAGCGTCCCTGAAAACGCAAATTCCATCTCTGACAAACGTCTATTTCCTCTTTCCCGCTTATTACCTACATATTCGTTATCGCGAAATCGTCCTATTCGGATGCCGGATCACCGGTCATAAAGATCCCGCGGACAATAGCGGCACCGCGATAACGATCGTGTGTCGTTCGACGGCCGCAGCGCGGTCGAGTTCCCTCCTAGTGTGTGTGTATGTGTGTGTAGGCGCATTCTTCGCCCAACTCATTGTTCTGTCGTCGCAACAGCTCGTTAATCATTTGAGCGGCGTTCGCGGCCGCAAACTACCGTGTCCTAGCTAAGTACGCGCGCGTCCTGTAAATAATCCGGGCTTCGGAGGCGCGTTGCTCGTACTTTATAAATCGGCATAAACGCGGTTAAAGCGCACTCGGCGTAATAATTCACGTATACGGCGATGGTTGGCGGCGATAGAGACCGCGGGCTAGGCCATTAAATCGATGGGAGCTGCGTGCGGAATTGATTTAAGTCCGGCAGAGTACGTATTTACGTGTAGGTACGAAGATGAGAGACGATCGCGTTGCGAAGTAGTTATGTCTTTGCGATGTAATGCGCGGTTTGACGTTCTTCGTCGAGTTTAGATGAGTATTTATTCGTCACTGGTTGGTGGTAAAATTGTTAAGTGGAGTATCGTGGGGGAATATCTGTTGAAATCACATCACGTCCCTCGAGAAAAAATGCTAAAAACCGATTCAAGCTTACACCAAATTTTCTTTAGCGGAAGCTCTGGTTGTACAACGTTAGGACTTAAATTTAAAGTTGGAAAAGAGCCAACTCATCCTTGGCTGCAATCCCAATAGCCTTTCCATCTTTAAATTTAAGTTTATACCAAAATATCAGACAAATTAATTGGTGTTATCCAAGCATAAGCTCTTAGAGGCTAACCAGAGCTTCTTCACCAAAACGCTCGAAAGGAATCGGTATTCTCAGATTTCAATTTCCTCACAAAATCCTCAGTTGGAACGTAAATTGCTAAAGTCGAACTTCTACCCTCAAGGAATAACTTTTTTAAATCAACCGAAAGCTCCACAACGCAAGGTCCTGAAGATGAACAACCAACTTCCTCGAAATTCTAATTGAATTTTAACAGTTGCTACGTGGAGTATTAGTCCGTTTTTCGAAATAGTCTAATTGTAAGCGAAATTGTCATTTCGAGGAAATTTTAGTCAAATACGAAGTGTTCCTCCCCGCACAGTTCTTCCTCATTTTCTCTTCACCTTCAGTGCCCTCTCCTCGCCTACGATAACAGCTTTCCTCCGAATTCTGCTCCCTCGATATTTTGTATATCTTTCTTCAAATTTGTATGGTTTGTCAAATTCTTCATCTTTACCTTTTCCTTATATGGTCTTATCCGTGTTATCAGCTGTTATTTCCCTTCTTAACGCTGTTTTCCTGTCCATTCTTCTATTTCGTGAAATATTTGGTTAACAGAATATATTATCACCAACAAATTTCGGTCAAAGAAATGGCCTTGTAATACGTAGTAAACAGATACATCAATTTCTTCACAATTTCGTAATTATACCACAGATTGAGTTGTAACTCTATAAAGCAAAAGAGGATGGCATGATGGGGAGATTTGTTCTGCAGCGAATCAAACAAGTTGTTTCAAAATGGAAGAAACAGCAGAATGATTTTGGCTCTGAGATTAGGAGGTTGACTTCGGAATCAGACCGATTTTATAAAACTCCTGAAATTACTACGAAATTTGGCCACTAACTTATTCACAGCTCTTTAAGGCAATGGAAAATGGGAATATGGAGGGGCACTTGCCCCATACGAAACGTAGGAAGCTTTCGATATATGAAGAAACAGCAGCAGAACTTTGGCTCTGAAACTAGGGGGTCAACTACGGAATCGGGTCGATGTTGTTAGCACAATTTATGAAAGTCCTTAAATTACTACAGAATCCCGTCATATATTGGTTTATAGCTCTCTAAGGCAATGGAAGATGGTAATATGGAAAGAATACTTGTTCAAAAAGAAACGTAGGAAGTTTCCGATATATGAAGAAATGGCAGGAGGTCTTAGGCTGTTAGATTAGGAGGTTACCTTCGGAGTTAGGGTGATTTTCTTTGCAAAATTGATAAAACCCCATTAAATTACCATTAAAATGGCCACCACCTGGTTTACAGCTCCTTAGGGCAATGAAAGATGGTAATATGGAGAGAACATTTATCCAAGAGAAAACGTAGGGGGCTTTTCATATATGAGGAAACGGCAGAAACACTTTGTCTCTGAGATTAGGAGGTTACGTTCGGCATCAGATTGATTCTGTTTGCAAAAATTTATAAAATTGATTAAACTACTACAAAACTTTACCACCAACTGGTTTACAGCTCCTTAAAGCAATAGAAGTTGGCAATATGGAGAGAACACTTGTCCGAAGGGAACGTAGGAAGTTTTCGACATAGGAAGAAACGGCAGGAGGACTTTGGGTCTGAGTTTAAGAGGTCAATTTCGCAATCAGAACGATCTTATTTGCAAAAATTTATGAAACTTATTAAATTACTACAAAATCTCGTCAGCTATTAGTTTACAGATCTTTAGAGCAAAGGAGGATGGTAGTATGGGGGAATACTTGTCCAATAAGAAAGGGAGGAAGTTCCCGACATGAAGAAATAGCCGGAGGACTTTGGCTGTCAGATTAGGGGATAACTACGGTATCAGACAGATTGTGTTTGCAAAAGTTTACAGCTCTCTAAGGCAATGAAAGTTCGCAATATGGAAAGGTTACTTGTTCAAAAGGAAACGTAGGAAATTTCCGATAAATGAAGAAAGCAGCAGGAAGACTTTGGGTCTGAGACCAGGGGATCAACTTCGAAATCAGACCGATTTTGTTTGCAAAATTTATAAAGCTCCTTAAATTACTACGAAATCTCGTCACCAACTGTTTTACAGCTCTCTAAGGCAACAAAGGATGGTAATATGAACGAAAAAGCATGTCCAATAGGAAACCTAGCAAGTTGCCGATATATGAAGGAACAACAGGAGGACTTTCGCTTTGCGACCACGAAATCAAGCTATTCTTTCCAAAATCCACAAAATTTATGCAGTTTCCGGAAAATTTAGGGATCACTGACCGACAGACTAACAGCGATGAGATGGTAACATTGGGAGAACATTTATCCAATAGCAAGCAATAGTTGAATAACGAAACAGAAATGAAAGAAAATTTTTTGTTTGAAATGCAACCAATTTCTTCTCGAAATTCCAAAACTTTTCTACCAATTGCATACCAAATTTCTAAAGTGACAGGAGATTGCGAGATTAAGAGAGGGCTGTGTCTGATAACAAAGAGTTGATTAAAGCAGGAGAAGCAAGAGGATTTGTGGGGAAGTGAAGTATAGAGTTAGATTTATTTCTTTTCAGAATCCCAATATTTTTTCAACTAGCTCAATTTCAAGTTTCTAAAGCATGGAGAAGTTTACGACAATGAGAGAGTGCCTGTTAAGGGCAAGTCAATGTTGGAATCAAACCAATTTTCTTCTCAGACTTTACAGAACTTGCACAATTGCCACTAACATTGTGCGACGATTCAGATTGCAACTGTCCAAAGTAGAAAGGAGATGGCAACATAAGGAAGATGCTTGTTCCAAAACAAACGAAAGGAAATGGTCAATGGACAGGAAACAGCGGAAAAATCTCGGGGAAATGAAGTATGGACTTAGATCAATTTCTTCCAACATTTTTCAACCAGTCGAATTCCAAGCCTCTAAACCTAGAGAAGATTAGGAGAATGAGAGGGTGCCAATGTTGAAATCAGAACAATTCTCTTCTCAGACTTTACGAAATTCCTGCAATTACCACAAAAAGTTCTGCCAACGGATCAAGACTGTAACTTTCTAAAGCAAAAGGAGGTGGCAAAATTGATAGAATACCAGTCCAATAGCAAGCACAGGAAGCTGGGTGATGAAGAGAAAGCAGCAGAAGGACTGTGTAGTCAAGTCAAGTTTGAACTTTCTGCTCAGAATCACAAAGCATTGTAACCCCTACTGGATTGTACCTTTTCAGAGCGAAAGGCGACGACAATATTGAGAGAAATCTATAATAAAATAAATGATAAGGGTAATGATAATTATAATCATAATTTAGATATAGTCGATCACTAGCATGGTATGGACATCAGCAAACGCGAGAAGTCGACTAAAAGAAGGAAAAAGATACACACAACTTTCGTCTGCTTCTTTTTATCAGAAATTCCAACTTTACATCCATGCAAAACCAAAACGCTACATCTCTTCGCCACAACCTCACATACATACGCCTCTCAAATTTCGCGCTTCATCTCCGAAGTAATTTTAATTAATTTTTGCAACGTCGCTTAATTATAGAATGAACTCGGCGAATACCTTCACCGCCACCGCCGCGGCGAACTTTCGAATTAAAATTCCGACGTGCCGCCCGTGAATTTTTTCCTTTTGTCGCGCACCTCCATCGCGTTAGAACTATGCCGATAATTCGCCGCCGTCGTAGCACGGCCACGGACCACGGCAGCGCGTTAACTAAAACCGCGCGCATTTCCCCAAAGAAGTAAAGAAAGGAAAAAACAAAACGTCGAGCGCGGGTAATCGTGTGTCGGCTCCGTTGTAGAAAAGGAAAAAAGGCAAAACAAGAAAGAAACGTGGGGGAGCCGGTAGGGGCAATCGTGTAGCTGTAACAGAACATGAAGACGTCATGCGAAAGGACGTGGATTAATTTATCGTGAAATTCGGGCTTGATAAAAGCGCGCCCGGCGTTAGTTACGGCCGGTGTGCACTTGACTCTCACCGCTGGAGAAAAATTGCCCTGGATAATAACGTAATTTACAGGTGAACAGGGTCGGATTAAACGAGGATTTAGGTTGGATCGTGTGTTGGATACAAAGGATTTTTTTGATAAATTTTATTAGACGCAATTTCGAAGACAAAAGAAGAAATGGAATTGGTTCTTCCGTAGTCAACTGCTTTCGTTTACTTTGTGGATAGTTCACAACAACAATTGTGGAAGTTGGCTTCCTAATCTGAGAGCCAAAATCCGCCTGTTATTACTTCTATTTTAAGCAACTTCTTAGGATTGCCCGTGAGCAAATCTTTTCTCCATATTGCAATCCTCCTTTGCTTCAAATACTCAGGTACCTCAGTCTGTAGCATAAACGCGTGCAAATTGATTTCTTTTTGCTAGAAATCGCCCCGGATTGACAGGATTAAACGAAGATTTAGGTTGGATTGTGTGTGTTGGATGAAAAGGATGTTTCCAATTTTATTAGACACAATTTCGAAGCCAAAAGAGAAAATTACTTCGGCTCTTCCTTAGTCAACCTCTTTCGTTTACTTTTTGGATAGTTCACAACAAGAATTTTCAAAGTTGACGTCCTAATCTCAAAGCCAAAATCCGCCTGCTACTACTTCTATTTTAAGCGACTCCTCAGGATTGCTCGTGGGCAAATCTTTTCTCCATATTAGAATCCTTCTTTGCTTTAAAAACTCAGTGGACTCAGTCAACTCAGTCTGTCGCATAAATGTGCAGAAATTACTTTTTTTTTTTTTCTATAAATTTCTTTTCTTTGTTTTAAATAAAGTCAGAGGAAAAAATCGATTTGATTTCAAACTCAACTGCCAATCTCCAAATCGAGGAGGCCTTCTTCTTTAGAAAATTCATTCGTCTATAATTAAGTAAGCCTCCTCTTAAGATCCCTTTCCTTCTTTATATTCCCATCTGTCTTCTTTTTTTCTTTTCCTCGTAAATGAAGATAGACCTGGTTTCTATTCCGATCTGGACTGTCGTAGGGCAATTCAATTATTAGATGCAACATTTCACTAAATTTTTTCATCTTTGCGTTATTTCCTCAGACGTATGTTACTCTTGGTATCTTTTGGTAGAATATGGTTTAGAATATTTATTCGAAGATAAAATCCACAATTTAATTGTAAATAATTCTTTGCAATTATTGTTTTCAAATCACCCAGTTTTTAACAGTTTAGAGAGGGTTCAAGGGAGGGAATGAAAATAACGTTAGTCGTTAGGGATTTCTTATCTACTAAATTTCATATTTGCGTTAATTCTAGAAGATAAACAAATACTACTCAATATTAGCTTCTATTGTCAAGTAATCCTAACATACATTTTAAAAGAGAATTCCGAATTTTGATCTAAGGCAACGTTTCTGACATTGCAGTTAGGTTTATCAAAGGGACGTCTTTGGACCACTAAAATGAGATAACGAGGGTAGATTCCTTTGAACAGTAATTTTCCATTGTAAACCTGCACAGAAGATTTATCTTATCAAATCTGACACAAATTAACAATTCTGATTCATTGCTATATATTTCTACATTTTCGTACCGCATGCTTAATCATAGCATTGAATTTCATCCCGAATGTAAAAGTTGCAATTCATCCCTGTCTCGCTTCGACTCTGGGTATTTATTGGATTGGCATCTACCTACTGCGTAAGTACGAGGGCTACTCAAAAACGTAAAAAACGCCAGTTAAATAGACTAACAATGACTATCTGGACATGCAACTCACATAACAATTCGCCGGTTATAAACGAAAGTGTTCGTTTTACCCAATGTCGTCAAGAGCGCTGCGGTCTTAGCGGGAATTTCGAATTGCATTTTTATACCTATTGATATACCGTACTTATATCGATAATAAAACGCAATCATTATTTTGCCAATGCCAATTTTATTGCACAACTTGTAGCAACAATTTCGGCATTAATAACATTGATAAGCATATTACGATTTTTAAGAAGTAATTTTACCTAAGTATGGACTATGTCTTCTTTGTCGTCGGAAATGCATTCTAAAGCTATTTCCAGCGTGAAACGAATGTCGGGAAAAGTTAATTAGTGAATTCGGTTTCATCCAAATCCGACTTTTACAAATTTTTTAAGCGCTTTTCGTGCAATTATCATCAGAAATCCATGGTAAAAGTATTGCGAAAAGTAAAGTGAAGTCCCTGACATTTATTATTCATTACTTTGATTATTACTGTCCCTACCCAGTTTCGCGACTTATTTATTGACTGATACTCTTATAAATATTCTTATATTTCTGCTACTTCTTCAAATACGTGTTTAGTCATCCACTTACTACGTACTACGGTCATTTCTTTTATAAACATTTGTTGGGAATATTTTGCGATCATAGTTCCTCAGTACAGCTCTGGCGTCCAACGCCTTCGCATTTTTCTCGCGGGCCCCCGGGGTTGAACCGGCTCGCTATTAATAACGGACGAGAGCATAAAGCGAGCGGTGCGGCCGTGCGCTCTCAAGAATTACCGCTCATGATTTCATGACTTAGGTTCATCCTGATTGATTGGCCCGTCGTGCCGTGGGCCGACCGAAATAATTGACAGTCGCGGGGGTAAATTCTCGAACGGTCTCGTTAGGAAAGGGGGCGCGAGAGAAGAAATATTATTTCCACCCGATTATCCCCGCGGCCCCCTACCCTCCTCCTTCTTCACGATATCATCCGTCGTTCTATTTCGTCCGGCGCTTTGAAATTTTATTTTTCGAATTCGTCTTCGAGAAGAAGAGAGGAAAAAAGTCGATTCTCGTAGAGGAAAATAAATCATTCGGAAATGCCTCCTCGGCTTCGTACGTTCATATATCACTCGACTTGATTAGTAGGGCCATAATTACTAAGCGATCGTGGCAGCTTATTCTACGAAACGAAAGAGCCATTTAATATAATATTTATGAGTCGGGGAACCGTTAGTTACGCTTCCTACGTTTCTTATAGCCATCGTATCTTGCGGCCTTACCCTTCTATATCTCGAGCTTCCCCGATCCTTTGGAAAAGGGCGAAGAGGTTGCGTTCTCTGGAAATTATCCAGTCAAATGTTGCGCTACATTATTAATATTAGGGAAGGATGGATTGATATGGTACGGCTTCGCTTTAATGAAGTGTTTAGAAACCGTGGGGTTAAAAGTTATTAATTTAGAATATTTCGTTTTCCGGTTATTATTCACGTGAAATTCGAGATCGACCGTCGTCCTTATCGCGTCAGAAATTCGAAAGTTGGCAACCTTTAACCTCCGCATACGTACTACGTATATACATGCGATCGAATAATTTTGCCAAGAATTCATTTCCGGCGTTCCGATGACATAATATCCATATTTTAGGCTACCTCTACGCCATGATACGCGCTTAAATCACAAAAAACACGTACGGTATTGCCAACTGCAGCCATCCGAACGCTCTCCAAATCTCCATACGTACGCGGCGCGAGATTTATGACGTTAAATCTGTACTTCTCGCTCCGGAACCAGACGCCACCGCCGCCGCCATCACCGCCGCCGCCACCGCCGCGCCCGGTGCTTGAAAAGTCGCAAATTCTACAATCCGGGAGCCGCGAACCGGCGATGCGACTCGACTATATAAATTACGGATTAATTGTAGATTCGTGTTGCGTCGTATTAGTAGTGGATTACCGTATTCTGGATCTGGGCCCGGGGAAAATCCGACGCTCGAGGACGTATTCGATGTATTCTGGCAAAGATTCACGACGAAGATAAATCGGGGCTAAGTGCTGGAATTGCTGAAGATTTATATCAGGAGCGGAAATACTACGGAAATAATTGATTAAAGAATAGAGTTTGATAATTATTGGAAGCGCCGTAAGTGTAGTTACGAAGTGCGTAAATAAAGTAATGGAACTGTTAGTGTAATGAGTAGGGAGCGATGCTTTTATTTTCAATTTATTTTAATTACATGTAAATTATATTAAAAAATGTTACTCATTTCAATCTGTTCAATATATTGCGTTACAATGTGATCTTGACATCGTTCTATTCAGTTGCTGGCAAGTTGTTTTCTCATCTCTCATGAAAAATTCTCCGATAAAGAATTAAATCAATTCGAAAGCTCAGAGCGACCAAAAGAGAGTCTTTTATTTGAAATCATACTGGCCTGCAATCCCCATTAATTTCTCCATCTTAAATTTATTTAAAGAATTAATATCTTTTCCTATATGTGTAGCTTCGTACGCGACAGTTCTTGCGGAGAATTTAAATTAAATTCAATTTGACGCGAGATTTCAGCGCTAGCCTCGTCGCAAACAAAACACGCATGCACGAAGCGATACACACAAGAAAATATACGAATTCTCTAGATCAGGGGTCTCCAAACTACGGCCCCCGGACCAAATCCGGCCCGCCAATGTCATCAATCCGGCCCGCGACAGCTAATAGCTTATTGTTGTTGTGATACGTTGGATAAAGAAACACAGAATGATAATAACTCGGATTTATTTACTTGCTAGTTAAAGCTTAATGACAAGTATAATACGCAGAAAACTTACTGAGGTAATCAGTATGGCCCCAAGGCTGAAAAGTTTGGAGATCCCTGCTCTAGATAAGGATGTTGGGCCCATCAGTCACTCTGCACTTTTCGCTCTATTAACCCTAGAAGGTCATTCTTCGTTGAATCGACGACACATATTCAAAAATTGTAGAGTATTTTCCTTATTTGCATCTATTTCGTGGTAATTATTCGTACAGCTTTCGTTGTTGTCCTGCTCTTGGTGTCTGCGCGTGCTTAGCTTGCTACGTGTTGAAGAAGTACGTTTTCTAAATATTTGCATCGTCGAAACGACGAAGTATGAACGGAAGATGTGCGTTTTTCATCCATCTTTTAAACGCCCAGTGACAAATTCATCCTGCTCAAAATGTGATAAAAGCTTGTGTGAGGACCACAAAATAAAATGTTGTGCCTCACCCATAAATTGAGGACTGATAATTACAAGAAAGATTTTCCTATTTTAGTTAATATGTAAGTTTTAAGATGCAAACACACTTAATGAATTACACGCTTTCAAGTTTGTTATTTTTATTATTTTTTTAAGTAACTTTTCATAAAACAAGCCAATGAATCAGTACTGAGAAATTCCGATTTGAAATTAAACACAAGACAAGTAAATGAAAAAGTTTGGGTTTTAAAATTTTTGGTGAATAGGACAGCCTGGATATCCTCCTCAACATCGGCGTCGTCGATTCGACGAGGAATGACACCTACGCACCAAAAATAGGTATGGATTTCTAGGGTTAAATTAGCTCATAGTTTGGGTTTAGCATGTTTAAACTTTTAGAGCCTTGAGACGGCGTGTGTGTCCCTCCCCGGAATAATATTTTGACATCTTGCATGTAGAAACGTACGACTGCGAATCGTAAAGGGGGAAGTTTAGTTTGCATGAACATAATTTAAGAAATCACGATTCATTCGGTAATCCTAGGATGCATAAACCGGGACTATCAGACCCGGAGTAATGGTTGATTGCTTCTAATTTGCATTAAACTTTCTCTTGTAATTAATCCAGCGTTCTGGTGTGGTATGAAGAGATGAAACAGCATGTCTCGTACCAACTCCAATTTACATCGTATTGACCCTTCCCTATGCGCTAATGCATCATTGTGCTCACATCCTTGTGCTTTATTCTTGAGTACTTCTTAGAGGTTCACAGCCACATCGTCGCCATCAGTAACTACCCGCTACTGATTTATTTTGACCTATACTGTCGCTTCTCTTAACTTGGATAAAATAAGAAGTAGTATTCATATGTTCATATATATTTTCATATCAATTTGCGCGAACATTACTACAACTATCTGAAACGAGTGTACTTGAATAGTAACATTGCGTTGCAGAAATACAAATGGCTTCATACTATATATTTAGTTTCAATGCATAATATGAAGCCATCTGCATTCGTATAGCCCAATTTGATTTTATTGTAGTACAGACGTTTGTGATAGTTGTAGTACTATTGGCGCAAATGGAAAAAGTCTAATGATAATTTTGGCTCAAAATATACGTAATACCCGCATACTTCCGCATCGTCCGCCTTTTTTCCAGCAAAATCCGTTCCAACAACGCAAACAGAGTCGTCCTAGATTCCGTCTCCATTCCTCTCCCTCTTTAATAAAAGACCTAAATCACGTTGGAGGCGCGGCGCTGCGACCCGCCGAAGTTATCTAAATTATCATTTACGGCGACTTTTTAATTTCGAAAGGGAAATATTTTATTTTTCCATTCCGGTCACGCGGTTCCGGTCGTATTTCGTCCTCCTTATACGCGCGACGGCGGCGACGACGGCGGAGGCGGTGGCGGTGGTGGCTTTCGCCTCGGCGCTCGCAATATGAGAGAACGGTTACCGTCGCCTTCGCCCGCTTCCGAAACGAAAGAAAGCAATGGAAGGAAGAAAGAAATCGCAGGGAAATATCTTGTCAGCGAGCACGGAAATTTATAGTTTTAACTACCGCTATGTAAATTTGCTCGTGCGCGCCCGAGAACGATGGTCTATTTATTTTCCTTAGATGACGTGTGTGCCCTGTCGATTTATGCGGTTACAGAAAATACGCGAAGGAGGAGGGGGAGGGAGGGAGTACGTAATGGTATGATGTTTGCCTCGTACGGTTTTGAAGATTTGAGGACAACTGATCTTGTTTGCGTTGGACCTTAGGAGCTGTTTGAATAAGTAGGTTTTTATTGGACGCGACCAGGCAATAAGAAAGAGCAAGGAAAGAATTAAATCGTTGGCCGTACATTGGAACACCTCATGAAGGTATGAAGCTGATAGAACTGCCATTTTCGGACGATTTGGTACTAATTGCAGATCTTTGCCCTCCTGCAAGGCTCTCCAAAACAATCTCCAGTTCTGTGATTAACAAATTCGTCCAAAGAATAAAAGTTGTGATTATGAATATACCTGACCTTTAAAAGTATCGTGTGTAACGATAAAACACACATTTTTAATGTTAAGAGCTTCTACAACTTTAATTTTTTTCTGCAATTATAAGTGAAGAACCAGGCGGCTTACGGGCTCGAAATTTTACATACCGTGTATTCGTTACGATAGCTACGACGTATCATCGAGCCTTTTTGTAAGTATCTTTGTTATCGTTACGTTACTCAAGTTCAAAAATGATGGTAAGTCCACGGTCATTTTTTATTCCCTAATTGAGGTTAAATTCAACAACAAACAAGGAATTTACGAAAAAGCACGTCGATAGGACGTAGCTATCGTAACGATCACAGGGTATGCGAAATTTCGAGCCCTTGAACTTACTGATTCTTCACTTATAATTGAAGAAAATTAAAGCTGTAGAAGCATTGTAAGGAAACTAGCATTTTATCGTTACACACACTATTTTTAGAGGACAGATATACAATTTTCTAAATAGCTTTAGAAGCAATAAAAACAATTTAAGTATTAACCGATCTTGAAAAAAGTACACCCTTAAATGTGACTTCAAAGCGGCAATGGTAAAACAATACAGTCTATACTGTATAGGTATTGTATTGTTGTGTTGTATTGTAATGAGGTGGGGTCTGGCCCAAAATGGCCCTTTTGCACTGCGACCACGTTGATCTATTGTGCTTCCTCTTGTTTGTTTTATTTATTTATTTAATACGCTGAGGAACAGGATCAGCTCCTTCAATGGGAGTGTAAATAGGTCTTCCTCATTCAGCGTATATGCATGTAGTAGTCTATATCTCCTGTGGCCTAGTGCCCCACAGTTAGTGATCAAGTGTTCCATTGACTCCTCTTCTACACCGCAGAATCTGCAAGTGTCCGTGTTGGATAAGCCCATTTTGTGAAGGTGCTTGTTACAGGTATAGTGAGTGGCCAGTGCGTGCCCCTGTCAGTGTTTTTAAGCTTCCCCTGACCAGTTTTAGGGCGAGGTCCGCCCTCCTAGCGTCGAAGCTCAGAAATTTTTTGGAATGTTCCAGCCCGCTGGTCTCATTCCAGTGTTTCATTGTAATGGACGCTGTCCATTTCTTTATCTCACCTTTAAGGAGACCTTAAACCCAAAAGATGGGGTAGGTCCAGTACTGTATAGGTAAGATATTGTATATTTTTGTACCAATCCTAACGTAAAATTTGCAAGATCTTGCGCGATCAAATCGCATGTATTAATAATGCGAAAAACTCAATGGGGATTTTTGTCTGGTTTTTTTGTTCGTTACACTTTGATCAAAGAAAAAGACGATGATTTTGTTCTGTTTCTGTCAGTTCAACCGCGCAATTGTTTCGACTCGAATCACTTCATACTTTAATACCTTCGCTCGCCTTCTTAAAGAAATGAAAAGATTGCTACATTGTGGATAATTTTTATTCCGATTTTATTATTCCATCTCGAATACTCCGCCGGTCGCGACTCCAAGAACGTACTTTCAACGGGGGCGCTATTATTTTACGTACCACTTCAGACCTCCGACGGCGTTCAGCTCGTCGAAAGCACTAAAAGTTTACTTTTAATAAATTTCCCGGCGAGTAACTCGCGACCTGACGCGAATTGCATCCGATAATATAATACTTCGAGCCCCGCTCCCCTCCCCCTTTTTTTTCGCCCTCTCATACGAACCGACTGAGACGTCATCGTCAGTGACGTTACGTACGTAGTTGGGGCAATACAATTTTCGCGAAGAGCCATGTTCACATCGCATCATTTGAACATTATAGACGGGGTCGAGGGCGGGAGAAAGGGGAACGGACGACAGTCAGGTCGTTCGTAAAAGTCGCTTTAAGGACGGAACGACGTCGACTCGCGTCTCGTACAGCGTGTTGCGATAAAACTGCGCGAACGATGATTGTTTCTCCAGACGCAATTGTTTTTACAATCGAAGTTATCGGTATTCCGGTACTAAATAGATATTGACTTCGGCGATGCTCGCCGGCGCGTCTATCTTCAGTTTAGGGGCGCGAAAATGGTCGAACGATGGCGCTTCGGGCGATAACGGATGTAAATTGAAACGGGGGTTGAAACAAATTTCATGCGAGTACTTTCGTAACTTTCGTACCGAAGATGTTGTCTCGATTCGAAACAAGTTCGAAGGAACGATCTAGGAAAATAGGAACTATGGCGGTTTGCAGAAAAACAAACGCCATCGACTTTAGGACGAGAACGCAACTATCTACTGAACTATTAGACGGATTCGCGAATTTCTTTCAACAATCGAATCGCCCGGGAAAAGTACGTCAGAAACTCGCTACTTTCTTCTCGATCTTTTACCTTTCTACCTTTCGCTGTAAAGTTCAAAATCACCGAACCGTATACAATCGTATACCGTACCGCACCTGACGTGCCAACTGGCCTTTTCTTGCCATTGCAGCGTATTCGAGGGGGTTCAATCATCGAAGCATCTTCTTGTGAGGCGCGTGCTCTACCACTTGACCATCAAAGCTCGTTTTACATTATCATATTATACGTAAAAATTGAATACTATTTTATAGTACAAAATAAAACACTATACCATGTTTCTGTACAAAATCATTGTATGAAATTAGAACCTGCCCTATTTTCATACTGTAAATGTTTTGACTTGCGCCTGCTCACTAGTCTGCATTGCCCGTATTCCAATCTAACCTCATTTTCTTATGTATACGTCTTATCCGGTCCTGTTACAGTATAAAATAAACGCAGGTTTATACATTGTACTGTGGTCGTATAACCAAATGTTTTTATTGAGCGTTTTACTAAAAGTATTCGTGTTATTAGGTAAGCATGAAATTAATCTTTTTGATGTTATGAAGAATATTCGTAAATACTGTGTGATACTGGCGTACAATTTGAAACGAGGATGTAGAATGGCACAGCATCATAAACAGAATCTTTGTTCCTAAGTTCCTAATACATATGTAATAGCCCTAACGAGTGATGGAGTCTAAATCCATAGAATAATCTTGTACAAAATACTGGTAAAGCATTTTACATTGTACTGTAAAATAGTATTTAATTGTTTAGTACAATTTAATATGATAATGTAAAACGGGCTTAAGCGAGGATATATGAATTTCATTATATCACTCAGAATATCATCTTCTACTCTATTTTACCTTTGATAAACTAAAGAGATATTTTGCAATGAATCTCTTAAAGTTCACGATCTTTAGAACTTCAGACGTTTTAAAATAAGATTCTTTTCAGTAGCTTTTGTACAGTATACAGTATTTACGTTCGCCTAACTAATTAAGTTTTTCGTTTCCTTTGTTTCAGGTAAGTCCCGACTCGCCTACCATTCCACATCGTCCCCTGTCACACCCGCGTTTTAATTGGTCGTTACGTATGCAGATGTGTTAGCTTCAGGTAATGGCCATCTTGTATTAGTTGTAAGATTTTCATATTGAGTTTTTAAGTTTAAAGTCAGTGTCTTACAAACTTTCTTCAACGAAAGATTCCCTTGTTAATATAGAATAGAGTTTTCACAGCGTCATTTATTAACTGTTCATTATTACCCGATAAAAATATTTAGATGACACATCTGTCTGGTAGATGTGGAATTTGGTTTTTTACATATTTAATAAAACATAAAAAATTAGGCAAGGCAAGTAATTTATTTTTCCCAGTTTGTAAATAAAACGCACGTTGCGAGCAGTCCCATTGTAGTCCCAAGATAAAAATTTCAAGATATCCTCTTTTGGACTTACTCTTTGAAAATCCCAAGTTCAAAAAAAAAATCGGGGGATACATTTTCCCAATTTCCTCCCCTCTTGGCTACGACCTTTAAATTAGGGAGGCACCCCTCATATTTTTTCAATTTCTTTTTTTTTTTTGTTATAGTACTCTTGTCTACCATACTAAGAGCTTTAAAACAAACAAAAAGTTTGGGCTCTGTAGCTACAATACAACCAAAGATGTTGAAATTTGAAGGTGCAAGAGTGTCGAGGCTTTGAAATTTTGGGGAAATTGTGACCCTCCGTCTTTTCGACCCCTGTCGATTTAGGGGGCTAAAAATTGAGTTTGTCAGTCTTTCAGTTAGTAAGTACACCAAATTTCATCGAAATCGGAGCGGGTCAAGAAAATTTTTGCCTTTTTTTTGATCGATTTCACATGGAATGACCCAAAAGTGATAATTGAATGCTGAATTTTTCGGAACAGTTACGGTGGGAAAAAATCGTTAAATTTACAAAAAGCTTGAAAAAACCTCGTTTGTTTTCGATTAAAGTGTAATAAAAAAAAAGAAAACAAACAGGAAAGAAATCCCCAGTGGCTTTTTCGAACGAAACAACGCTCTTCACCGCCGGCGTCCTTTCTCACCTGTTCTCACCCGCTCACGCCGACGCGCGTAATTACGTATGTAGATTAAACATTTTTAGAGCCTCGCTCCGGATTCAAAAGCGATAGTGATGCTCGAAAGTAAATTAAAGCCGGGCGCGTCGAGTGACAGTCAAATTTCCTCTGCGCCCGAACTGACGCGCCCGGTACCACTTGATAAAATATTTGACTGGCTGTCGAGCGTTCGCAGATCTATCGCCAGACATAAACCAGTATTTAGGTGTGTGTATGCGGACGCGCGTGACATGGAAAACGCCAGCGAAATGCGGGGATGTAATCTCCTGTTGATATATGTAGTATGTATGTGTACGCACGGCACTTTTACGCGTCAAATTAAAACGGAAGAAAGTTCAAACAAAATCGAACAAGAAATAAAGACACGTGAAGTGTAAAAAGTTTCAAACATTTCACGTGTCTTTATTTCTTAAAATGGAGTTTCAAACATGTATCTCCTCCTTCTATCGAATATTTAAAAAATCAAACAAAATTTGTAAGGAAGAATATTTTCCTATTATCAGAAGGAAAGCCGAAATTAATTTCTGAAGTTTAGCCACTTTTCCCTACATTTCGAGAACACCTAAAAGTATGCGATCAACTAGGATGTTTATTTTTTCAACTTAGAAATGTAAACTATAGCAAAATTCGGCCTACATCCGAAGCAAGGTTAAGTGAACCGCATTCGTTTTACCATGCGGGCGAAAAGTCATATCTGTTGATACGGCCGCGAAGAAGTTCGTGATTAAAAGAAATGTTTACAACATTCGGGCCGTACTTTAGCAAGATCGACTGAATTTGTTTCTGTAAATCACATGAGTTGATATTGCCGGGGATTACTTCGAACGTGTGATTGAAATATGTTTACCAGTTAAAGAAAGAAATATAAACGCTTGTAAAATGCGCCCCATATATCAAGCAAAGTCAACTGGATTGGGATTGCTTTTATCATGTGAGTGGTAAATCGTGTCGATACTGCCGAGAAGAACTTCAAGCGTGTGAAAAATATTGACAACAATTTTGAGAAAGAAAATGCTAATAAAATGATCACTAAGTTAATGATAACTGATAATCTTATCTGATGAGGGCGCTGTGCATCGATACGAATTAATAATTGAACTATCAATTTTCCCTTGGAAAGTAGTTTGGATAATATAACGACAATACAATTGTCAAGTGACCGCCAATCATTTTGGATCACCGCGTATTTGATGGCAATGTGAGAGGCGACTAGAAGAATTTCTGTCATATGTTAAGCAAGGTGAAGTGGGTATTTGGATAGGACGTGTTTGTTTACTGTCATGTGTACTGAGAATTTAGTTAATTTCTTAAACAAAATTGCACCGGCCTAAGCTCATAATTAATGATATAAAAATTATAGCAAATTATATTTATAAATTTTGAGAAACATTTAACATAAAATAAAGATAATTACCTAGTGTTGTGTGCGTATGAGAGTGTAATTTCTTTTATTCGATGATGGTTCTTCCTATGTCTCCCATCTTGAATTCCTTCTTCGATAAAGTTCTATTTTCTATGGATTCTTCCCTTTTTAAAATTCTTTCTTCTCCAGTGTGGTGAGGTTCTTTTATTCACTGGTACTTCCTTTAAAACCCTTTTGGTCCAAAATATATTTTAAACTTCTTTGTTGACTTATCTATCTTCTATCGATTTTCTTCGTCGTCAACCAAACAAACTTTTTACTTTTTCAGGAAACCAGGACTACACTACATTATTCCTCCGTTGTCCAGGAAACGAAAAATTGAATTCACCATGACTTCAGTTCATCCAAGGTGTAACGTTGTTATAGAAACCTGTATTGTTAATGTCCATGTATCCTTGGTTATTTATATCCAGTGGTTATTAGGAATTCATGCCATGTGAAAGTGTCGAATGTATGTGTCTGAATGGTTAGATACAATACTTTTCTATATTTTAATCGATGCTTTTATAATAATTAATCATTTTTATTCAAGTTCCATTTTTTCTCCAATTAAACGTCTCTGGCTGACTTAAAATAAGAAGCTAACACCCGTTTGAACATAAACATCCATAATTTTCTGATGGTAATTAACCATTTGATTATTACTATACTACTATACTACATGGCTAGCTCGCAATCCTGTATCTAACGCCATGTTCAACGAGCGCCAAGAGATTTTCAATAACGTTTCAACGTATATGTTACGATATAAATAAATTGGGATAATCGAATGTGGATAATAGCAAGATTGTTTTCGTTTTGTTGTTTGGCGATTGACACAAGTATCACATCGGTAAACCCCTCACCACACAATTGTTTATAATAAAATCGGTGACACGTGTTTCGATAGCGAAGTAAATTACACCACAGTCCTTGCAATCACCTTTATTGTTTGGCCATTGGATCATCTTACGACGAGGATTTGTGAATTGGCCGCCAAGGTCACGTGATTTGACACCCTCGGATTATTTTCTTTGGGGCTATGTGAAAGCGCAAGTCTATACCAGCAAGCCACAGTCTTTGGATCACTTGGAAGAGAATATTCGTCAAGTTATTGGCGAAATACGGCCGGAACTATTGCACAGAGTGGTCAGAAATTGGAGCGAACAGGTACGTAAGTGTGAACGAGCCCGTGGTGGACATTCGAACAGTATCTTATCCCAAACATAACTGCATTGCCTAAGCTTGAAAATAAAGCAAGAATTAAGTTGATATGTCAAATTTTTGTTGTTTTGATTCAGGCAGAAGTAACGGGAACAACGTAACTTGTAAACTTCAGGAGTAACAACGTTTTAGATTCTCGGGGAGGGCAAGATGAAAAGACCTAAATTTTGCTAATATCCTTTCTAGCTGCAACAGAAGATATTAGCAAAATTTAGGTCGTTTCACCTTGACCTCCCCGAGAATCTGATACGTTGGTATCCCTGAAGTTTTCAAGTTTTGTTGTTTTATTCAAAATTAAAATCGTATCATTCTTAATGAAAGGTCCTTTATAATTCGGCGCTTCCAAAACGATGGCTTTATTCGCCCCAATTCTTTGTTAACAACTTTTCTTTTACACTTATCGACTTACGTTCACCTTGTATAATTTTTTAAGTGAATTTGACGTGTTAGTTATGATTAAGATTTGATAAAAGAGTGGATGACGTGTTATTTTCGTAGACAGTGACAGCCTGAGTCCGGTTAACACTACTTAGTGATAACACTTCATCCACTCTTTTATCATACCTTAGTTATGATTGATATCGCAAGAGACGTTTGGCGATGTTGCTCACAAAGAAATTATGTGGTTATCAACGTTCAGCCTTCATCATAACATCATAACATCAGGTGTATTCCTTAATTTTTTAAAATTAAATTAATAAATTAATTAAAAATAAAATAAATTACAAATAAAATAATAAATTGAATTTTTAAAATTTTGTTTTGACAATTGTTGGAAAGGAACATATCTGATCATATCGTAAACAGCATACGAAAGGAAGAATATAGGCGAAAGAATTGAAAAACGAAAGGCCCTGTATATGCGACATAGGAATGATGATAAAAATTGATTTCTAAACGAAATCGTCCCCGCCGTGATTGTAAAACGATGAGGTGTCCCTCTTTAATATAATAATAATAATAATAATAATAATAATAATAATGTGGATAATAATAATAATAATAATAAATGTCTTTATTTCAGCAGAAACAGAGAGAGAAAAAAAAGAAAAATACATTGTAGATATGCAAATAAAAATATATATATAGTGCACAAAATTAATTAAATATTTTGAACTCAATGAAATGAAATTAATGAATTAAATTAATATGCCACAACCACAAGGCGAGATTCAGTGCGTGAGTGTAAGTCCCATCACTGCTCTACCATCTAAACCTTGGCAAATAGATAGAAACTAATGCAGCGAAAGCCTAATCTAGTACCTCAAAATCTAGGAGATAAAGAAAACAAAAGAAGAAAAGAGGAAAGAGAACTTTTAGGAAAGTAATAAAAAGAAAGAATGAACGAAAGAAAGGCGCAAAATTAAATACACTACGTCCTCCACGGAGGATGAACCCGAACTTTCCGAAATCGATCCGCAGAGGGCAAAAACTTTTTCGGGGAGCAAGAAACGGGTTAGAGTTTGGTTCCGATTTCCCAATTCGACGCGTAAAATCGTTGTCCCCCCACCCCCTTTTTGATTTACATACGACGCAGGAGTTTCGTGTTGTTATTTTTCTTTCGCTCCTCCATCCGTATCCTTCGCCGTCCGTTTCTTTCCCGGAGTCTCTCCGATTCGGATAACGTATCCTTTCCTGTAATGAGCGATTTGAATTGCAACCTCGTAATTCAGTCAAAGTTGATGCACGACCGCCGAAAGCGGCTTTCGAGCTGAGAAAAGAAGAACCCGAACCGCAAAAACAAAATTAAGAAACGAAACCCAAAAGAAGGAGGGACGAAACATCGTCGTCGAAGCGCAGGCGAA
Organism: Chrysina gloriosa; assembly: GCA_038088585.1. Taxonomy (NCBI): domain Eukaryota; kingdom Metazoa; phylum Arthropoda; class Insecta; order Coleoptera; family Scarabaeidae; genus Chrysina; species Chrysina gloriosa. The sequence continues at coordinate 10,393,994 of CM076094.1, read as the reverse complement.
ATAACTCGAGAATCGTAGTTATCTTAATTCGATTTGCACCGGTCTTTTACTGCGCGCGCGTTATGCTAATTTTGCGATTTCGACATGACGAACTGGAATCCGGAATTAAAGGGTCAGAGATGGAAATCGACGATCGTCCACGTTCCCGATACAGAAAGAAATATTCTACAACCTCACACGAATACTCTCACGAAAAAATGTCGAAATTTCAAACGACACCTTCATGGAGATATAATTTCGCTTCGCCGCCGTCCAAAAGAAAAGGAACACGCGAAAGAGTTAATTTCGTTAACGAACTCGTACTGAACAACCTATACTTAAGTTAAGGCTATTTCCTCTTGGATCGCGCACAATCGAATTCGTTTTGACTTATAACACGCATGCGGTTATTAAAATGTTATTTATTAACGGACGGCGGTGGGCTGGAATTTTAATTAGTACTTACTTACCTACCTTCTCGTCGAACGGTAAGAGCCTCCGAGCCGGCTGCGAAGACGTTAGTGACCTTCGTCGACGATGGTAAAGAAACGCAGATGCTAAATTTTATGTGGCTGGAAAGTGGAAGATGACTTAAACACGGTGAGTGTGGAAAAGTGGTATATTACGCGATCTGAGTGAAATCCAGAAGTTGTAAAATCTGCTTCTAAGTATCTTGCAAAAAAAAAAGTTAAGGAAAAATTTATATTATTGATATCACTGACCGCTAATTCCAATTAAAGCGTTAACCACCAGAAGAACGAGCTTAAATCGCTTAACGAGGAGTGGAATCAATTCCCCAAAACCATTTCCTCGATTTCCTCCTCGCCTTGTGCACACTCAATACCCATCTATACCTGTCGTAGATTCAATAACTTATACACCAAACTAAGACAGAAGAGAATTCAAACAATATAGACCAGAAGAAAGTTTAAACAAAATTAAACGAAACTTGTAATAAGAGCAAATACTTCCCTACTATCACCGGAAAGCCGAAATTGCAAACGCTAGCAAAATGCGGGTCATATACGTGTCAAGGTCTAGTGGATCGTGTTCGTTTTGTCATGCGGGCGGTAAGTCGTATGGTTTGATACTGCCAGGAAGAAGTTCGAAAATGTGATGTGAAATGTGAAATATGAAGGCGAACATTTAGAATCAAACGTAAAAACCTAAACGCTAGTAAAATTTGGGTCATATCCGCATTATATAGTTCGAAAAGGATTAAAGCTAACCAACAGCTCGTATGGCATATTTTTCCAACTTTCCTAACATTCCTACATATGGCATTGTGTTTTGGGGGTATGCCGTCCGCGGCTGAACGCGCATTTCTGCTTTAGGAAAGAACAATACGAATTTTGTGAAAACGTGATTGAAACGTGAAGAGAAAGAAATGCAAACGCTAGTCAAAGTTGGGTCTTATCTGCGTTATATGGCGTGAGAAGGATTAAAGCTACAACTACTAACCAACAGCTCGTATGGCATATTTCTCCAACTTTCGTAGCATTCCTACATATGGCGTTGTATTGAACGTGTATTTCTGCTTTAGGCGGGAACCACACGAATTCTGTACAATTTGTAATCAAGAGGCACTTATAAAGGGCCCTCCAGATATTTCACAGGAGCCACTGTTACTTTCTCAACGACTTCGTGCTTAGAATTAAGCCTGTTTCATTAGAAACGATTTTATCTGCCACGTATGTACGCACCGAGAGCGTTAATTTGACGTATATCAAGTCATATTTGCGACAGTTCACTTTGTTGTCAAATTTTTTTTTTTGAGCAAGTACTTCGCTACTATCACCGGAAAGCCGAAATTAAACTTTAGCAAGCTTTTGCATTGGACGTTTCGAGAATTTCGTGGCGGTAAGCGGTCAACCGGGATGTTTATTATTTAAACGTAGAAATGCAAACGCTAGTAAAATTTGAGTCATATCTGGATCTTAAAGGTCTGGTGGGTCGTTTTATCATGCGAGCGGTAAATCGTACGTATTGATACTGCCAGGAAGAAGTTCGAAAACGTGATTGTAACGTGAAGGCCAACGTTCACAATTTAGAGAAAGAAATGTAAACGCCAGTAAAATTCGGGTCGTATCTGCGTTGTACGGCATGAGAAGGATTAAAACTATAACTACCAACCAAACAGCTCTTATGGCATATTTTACAGATTTTCATAGCATCTTGATATTTGCAATTAAGTTTTGGGATATGTCGTATGCGGTTGAACGTGTATTTCTGCTTCGAATGCGAGAAATTTGAACAAATTGTTAAAAACGTTCTAATACACAGTGTTTTCTACTCTATGGATGAACTTTTAAATATAAATTAATAATTACATAGTTTACATATTTACTGTTTGTTCTACATGTTACGATGTTCTATGTCGTATACTAAATTCCAGATAACTATATACCAACATGAACTTATTTATTTATTATATCATTTTATTATAATTGTTATATTTATTATTAATAATTTATTATAATATATTGTAATTGCGATAAATAAATCACTATCGAGGTCTAGTGAGTCGTGTTTGTTTTATCATTCCAGCGATAAACCGTGTGCTGATATAGCCAAGAAGAATTTCGAAAATGTGAAAAAATTAAAGCCAACGTTCACAACTATATGAAAGAAATGTAAACGCTAGTAAAATTCGGGCCATATGTTAAGCAAGATGAAGCGGATATTTGGATAGGGCGTGTTTGTTTATTTCTCGACGAGATCGTAGGCTTTTGTATCTAACGTCGAGTGCAACCACCGCCGAGTTTATCAATCAGGTTTCGACAAATCTATTCTAACAATACGTAATTCAGTGCTTCTAAAACAATGCTTTTACTTGCCTATTTTTTTATTTTATATTTGATTTACAACTCATTGACGCAATTTTACCCCGTATAATCATATAAATAAATTTGACGCATTAGTTTTGACAAAACCTGTATCTTGAATTTTTATTAATTTTATCCGCTTCGAATCATCGAGCGAATTATACGAGACGATCCTCATAAATCCATCCTTCATATTAAATATGAGTTAAACGTGGCATTAAACCGGCGGATCCTGCTTCAGACTTTAGACTTTAAACGGGAAGGAAGGAGCGCGTTTATGGCCCGTGATACGGCCGAAAGACGTCGCGACGCGTCGCGCCGAGATTAAGAAATTCTACGAGTTGTGACTGATGAACTGTTTCATGGACCGTAAAATTCCGCTCGCTGCTTTAAATCTTTAATATACGTCTTTCGAAGTTCAACTACCTAGATAACGAGGGCGAAAGAGGGAACGTATGTACTACGCGACGCGTAAATACGTTTTAACGCGGCGACGGCGACGATGACGAAAATTCGACGTAAAAATCGTCGGGGGATGTGTGTCGGGTTCCGCGAGACAGTTTAAATTTATACGTTTCTATCATCTTCATTTATTACTTCGTCCGCATACACCTAGGATCTTTATGATCGTCGAAGGAGTTTGATGTTACCACAATTGAGTTGTAAGAAATCCTTTTCCGGGTCTGAGATACAAACTATGTTGCCAGAAGAGTTTCTGATTTCTCCGACATTTAAGAGAAGAACGACGCACGCCGAATATATACACAAGTACAAATACATATGTAAGTGCAAATTCATCCTAAACTAAACAAAAGAAGAAACGAAACAAAACAAAGAACGCCTTATTAGAAATGACATCGTATTATAGGTGGCTCCGTCTAGCCACTTTCTTTATCTTTTTCTCCCTTTGATAATTAGGCAGCTTCATGTATCAAATTCTAAAATACGGGTATCATTCAATCGCTTCTACTGCAACGATGCATTCTTTTTGGAATGTGGTGCATTTGGTCCTAAAATAAATGTGGAACCTTTGGATTCGAAATCCTTCCTTATTCGACGCTCGCGGGGCATCATTCCTATTCTTACATTCACATCCTTCGTTTATTCCAAAATCTTCCAATTTGATACATCTTGGGTTTCGCCCCGGAGGGTCTTTCCCACCATCTTCAACGCGCGTTCACAAATTAGTTCACATCTTCTTGCCTGGTAACTTTCGTATTGGCAGTCATTCCGAGATTTTTATCGTATTAATTAGGAACAAGCAGAGAATGGGAATAATTAACAACGTTGCTTCGAAGCGGAAACATCGTAACTGGAGGGACGCCGTGTTGAATAGGGAGAGGGGGCGGGGAGAGGGTTATTACTCACGCGCGAATTTAATTAAGTGAGAAATATTCTACCCCCGACCAGCGCCGTCGCGTCGAAAAGGTTAATGATATCGGCGGGGTGGTCGAAAAATTGCCCTTTTTGATAACGTTAAAAATCTGCCATGCTTCATTGAACGGGAGTAGTTGTAAACATAAAATATCGTACCGGCTATATATCAAAAGTTGAAAAAGACGAAAATGTAACAATTAGTATAAAAAAATAGCGATCGTGTTTTCGAGAGCCAAAATTTAATAAAATATAATACAATACAATATAATATAATATAATATATTAAATATAGAAGACTCTCTATAAACGACCTAATGATAAAACTCACTCGCAGAACGATATACTGTACTGACGAGTCCTAATGAGGACGAAACTAATTAGTCTGCAGTTGCGTTTTGCGATTGACATAGTCAACATTTCCTACAGGATTATTGGCATATGCAAATTGTGCTTACTTTGTAGGCTTTTGCACGGTTACTTATTAACTGCCCATTAACGAACCTAATTTTATTATTAGGTCGTTTATAGTGAGTCTTCTACATTTAATATATTATATTATATTATATTGTATTGTATTATATTTTATTAAATTAGTATAAAGGCTAAACGACTACTGTGTTAAACATTTTTGCTGTGAATTAAAGCTACTTTCAAACACGATAATTCGAATTATAATATTAACCTTTTGTGTGTCGGGTGTGGTCTGTGAGTCCACAGCGAAATGGAAATTTTGGATTTTTATTTTTCTTCAAAATTTCTCCCGTCACAGTATCTGAACAGCAAGTGTCTTCTCTATACCAAACTCAGCATTATTACCATTTAACCCTTCCACTGTAACTGTATACGTACGTATACCGTACCGCTTCTGGCCTGCCCAGTGATATCTTTTTACTCTTCACAGTATATCAAACACATTTTCAAAATTTCAAATATTTACCGCATGATATTTTGTCCCTGCAAGCCCATCCGGAGTCAAACGTTAAACAATATTTGAAATTTAGTTAGTCAATTTCTAAGACGCGGGGACTCTTTAAAAAAATCTCGGTTTCGAATTAGTGCGATAATTTATAATAATTTTATACGAAATAAAATTATTGTAAATTATAACATTGATTTATTCAGTTTTAGTACAGGAAACTGTGTTGAACCTGTCACCCATGGATAAAGACAATACTTCAAACATATATAAACATACAATTAGTCAAAAAATATTTTATTCGTTTGTACCTAGTAATTGCTTGTATCGTTCATGAGTACTAAACTATCCATTTGTTAAACTGTCCATGACGCTTGTAATTTTGTATTCCTTTTGATGACGTTTTCTTTTTGTACATCACGTTACAATAATAAATTGATTTTTTTATTCAGTTGTTCTCTATATACTTTATTTCTGATCCTGTCTCTTCTGGGTTTGCCTTGTATTTTTCACAGAAATCCCATCTCTGTAGTCGTTAATTTGCTTCTTTGTCTATCCGTTGCACTCCAGCTTTCGCAGTTAAATAGGATTGGTTTTATTATTTTCTTGACTACTTCCGCCTTGACTTTTTACTTTCGTATCATATTTTTGGTTTTATCTCTTATTTAATTTTATGCATTAGTCGTTCTAGTTGATCTGAAACTAATAAAAATATATTTTTAAAATATTTTACTTTTATTCAGCATATCTCAAAAAGGACATTAATGGCGCACCAAGTGTATTGTGACATATAATGGCAAGATAGGTAGTGTCAAATTTCCAGAACGAAACTTGGCGAGACTCACGAGATATCCATATTTATATGTTGCTTCCCACATATATAAAACAGGTGTTATTCAATTTACTCGTAAACTATAAGTCCAGTGTAAAAAGCCGTCCTTTCCATATTTGTTGTTTTTTCACAGAGGAATCAAACGGCGCTTAAATTTTTGTTAAATTACGACTTTACGATTTTCAGGGTCCTATGTCCGATCTCTTGTATGGAGACGAACCACTGTGCGACGCTACAATGAGCACGCTCGAGAAGGGGAAAATTGGACACGAATAAGGAGAAGTTATTTTATTAAATCTCATTAAATCAAATAAACAAGTCTATTGTTTTATTTTTTCTGGATTACAAAATTGACATTTATTAGTGGAAAATTACCTAATCATAGGTACAAGTATAATAAAAAGAAAACATATACTTTTAATTAAACCAGCAGATTTTTTTGTATTTCTTTATCAATTTTATTTTCAGCATTAATTCTTGAATTACTCAGTATACACCTTACAATAAAACTTTAAGTATAAATGCATTTATCGAAAATAAAACATACACGTTGTTGTTTCAAAGAAAAGAATATATTTCCCAGAGGTCAGCATCAAAGGGTAGTAAGTTACATATTTCAAAGAAGACAAGAAGATGTAAAGATGTTAATTTGTCACATTCTTTATATAATTTAATACGATAAAGTCGGTACTATATCGTCATAATCTTTATCCTTGCAAGCTCTCTATGCTCATTTCTTGTTATATTAATGTTTGAAATGCCCGCGTTTTGGCGATTGACTGATATTTCTAGTACGTACAGTATCTCAAGTGCCATCAGTTATTAATAGAGGTTGTTAGAAAGGTGGATGACGTGTTATCATTAAATAGTATAAATCGGACTGACGCTGTCACTCCTCCGAATTTTATTATTTAATGATAAGTTGTCATTGATGACTTATCATTGAATAGTAAAATTCGGAGGAGTGACAGCGTCAGTCTGAATTACACTATCAGATATCACCTTTTTAACAACTCTAGTTATTAATCGAGCGTTATCTTTACTATTTATGGCGACTTCCAGGTATATAAATCTATCTATTTGTTCAATTCTTTTTTTCATAATAATTTAAATATTTTTAAGTAAATATTCTTGAAAGGTAAATATTCTTATTTACTCAAATCTCGTCCTCAAATTTTTGGGAAATGTTACATTGTATAGTTCGTAGGTGGCTCTGTGTTTCGTACCTCTTTTCTTCCCAAAAGTCCCCGCCCCTCCTGGTGACCTAGTACTTTAAAACTGTAGTTTCCGATTGATTTTGGTTTTTAAACTTTGCCTCCAATAAAAGGTATCAAAAAAGAAGGAATACCCGTACTATCGAATGGATCCTAATTGCTTAAAATACAGAAACAAAGAAAACTATTTAATAAGGAAGAAAATTATTATCGTGACAACAGAATGCGTTAGTTGCCTCACGGGTAACGTCAATTTTGACACTTTTGCCAAATCATTTTCGAACGCGCTTTTACACTTAAATAGACACATTTCGCCTTCTTGTGGTGGTAGCCCAGTTCGTCGCCGTCCCCGGTTAAAATTCACCCGTCAAAATTCGCCGGTTCGTTCCGATCTAATGGATAACGCCCCGATGGAACTGACGGTCTGGGAGGGCGATTTCGGATTGCCGTCGATGTGCCCCGATTGCATTTACATGATGCTCTACACGAAGATAGCTCAAGCGCCGATCCAGTACAAGTTCCATAACAATCCCTATTGGGATATCGGCGAGAGTTTCCCGATCTTCAAGCACGGCCGCATCTACACGTCGAGCATCCAATTGATGATCGGCTACTTACGGATCAGACGGTACGGCACCGAATTCGGCTTGAGCAGCAAGCAGTGCAGTCAATCGTACGCCTTCTCGAATCTAGTGGAGAACTCTTTAAGGCCCATCTTGGAGTACGTCTGGTGGATCGACCGTAGGAATTACGACGAGTTCAGTCGACCGTGGTTCGTGAAAGCGATGCCCATTCCCGTCAATTATATCTATCCGAGATGTCGCCGGCATAAGGCGAAGGCCCTCTTGGAATCGCTGTTTTCCGAATGCGAAAATCAGGAACTCTTGCACTCGTTCATGTTCAACATGGCGGAGAAGTGTTTCGCTACGCTCAAGGTGAGACTGGGCGATGCGAATTTCTTTTACGGTGCGAAGCCGACTTCCTTGGATGCCATGGTGTACGCGTACTTGTCGCCTTTGATCAAACTTCCCTTTCCGTCCAGCGATATTCCGAGATTGCTGAAGACGTACAAGGAATTGGTGAATTTCATCAAAAGGATCGATACGGAATACTATCCCGATATTAGGAACGAGGAGAAGTTTGGAATTTGCCCGGAGAAAGATGACGGTGATGCTTCGCCGTTGTCGCTGAAGGCGAAAATATTTGCCTGTTTCTTCGTGCTGAGCGCCTTGGTGATATACGCTTCCACACACAAGGTCTTGCCCAGACTATTCATATTTTATTGATATTTGCTATAATTTGTACTGGTTTCGTTTTGAATTAAAGATGATGAGTCAATTTGGTGATTTTATTTGGCTAGAGTGGAAACAAATTGTATCGCCGTAAATGTTTACTTCTGGTGTTACTGGTAGAATAAGTCTTCTTGGAATTTTACCGAAAGTGCCCGTAGCTTCGTGGGCAACAAAATATATCGGGGTGTCCTTGCTGAAACATCTTCGATAGGGTGTGATCTGTGGAGATCAGTTAGTAACACACGGCAAAATCGTAAAAAGCCAAAAAAACATCAATTATAAAAACTGGACTTAAAATCACTTACGGGTTTGTTACCCACGCGTTGTACTTTCAAATTTTCAACCGTTCTCCCTCCCCTTCATCTCGAACCAGCTACGCTAATTAATTTACCGAAACAACCGACTCGTACATACATGCATACGCACAACGTAGGTACCAATAAAGGAAACGCCGACGAGGGGATTACTGTTTCTTCCTTCGTTTTCGGGGGAAGGGGAGGGGAGGGGGACGAGAGGACTCGCCTCGAAAAATAGGGTGAGGATCCAATTATGTACACAAATTAAACGTCAACAGCAGGCACCGGCGATGACGCGTCACGTTGCGCTCCAAAATGTTGATGTTTATGCATATATTGGCTTCGAATGCAGCCAGTTAACCTACAAGGCCTCGATTGCCGCGCTTTGATTGATCGCCCGCCGCCGGTTCGACGACGGGCGGGGTGGGGAAGGTCGATGAATTTTTGTCTGTTTTGGGCGGAGGGGAGGGAGGAAGCAAGAAGAAGATGGTTAGTTTTTGTGAGGATGAAAAGTCGAATGCGAACTTTCCGATATAAATACATAAAAAGTTCGATGAGTCGTGCCGTATTTGTAGTTGGGAGATGAAACGCAATTAAACAATTGGAATCGAAGAAGAAGTTGAATAGAAACTCAAAAACACGAGAAGCATAGAAATTAGAATTTAAAAAAGAGGCAAAAAATACTCGAAGCAAAGGATGATGATAAAAGGAAAGGTATAACGTAACGGAGAAACGACTTCAGCGTAATTGGGTGTTGATTCCGTTGTTGCGTGTTTATTAAATTATGAATAATCCAAGACAAAAAACAGAGGTAACATATCTATAAAGAATATAATTGGGGTGAAGGGGAAAAACAAAAGAGTGACTCAAAACACTAGAAGAACAAGGAGGAAGGCAACGTCATGGCGAAAGACATAGAAGAGAAACTTGAAGTAGACGATGAGAACGTTTTGAAATGAGAAAATGATGAAAGATTAAAAGAGCAGCAGTAAAGAGCGGAAGCAAAAACTCAAGGAAAAGGAAGAAAATTCAAAACGGACCGAAAGCATTAAAAGAGCGAAGAAGAAATTTACACAAAAGCAAAGACAAATAAGAGAAGTTGAAAAGGATGCCAAAATACTAGATATGAGAAAATGATGAAAGACGGGAAAAGGAGTAATAAGGAACAAACTCAAGCAAGAGGGAAACAACAGAAAGCGGACCGAAAGCATTGAAAGAGCAAGGAAAAGATCAACAGAAAGGCAAAGAAGAGGAAGGAAGGAGTTGGAAAGAAATCCAAAATACTAGAAGCATAAAATAAAACGAAAAAAGCGCAACAGTTATCGAAGTAAAAGGAAGACGATAAAAGTAAGACATAAAGTGTAAGAAACGATCGCAGCGCAATTGCATGCTGATTCCGTTCTTGCTTGTTGAATTTTTCTAAATCATGAATAATCAAAGACGAGAAACGAGGTAAAGATATAAAGGAAGAAACTGAGCAGAAAACCCAAAACAGAGAAGAGACTCACAATACTAGAAAAACGAAGAGGAAGAAAACGTCATGGCGCAGGAATAGGAACTTGCAATAGAAGTTTAACGTTCTGGAATGAGAAATAATTGAAGATGAGAAGAGAATCGATAGAGAACAAATGGAGAAACTCAGACAAGAGGAAAACAACGGAAAATGAGCCAAAAGCATTAAATGAACGAGACACAAATCGACACACAGCCAAAGACAAAGAAGAGAATCTTGAGGAAGAAGTTGAAAAGCAACGCGAAACGCAACAGGAAAAAGGGCAAACAGTTCTCGAAGTAAAAGGAAAAAGATAAAAGGAAGGCATAAAGTGAAGGAGAGGCGACAACAGTGTCAAAGCATGTTGATTTTATTGTTGCGTTGCGTTGTTTTCGAAATCATGGAAAATCAAAAACGATAAAACGGATAATAAGTAAGTAAATAAAGGAGAAAATTGTGGAGAAGAACGAAAACAGAAAAGTGACTCAGAATACTAGAAAAACGAGAGGTAAGACAACATCATAGGGAAAGATGAGGAACAGAAACTTGTCATAGAAGTTGAATGTGCTGGAATGAGAACTAATTGAAGATAAGAAGAGACTCGATAAAGAACGAATAGAAACACCCAGACAAGAGGGAAACAACATAAGAGGGATTGAGAATATTACAAGAACGAGGAAGAAATCAACAGACGCGCAAAGAAAAAGAAACCAAGCTTGAAGAAGAAGTTGAAGAAGAAAGAAAAACCTTAGAAGCATGAAATGAAAGAGAAATAAACGACAAAAAGTACTAGAAGCAAAAGGAGGCAGATAAAAGGACGACATAAAATGAGGAAAAAACAAAAGGAGGATGATTACATGTTCATTTTGTTGTTGCGTGTTGAATTTTTCGTAATCTTGAATAATCGCAGGCGGAAGAAGAGGTAATGGAGAAAGGGATGTTTGGGTAGCACGAAACCAGAGAAGTGACTCAAAATATTGTAATAACAATGAGGAAAACGGAATAATAGCGAGAACGTCAGAACAGCAATTTGAAGTAGAAATTGAATTATTTTGAAATGAAAAATAATGGAAGATGAGAAGAGGAGTAATAAAGAATGAACGAGAAACTCAGGGAAGGGACAAACAAACGAAAAAGTAGAAATAAAATTCTACATAACTCTCAGATAAATTATCTGAGAGCAGCATCAGAAGAAGAAGAGAAAGGGAAACAGCATACGAAGAAGAAGAAACGAAAATATCTTAAGAAGGGCAAAGGAAAAACAGCATAAGAAGAATAAGAAACGAAAACGGAAGAAGAAGAAGAAGAAGAAGAAGAAGAAAAAGAAGAAGAGGAAGAAGGAAACGCCCAAAAGGAGGTTAAAGGAGAGATCTTCGTAGGCTTTCGCTCTTCGTGCCAGACGCTTGGTCCAGATTCCATCATATCTAGTTGTTTTGGGGATAGTTACAAGTCAAATCGATAAAATCGTCTCAAAGTTTTCGATGAAAGTCTAATAAATTTATACTTCGGCGTTTCGATCTGAAACCACCAAACCGTCCATTATTCCATTCTTCGGTTGCATCCACAATTCCCATTAACGAAATTACTTTAAAACACAACTGCACCCAATCCATTACATTTCTTTTTCCGTAAAAAAGAAACGCGTTCGAGTTAATGGTCTTAAAACACGCCGCCAATTATTCGCCCCATCGCCGTGGTAAACATATCAATTTCGAGGTCGTAAAGGAGCTTTATAAATTATGCAACGTCCGAAGTTCATATATCAATGGATTTTGCTTGGCGCGGCGAGACGAGGCGAGGCGGGGCGGGACGAGGAGGTCGCGGTAGTCGGATCGACGATAAAGGCGATATTTGAAAAGTTTAGAGCAATCAAAGACGCATTAAGAAACAATAAAATTCCGAGCGCACCAATAGAAGCCGCCGATAAAGAGGAAAAAACAAGTACTAACGACGTGTTTTGTCTCCCAGTCTGTTATTGCGCATAGGTTTCTATTACTTTTATAATACGAGAGAGGCGGAGAGTTCGAAACGAGATGCGAGTGTTTTTCGTCGATGTTCGTTTGTTTACTGCGATAACGTGGTTTTTTTTTTGGGCGGGAGGGGGGCGTAAGCGATCGATCAACTTTTTCGTGGTTTGAGCTTAGGATCGTTGGATATATCGAGACGACCTTCAAAATTAGCGGAGGTGCTTTTGTACGGGGAGTAGTTGTTTTGTCGGGAATTACACACTGCCTAATTATTAAATTACATTTTGTGTTTGTGCATATGAGAATTCAATCAAGAACAACTGCCTGTACTCTGAGTTCACATTAAGAATGCAGTAAGTACCGCCCCGAACCGAGGTACAATCAAGTTAGGATAAACTCCTCGGATAAGTAAGATTATATTATCTTCTATCTGGCTAAACCTCTAAATTGTGGCTCTAAACGTGGTCCTATATTTTAACTAAAACGATTTCTGGACTTGGTAGACATGCGCAGATAAATTTCTGGTTTTGCACGCTTTTCGTGTAGGTGGCTACTATATCATTTGCTTCTTGTATGGTGGGGCTACGACAGCGTCATACAAGCCTCTCATAATCAAATCGTGTACACAATATCCTTAAATCATCTCCTTCAATACTTTGAATGCTTTTCCGTCTCTGCTGTTTATTTCATGTAATCTATAGTGCGTGAATTGACATGTCATTTTAAACGAAAAATTATCTGGGATTGCGTACGTATTTGATAACCCAGAGGTATGGCAACTATGATAATATACATTGTGATTTTTAGGAAATGATCCAGGCAATCGATAATGTTCATTTGTTGATAACATCCTTGCGTGATGGGAAGTCTTTTAAAATGAAGTACAGAGGAAACCAGGACGGGCTAGCTAATGTGATTTAGAAAACGGCGATCTAGATATTACCTTGTTCCTTTAGGATATTGATTGGAAATACCCGGAATTAGGTGCATGTAAATATAGTAGATACCAGGCAAATTATTTGTATTACTTTTGAGATTTCTTCATTCACATTACGAACATGTTCTTCACAACACAGGAAAAATCAACAAAAAGCTAGGAAACTAAAACTAATATCGAAGCTGCACCACAATCTTGAGGTTTGGAAACAGTAGTTACAAACAGTTAAAAATCCAAGAAATGGTTTTGATCAAGAAACTGAGGATGGCGTACGACTTAACAGATGCCGTAGATAACTAAATTGAAGGAGCTTACTTATCTTTTATGTAATAATGGACATACCAGAAAGTTTCCCAAGCGGCTTAAACGTTATCCTTTTTGGTGGTTCATCGTCCACCGCACTGACGCTCTATAGCTTGTTCTGCCTCTTAGACAATCTAATCCATCGAGTCGGTGTACCCCAATTTGCTAATGGGAAGCTATTTTATCTGTACTGGCTTCACGAATCAAGGTGAAAACAGGTTAGGAAGGCCAAACTCGTACAGAACAAGAGGAAGAAGAAGACGATTTGTACGAGTGCATGCTTTCTAGTTGAACAAGACTTGAATGAAGAATGAACTATAGGAGTCCCGGGACTGCTTACAGCAAACCTTTCGGAAGTGCACGGTACCTTGTTTGGGTTTAATACGATGTATAAAAGAAGCTGCAGGCGTACAAGAAGAGAAATAAGAAGAAGAAGATTCTGATTCAGATTTTGCTTCTTAATTGAACAAAGATTCAGTGCAGCGTAGACTACGTGAGTTTCGTAGTTACCGTCGTCGAAAGTTTCGAAAGTCAACGATGCTTTATTTGGGTTTAATACGACGGTAAAGGTAACTTATAAGCGTACAGCAAGAGAACGAAGAAGAAGAAGAAGATTTGACGAATCTCTGCTTCCTAATTGAACAAGATTTGAATGAAGTATAGAGTAGGTGAGTTTCGCGGTTACTTTCACCAAAACTTTGCCCTCTTTGAGTGTAATGTTACAATGTAGGTAATAAGTTGAAGGCGAGCAAGAATAAGGGGGAGAAGGAGATTCGTACGAATTTTGCTTTTTAATTGAACAAGGTTTAAATGCAGCCTAGACTACGTGAGTTTGGTAATTACCCTTGTCAAAATTTTCAGAAGATCAGGATACCTCATTTGGGGTTTAATACGACGAAACCATTCAACAAGAGGACGAAGAAGAAGACGATGATTCGTGCGAGAATCGTAAGTTAAAATAAATAAATGGAGCACAAATTTCGTGAGTTGTAAGTTATTTTCGGAGATTTATTCAAAACTTCTGGTTAATTGCAAAACCTCTTTATGACTTATTAAAGCGAAGGGCCAAATTTTAATTTAATGAGACGCGTTTTCAGTCTTTTGAAAAATTAAAACATAAGTTGATGTCGAAGCCAATATTAGCTATTTACTCTCCTTCTAATGTAACCGAGCTGCACTGTGATGCGAGTACTCAAGCATTCGGCTCAATATTAATGCTGAAGCAAGACGACGGTAAATTTTATTCTGCATTCTTCTTTAGCAAAAGGACTACCGAAGCTCAGTCAAGATATCATAGTTATGAACTAAAATGTCTGTCGTTTTGGTTGAATTAGTCGAAAAAGTTAGTTAAAAATTAATCTTGTTTAGAATGAAACATGAGCGAGTATCAAAGAAACCAACAAAAAAAGCACCGCCTTGAATATGCAAGATTCAGAAGGCGAGACTGAGGGCAACATTCATATAAAACTATAGAAGATTGAAGGACAAAATGAACGCCCTGATGCCTAGTCTGGGCAAACAGCGGTAACAGCGTACAATTACGAAATAAGTTACGATAGTATCGCCAACTTCCCACTCTAGTAAGTACTAAATCGATAGGATATGCCAGTATTTCTGTGTATATGTAAGTTGTCGTAACTTATTTCGTAATTATCGCTCTTTCCCTAGACACGCTCAATTCGAGGAGAGTCAACCGGTCAAAACTTGGCGCGTAAGCTTTCCAATAAAACGAAGTACAGTTAACATAATCCCAAGTCGTATTAAAAAAAAACCGAAGAAAATTCGACCTCGACGCTATAAAAACCCATTCCATCACTTATTCTCGTGTTCGAGCACTTTCCTAATCGCCCGAGGTATCGGTAATAACACGACCTCCAGATTCTCTTCGGCGATGCGGGTGTTTTATATCCGACAACGGTCGTAGATTCTTAAAAAGCGGTTCTCGATTCTCCGCTGTTTACCGGCTTAGAAATAAACAAGCGATAATCGGCGCACTTATATTTCGCCGGCGTAGGAAACGTTTTAAAAAAACTTTACGACTAAACATCCGGCGCGGCGCCATTAAAAGGTTCATCGCCGGAATTACCTCTTGAGAAAATACACGGCTGTACGTGCTCCGAGTTAGATATGGCGTTCCTATGGAGTTGGGCGATTGTAACGATTTATTTTTAAAGGGAAAAAGGAGGAGAATGAAGGAAAAGCGTGGAAGCAAGTCGAGATCTTAGGGATTTCATCTTTCGTTTTTAATTCTCCGGATTCGTTAACCAGTAACTTTTCGCAAAGACGTATTCAAATTGGATAAGCGAAAATTTCAGAAAAACAGAAAAAAGAAATGAATAATAAAGCTCGCAAGAGCTTACGAGATCTCCACGCGCCAATCTCCTTTTCGACGGATGATACACTTGTCAAGAGACGAAGAAACAAACTCGCTTACTCACTGTCACAGATCCGTATAAATACGGCCGGGGAAACGTGACCGAAGTTTGTCGTTTTTACGCCATAAAACCGGAGGAAGCTTTTACGTCGACGTCGTCGTAGTTGTCCGAAGAAAGTTGCCGAACGCCGCCGTCGCGTTGATGGCGGTAATGATCACAGTTCCTCGCGCAGATAAATGGCGACATCCGCTCGCTTTCAGCGGTCCTGAAAGCTGCCGCTTGTATATTTCATGAGACAATTTATCCGCAACTAAAGTCGTGAAATATTTAAAGTAGTTTTTACCCGGACTAAGTTATGACGGCGGCGTCCGTAAATTTTAGTCGGCCGCATCCGTCATCGCGGTCGCCTTTCCATCCCGGGCACGTAAATAAAATATATCGGTGCGATTTTTCCGCCAACAGTCGCCATTTTGAGAAATTTTCGCTTGAAGAGGGATGGGTGGAAGTTCTTATTTTACGTAAATAATGTATTCGCTAGATATGTATGTACGTAGGCGTACTTCGTTTACGTTAAGAATGCAGTGTGAGGATAGATAGGGCCATAAAATCTTTGAATATGATCGGCTAATAATGGCATCCAACCTGCACGAAGCACAACGTATCTGACATGGCACGCCATCGTTATGCGCTCGTCAGCTACTCTAACTCGGTTATTATCCACCGCAATTTTTTGATATATAAACGGAACCGAATTCTAATTCAGAACTTTTCGCTTCGAAGATTGTTACCTTGCTATATCTGGATATCGGTGCAGACCACAGTCACCTCATCTGCATCTGCACAATGATGACAATGGTGGTTGCTAACTGAAACCTAAAGAGAGTGCTCAAAGGAAGATCAAAATGCCATTTCGTTCTGTCTTTCTGTGTTTTTTACTCTTCATATCCCTAAAAATCATCATCTTTCTGTTATTTCATAACTTAACAGCTGTAATCTCTTCTATTCTTTCCTATTTCCCACATTTCTGACACATCGATTACCGGTCATCTTTACCATCCGACCGAGATATTTTGTTGAAGCTCTTTCCTTCTACCTCCTGTATCACCGCCCAAATCAAAATTTGTATCTAATCAGAAAAGCCCTAAGTTTCCGAAAAAGATTTGAGCTCGCTATGTTCGAATAACGTCAAACCATGGTTCAATCAGTTTTCTGTTTGTGATCCGGTTTGAATATATAAGTGGGTTTCCATGGTAGAGTGAAGATGTTTTTGGTCTTTCTAAGAGGTCTCCTTTCGTGATCTTTACCTTCACTTTCTCTGATTATCGTATAGTATGCTCCAGTCCGCTTCACAAAACCGACATAACTTTTTCAGCTGGTTCAACAATTTCCTAAATCTATTATGTCGCTCTTTAATTTTCGGTGCATAATGATTAATGTAACATTTGGCCCTAATCACAAAATTCTGCAAAAACGGGTTAATTTTTTCGACTCTCTTTAGTCTGTTGTCATTTTACTGTACAGATATTGTATTTTTCCTCGAAAACCTTTCATTTTATTCTTTATATGTTCATCAACATCTCGCATAATTCCTTTAATTTTCGCCATTTATAGTTTTCCACATTGGAATATGTTTCCGGCCTCCCGTAGACGTCTTAATTTGATGTTATTCTGCACAGTTCAGCAATCCTCTTTGATTGGTGTGTTTTTTCCATTCTAAAAATGTGTCCTATCCATCACAATTGTCTCTATTCTATGATTGTTTTAACATCCAGGCTGAGGAGAAAGACATTTTGTAACGCGTCCTATGTTGATGCTAGGGGCTAAGAAATGTAAGATGTTTCTCCATACTATTAAACTCGAGGAACGCATACTGGATCCTGGACCAAAATTTGTGGTCATAATAGTTACGAAACTCACTTATTTTGTGTGTCATTTAAATCTTTTAAATTCTGAAGCAAAATGGGTATGAATATTCTTCTTATTATTTTTTAATTAATTTAATTTAATTTAATTAATTAATTCTGTAATTTAATTTAATTTTTCCTTATTATCATTGACCTTCCATTATCTTCCTCTTGTTTTACGCTTTGAGCCTGTCTTCTATATTGTATTAAACTCACACATCCTGGATTTCCGAAAGTTTTGGTGGAAGTAATCGCGTAGCTCACGTAGTGTATACATCATTAAAATCTGGTTAAATTAGGAAGCACAGATTCATACGAATCTTCTTCTTCTTCTTCCTCCAACTGTTGTACGTCTTCAGCCTGTTCTCGCCATCGTATTAAGCTCAAAAGAATTGCGCCTGTGTGTCATTTAAATCTTAGTTAAATTAAGAAGCAAAATTCATAGGAATCTTCGTTTTCTTCTTCTTCTTCTTCTTGTACGCCCGTTTTTTTTAAATCCTATTAAGCTTAGAAAAAGCGCGCATCCAGGATTTCTGAAAATTTTGGTGAAGGTAGCCACGAAAGTCACATACTCTATGCTTCAGTCAAATCTTCTTAGATTAAGAAGTATAAATTGGTACGAATCTTCTTTTTCTTCTTCCTCTTGTTGTACGTCTTCAATATGTTTTGTCCATCGTATTAAACTTAAGGAAAGCATTCCGGACTTCCGATGGTTGTGGTCAGAATGATCACGAAACTCGCCTAGTCCGTGAGTTATTTAAATTGTGTTAAACTAAGAAGCAAAATTCTTACGAATCTTCGTTTTCTTCTTCTTCTTGTTGTTATACGCTTGTTTTCTCCGTCCTTCTTTCACCCCCTCCCCCTCAAAGAAAGTAGGCTTCCAGGATTTCTGAAAGTTTTGGTGAAGGTAGGTACGAAAATCAAATTTCGTTCAATTAAGAAATACAAATTCGTACGAATCCTCTTCTGCGTCCTTCAAGGTTTCTATCTGTTGTGCCATCTTTACCAAGTAGTCGTGTGTTGTTCTTGATATGTACTCAATCCAGGGAATAATCTTATGGACATCGTTTCAGTAACGTACTATTGCCCTTCGCTTCCAAAGTCCTCAAAAAAGCCAAGTGAAATCATGTGCTTCTAATGTTTCCAATGCTTTCGAATGTACGAGTGTGAAGTTGGAAACATTTACTAATTCCGTAATTGGGAAGTGATTTCATTTTAGGCAAAAATACTCTTCAATTAAAGCGTGTTTTATTAACGTGCAGATTTACAAAACTTTTGAGCTTTAAAAGACCTTCCTCTCGCACGTTTCTAATTTGTTCTCATCGCTCCTTAGATTTCTTCAAATTCCAACTCATTCGGAGAATCCTCACCAGTAGTAGAAATTAACATTAACGATTGCCTCCGGTAATTTTATGCAGGCATACTTCGTGCCCATTTAAAAGTCTAAACGAGAACCGATCGCCAATCGAGACCGTATCGAAACGCAAAACATTCGAACCTTTTCTCCTCCTCGTCATCCTCCGAACGACGAAGATCCTCTCTTCTCGGAACATCGCCCCGGTCGAAAATCCCGGCGAACGGCCGCCGCAACTAATGACTTTATTATTGAGACCGCGGCGGCGCGTACAGCTGCGGGCCAAAAATGTTCGAAATGAAGACGTCAGACGGATGAACCGGGCACGATCGGGGTCCGTCCGAGACGGCACCTAAGCAGTTTTTAACGACCGCGGCGAGCACCGAGCGATGATTACGGGCGGTCGAGCCGGAGGAGGAAGAGCGCAATCTGCTTTCGCTCTATTATAAATGTATCATCGCCGACGAAAGAGGGAGACAGAGAGAAAGGGAGAGCAAATCCGACGAAATGCAACGCTATTAGGATAATAAGTATTATTATGACTAAGATAGGGGAAGACGAGCGGGCAGGTGCTATCTATCCGGTTAATTTAAGGAGAGAGAGAGAGAGAGAGAGATTTTTATCGGGGAGATTTGTGATCGCGCTTGGGAATTTTAACGAGATTCTGTGGAATAACGCGAAGTAATCGTTGGAGAATGATGTCACAAGAACTGTTTTCCAAAACCGTCAGGAACACGACGCCCGATGGTCTTTTTTATTTGTAACAAACAATGTCAACGACCATGCTGTAAGTATTCGTTCTTACCTTTCAAACATAAACAAATATAACATCCGTTCGTACACTTTCAGACTTAAATCTTACAAACAGAACTACATTCTTCCCATTAAGTTTTCCAAATCGCTCCATGATTCCCAAATACAAATAAATCTGCCCAAAGCTATCATAGTGTGATAGTTAAACATCCGCTTCTCAATATAAAGGATTGACAATTATCGCTTCTTCCTTAAAAATATCCGTCTTAACCTTTCTACATCCACCGTTGAGGAATTCAATTTCTTTGTCTTCCATCAATTTCTAGGTACGTGTCTAGCGGAATTTCTCATTTCAAAAATTAGGCCATCAATTTGGCAACTTATGCAATTTCTCAAATTACATCTACTAACCCAAATTTTGCTTTCCTAACGATAAAAATGTAAGGTCCGGCTTGTTATACCCGAAGCAATTCTTATTATTGACTACACCCCGTCATTGATGGAAACGATAAAATCCGCCTGGGAAAAATTAAATTATACTTTCAGATAAACCCGTTTAAAAGTATCTATGTATCATACAAATACAAACACACAATCCATATGCGCGTATATACCTAAAAGAAAGATGCAAATACCCTATATTCGCTTGCACAATCAGAAGCCGGGTGCACTCAAGCAGATTGGCCGTTTTTTACCGACCAATATTTGAGTTTGTTTTATGTCCTAGAAGCATCATTTCGATAATATATACCTAATACGTAGTTGGGGTATGGGGATGATGTAAGCTTCTGAAACGATGCCAAGAGGGGATCGATGCCGACCTATAAAATTTATGCCGGTCCTTAAATTAGATAATGAATATTTCCGTCCGTTTTCCCTTCAAGTATTGATACATTACATATTTAACGGCGACAAATACAGAATAGCAATAGAATGTAGAGCAGACGGGGCACAAAATTGTTTCATTTTCCTTTCTTGCAGTACCTGTTTGCAATTTCTGCATTACTCCAAGTACTCAAACGTAGTTTTCGCTTCTTTTGATCTATCCAAAACTGGTTCAATAGATTAAAAGAACTGAACTAAGCCCGGGACGCAGGAGCGATTTTTAACCGTGCGACTCGGTCAAGGACACAAACAACAAATGACTTCATTAAGCTAACAAACAACGCGGCAAAAGATGATATTATTAGTAAAATTTTAACGAACCAATATTCAGGTATAAACTCCCAAGAATATAGGAATTTCCCAATTGAATGTTGGTCAATGCCGGCGATACACG
Source organism: Chrysina gloriosa (assembly GCA_038088585.1). NCBI lineage: Eukaryota > Metazoa > Arthropoda > Insecta > Coleoptera > Scarabaeidae > Chrysina > Chrysina gloriosa. The sequence continues at coordinate 10,372,899 of CM076094.1, read as the reverse complement.
AACATATACGAACTGATGTTATCGTCGCAGCAGCTCCTAATATACGGTATCACAAGCCGCCACTGGTTGGAGTACTTTGAGTGCAGCAGAAACTGCAAATACGGCAAGAAAGGAAAATAAAAATATTCTGTTTCATATTCTATCGCTAAGACTAGCAGTGCAAACCGCTTCTTTGTTTCTCGACCTTTTGTCATGCGCCAGGTATTTTTAAATTCCATTTTTTCTCGCAGCTCTAAAACCACTTTTTCCCACAAATCCCAATTTCGACGATACGAAATTACCCATCGTACATCCTCCGCATTCGAACCAATGATTTCCGCGGTAATTTCAGATTAAGTTTGTGTCGCCGACATCGACCGTAACAGTGCGCGGCGAGAAATCCGAAATTGTTTCCCCGAAAAAGCCGCGTAGACACGCGCGAACGGTATAATGGGACCGTCGTCGCTTTTTCCCCCAGCCTCGATATATCTATATTTAACGGTCGGCTACAAACGATCGGACTAAAAAGTCATTTCCCAGGATCCGTCGCGAAATTAGTTCGCCGCCGTCATCAAAGTCGGAACCTGTGGGCAGAGAGGACGATAAATTTACTTGTCAGCGAGGCTCGACGTCGCATCAGCGAAACGCCCGCTCCATCCCCCTTCGCCCCGTTTAACCGGTTCGGTTCGGCGACGGGCGGTGTGCCGTTTTCGTCGCTACAACACCACGACCGTTTTGTACCCTTTTCATCGGCGACGACCGGACCGGACCGGAATAGATGGTCGACGCTCTACTTTTATTACTTTTCGGGGCGTAATCGATTCGGACGCGACGCGGGAGAAAAACGAAAAAGAAGAAAATACCGGTTTGTTTGAACGTGATGCGAAACCAACTCGGGGAGAAATAGGGGATGATTATACGGCATTTCCTCCAGCATCTTGTTCTTGTAGGCTTAACATTCCTCGACAGTTTCAGAAGCGAAACATTTCGAAAAGACACCGTCATCTTCAAGAACGCTGGCCATGTGGATGGGAACAGTTCCTGTACTCCATTTTCAAGTAGTACTTAATGTTTAATGTAGGCAGCATTTTGGCGAGAAAATGTCTTGCTCAACGTTTAACCAAAACCCAATGCTTCTCAACCACCAATCATCCTGTATATATGTATACAGATTAGAAATGGCGGCTAAGGACCAAAATTGCTACTGCAAATTGCATGGAATTCATACTTCTTGAGTAACAATGAACCAAGCACTTGGACATTATACTTTTCGTACCCACAATTGAGATACAGTCTTTTCAGTTCATTCTTTTTAGGGTTCATCAGCAATAAGTCAAGCACCTGAGCATTATATTCTTTCAGGCGACAAATGAGACACGTACTTCTTCTTTCATTCTTCTTATGGTTGATCAACAACAAGTCAAGCACTTGAGCATTATACTCTTTGTAGCGATAATTGACACACATTCTGCTTCTTCTTTCATTCTTCTTAGGGTTGATCAGCAATAAGTCAGAGGGTTGAGCATTATATTCTTTATAGCTAAACTTGAGACACGTTTTTCTTCTTTCATTTATCTTAGGAAAAAAATAACAATAAGGAGACTGTGGCTAAAATAGTATATAAATAAAGAAAAATTATCCTTACCTTTTCAGAAATGAATCCAGATACGTAGTTCGGCGACTAAGTTGCCATCCTCAGTGGAAAACTGGGAGAATTCAGTATCACTTGCGAATCGGGCTAATGCCCAAGATGGACACTATACAACACTAAAGCGCTGCACAATGAATATCACACACTGAACGTGGGAAACGTGAAAAACACTGTCGACATTGAACTCCCAGTATTATCTAGGAATGGAAGTTCGTTATCTTTCTCTTTTTCCATTGTAAATTGGACGATGTTGAATTTAGAATTTAGTTGATCCAAAGAGTCCTGTAATTTATATATTTGAATGTCGAAATAGGTCATCTGTGTATCTAATCCGAACACTCGGGATACCTAGCATCTTTTTTAAATGGAGTCTGACAATTGCACACAAACAAATCGGAAATTAGATACCGGTAGGGTACCGGTAGAAGTAAATTAGAAGTAAAAGCGTACAATGTGCATTTAAGTTTGACAACAGATTTGTATCTAGGTCAATATGAAAGATGGTGTAATTTTCGTAAAAAGTCATTGAGGTTTCAGAGCATAAATATAATAGTAAGGTTTCAAAATTGAGTAATTTGTTTGGAAAATGGCGTCCTAAATTAGAAAGGAAGAAAAAAGAGGATACAAGGATAAAAGTTGGTCGTAAATGAATCATCAGCGAAATTTAATGAAACGGAACTAAATTTACTTAATAAAGGTTTAAAATATTGTTTGCCAAATTTAGAAACACTCTCCGAGGAAATCATCTCTGGAATTCAAACAGCAACCAGAAATTTCGACGAACCTTCCTAGAATTGCATGAAAGATTGGTGCAAAATTAACATAAAAAATGCCAATTGGTTAAAGCAAAAGTCAGTACCATCAGCAACTTCAAAACTATTAAAAATCTCAAAGCCAAAAATTGCTTCTATATTAAAGCAGATAAAGGTAACAAATTAGTATTTTTGGACGGGCAAGATTATTTTAACAGTTAACGAAATGATCTCGAAAGGACCATATATTGAACTAAAGAAAAAAACAAATTCCAAATTGTACGAGCTATTGACTTAGATTTAGATTTGTGTAGGATCTTTCAATCTTATTAACAAGCTCCATAACGCATGAAATTTAGGTTAGAATTCGTATAAATATGCGTTCCCCATTATAGGAGTTAAGTGTCAACAGTGTTTTGGCGTATTGGGCGCGTTCAGTGTGTGATGTTCATTGTGCAGTGCTTTAGTGTTGTACATTGTTCGTCTTGGGCATTAGTCGGATTCGCTAGTGATAGACAAATACCATAGAGGATGGCAACTTAGTTGCCGAAATACGTATTTACATTTTTTCCGGAAGGTGTGGTAAGGGTCATTTTTATTTTTTTATATGTTGTTCTTAGGGTTGATCAGCAATAAGTCAAGCACCTGAACGTTTTCTTCATTGTAGCGACAATTGGGACGTATTTTTCCTCTTTGATTCTTCTTAGCGTTGATTAGCAATAAGTGAAGCACTTGAGCATTACGCCTTTTGTACCGACAATTGAGACACAATCACTTCTTCCTTTGTAACTTTTGCAGTAACGATGACATTTCGATTGAGTAGAAACACACATCCGAACTGACTCAAATGCACGCGATTTGCTCCGGGTTTATTCCAACATTTTCATAACGACTCGGCATCAATTAAATCATGCAATACGAATTGTACAACCCACGCCTTCCTTCTCGAATCACAATCGTATCCGCGACCGCGCGCGATTCAAGTTAGCGAGTACAAGCGAACGACCGAAAGTAATAAAAACGTCTCTCCGTTCGCCTATAATTCAATTCGCCGTTCGCGAACAACTTCCTCGTACCTCTCCCGTCCCCGTTTTTCTCTATCGCGTAGCCAGCTCGCCCGGCGGTAACGGTACGCCGATAACAAATGGACCGTGTCTAACCGGATCGCGGATAAAACTCACCGGTCCAAAAGAAATCTTAACAAGATCGGATCGCGTTCGGGTTGTCACAAGGCGATGGACGAGATCTTCCGTAATCGCTTATTAGAGAGATCACGGCGCGCCCGATATTGCCCAGAGATTATATCGTCCGTTCCGCTTTCGGGCTGTCCGTTTCCGCGCCATCGGTCCTCCTCCTCCTACTCCTCCTTTGCGGCCGGCGAATTCCGGGGCGCTTCGAGATAAAAATCCGGTAATAAAAGCGGAAGACTTTATTGGAAATTATCGATCGTTAAATGAAGACAATCGCGAATCGGAGATGTGATTCGTCGAAGAATCGAAGAAATGTCACGTCGGATTAGAATTTAGATTTTTGCTATGAGGGCGTTTTGACGAAAACTGACTTTTCAAAAGTTGTTCAAAGTAACACTTTGGCCAGGGTGATTATGTTGTTCGCTTCCGCCATGTTTCTGATGTCTTCAATCAAAATTTTTACATATGCTCCGTCCCATGGAATGATTTATATTTATAAGTATTTTACAAGAGGGAAAAGGGAAATGGCGTGGAATGAAATACGTACAATAACACAAGAGAGAAAACAATTATAATGAATGTGTTAATCGTAAAGATCTCCTACGTTCGTACAGCATTACCTCTCGGAATGGCAACAATAACTCCTATTTTTAGCTATCCCATCTTAAAATCCCGTTCTCGAGTTCATTCGCTGTACACACAAGTAACACATTATTTCCTTTTTCGTACGAAAATCGGCATAATAGATGGGACGCGAGACGTTTTGCATTATGTTTATTTACAACTCGGCGCGAGACGATGCCGCGTCGTTACTGCATCGCGACGTTTTTATTGTGTGAACCGTTTTATCGCGACGATAAGAGTAAGTTATTGCACGAGCACACGTTATGCACTTAACGCCACGGCGAGCCCGCATTCGCGGACGCTTTCCGTACAGAAAGGAGATTTCTGGACGAAAGTTTTAGATGGTAAAGGAGGTTTATAGTTTGCCTAATCCGAAAGATAATGATGTATTTGTTGGGTCTTATTGATTTTCGTTTAATATATATACAGGGTGAACGATATAAACTGTTACCAACTTCACATTGGTCATATCCGACAAACTTCTCAGCACAGCAACGTCGCACTTGTTTTTTTTGACAGTTCATTGTCTTGTTTACAAGCTGCCGGAAGCATTCGCGTTTTATGTCAGTGGAACAAGAAATATCCGAAATGGAATTCGAACCTAATAGTGTGATTGCGTTATATTTGTCTGGAAAGTCACAACCAGCTATTGTTTGTGAGCTCAGTTACTTCAGAGTGAATAAAATGTTTGTGTATCGCACCACAAAACGTTATAATGATACCGGCAGCGTTGCCAACCGTTATGGTGGTGGATCCAAAAAGACAGGAACGTCGCCTGGACCGGTTCGGAAAGTGAAGATACGACTCGAGCGAAATCCACTTCGAGGTGGACGGCAAACGGCTAAAGAATTGAAAATATCCCAAGACAGCATTCGCCGCATACTAAAAAATTAACTTAAAGTCAAGCCTTACAAGTTCCAGAAAGTACACGATGTTACACCCAAGCAAAAGAAGTTCGCCTCGAAAGAGCAAAACGAGTCGTTGCGCTTGCAACAGAATGGTCAATTTCCGAACGTTGTGTTCTCTGATGAGAAAAATGTTCTAATTGAGCAATTCATCAACACCCAAAACGATCGTGTTTACTTGACCGAAGGCGCATACCAGAATTTTCGCCTTCGAATGGCCGCCCGAAGTAATTTCGCATCGCAAGTAATGGTGTGGGTAGCAGTGACCGCTGATGGACGCTCTCCATAAAAACGATGACGAATCCCCCATGATTTCGGTGTCAATGGTATAGTGAATTCGAGATTTTTGCAAGCCACGTGACTCCGGTCAAATTGGTTACTTAGCTTATAGATTGGTAGCACTTCAAAACTAACTATATTTAGTTTAGGTTAAGAATGCACTGTGGGAATGGGTGGGACTATAAAATTCTTAAATCTGATTGGGTAATAATAAATCCCAAATTACAAAACACTGCTCTTTTTCTAATCCTGGTTAACTTAACAATAATAATTAAGGTTCGACAAACACGTGCTATGGCAGAAGCGGCGAGAGGAGATTTAGGTCGATGTGAGTGGAGTGGAGAGTTTAGTCATTCGATAGCTGTGGAAGGGAGCGGTCGTTCTGTAATTATCGATTTATCGGTGTGCGTCTTTTAGAACGTGGATCGTCGTAAGCAAGGTTTACCTTTAACAATCGCAATATATTTATTCGTGTTAGTCGTTTCCCTCGGTTAGAATATACAGGTGCTATTATTATATTAATTACATTTTACTGTAGAAGACATATTAAAAGTAAACGGTCAAGTACTGAATGTAAACAACAATATTCCATACTGGGAATTTCTGTATGATTTTATTGTTATGCTAAATATATGCAACATCCCAAAACTTTTTTGGAATAAATGTGGTAAGAATATATTATTTTTGAATAATACTGTAACGACTGGTCGTTCTTATCCTGCCTGGTGTCAAAGTAAATGCGACTTATTATCGGGAAAATGTTTTGGAAGCTGCATCGTCCAGACAATGGCTTTCGAATTCTCCAGACGCAAATCCGATGGACTTTTCCATCTCGTCCATTTTGGAGAGCAAGATGAGGACTAAAAAATATGCCAGTATGGATGCCCTAAAGAAAGCGATCGAACGTGAATGGCACAATATATCGCAGTATCACATTCGTACAGCGAGCAACTCATTTTTGGACCGTCTGAAAGCCATAGTCAAGGACTTTTTGCCTTGAGTCACATCGAGCTAAAGTGAATTGACTCTAAAATTTTGATAATTTTCCCACATTTTTTTCCTTGGATTAATAACAACCAAAAATCGTAGTCTTTTGAAAAGGTAACACTTCATATCGTTCACCCTGTATAAAGCGAGAAGGACAATCCTCGAGGAAACGTGGATTTCGGGAACGGGAAGGAAACAACGCTTACAACAAAATCTCTCATAGATACTTCCACTTCAAACAGTCGACAAATCGATACAAAGAATCGTGCCGCTTCTTTCTCCTTGCGAGGATTTCCGGTTAGGAGTGTCACTGGCCGCAGGAAATAATCCGACTTTGATACGATGAAGAATGTCAATTACTAAAACATACGAGGCTGGTTGGTTCAGAATTGCTCACAATATACTTCCACTTCAAAGAGTCCCCGCTCTACTTTTCTTAAATGAAAATCAATCTTATCAATAATTTCCACCACTGTTCTAGGCTGTTTTTAGGTCAAACAAGAACCGAACGTAAGTTTAAAATTTATTGAGAATTTATTCTTATTCTCGTATATCCTAATCATCCAGGATATTTTGTTAAGAAACCATCCCCAAATCTCCCTGTTTACCGGCTTAAAAATAAATAAAGGACAAAGGGCTATGAGTGCCAAGATTGTCGACGCAACGTTCAACTCATCTGATCCCCTAGAATTTTTGTAAACGTCCACCTCACCATCCTCCCTCCCTTGCAAATCTACACGTTTATACAATTTAATTTCTTTTTTTTTTTTTTCGCATAACACGTCCGACGCTGCACCACCTCCGCGTCGCAATCAACATTCTACGGCTAATTGAGTCAAAGGACCCGTCGGCGTTTCCATTTCCGGTAGGCGGATTCGCCACAATGACGTTCCGAAAATTTCATTCAACGATGTATGCACGTACAACGTGCGGACGCTAAACGATCGAAAGGGCGGGCGGGGACACTCGAAACCGTTTCATTAGAAAGGGTCGCGTGCGAATTATGCCGCCCTTTCCCCATCTCCGTCCCTCACCACAGACTTTAATTTCGCTTTGAGCGGACATAACCGCCGGATTGACAGGCAATTTAAGATTTCCTCGGCGGTGTTTTAAATAAAAAAAAAGTTGGCGTCAATAGTTCACGCACGTCTGAAGTGAATACCCATTAATTGTCGTATTTCTTCTCGTTTTCGTTCCACGTGTGTAGCATTACGCTTACAGTCTTGCACTTACGCTCGAGCTGGTCTGGGTACCTTAAGAAGTATTGACTTCAAAAATTAATATGTTCTAAATTAGACGAAATTCTATGTACGGATGTTTTCGAAGGTGTAGTATACGATTTTGACGTCAAAACTCGTGATATTTGCTTCGTTTGGGTGTTAGAACGTGCCAGAGCGATTCGTCCAGAACCACTTTTCACTTTCCCATTGAATATTTCCTCAATCAACCGTCTCTCGTGCCCGAAATTATTTTATTCCTAATCTGCACGAGAAGAGCTTTAATTTGATGTGTAATAAGTCCAACTTCCGACCATTTCGATTTTCGTCGAAATTTCAAGGGGTACCCCTTTGGAAATTCAGAAAAATTAATATGTTCTAAATTAGACGAAATTCCGTGTACAGATGTTTTCGAAGGTGTAGAATACGATTTAGACGTCAAAACTCGTGAAATTTGCTTCGTTTGGGTGCTGGAGCGTACCAGAGCGATTCGTCCAGAACCGCTTTTCATTTTCTCACTGTATATTTCCTCAATGAACCGTCTATCGTACGCGAAATTATTTTATCCCTAATCTGCACGAGAACAGCTTTAATTCGATGTGTAATAAGTCGTACCACCGACCATTTCGATTTTCTTCGAAATTTGACGGGGTACCCCTTGAAAGATCGATGTTAACTAAATGCGTCTTCTTTGCGTGGTATTCTCTGGTTTCGCTTTTGGAAATTCCCTGATTTCATCTGGAGATATATAGTGCTCATATGGAAATGAGAACTACTTCCCACAAAGTCGCACTGACGAGCGGTATAACCGCGAAACGCGTCCGCGAATGGTGAAAGTAGTTTTCTAATTACACAACGTGTGTGTTATGTTTGTATTATTTTCTATTGGGTTTCGTGATTCATTGTTGCATTGCAGACATCCTCAGAACTAATTTTCTATTTATTTCGGAGGATTTTACAAGGACCACATCTCACCGTGATATCGTCGAATCCATTCCAACGAGATATTTCCATCACGACTTGTACCCCTGAACATCCGAACGAGCACGTCCCTCCCCCCCTCCCCTCCCCTTCCTTCTGTACCTTGTATTGTATCCGTGACGTTCGAGTTTCTGTTACTTTCGTTCCTCGCGTCGAAATATATACATACATACATGCATAAGGCATCAGCCGGCACAATACTACCATTATATTTAGTGTCGGAATAATTCATTTCTCGATCTATTTAAATATGACGGATAGTCGACCATGAATTATTCCTCGAGCAGTCTGACCACGGCGCTTGAATATAAATGTCTCTTCACTGGAACGGCGGCGCACGGCCTACGTGCCGGTGCTTCGCCCTACAACCGCCCGCCCAATTTTTTCCTTTTTTTTCGTTCGCTACACATCGCCCATTTCCCGTTATTTCCTTTTTTCTATTTAATAGCTCCCGATCCCGAGCCCGCAATTCGTCGTAACTTTCGACGACGGTCGATCGCTTTTATCGGGGCCTCCACTTAAGGAAATTTGTTTGTCCCCGACGGACAATATTCGGGACTCGCGATGCAAATGCGGCGTGGAATAGGGATATTTTAGGAGGGGGATAAATTACGAGGAGTAGTCGTGGAATATCGAATTCTGATGCGTATACGCAAGTTTCTGCGGACTTATCGAGAATGATTGTCCACGATGTGACCAGTAATTCTTTTAAATTTGGGAATTTTTGTATTCATTGGTTTATGGTATTTGCATAGGATCATACTAGCATTTGATATAGGCGTACAATCGTTTCTCACAATTTCCGCTGTCATTTTTTACGATTTCGCTCTATTACTTTTATCATACATTTAAAGTAACAGAAACTATACTTTCCAGTACATAGTAGTTTCATCTTTAAGGTAAGAAGTGCGCAAGCGTAGAAAAATTCTACAATACGCAGAACAATTTAACAGACTAAATGGACCTACCACAAGCATATTATCGAAAAATAACAATTAGCCAACGGTGAGCAAAACACTAATAATTATAAGAGAATTTGCATTTTCAGATGATACAAATTAGAAATTTAAATGGTAAATAATAACTGATAAAATACAGAGATTTTACGAGAGCTGGAAACTCTTTTGTTATCTTAAAGGCAAACTGCATAGACAACGCTTACATAACATTGATGAGGTACAAGCAGCTATACGCCCTGCAATTGAAGATATCAGTGTAAAAGATTTGAGAAAAGTATTTGACAATTTAAAAAACTCCCCGAAGTTGGCGCCCGGATTTTCAAAAAAAAAAAATTTTTAAAATAGGCACTCAATTAAAAATATTTGACATTTGCTAAAAAAATGTTCAAGTTTGGATAAATCGCTAGGTTGCACGTTGGAAGGAATTTCCCTGTTGCTTTTCTAAAAGATATTTCCTAATCAAAAGCTAATCTTTGTTTAACTCTAAGAAAAGTAAAATAAAAAAGTAAATATAGAAGGATTTTCAAATTTTGATTTTTTTTTATGACATGAAAAAGTATTTTGTATGAACATTACATTTTAAAGTTGTTTGTATGAAATATACAGGTAAATCATTCAAGTTTTGTTTTACAAAATTCAATTGCTGCCCTCTTCATCAAATGAGCACCTGATTTTGCTGATTTTCAATGCTATTAGGATACTTGATAGAACTCTCCGTGTACTACCCAGAACTCTAATCAGAATTCATATGCGATTTCGTTTTCTTTTGGCACATAGTATACCAGTTTGAATTTTGCAAATAACTTTTGAATTTTCAACTTTATAGAAAAACGTTATGAGGATTCTCGATAGAACACTTTGAGCACTACCCAGAACTCTATTTGACATTATTCTTGCGAAATCAAAAAATTGCAACTTGTTCAAAAAACGATGTTGCTAAACCATTCCCGAAAGCAATAAAGAACTCCAGAACTCTTACCCTTAAGCCGATAAAAGAAACGATCAGAACTCTCCAATTAACAAATTACGGTGCTAGCCCCGAAACATGTTGGTTGCTTTTTTGGGCGTAATTTTGCAGTACTATTGAAAATTTTATCGCGAGAACTCTAGAACTATACTTGTTTGTCTCAGAACTCTAAGAATTAGAATCGTTTTTGAAAATTCGGGCGCCAACTTCAGAGGACTATTTAAAAAGGAGGATACAGTTACGTATAGAACACAACGGATCATATTTTGAACGTCTATATATTAATACGTAGTGAGTCGTCTTCTCGTACGTATTTTAGAGTGTTCCTTCCACGCATCGCGATGATACGTATATCGTGTTTTTCGTGTTACAATGCAGATTTGTCGAATGCGTGTTTCATCGCGATACGTGCAGTGGAACGCAGGTGAGAGTCGTTAGAGTGAGACAGTGAAAATGTACGGGCGTCGGAATTGACGATTACCTTTCGAACGATTCTAAGGGAAATTTTTTGATCTCTTTAGATTGGCATCATTAGTTGTTTGATCTGACCCTCCCTTGCCGACTTTCCGCTCTTTTTACCCTATAAGTTTGAACGAGAGGCATAGAATAAAAACGATTTATTTAGTGATAGAGTCAAGAAGTTAATTAGAAAGAGTTAAAATAATTTATTTTTATTTTAAAAATGCGCACCCTAATTAAAACGTTACAATAAACCGCTTTTATCGATGATATTTTACATAAAGCAATAGTGTACTACCAACTGCTGTCATATGGGTTGCCTAGTTTGGTAGTCACGTAGTGGACAAGAATTGCTGATATCTCCTGATACTTTCTTAATTTCGAGACCCTTCATCGTAATTACCGTCAAAAATCAAATTGACTCGGGCAGATCTACAACATCGATAATCCGCGTAATCGAAGGAGAAAAACCTCTTCGGACGTAAACAGCACTTAAATATTCCGTAGCGACGGCTTAATTCGAACGTACAACATTTCCGCCCGTTTAGCTAATGCAATTTGCCGTCGCGAAGCGCTAAATACCATCTGAAACTGTCAACTTCGTTTTTCGCGTCTAAGAAACCGGAGCGAACAAACCCGATTATCCGCTCTCTCGTCTCGCGATAAATATATTACACTCTTCGTGTAACAGCAGCTACACTTACATACGTCTAGCAGCACTAACGTTACACACACACACACACACACACACACACGATCAACTTTCGACGCGTATACGTACGTACGTACGTGCGCGAGCTAGGGCGCACGAATTAACGATAAAATTTAATATTCTCGGTAAACACGGCCGGGAGCGCGGCGACGGAGGCGGCGGCGGCGGTCGAATAACTCCCGAAATTCCGGTCTAAGCCCGATAATAATCCCGACGTTATAATCCGAAACGTAGAAGTAGATGGGCGAGCTGCATTGCGGTGCTATTCGAACGCGAACCGTACGACGACGGGGGACGATGCACGGCGTTTGTGTGCGGTAGGCGGTAATCTGATTAGGTAAAAACTTCGAACATTAATTTCGGGAGATTTTAGCGGATGCGGTTTCGCGCTGGATATGGCGTGCCGGGGAATTTTTGTTTTGCGAAATCCATCTGCGACTTTTGTTTAATGTTCGGAGTTGTATCGAGATAAGGGCGAGGAGCGAACTGGCGAGCGAGATAATGCGTCTAGTTTCGTATTGGATTGCAACATTTATTTAAGCTTTTCACTGTCTTATTCTATGCATATTTATCAATGGTACAAGATGCGAGTACCCCTACACCGAAAGGTAGAAAGGGTAAAAAGATTAAGAAGAAGAAGAAGAAGACAAGATGCGAGTACATGTCGAGGTGCTAACGCGGACGCGGATCATTACCTGGTAATAGTAAAAATCATGAGAAGCAACCGCAAACAAGCAACACAAACAAAATGGAATATTGAGAAGCTGAGGAACGAGCAAGTGCAAGGCAAATATAAAGAAAAATTGAAAGAGAAGCTCAGTAATTCTGTGGCACAAGTGTACAACAACAGTGGGAGGAAATAAACAATTGCATATGCAGTGTGACTGAACAGGTAGTAGGAAGGGAAAGCAAAGGTTGATGATGACCGTGAGAATACGGCGAAAATAAAGAAAACCGCAAGAATAAAATAGTTAAGAACACAAGAGGAATGAGATGGAAAACTTACAAGGAGAAAAGGAAGGGATCTGTAAAACTGTATAAGCGAAAGAAAAATGAATGGAAGAGATGGAAGAAAATATAAAAATGAATAACTCGAAAGCCGTTTATAAATTTGTTAATGGAAGTAAAAACAGGAACTCAGTGAATGAAAGGATAGGAACAAAAGGAATGGAAAAGCCATTTTGGGAAAATATTACAACTAGACGAAGGCGCACCTAACATAAGCTACGAAAAAGGAAACGGGTACGAAGAAGAAGAAGAAGAAGTGAATGATGTGGTAACAAAAAAGAACAACATACGAGGAATGTGTGGCAGCGATGAAAAGGTTGAAGGTGAATAAAGCAGCAGGAATTAATGGTATACGTGCAAAGATGGTGAAATATGGAGGCGATGTGATAAATGAAAGAATACACCAAATAATATGTAATAGCAGTAGGAGCAGTTGTGCCTATACTAACAAAAGGAGATTGTAGTAACTGTGTGAATTACAGAGGCATTATGTTATTGGATGTATCATATAAGATTTTAACATCAATTATACAGCAAAAGCTATCAAGTTTAATGGAAAACAAGTGCGGCGAATTCCAGTACGGCTTCAGAAAGGAGAAGTCGACAGTCGATGCAATACATATCATAAAGCTAATACGAGAGAAAAGTTACAAATACGATATTGATATACATATGCTGTTTATATATAAATACAAACAAAACAAAATATATGAAACACAATAGGGAAATATGTGAAGACATGAGGGAAATCAAAGTAGGGAGATATAAATTTCAAATGATAAATAACTTCAAATATCTGGGATTGCAATTAGGTAGGGACGGTTGTAAGAGTGAAGTACAGAAGAGAGTGCAAGCAGGCAGGTAGGCAGGCAATCGAGCCTATAATTGTCACAAATGATTGTTAACGGAAAACGAAAGTGAGCAAGTACACTAAAATGTAAATTTATAAAACAATGATTAGAAATATAGTAACATATGCAGGCGAAACGTTAGCCATGACCAGCAAAGAGGAAGAAGAACTAAGAGTATTCGAGAGAACAATAATCAAAGTGATGCTGGGGCCAAAGAAAGTAGGCGCGAATGAGTATAGAACGTTGATGAATCACGAAATACAAGAAATAATGGACGGAGAAGACATCATCAAAATAATAAAATCTCAGCGTATAAGATGGTTGGAACACATATGGAGAAGTGATCCGCAGAGTAATATCAACATGATAACCAATTTGACAGCAATGGAGAGAAGACCAAGGGGAAGACCTAGTGACAGAGGATTTAGAGATGATGAAAGTAGACAACGGGAAGCAGAAGGTACAGGAGAGGAAATTATGGAAAGATGTTGTTGCCAGGGCTAGGGAGCAGGAGACGTTATGACTAACTGGGCAATGGGCGAATCACCCAGAAAATCGATTGGGGAGGGGGGGAGGGCGAAAATTCCGAAGAGGAATGTGCTGCCTTCTATATACTATATGCAGGGAGTTCACAGAAATTTAGGCGTTTTTTTCGGGTAGCTGTTATGTTCAAGGAGGAAGAATTTCAAGAAATCTTATATCCTCCGTGGCTGCTCCTCCTCGTTTCGAGGGGACATCTTTCGTTTCTGCTGGTAACGGAAACAATGGATTGTGCTGGTATTTTTTCTGCAGTTGATTTCACCCACTTACTTCAAAGGATGCGCGGAACAATGCACTGTTTTGTTTCCAGTATATTGAAATAGATTTAAATATACATATGTTGTGAAGTACTTGTCCTGTAATTGGATTATAATCTGTTGGGCAAAATATCTTATTATTATTATTATTATTATTATATTAAACAGAATAACAAATGAATAAATTATACACTTAACAAATCAATTATTAACGTAAGCGATGAAATTAAATTTACATGTCACAGTTAACCGGTTTCCGACCGCGTTGAAACTGAATGAATAGCACCTCACTGTCAATCTGCTCACGACAAGATCGAAACAGTATTTTCAAAACGCGACTGTCTGTTTCTTGTCACAAACTTGTACTGCCATAGTTCGTGCTAATTTTTCAAGAAGTAAGCTTTTAGTGAGAGAGGGCAACTGAAGAAAGCGATTTTATCCTCCACCTATAAGCCAAAAGGCTGCAGGAGACATAGATGTTTATCAAAAGTAATAAAAGATTAGAGGAAGAAAATTCCGTGAAAGCCTGACAATTGGTGACAAGCTCAGTAAAGTCAGTAAATGTACAGCCGCAGATGCTCTTTAGATCGTCGTAGAAGGAGATTTTAATAGTAAGCAACGGGAACTGATTCATCAATGTAATAAGTGATTATATCCTTGCTATACTCAACAAACAAAAGGAAAGGTAACGAACTTATTGTAGTATATTAATACTCAAATGGTTAATCACCATTAAACAATTTATCATTTATTACAATTCAATATATCCAAATTCACAGTAAATGTTGGGGTTAAGGATGTTTATGTTCAAATGACTTATACTTTTTCGATAACTTGTTGTTGTTAACTTCTTTTTTAAGTCCAGCCGGAGACGTTTAATAATGGGACAAAAAAGAATTCGCTAGAAATAAAATTATTAATCACTATAAAAGGCACAGATTAAAAAATAGGAAAGCAATGTAACCATTCAACACTTTCAAATCATAAGAATTCCTAATAACCACTGGACATAAGAAATCAAGCTTACCTGGAATATTTGGTTGACAACGAAAGAAATTGACAAGATAAGAAAGTCATCGAAAAGTTTCAAATATATTTGGATCAAAACGGTATGTATATATATATATATATATAAATGAACCTCACCACACCAAAGAAGAACGAATTTAGGAGAGGAAATCCATAGAAAATAGAGTTGCATCGAAGAACCATCATCGAATAAAAGAAATTACACTGACACACACAACACAATTTGTAATTATCTTCATTTTACGTCAACTATTTCTAAAAATTTCTAAATATAATTTGTTATAATTTATGCTTTTTTATGATATCGTTAATTAAGAGCTAAGTCGGTGCAATTTTATTTATTAAATTATCCAAATTCTCAGTACATTATTCAAATGATGTACAAGTCTCTGAAACTGAAATTACACTCACTGCTTGATCACATTGCCTTGGGACTGCATCAGTACTTGGACCAGGTTTGAGATCATTTGTCAGAAGAACAGGGGGCAAATATGAAGTGGACTCCCAACAAACCCGATACACATAGAAATTCGTGAACAACAGGGATAGTGCTATCAATTTATTTCTAATCTCTTTGATACTATTATTACTATAACGACCAATTTACAATGTAAATGATAAAGGTGATTGCAAGGACTGTGGTGTAATTTACTGACACAAATATCACTACGGTAAACTCTCCACTACACAATTGTTTATAATAAAATCGGTGACACGTGTTTCGCTAGCTCGAGACAAGCATCTTCAACAACCGGTCTATACGGTTGTTGCTTGCCTCGAGCTAGCGGAACACGTGTCACCGATTTTATTATAAACAATTGTGTGGTGAGGAGTTTACCGATGTGATATTTGTGTCAATGTAAATGATGATGAAAAAGTTGGCCAGCAAAATCCTACACCGTCTTCTACGCGATTTTACGGGCCGATACGCGTGAGATTTTTTCGTGAAAATGTGCATGCCCAAGTTGGCTCCGGTAGGTCCCGTGCGGCGTCGTTTAACCTCAACCCGGAATTTTCCCGGAGGCCAAAATAATAACGATGCTTATTCAAACTTTTTCTTTCTATCGCATGTTCGTGGAAGTGAAAGGGGCTGTCCACTTGACATGTTATCTATAAAGGTGTTTTATGACGGACAGAGGTCTGCCGGTCGTCCCTGAGAAAAATATATTTTATGCCCCAAGCAATTACAGTAAGAGTGGGGTAAATATGTTTTAGAGCAAAAAGAAAATTATTTTTTCAATCGACGACTTGATAATGCTCGCCACGGTACTGGCGAAACACGTGTCCTGAAATTACAATCAGATATCTTCCTCTGCAGATATTCACTTCAACTCGTCGCCTTCATTTAAGCGTATCATTAACGAACACTGCAATAGATATGCTTTATAAATATCTTCTATATGTTGCTTGATTACCATGCATTATTCGTATTTCTATCTTCTATTTTTATTCTTCTTTATACATGATGATTTAATTTTATTTCAATTTTTGGAATTATTGGTGCATAATCTATGATTAAATTTAGTTTGTGTTCAAACGCGTTGTCCTGTAATTGGAATGCAACGTTCTGTTGGGCAAATAAAATGAAATAAATAAATACTTATTAATTATCTAGGGCACGTATTTGGCCGACGACCGAAACATAATTCTCAACCGCACATCTCGTACTTAAAGGACTCGAAATTATTTTCTGCCTCCGATCGAACGATCCGGACCGAATTAGTTCTAAATTATTCTCATTTCGTACATTCGTACATATTTACGCAGTAAATTTTTTATGACATTACCATTAACGTATTCGCGCGAATTTTGTCCCCCGGCCGCTTTTTAAATAATAACAAAAAAAAACTGGGTACATAGGTACTTGCACGTCGCATAAACATTTTCGCGTTACGTTTAAGCCCCGATATTTTAATGCCCTCGTTTTTTGCGCAGATGTTAAAATAAACAGGAGCTATAGAGTTATTTACTATTGATATACGTTTTGCAGGGGGCGTCATGTGCATAGCCGTTTTTAATCTCGCCCATAACTATAAGCCGAAATTATTTATAGCGCCCGAAACGTACCGAATGGTATAGGGGATGTACATTGTAATTTAATATATTTCGGGCTTTACGCGATGTCGATATTGAAAAAAAAATAACTTTTATGTGTGTTCGATGGGACGTGTAAATTTTATTTTTTTCAGCGACACCTTCCGCGCGTCAATCCGGGATAATTTATTTAAACGATGGTAGTGATTGCAAGGTTTGCTGTGGTGCACATACTAGACACTACATCGCATCCGTAAACTCCTCACCACAAAATTGGTTAAATAATAAATTCGGTGACACGTGTTTCGCTAACACGAGCCGCAAGCATTATCAAAATCGTATAAAACCGATCATTTTCTTAACCACTTCGAACAGGAAGGAAACTATTGGATATACAGACTTGGTATTAGGTAGATCTTAAAGCCTGTAAAGTCTTTCTAACGAGCCAGAATTCAAAATTTCGCCACCAGCGGCGCTAGGGAAGGTGAGATATATAGTCCCAACCGGTGGTTTTGGTTTGAAACTTGTGATATAATGTCCCATCAGTGCCCATAAATAAAGATATTCAATAATAAAAATCAATTTTATTGAATTATAAAGGCACGCCCTAATTACTACATTTCCAAACTTAAATTGTAAATGTATAGCAAAAACACATATAAATTCACAATAATAAAAACAAATATAATATTTACCGCTTTGTTTGTAGTTATTGTGATAGTTTTCTGCGAAATTTCAAAACGCCTGTTCACTTGTTCAACGATCACAACAAACTGAAGGTTTCAAATGATAAGCTAACATCAATATTTTGTGCTAAGGATCATAAACAACGGAAAAATAATATTTTCATTCATATTCTTCAGCTTGTACCGAACGAGTCGAAGAGTCGAAGGGGTTAAAGTACTAAACATACAAAGTCACTCCGCCCCAACTCTAATCGCGCGTGGGGCGAAAAAATATTTTTCGGAGACGGCCCCCAACGACTCCCCTTCGAGCCTATATAAATAACGTATCAAGAGACAAGCGTGTCTAATTTCTACAAACATGTGAAAGAAAGGATACAGAATACCTGTTAAAGGTTACACCGTGATTCGAATAAGTTTGAAATGTTAATTTTCTTGTTACATATACAGTTGACACAAATATCACATCGGTAAACTCCTCACCACACAATTGTTTATAATAAAATCGGTGACACGTGTTTCGCCATCTCGAGGCAAGCATCTTCAACAACCGGTCTATACGGTTGTTGCTTGTCTCGAGCTAGCGAAACACGTGTCACCGATTTTATTATAAACAATTGTGTGGTGAGGAGTTTACCGATGTGATATTGTGTCAGTAAATTACACCACAGTCCTTGCAATCATCTTTATTTACATATACCGTTATGTGACTAATTTTGGTTTAATAAATCGCGAAAGAAATACCCCTCTATTGTCGGACATCTCCGAAGGAAATTGAAACGATAAATAAACACAGCACAAGGACTGACGTTACCTAATTGCCAAAGATTGAACAAAGCGGAGTGGTGAATGGGCCCACCATCGCGATTTAGAATGCTTGTATTTTTACGTATCTATGTGTATCGTTTCATACGCGCCTAGTTCTCGCGGATTATTAAGCGCATTCGCTTCGTGATTTGATCTCCCCCTCTCGCCCCCAGAAAGAAAGAAAATCAAGCTGTACGTATGTACCTACGAACGAATTTTCGATTTGTTAGAGGTCGAAACGAAGAAAGGAAGCGGAGGATGTAAATATAAACGTATACATATGTATGCACGTACCATCTACATATGTATTTCGCCGACAAATGCTAGCTCGCGTAGCTTGTAGTAAATTCGCGAGGCGCTACCGGGTCTCGCGCGCCGGCCTCACATTCGCGAATCGAAAAGATGTTTTATTGAGATGTCGATATTTCTTACCTCCCCGGTGAATCCGTCGCGAAATCCGCGCCGACAGAATATCTAACTGGTTCTGCGATATGTACGTACGTATGTGTAAATATGTATGTATTGAGAGGCGTACTGAAGGTGTCTGCGGAGGTACAGGTTGAAGAGCTTTGGCGATTCGCCGAACGGAGACTGGATAAGAATGGGGGAATTGAAAACGCTGACCCCAAAAGGAAAAATATGAAGTGTATCTGGTGGCTTAGCTTAGAGGAATGCCTATTTGCTATGTACGAGGGCCATCCAGTAAATAAGTTTCCCTATTTTTTAACCAATAAACAACATTATTTACAATTATGCAGTTATTTTATTTTCATTATACAACTCATAGACTACTTCTCTACATAATCACCATTTCTGTCCAAACATTTTTGGTACCGTTGTAGCAATTTTTTGATACCACTGTTGTACCAAGCTGTGTCCTGTCTTTGTAGCCAGTGGTTCGCCTCCGCCTTCACTTCGTCATTATTCGCAAAGTGCTTGCCTCCAAGGTGCAACTTGAGTGCTGGAAAGAGATGGAAGTCGCTTGGGGCAAGATCCGGAGAAGAAGGTGGATGTGCGAAAATTTCCCATTTGAAGTTTTCAGCAACGTTTGGGTCGTTCGAGCTGCGTGGGGGCGAGCATTATCATGTACCTCGCAGCGTTAACCGTAGTGCTTGGGGGCAGGTAGTCAACCGTG
Organism: Chrysina gloriosa; assembly: GCA_038088585.1. Classification (NCBI taxonomy): domain Eukaryota; kingdom Metazoa; phylum Arthropoda; class Insecta; order Coleoptera; family Scarabaeidae; genus Chrysina; species Chrysina gloriosa. Next base: position 10,352,893 of record CM076094.1, on the reverse strand, counting down.
AAAAAACGAATTACAGAACGGAGTTCGCACGTGGACACGTTCACCAGTGGTAGCTCCATGGCAACTGAAGCGCTACGGACTTGCGCGTACGAATAGCGTGATGTGGAAGGTCACGCGCTTCCAACGCATCCTAGTCACCATTTCTTACACTACTAACTAATTTTTACAACGTTTAGTTCGCAGAAAAAAATAGGGAAACTTATTTACTGGATGGCCCTCGTAAAAGCCTAATTTAGGTTCTTGATAGTTAACAACTATATCAAATTAGAATTTAGAAGCATAATGATTTAATTTAGGACAATTATAAACTTTCATTAGCGCTTTTTGCCGGTGTCTGGAATTGGAACCTGTTATGCAGTTCGTTTCCGTGATAAGTAGAGACCGGATTATATGTTTTTTTGCATATCGATAATTATCAACGATATCAATTGAACGCTTTAAGATCTTCACGAATTAGGGTAAATGAAATTAAACTAGTGCTAAACGCTTTCATGTGCCCTAATTCGTGTAAATCTTAAACCGTCCAATTGTACCGTTGATAGTTATCCATATGTAAAGAGCATAATCCGCTCTCTGGTGATAAGACTGTTAATAACATTTGTCTTCGAAAAATATTATCTTACCTGTGATCGTGATTAGATTATGATTTCCATATATTTGTCAATATTTTGAGGCGATTTATTTTTATATTTATCGTTCACGAAACATACATAAAGGCATTTAAATTCAATTTATATCATATTACCATTACCTATTAGGTTAAGTACTACTCTAAAGTGCAATATAATTTCAAAATGAAATCAAATGAATCAAATGAAATCAAATCGAAAATGGAAAACATATCTCAGCTGCTGAACAATGTTTAAAGCACAATTACAATCTAGCCGAAACGCAATTCGCTTGCGTTAAAGCCAAGAGACAAAATGAAAAACTTTATTGCCGAATTTCAAAGCTAAGTGGGCTACAGCATCAACAACAAAAGATCGATTTATCGCCAATAACCAAGACTGGTTAAATACGGAGTTTGTCATTGATTTTTGCGCAGGAGTCTATACCAGAAATATCTGCGTCTTCTGGAAAATCAAGAGGCTATAACAATTTCTCCGCGATTACAAAGAAAATGAAAGCTACGAAAATAATTCGAGATTCTGGAGTAGATCGAGCTTAGCTTCTCATAGTTACAAGCACCGAGGTCAAATGTCAAACACATGCAAATATTATTGTAAAATTAAAGTATTTATCCCCTCAATTAAAGGATGGTTTATTGAGTTAGTTTGACAATGAAGGTCAACGTGTATTAAATTTAACAAAAGATAAAACGTTAGCCACGTACATAGACTTAAACATATCTAGGGATAAATATCAACTATTAAAGGAAAGTTCCAAAAGAGAAAAGGTGCAAAATACTCCGATCCCGAATGTTATTCTGATGGGATAAATGTGACGGATATAAAAGCAACTGTTACACTCCAAGATCTTCTAAGCCACGCTGTAAAAAGAGTCCCAAGAAATCGACTCTGTTGATATATATCAGATGTGCTAGAAATTATATTATACATGAAATGGGGGTGCGATGGATCACCAGGAGAGGCCGAGTGTAAACGAATTTTATCTGGTCAAAATAAATTTACATCAGACGCAAACCTTTTATTGCTGTTTTAGTTCCACTAAAGTTGATTCTAAAAACAGTCGACTAATTTGGGGAAATTAGACATCCTCTTCCAACAGGTATTATCGTCCCAATACCAATTGGATTTACTAAGGAAACTACGCCGATAACGAGGTTTACAAAACGAAATTTTCACCCTTGAACCTACTCGTTATTTCTGAACATGACATAAAACACGTGTTTGACGTTGATGGACGGAAAGATAACGCAAGTGTTGACCGATGCACCTTCTTCTTCAACATGCATAATATGTCTCGCAAAGCCATGCGAAATGAATAATTTGGAACTCGTTAGAAATAAACAGAGTCGGCAAGAAGCTTACAGATTCACGCTTTCATCGTTGCATTGCTTGATTCGATTTATGGAATGTATCTCTTTGTATATTTCACTTACAATTTTAAAGAGTGGTCTGCTCGAAACGAAGAAGACAAAAATCAAAAGAAAAAAAAAGGAAATAGAGAAGGAAGCAACACAACGAAAATTCAGAGACGAGCTTGGGTTGATTAACGATAAATTTCGTTAGGGTAGTGGAAATTCAAATGAGGGAAACACCGCCAGAAAGTTCTTTGTTAACCTTCCTATACTCACGCATACGGTCTGTGAGACCGACTTATATAGTACAGTATACGTGTTTCATATTTTTACGTGAGTATAGGAAGGTTAACTGGACACGCAGCGAAATGAACACCTTATCAAAAGACTTTACATAATTTTACAAAGTGGCTAGCGGAAAACTTACTGCCTCGGGGACTATGCAAGTACAACAGGTGAATAGTATGTAGAAGAGTACGGATGGTACCATTTACCTGTTTCTGTTCACCAATTATTAATCCATGGAGAAAACATTATAAAGCATCGTGCCCTGCTACCATTCGAATAGCTTTCAGAGGATGCCTAGGAACCACGAAATAAGGATTATAAAAACTATCGCTATAAAATGTTCACGATCATGAACCCATGAAGATGTAATGCATACCCTCATATACACTTCCGATCCATTTATATCTAGTAAAAGGTATAAGGTATAAAGCACGAAAAATTATGGAATTAAAAAGCGAAGCTGAAGTCCTTTCACAAAATTCTAGTGCACTATCCAAATTTTAGTTTTGATATAATACCGTATAAGAGAAAAGCCTAGTATTAGATATATACCTATTGCATACTATTACTATTATTTATAAGAAATTTCCCAAGCTGAGTCCTTAAATAATTCGTAGTTTTGCAGAAAGTTACAAATTTTATTTTCAGTAGGTGTTGAAGGTAACGCACTTTGTTATTGTTATTGTTTATTATTTGTGTTTTAGTGTTTGTATTTGAACATGTTAATCAAGGCACGCCACTGCCGCATTTGTTTCAATATGCGCACGCAATAGTAGTAACAAAGATAGTGCAGTGAGCTGAGTTCGATAGTATTAGGGTTTACTAAATATTATGTGCAAAAATTCGATTAACGTAGAAGTTAATTTAGTGGTTCCCGAGTAGTATGTGTAATGAACAAGTTTTTATTCGATTTTATTTAATTACATGTAAATTTCAAAATACTTTAAATCTTAACTTATTTCAATTTCAAATATATTGCGACGTAGTGTGATTTTGACGTCATTCCGTTCAGTTGCTGACAAGCTATTTTCTGAGCTCTCATGGATACCTCTCCGATAAAGGATTAAATCAATTCGAAAGCTTAGAGTTACTGAAAGGGAGGTTTTTATTTCAACTCATCCTTGGCTGCAATCCGCAACGTCCGAACGTTGTACAGCCAGTACTTCTGCTAAAATTATATTCCAAATTTCACTTTGATGAACGTATTATTTAGAAACTTGTCGAATTTTGAGATGATATTTACTTGTTCGCCCCATAACGCAGTGGAGCGGTGGTCGGTGAACCGCTCATCTCTCCCTACTAGATTCAGACGTTTCGAAAAATTGAGGGGATTTTAACAAACGCTCAATCTTTTTCCTTTTCCGGCAAACGACACCGAATTTCCTTCTTTTTTTTTTTTTTTTTCTAAAAATTTAAAGGACTAAACACCAGATAACAGTCTGGATTTGTGACTTCGATTTCCCAGAACTTCTCCTTACTTGTCAAACCGATACACATCATCCTAACAACGCGTAAACGTGATATTGTTGTTTTCAACCAACGCAAGTCAACGGTCTCAACTACCGCCCGAAAGGCGAAAGAAACCCACCCCCAAGGTTCCCTCGTCTCCTTACAAACTCAGTTTCTTCGCTCGCGATGTTACGTATCACGCGGTGGCAGCTCGTTGGCATTTACCGTCGAGGAAAGACATTTGACCTTTCGCAGTTGCGAGGCGCGTTGACCCTTCCTGTATACTCACCGCCGAAATAGACGTCATCGGGGCCCGCGTCGAGGTAATCAAGACGCCGTGCGACTGATGCCATTTAGAAGGGGTTGGTAACCTTTGAGATCCGTCGGTCACGCCGGCCTGCGTGGTTCGACGGCTTTCCGATTACACGCACTATTTGTCGCGTAAATTGTTTGCGTGTGCGTTTCCGTTTCCTCTTTGAAGGAACAAAATGATTGAATCGTGCCGAAAACTGGTAGTAAATTGGACAAACTTTTATGCGGTTCTAAATCACTTTTCACCTTGGCTTTTGCAAATTGTGCTTGCTTATCGACATAATTTCTGCTCCTGATTTACAATCTTTAGTTAGAGCGACGCGGAGAATCTAGTTTTGTTAATTGAAATAAAAGTATATTGGACAGACTTCTATGATGCTCCAACGCAGCGTTTCCCAATTGGTGGTGTCTAGGCTCTCAAAAATCCACGCCCGTTTTATTTGGGGCTTCACGATCCTATTTCGAAATCGTAAAAAATTGAATAAGTTCGAAAATAATTACCGAAATATTAAAGTAAATTGCTTCGTAAGGAAAGTTTTTGGACATTTGCCTTTTATGATTCCTTAGAGAAGCGTTTCCCAATTGGTGGCCTCAACGCTGATAGCATGAATATGTTTTTGTGTTTAGTTGTCCAAAAGGTTTGCTTGGCTGCGATATGGAAGTTCATGGCAGAAACCATAATATCCGGGGATCCACGATAAAAATATTTTGGAAACCACAGCCCAAGAGCGCTTTTCGTTTTGGAAATATTAAAAAATACAAAACGAAAAAATGTTCCCAAAGTATTTTGCAAATGTTTTAAACAAAAGAATTTTCAATACTTTTGCAAGCATTCCGCTAAATTTTCAAAATGTATCCAGTTTTGGACATACTAAAAAAAAAAAAAACAAATGAAAAAATGTTCTCAGAATATTTAGGAAATGTGTTAAAGAAAAAAGTGTTGAGAATTCTCTGTAAATGTTTTGAGAAAGTGCTGAAAATTGTTCCAGTTTTTGGAATTGTGTTAGAAAAACAAATGCGAATGCTTTCAGGATAACGTTTTAAAGAATAGAATTTTGAGAATTTTCTGTAAATAGCTTGAACAAATTTTGACAATATTTCCAGTTTTTAAATGTGTGAAAACAAAATGTAAATGTTTCCAGAATGATTTGAAAATGTTTTACATAAAAGGATTTTGAGAATTATTTGCAAATGTTTTCAAAATACATTCAAAATGTTTTGGAGAAAGTTTTTGGAAATGTTTTGAGAAAGTGTTGAATATGTTTCTAGTTTTGAAACTGTTTTAAACATACAAGCAGATATCTTGAACGAATAGGACTAGCTAGCTAGGGAAATTTCCTCAAGTTCCCACAAACCCCATTCAACGTACTAATTATTTCGAAATTCTGATCAAAATACTAAACATTACTTCGTCAAACTTATAAGTACATCTACATCTACCTAACTACCGCCCTCCACCTCACCCCCGAAATTTATCGAAGAATACGTCAGATACAGTACGGTACAGTGCACCGACCCAAGCATCATCCGTCCCCTTCCCGGCGCGAAACTTCAGCTTACGAGTTAAAGTCCGAAATAAGATTTACCTGACGCGTCCGCCCGCTGCCGCGGCGTTTCGCCCCCAACTCCCTACCCCTCTCCGCTCGGTTAGTTGCGAAAGTGAGTTAGCTTGGAGATATTTCCCCCGACAGGCGAGGGATTGTCAGATTAGCGAAGCGGTCCGAGCCAATAGTTTTCAGATATCGGATCCCGAAGCCAAAGCCCGGACTTTTACTTGTCAATGCCCGCAGGATTTCCGATTGGGAAGGGCGGGGGAAAGGGGCCGATAACGCGACGCGAGATCGAAAAAACCGCCGTTCTGACGGCGAATTCCGCGTTCGGGGGAAGGAAAAACGCTTGCGAATACGATGTGGATTTTGGAAGGATATCGACGTGAGCGATGGGCAACAAGTGATTTCTTCATTTGTTTTTTCCTTTTTAGTTAAGCATGTAAATTTCTATATGGAGACAAGGGAAATGTTTCAGGAAGTTTTGAAAATGTTTTAGAGAAAACAATTGTGTTTCAATTGTTCTGATAATATTTTGAAGATGTTTTAAATTTTGGAAATGTTCTTAAAGAAACAAATGAGAAAGTGTTTTCAGAGCATTTTAAAACTGCTTTGAAGAAATGAATTTTGAGAATTTTTGTAACTGTTTTCAGAAAGTGTTGAGCATGTTGAAACAAAAGGACATGTTTACAGAATATTCGAGAAATTAGAAAATTATTTTGCGAATGCTTTGTAAATGTTTCGAGAAAGTGTTGAAAATGTTTGAAAAGTTTTGTAATCGTTCGAAGGAAAAAACGAAAAAAATATATTTTCAAAATATTAAGCAAAATTTTAAGCACTAAAACTTTGAGAATTTCTGGCAGAGTTTGAACAAATTTTGAGAATGGTTGCAGATTCTAAATGTTAAATGTTGAAAAGAATGGAACTGTGGAATACTGATAAGGAGATATTGGAAAAAATTGAAGAATTTCTTGCAAATATTTTCAGAAAACTTTGGAAATGCTTCCAGAATTGGAAATGTTTTCAGGAAACAAATGAAAGTGTTTTCAGAATTTCTTTGAAAATGCTTCATAAAAAAGAACGTTAAGAATTTTTTGCAAATATTTTCAGAATACTTTGGAAATATTTCCAATTATGGAAATGATTTAAAAAGAAATTAAAATGATTTGAGAATACTTTGGAAATGTTGCTAGTTTTGAAAGTGATTTAAAAAAACAAATGAAAATGTTTCTAGTTTTGGAAATGTTAAAAAAAAACAAATGAAAATGTTCGTAAAATTTCTTTGAGAATGTTTTAGGGAAAACAATGTTGCGAATTCTTTGCAAATATTTTCGAAATACTTTGGGAATATTTCCAATTATGGAAATGATTTAAAAAGAAACAAATGAAAATGTTTTGAGAATATTTTGGAAATGTTGCTAGTTTTGAAAGTGATTTTTAAAAAAACAAATGAAAATGATCTTCGTATACTTTGGAACTGTTTAAAAAAGGAGCAAATGAAAATGTTCTCAGAATATCTTTGGAAATGTTTTTAAGAAAGAACTTTTGCTTTATTGTTTTCAAAATACTTTGAAAATATTTGCAGTTTTGAACATGATAAAAGAAAAAGCAAATGAAAAAGTGTTTCCAAAATAATTTAGAAATATTTTAAATACATTTTGACATTTTTCGAGGAAATTTTGAAAACGATTTCAGTTTTGAAAATGCTTAAAAGACAAATGAAAATGTTCTCAGAGTTTCTTTGGAAAGGTTAAAAGGAACTTTTCTAAATATTTTCAAAATACTTTGGAAATGTTTGCAGTTTTGAAACTGATCAGAAAAAGAAAGAAATGAGAACGCGTTGTCAGAATAATTTGAAAACGAAAGAGAGAATTTTGACAATTTTTTGAAATGTTTCGAGAAATATTTTAAATTATTTCCAGTTTTGGAAATGTTTTGAGAAAATTTTAAAATTATTTCCAGTTTTGGAAATGTTTTAAAGAAAGAAATGAAAATGTCTCGGATTACATTGGACGTTTCCAGTTTTGAAAATCATAAAGAAAAAACAAATGAAAAAGTGTTTTCAGAATAATTTGGATATATTTTAAACAAAACACTTTCGTCATTTTTTTAGAAGTTTTGATAAAATTTTGAGAATGTTTTAATTTTTGGAAATGTTAAGAAAAAAACAAATAAAACCGCTTTCAGAATATTTTTGGCAATTGTTTAAAGAAAGCAATTTCGAAAATTTTTTGCAAAAGTTTTAAGAAAGTTTTAAAAGTGTTATAAAAATGTTTGTATAAAAACTATATCTGTCCATCCAAACGTAGTTTACGTTTACTACCAACTATCCTTCGACAAAACAAAAGAACTCGATTGTTTTATTGATTGTTTAGTATTTGAAACAAAAGAAAAATCCTCCGCCTAACTCACTTTTATTCCCACATATTCTTTAACGTCCTGACAAATCCAGAACTAAGCCACTCGACTAAAAACAAAAGAAGAACCTCCTATAAATATTGTCAAACTGAAACTATTCCTACATACAATCTGAAGACGTGTGCGTCCAATACTACGTGTCGTAGCACACTATTAGACGATCAAAGCGTCCCCGGTCGTAAGTTCGATTTACGTCGCGGAAAACAAAAGAGCGACGACTCTCCCTTCGGTAGAGGGAGGGGGAAAAATTACGCCGGAAACACCGTCAATAAAAGGATGATCCGCGCTTACAGATCTTTTACTGCGGCAATTATCCCGTATTGTATTGCGTGATTCCTCCCGAGCTATTTATATCGCCGCTTTCATAAAATTTAATTACTTAATAAAAGTCCAGACGTACGGCCGGCGGCGAAGCGAATGGTCAATAACCGCCGCTTTTATTTTATTTTAACCGGAGCGGTAACTGATAATTCCCCCATGTCTAAATACCTTGACGAGGGGACGAGACGACGATTTCGCGGGTAATGGCGACAACGATAAAGGAGGGAAAGGAAAGGTGATATGGAAAAGTTAGAGCTTTTCGGACGGATCGTTTCGATGATTTCGGAGTCGTAAAATTAGAGCTTTAACGAAGGTTGGAATCGAGATCGGGGCCACAATTATTATATTGCGCTTTTAGGATCTAGGATTTGTATTACGGTAGAGATTCGCTTATTCGGACAGCACAACGCTGGATAACGTGAAAATGTCGGATAATAGGAAGGAATTAAGGAAGAGCTTTGTTACGTTATTTTTGGCCGCGCCTGTATTTCGTTAACTTTCACCGCGCCTGTATAGACGTTTCGTTTCGTAGAGTTGCGCATGCAGCGATCCATTTTTCAGTGGTGGCGCATCTTCGAACTAAACACGTTTAATTTCGTTGATTTGAAACTCATCAATTCCTAACTTTATCGAGTTCTTTATACCGTTTCTTTACGCGGTGCCATTCCTTTTTCTATCTAGTTAATTGTGGTGTATTTGGTTAGGATTTGGCGTTGTTACTGTGCATTTCGTTAATAAAAGTTGCAATTTTTAAACACATTCACTTCCGCTTTGGAAAATTTCCGGATGTGTAGTAAGCCTTTTCAAGGTTCCTAGCGACAAATTTAATACAATACATAATACACCGTTTGCCCAAACAATTCTTTTATTTGCCCCAAAATTTGTTGAGTCAAGTTTTCTTTGTACTCATTGGCTTACTTTTACCTCGTATAATCCTATAAATAAATTTGACGCATTAGTTGTTAAGTTACATGAGTAATACATCAAACACGCGATAACCGGCACACTTTTCTCCTTGCTCCTTTATGCGTGCGTTTATTTTGTTTTTAAGATGGGGTAAGTGAAGATCGGTTAAGCGAGACTCTACTGTAATATATACTATACATAAATTACCCGCACCTTCTTCCTATAAAAATAAATTTCCTCCGACTGGTATCGAAGTTATCCGCCCTTCAGACACTCGATAACGGAACGGGAAAGAACGTCTTGTACCCGTTCGAAAAACAATCGCTTTTCGGTAGATTTTCGGCTCCCACCGGATCAATTTCCGCATTACCTACAGCGCCATAAATCAGGACGAGACCGACGCACGAAAATTAGATTCCCGGCCGAAGCAGAAGTATTACTTCGTCTTAAACTGATTAAGCGGCTAGCGTGGGGTAGCGTGCGGATATTTTGGGGACTCGAACCTGCGCCGTTTTTCCCCTCGATCACCGCAAAAGCCGCTTGTTCACCCCCCTCCCCTCCCCCCTTCCCTTTAGACGTATATTACGTACGACTTGATCTAGTTACCGATAGTTACCAGTTCCCTCCTCCGATTTGGAAGTGGTCGCCGTCGATTTCGTGAAGGAAAGAAGAAATGCCACGCGCGTTAGTTTTTGAGGCGGTAGAAAAATATTTTTCGTCTTCCCCCGATTAAAGCGGCGGCGACTGCGAAGGCGGCGGTTCTCTGCAATTAAACTCTCGGAAATTCGGCGTAGAAAAATGAGCGCGCCATTTGCCTAATTGGTTCGTTCCGGGGATGTTTAATAATTCCTGCGGTGAGGATTATATTAAGTTCATTTGTTAAGAGAAGGAATGTCAAAATATTTAATGGTTAATTTGGAAGTTAATGGCCCCGGTGGATACTTTGTTATAGTCGAGTTAGGGAAATGTGAAATATTTCTTCTTCTTCATTCGAGTTGAGAATGAATTGCAACGCTGGAAATTTTCTCGCACCGATGCGTTCCTCAGATCGAAATGCTATGAATACCACTCTTCCAGTTGTGCCAACTAGGCCCAGATAAACTACTTACTTTAACAAGCATGTAGTTTAGGAGTTATTCGTCTTTGTAGAAATGTTCCGTTTTTCGCTTAACTAGACGTAATCTAGAACAATGCCCAATGCGATTTCCATCTGGCGAAATCACCGGAGAGAAAAAAATCTGAAATGTGGAGTTTCATTACTGATTCCGTTTCCTCTCATGATTCACACGACCTTGACAACCTTCTATGGTACGTTTACTGCGGGTAGAAATGGAAAATTTGTGCAAAATCATCTTTTCGAAATCGCCAAGAAATAATCGAGGCTGACAGATCCGGTTTACTCAGCGCATTGCCCTCATCAAAGGAAACCACATCGGAATCCAGACACGACAAATCCTTCGCGGTTAATTTGATAAAAATTTTATTTCGATAAGTGTCAAATCGAATAAATAGTTTGGTGAATATTTCCTTTCGTTCTCAAAATACATCGAAGGTAACTATCCAAACGGACCAATCACGAATTATTCAAAATTGTTGCCCATGCTAGTTCGTTCGAAATTCTTGCTCCAAATACTTCATCCAGAATTCTTGCTCTAACTAGAATTCTTGCTACTCCTACTTACTACTTTATCAGATTGTTTCCTCCAATTGCTTCATCTAGTATTTTTGCTCTTACTGCCGCATCCGAATTTTTTACTACAATTACTTCATTGCTACAACTACTTCATCCAGAGTTCTTGCTCTAACTAGAATCTTTGCTCTAACTACTTTATCAGATTGTTTGCTCTAATTACTTCATCCAGAATTTTTTGCTCTTACTACTCCATCCTGATAATTTACTAGCATTACTTCATCTGGAACTTTTGTTCCAACCACTTCGTATAGAATTTTCGCTCTAACTATTTTATTCAGAATTTTTGCTCTAACTATTTTATTCTGAATTTTTTGCTCCAACCGCTTTATCCAGAATTTTTGTTTTAACTGCTTCATTCAGAATTTTTGCTCCAACTACTTCATCCAGAATTCTTGCTATAACTAGAATTCTCGGGCTAATTACTTTAGCAGATTGTTGGCTCGAATTACTTCATCCAGAATCTCTTGCTGTTACTACTTCATCAGGATTGCTTGCCATGATTACTTCATCCAGAATTTTTACTCCAACCACTTTGTGCAGAATTCTTGCCCTAATGATTTTATTCAGAATTTTTTCTCCAATTGCTTCATCCAGAAATTTTGCTTTAACTGCTTCATTCAGCTTGTTTGCTCCAACTGCTTTGTCTAAAATGTCTGCTCCAACTACTTGGTCCAGAATTTTTGCTACAACTACTTCATCCAGAATTTTTCTCTCAAGTACTTCATATACAATTTCTGCTTCAACTACTTCATGCAGAATTTTTACTCCAACTACTTTATCCCACTCACCTCTACAGTACGTACGTAAATCGACAGCTATGCTGTCATCTTGAGTAAAGAAATCGGAGTAACTTGGCTAGGGCATGCTCGTTGGTGGACTTCCTTGAAACTCAATGTTTTCTCCCTCTCGTAAATTTTAAAATTAAATTTTTCAATATTCGGGAAAATTTTGTTGATTTTATTTTGTATCTAGTATCTTGAAAGAATTATCAAAAAATAGCAAGAAATTGGCGAATATAATATAGCCGAGTCAACCCATCAGAACCTCAGACGTAGCTCAAGACCAGACAAAAAGTTACTGTCAGAGGTTAAGTGTTCTCCCATTCACAAAATCTGGCTTTCGAAATCTTTGGATGAAAGATTAAAAATTTTCGTTGATATTAAAATTTTTGTTTTCAATTGATTTTGTTTTGTTTTCTACGTTCAACGAACGACAGCTTTTAGACGGAATATATGGTCTTAAGGTAATATCATATTTCCTTTCAAATTCGCTTAAATTCAATTTTCTTTATTTATTCCTAAACTATTTTAGAAGCTGCACATGTTAGCTTTAAACACAGTATATGTAAAACGATAAAATGCTAGCTTCTTACAATGTTAAGAGTTTTCACAGCTTTGATCGTTTGTCAATAACAAACGAAAAATTAGTTTATGGATGCAATGCAGTGTGCATTTTCTGTTTCTAGTCAAATTTTTGTTTTTATAATCGATTCTGTTTTGTTTTCTTTCTTCAAGATCGGTTAAACTTCGAAAAATTTCATTGGTTCCTAAACTATTTTGAAAGCTGTGTATTTAGCTAAAGTAGTATGTGTAAAATCATAAAATAGTAGCTTTCTACAATGTTAAGACTTTTCATAGCTTTAATCTTTCGTCAATAATAAATGAAGAATTAATTTATGAGTGCAATACATCCTGCATTTTATTTTTCTACCCCAATTTTTTTAGGGCGTTGAGGTTATACAGTACTTTCTTCCAAGATCGCTTAAACATAGAAAAATTTTATTGGCTCCTAAACTATTTCGATAGCTGTATGTTTTAGTTTTGAAATTAGTATGTGTTGAATGATAAAATAGTAGCTTCATCAATGTTAAGACTTTTCATAGCTTTAATCTTTTGTCAATAATAAATGAAGAATTAGTTGATGCATTGTGCATTTTGAAGGCTCAAAATTTTGAATGCCACTTGCGACAAAACTTTTTTGTAAATTCCTTGTTTGCTAATGTTCACACATATGAGATATGCAATTAACAATTCTCCCAATGCGTACTTAAATACGCATTCTTTGCAGTTATTCGCTTCTTTGCTGTTAAATTTAAGCTGAATTAAGGAACAGGGAAAAGATCAAAGATGATATTAAAAATTTCAGGCCTGGAAACTTGCTGGTTCTTCACTTATTCTAGGCAAAAGATTAAACCTGCCCGAGCGCTTAAAATTGTAAAAAATTACTATTCTATTGCTACACATACACCTTTTAGAGCTAAGGTTACAGATGCAAACGAAAATGTAAAAAGAAATGTATGTCTCACTGAGATATATTTATATAACTTTTAAAAGTTGCCAAATAAACACATCTCAGTGAGATAATTTATGTGAGAGTTATCTACAGTTTTATTTTCTAATTTTTCGTTTGTATCTGTAACTCTCTCCAAGCTCTTGAAACTATTTTGCATACTAAGGTTAGATCTTTCAAAATAGTTTTCGAACTAAAAAATTTAGCCTGAAGTGACACTTAACGAAACAGACCTTATAGCCTTAAGAGTGAACTCAACGGGATTTGTTAGTTCCAAATTCGCCGAAACCAACCTCCCTTCTATCACCGCCTACGAAACCCCACAAAACGCACGATCCCCAACTTATTAATTACACAAGATACATATCATAATCTCTGTTTGTTACGTACAACGCTAACGCAGTTTTCGACGATAATAACCGAGGCAAATAATTGTTCAAACACCTTTAATTTAACGTCGAGCCGACAGATAGCTACCGCACACATTCACACACACACGTACGTGCATATATACGGAGAAGTTAGAAGTTTAAGCGCCTTTCCAGAGCAAACAAAGCGAAATTCGTAACTATATGAATAGTTAGCTGATCTTGTTAGCGTATCGACCGGCAAACGTAGAGTTTATGTACTCACGAGAAAACGCGCAGATTACCTTAAATATTAGAGACGATGTGTAACTGGGATTCAGTTCCTAGTTACTATTTGATATATAAATAATATATTTTGAGGTCAAGGATTTCAATATTCGGATCATAATTTTCGTCCTAAAAAATAAAGTTGTGACAAATCTATTATTTATTCATTGCTCTTCGTTAATGTTAATTCTCCTAAGACGCGTTTGCACATAACCTTCGTAATTGGTCATGTTCAAGCATCCGCATACCCCATCTACATACACATACACACACACACGTATTTCGCTTACATCCAGGAATTAGGACGAAGCCACGCGAACGTAGACCTATCCTACCTGTACGTGCGAATCCATCTACAGAGAGATTCCTTCGAGATACCGCGTTGGTATAGCAGGCACCTATTTAGACGCACGGAGCAATGATAAGTCGACGCTAATGACATCAGCGCGAACGTCGAACACGTTTCCTCCATTAGAAGAGGCGCGTCTTCGCCGCCAGCCCGCTATAATTCGATCAGAAAGCGCGCGTCTTACGCGAGAAGGCGAAAGTTCGGAATTTCAAATCGGTTCGAGGCGAAGCCGTTCGTTGCTTCTTCGAGACGATTTTTATCGGACGAAGAAGGTGAATGGAAGAAAGTCGAAAAGAAATTCGATTCAACGCCGCTTAGAAATTAGGTAAATATCAGAATAATCAGGGCGAAATTGCAGTTATTACGGTGCGGACGCGTGATAGAATTGGACGAAGAACTGGAAGGTATTCAAAACGGCGAGGGTGTTAGTCGTGGAGGTTGCCCTTTGTAATTAACTCTAACTTTACTAGAAGCTGTAAAAAGAAGTTAGAAAAATACGCAGGAGCTTGTCCTTCAGGCTTGCATATATTAGATAGACCATAATATTTACAGTTAACAGAGCAAAATAAGAAAAAATTGATTCCGGTATGTGATTCGATAAAGCGGTCGAATCAGTAATACACGCAATAAGTGGTATTAAACGGGGCACACCTGGGCCTCGTGGGAGCTGAAATAAAACAATTTGAAACGAGAACAAGTATCAACGACAAAGATAGTAATAGGAAGCACCTACGGAACCACCTGCGATGTACGTCAGAACTAACACCCATTACTGATACAATCGAACCTTGAATCCTGGAGGCTCGATCTCGAGTAGTGGGGATGAGAACGGGCCGTACGGACCGCAGTGGGATTAAGCACACAATTCGCGTTTTATCACTGGACTGATCGAATCGAAAAGGGGTCGACTGAACGAGTTGCGAGAACGGGTGGCATAATATAGTATCAAAATGCCGAGTTTAGATTGTTAAGCGTAAATCCATTGCGTCAGAAACGGGCAAACAATCTCGAAAATCTTTTCGTGAGCGTCGAAAGTGATCGGTGAGTAAATCCCCCATTTTTCCCCTAATAAAGAAGGACCTAAAGTACGACCAAAGTCAACTGTAGCCAATCAGAAGCGGACGGACGGGAAACTAGGACACACAGGAGACAGAAAAATAGAAAAAGAGAGTAACGCGCGAGGAATATTGACAGCAAGCTCCGGGTTAGTCACGTCTTCCAGGTTGACGAACAATGTAAGCTACAGAAGAGAAAACAGATGAATATTCCTCCGGTGTAGTCGATATTGAGATTAATCGAAATTACGAACCGGTAGTAGAATCCGAGGTCGAGATCGAGCGGGTGTGGAGTACGCCGCATCTTCACGTCGGCTGGAGTTTTTCTTTCAGCTTGTAATAATAATAATAATAATAATAATAATAATAATAAGATAAACATTCATCCCATACCTTGTCAAACGCTTTTTGAATGTAAAGGAAAACAGCTATACACACCTTCTTTCCTTCAAAGCTTTCCTAGATTTTGTGGACTATTCTATTACCTTGTTGTATAGTTGAGCGATTTTCCCGCAATCCAAACTGGTCTTCTGGAATCATTTCTTCTGTGTTGTATTTGTAACCCTATTGAGGGTGAGCTTTTCGACGGTTTTTGCCATGATTGGCAACAGACTTCTCGGTCGGTATGATACACGTCCTTGGGGAAGTTTTCCAGGTTTAGGTCCAAGGATGATATGAGGATGTGTAGCAAAGTGACATTAGTCTTGTCATAGCATTGTAAATCGTCGTTAGTAGAATAAGTGCCTTCCTTGGTATGTGTCTCAATATTTGACTGATTATGAGGACGTAACCGGGCGCTTTATGATCACTAGTTGTCTCTATTACGCTGGTGCCATGTGTTTGTTTGGTGGTCATAACTGGCATGGTACCTCCAGAAAAGATCGGATATCATCATCCGTTATATTTAAATCAGGTGGTATTGGAGTGAATACATGAGACAAGGATTCGGTGAAAATCGCTTGTGAAATTATTATATATTATTATTATTGTGCCAGAAATGTAAACACGCAATAGTTCCTGGTGGAATTTCTTTTCCAAACGCCGCGTCGTCGTTAATCGAAATTAAGAAGTTTACAACTATGTAGGTAGATATCGGCAACAGTGTAGGAGAACGTGTGTAGGTAGCGTTTAATCCGAGTTTCGAGCGAGATCCCGCCGTCGTCGTATCGTAAAAATCCCGAATACCGTCGCCGTCGAGGCGTGAACTCTACCTGCTTCACCATTAACCTGCCGCCGATGGCGGCGGTGACGATAGCGATGGTAGAATACGCTCTAACTGCACCTGAAGTGGCGCTTCAACTCCGGAGATCCGGAGACGAACTAGCGAGATCCGACGGGGCGTAGAGGCGTCTAGGGCCGTATTAGTGTGTGTGTGTATCACCGCGATATCGCGAACCCTCGACGACGTACACGTTTGATGACACTTGTCTGGCGCGCATAAGGGGATTATACGAGATGAAAATAGGTGTGAAATTCTTTGAGGAGGACGGCGACGAGACGGTTATGCGGCGCTTCGCGCCGCATCGCCGCCCGTCACTTATCGAAACGTTCCGAGTTATTGTTCATTAAATTTAACTGTTACGCGGTTCGTTGCCGGCGGTGGCGGGTTCGTTTCGCCCGAACGGGCGTCGTTAGCGTCGTTCGAACGCGCCCCGGTAACAATAGGACGGACGGACGGATGGGGGGCTTTATCTGTCTACGGTGTGTTTCGGAGCGAATTCGGACGCGATAAAGACGAGATGTACTACGTTTAATTGCGAGGTTAGCGACGTTGTTAGCGGCTTTGTGGCGACGATGACAAAGGGGCGGTAATTCGGCGGCGAAACAAGAAATTTGTCGGAGGGAGTCGTCGGGAGTTCCAGTTCGATCCTGACTTCTTCTTCGAAGTTAGATGAATCAGAACCGAATTTCGAGGAGTCGGGGAAGCGCTGAGAAATCGCGGGGATGATAGTTTAGCGAATCGTATTTGGGTCAGTCGAATACAACAGAGAGGTTCGAGGACGCATTTCTTAGCCAATTAAAATCGAATTTAGGTCAATGGGATATCGCAGAACATCAGGGACATATTTCTGAGCTAAGCAAATGCAGAAACTCCTCTACGTGCTTTGTTGTAGGGAGTATTTAGGAAGAGGGGCAACTTGGAAGAGACTGGGTCTTTGGCAGTTACTAATAATAATAATAATAATCAACACTTGATGATGATGACTGATCACTTCCAAAAACTTTGTATCGTTCGCAAATATTGTGACCCCCTAGCAACACAGATATAGGAACCAATCAGGCAAAGGGAAAGCGTGGACGACCTCGGAAAGCTTGAAAGGATGAAGTAAGAAAAACTGGTAAAACTAGAGGAATCGTTTGGACAGATATTCCGAGGTTATTTGAAGATGGAAAGAATGGGAAAGGATATGGAAGGAAACATAACTGAACTACGCACAGCCAAATATGAAATGGAACAAAACTCGTTGATTACAGATACATCGCTTCATCTACAAACCGTCACATTCGTATTCGTATAGTTGTACCTAAATTATTGGAGACGAGATGTGACGAATTCCAACTACGCGCTGAGACATCTTGTCTCGCTTCGACTGTTTTCAATATCGCGAAATTCCGTTTAGGAATCGATTTTGCGCCGTCGAATCCGCGAGGAGATCTTCGCGATACGAAAACATCTAGAAGAAAAAACGTCTACCGAGGAATAAGCTGCTCCGTAAACGTAGGGAATTGTAATGCCGGTCGTCGTGCGACGTTCACGCCGCTTTCCCACGAAGATTTTTACCGGAAAGCGTTACCGAAAATTTATACCTGGGAATTTCTCATCTGCGCGAACTAAATTCGCGTACCTACCGTGTGCATCTCCGAATTTATGATCGGCTCCTCCTCCTCCTCGTCGTCGTCGTCGTCTGGTTAAGGCGTTTCTAAAGATGATTCGGATGGAACGAATAGTGCGTGTTCGCGTACGGAGAGGTGATTCCTTTATCGCCCCGTTTTATAGCTTTATCGTTGATGCGAATTAACACATCACTCGATAAGTTCGAAAGATGACTCCACTATTGACAAAGCCATATGATTTTTAGGTCGTACCAATCTTCAAATGATACGTCTCAAAGTGTTATGACAATGTGGCGATTAATTTACAATTTACAGTGGTTTTAGTGACGCTACTTTTGCAATTTTTTAAAACAATGAAAAGACCCGAATTGCCCGTGTTGATTGAGCGTTGCTTTTTAATGGGAAAAAATAGAGTTCAAGCAAAGCAATAGCTTAAGAAGTGCTGCTCGGAGTCTGCTCCAACGAGGCAAATGGTAGAGAAGTGATTTGCAGATTTTCAACGCGGCCGTATGAACACCGATGGTGCTGAAGGCTTTGGTCGCCCAAATTCGACAGTTGTTCCAGAAAACATGAAAACGTCTACAAAACGGTTTTGGCCTATCGTAAATTGAAATTGCGTGAGATAGCTGACATCATAAAGATATCAGAAGGCAGTGTCTATTTACAAGTTCGCATTAAAATTTAAGCATGAGAAAGCTGTCTTCGAAATGGGTGCCGCGTTTGCTGACAATCGATCAAAATCAACGACACGTCGACGATTCAGAGCGCTGTTTGGAGTCGTTTCAGCGCAATAAAAAGAATTGGTTCGTGCGATATGTTCCAAAGGATGAAACATGAATGCAATACTACACTCTGGAGTCAAATCGGCAGTCAACTGAGTGGACAACAAAGGATAAAGACCGTCCAAAGCGACCGAAACCGCAAATGTTGCCTGGTAAGGTTCTGACCTCCGCATTTTGAGGGTGAACACGGTATTTTATTCATCGAGCAACTATCACCTGTTTGTAGACCTAAAAACAATGTTCCCGGGGAAGGAGATTTGGCTCCAATGAAAAAAGTGATTGCCAAAACTGAAGGATGTTTTGAGGCCATAAATCGTTCTGCAAAAACCGCATCGAAATGTTAGGGGAAGCGTTGGAAAGAATATATCCCTCTTGAGTGAGAGACTATGTTAATGAGTAAAGTCGAATTTTGCTTAAAAGTTGTTGTTTTATTACTCATTCTACGAACTTATTGAGTGATGTGTTATCAATACAGTTCGTTGAAAAGGTGGATGATCATTAAGTAGTGTAAATCGGACTTACGCTGTCGCTCCTCCGAATTTTATTATTCAGTGATAAGTTGGCATTGATAGGTAATCGTTGAATAATATAATTCAGAGGAGTGACAGCGTCAGTCCGATTTACACTATTTGATGATAACACGTCATCCACCTTTTGACCAAACTATAGTTATCAAATTGCAGCACCTTCAACGTGAGCCATCAAAATTTCGAACTACATTCGCATCGTATATCGTCCCCGTTTCCCCAATTTCTCGAAAAATTCATTTTTACCACCGCCGTCGTATAAAATCCAACGGAAAACGGAAAAAAGTGAAAATCGCGGCGGCCATACCATCAATTTTTACGAGCGCTCGTTCGTTTCCGACCCCCACGAATAATGAGATTCAGAGACGAAGAGAAGTCGACGTAAAAAAATATATATCGACAAGTGGAACGCGCCGCTCCCTCCCCCTCCCTCTCTCTCTCTCGGCCTTTCTAAAAACTGTTCCCCGGAGTCGAATTAATACCACTCCGGAATGCCGGAGAAAATTGAAATAGTTGTACATATTTATAACCCGCCTGGGGGCGCGCGGTCGGACCCCGAGGTCGGATGGGGTGGAAACAGCGTGTTCGGGCGATACGCGCCGCGAAATATACATAAT
Source organism: Chrysina gloriosa (assembly GCA_038088585.1). Lineage (NCBI taxonomy): Eukaryota > Metazoa > Arthropoda > Insecta > Coleoptera > Scarabaeidae > Chrysina > Chrysina gloriosa. Next base: position 10,332,889 of record CM076094.1, on the reverse strand, counting down.
TAGAGGGGTGTCAGGTGATGGAAAACGAAGTCGAGAACAAGGTCTAGCCGCGAGCTACTCGCATTAGGGTCGCGATAGCGGCGGCGGCGACGGTCAGGTTGTGTTTCTGCAAGGGGAAACGATCGAGTCATCCACCCCCGAACTCCTTCCCTAACGAGAGTTTCGACGTCGCGCCTAATCGTTGATGAATTGCGAAGGTTTGGTTAGCCGCAGACATAATTCCGTAACACTCGCTAATTACGCCGTTTAAGTTGAATTGATTGTTGCTTCGTTCGCGAGCAACCCGGTTGTACGCGTCTCTGGTCGCTAGGAACCGGATTAGACGCTTTACTTTTCTTCGCATGTCCCAAAACTGTTTCCAAATTGAGGGCAAATATTTTGAAAAAAAAACGCGGTACTTCGATGGGCAATAGTTTATCACCATTCAAGGCAGATTTGTTTATGAGCAATTTTGAGATGGAATTTAACAAAGACGACTGTTTGGATTAGATACGTAGACGATATATTTGTCATTTTTTGACATTAAGAAATATAATTTGCAGGACTTTTTGAATGAGCTAAATTCTAAATTCAACACCGTAAAATGTACAATGGAAAAAAGAGAAAAATGACGAACTTGCATTCCTAGATACCTCAGTAATTAGGGGTAACACCAATTTAGAGATAGACAGATATCGCGAAGAAACCAATGTTAACAGGTTTATAACTGAAAATTCTAACCATCGTTTTCAGCAAAAGATTGCATCTCTCAATTTTCTAGTACATCGGCTACTAAATTTTCCCCTCACATCGGACAGATATCAAAGAGAACTTAAATACATAAGAAAAAACGCCGAATACAATGGTTTCGAAGCAGAATTGATTTAATTAGGGAATCTACGAGTCCAACTTCATACATTCCATCATAACACTACGGCTCTTCCCAAAGTTTTCAAACAGTTTAATTTACAGGTCGCATTTAAATCAGCTAATTCATTAGGTAATCTTCTGGGAGATGCCAAAGATAAAAATGAAATTAATCAAAAATCAGGTATCTACCGAGGAAAGAATTTAAGATGTGATCCATAGCAGGAAACTCATTGCACACCGACACACACACAACACAATAGGTAATTATTTTCAAATTATGTCAAATATCTCTAAAATCTTGTAAATACAATTTGCTTTAATTCATGCTTTCTTTGATATCGTTAATTAAGTGCTAAGCCGATGGAATCTTGTTAATATAATTATCTAAATTCTCAGTACAATAAACTTTAATCAGTTATGGATTTTCCATCATGTTCAATGACCTTTTGCCATCTTTCTTGCAGGTTCATGATTCCTTATAGAAATTCCGGTCCTGATCATTAAAAAACCGTACCAAGTGCGATTTAGGGTCAACATCTGCCTCAAAGACATATCTGAAGCGAGGCTTACTTTGAAGGAGACGCCGATTTGGTATTGGATAGAAATTTGCTGTCATACAACTCTGGAGAAGAAGAGGTCATAGCTTCATACAATTCTCGACCGACACTAGCAACGGATTATTTCTCGTCAAGGAGGAAGATCTCATGAAGGTTTAAGCGTTGGAGATTATATAGGCCTTGCATTTGACAGTGGTTTCCTCCCCTTCGCCTTGTAATAAATAACAAAACGAATAACACAACATACAAAATATCAACATCCAACTTAAACGCAAATGATATGAACGATTTTTCTTTGCGGGATCGCTGCCTGCATTGTAGCCAACATACAAATCAAACAATCGTCGATTCACTTCTTGCATAACAAAAGAGTAATTTGTGTATATTCTTATTTTCTTGGAACTAATAACGAGGACCTGAGTTAACCCAGATTGCAGTGGGCACAAATGCAATTGCTGCCAAAATTCGCATCAGTTTTGTAGCGTTGTTTCAACCCATTATTCTGAATGGGACGAAAAATACAGTGCGAAAAGTGAAAGAAACGACCCCGTTGCAAAGAGTCAGGAAAAACTCTTCTGCAAGCATTCATCATCACCGTCTCAAAATCTATAGTTATTGATTGCGGGGACATAGCCGGTTCCAATACTTTCAACTGCTGTAGTAGAATACATACGTTTCCTCGGACTTATTAGGCAATGGTGCATGAACTAATGGAAGCGAAATTTTATCCTTAAGTCCAATTGTTGTGTATACTTCGTCCTAACAACTGCAATTTTTTTTCGTACTAAAAATTAGCATACGATTATGCTCAGATCCAGTATCAAATTCTCCATTGCATGCTGTATATAATTCTGTAAAAACTATGTCCCTACGATGCGTTGGTAGAACTTGGCCACCAGAGTTTCGATTTCATACATTTCGGATCATTTGTTTCATTGTATCTATACTCTGAAGCTTTGTTGCTTGGCTACAGGTTCCCGAAAAGTTTGAAATAATACTATGAGTGGTATTATTTGGAAAAATACGGGTTGAGCTCAAACGACGCCCCACACACATCCTCCGTCGTCATTTTCTTTTCCACAATCAGTTCCTTTTTAGGCTCCCTCTGTCGGGACCGAGAAACAACGCTCCCAATTATATCGTTGTTGATTGAACAAGGAGGTTTCCAACGAATTTGGGGCTACATATTTTGGAGCAGGTGTAACGATTCATCAACAATTTTTTTGACACAAATATCACATCGGTAAACTCCTCATCACACACCACACACCACTTGACATAGTATACAAGAAAAGGGCCATTGACGAGGGTGAAAGGCGTCCTAGCCGTCACCGAGCGGGAACAGATTTGTCCATGCACACATATGGTCACAGTAAAAAGTGGGGCAAAAATGCATGTTTTTGAATTTTTAATGATAGAAATAGATAGATAGTAAAAATGCATGTTGTAGAATTGTTAATGTTAGAAATTTGTCACTTCGGTTTATATGATTGTTGATGTTGCTTGCCTCGAGCTAGCGAAACACGTGTCACCGATTCTATTATAACCAATTGTGTGGTGAGGAGTTTGCAATCACCTCTATTAACAATTTTTTAGCTTCAATTCGAATTTCGGACCTACTTCGCGATTTATTTCCGTCCATCCCCCTCCCATTTTTCTCCTAAAAAATCACGTAAACGACGACGTCGCTAAATCGCCAATCTTTCCGGTCTTTAATCGCGCGAAATAATTTTCCGACCGTTCCCGTTCTCCCTTGTAAAAACATCGAAATTAATGCGTCTGCATGCAGGAACGGTTGTCGGGAACGACGACGGCGAAAAAGCGGACGATTAAACTCACTTACCGGTGGCGGGCGAGTGCATTCAATAATTTTATCGCAGTCTCGAATGCATCGCGCCTTCATTTCCATAATTACTCCTACACGATTTCCGAGCTTATACGTACATATTCGAACGTACGTAACTATACACGCGTTTTGCTTCTGCTGTGGGACACCAGCTACTGGCGAGCGGCCAACTTTCGTGCCCGAACAGTTAGCGAATTGAAATGTAACCGGCCCGGGAATGGGGGGCGAGGGGGATGAAAAAGACGCAAACGGGGGAGTAATTTATACGTGCGTCGCGAGTTTTTATTCCCTTGTTTACACGCCATACCAGGCTCGGAGTTTTCGCTTGTAATTTCTGAATCTGAAGCGTGGTGAACAGAATAGAAAACGAACAGATAAGGAATATGATAAATAAAGAAGATATACTAAAAAGAATTGAAAAATGTCAACTGAATTGGTACGGCCACATAATTAGAATGGAGCAAAAGAGTTTGACAAAAAAATAATAGAAGCCAAAAATAACAGGAGAAGAGAAAAGGGAAGACCAAGGAGAAAATGGATTGACAGAATCAACGAATTAGGACGAAAGCGAAGGAAGACCATAGCAGAAATGAGAAGAACGAGTACAGACCGGACACGATGGAAAGAATGGATTAAATCGTCGTAAGATCCAAAAATAATCCGACGTTGAAAGGCATAAGGATTAACGAGTAGAAGAAGAAGAAGAAGTGTGGTCATGATGAAATTTGATTGTTTTTCGTATTTTTCCTTATCCTAACAAAATATGGTTTTAACCCTTGCAATTTTGAAGACACGGAAGAAATGGGAGGAATCAGTCAAAAGTTTCCCAAGAAGAACGGACTGGAAAACCCGTTAGGTGAAAACTGAGATAATTTCTACTTGGGCTTCCGTCGTAATTTTTTCAAGCTTCCTCCTTTTCTGGCCCGTTAGTGTTTTTGATTTTGCCTTTCAGATCCATTTTTATTGGTTTCCCCTTTTATTCACCCCCTTGCCTTGATTTTCTCGTTTTCTTTTTGCCGTTTTTCCGTTTAAAGCGTTCTTAACCAGATTTTGCGAATAATACCTTCTTGACAAGAGGAAATCACCATTTGATGATGGCAACGAGTGTTTGGAATTCCCCAGGCTCCGTGTGATGAAAGTAAAACTGGTTCAATATCACATCGGTAAAGTTCTCGGCATCTTCAAACTGAATCTTACTTTCCCCGGCATCTTCAAATCGTACCTTACCGAAATTCAGTAAGGTCTATACCTCCATAGCTCAAACAATTTCGAAGATGGTGGTTTAGTTGCTGCCGAAACACTTGTCATCGGGTTTGATTAAATAATTGTGCGGTTAGGAGTTTACCGATGTGATACTAGCCTCAGTCCACAGTCCCTGCCATCCCTATCAAGCGGAAATTTATTTACACAATTCCCAAAAAAGATGTCATTCGGTTTTAAGTAGCTCCCAATTATTTTTTCCCTCGAATTATATTTGTTTCCAGGAAGATGTCATTTAATGTCCGTCGAGGTTTCCAGACTAAAAATAAAGTCGTCCTACGGTTCAAGATTGTGCCATCAACATCCCAATCTGATTCCAATTAATCGTCTTAACCCCATCAACAGTCGCTATATGAACAATATGAAATTTAAAAAAATAATAATTTCAGCCGTTACTTTGTGGTATTTCATTATGAATAGAAATAAACGAATTTTGTAACTTTGTATATACCACTTGATTATGTATAATATGTATGTATATTATTATTAATTTTATAAATAAAGTGGTATATACAAAGTTACAAAATTTGTTTATTGCTATTCAATATGAAATTTTATTAAATTTTATTAAATAAATTAACGGAATTAGGGGAGTCGCAAATGATTAGTTCAGATCTTATCTCACTGGGGGTCTCGCAGTAGAGGTAGGAGCACCTCAGAGTTCCGTGCTTGCACCGATTTTATATCTGCTATACATAATAATGATTTGGTGCATCGCATTGAAAACGAAAACGCGTTAGTCGCAAATTATGCTGATGATACTAAAGTTTGAATAAAATTGTAGAAAACGAGAAAGACATTTCAATTAATCTTGGAGCAGCTTTTAGATGTATTCAGCGATGGACTCCAAATAATAAATTAAATATAAATCACGACAAAACAAAATTTATTATTTTTGGTAAGAAAAATTCGTTAGAACAGGTATGCTTGGGTCGAAGCAATGCATCAATTCCAAACTCCAAAGTTAATTTATTGGCCCTTACCATAGATTATTAACTGACACAATATCACATGGGTAAACTCCTCACCACACAATTGTTTTATAGTAAAATCGGTGACATGTGTTTCATTAGCTCGAGTCAAGCATTTTCAACAACCGTATAAACCGAGCCGACCTCGTTTTATACGGTTGTTGAAGATGCTTGCCTCGAGCTAGCGAAACACGTGTCGCCGATTTTATTATAAACAATTGTATGGTGAGGAGTTTACCGATGTGATATTTGTGTCAGTAAATTACACCACAGTCCTTGCAATGACCTTCATAGGTTATTAACGGTTAAATTCGAAGGAACATATTAATTTTTTATCTAGCAGATTAGCAAATGTGAGTTCTGCTTTGAAAATGTTATCCAAATTTTGCGATCTAGATGTTTTAAAAGCACAATACTACGGATGTTTTCAAACTGTGGTAAAATCTGGAATTATACATTGTGGGGCCGTTCCGAAAGTGCACAACGCCTTTCTATACTACAAAACCATGTCATCCGTATTATAGCCGGTCTGGATGTTCGGGATTCCTGCAGAAATGCTTTCAGAGAGAACTTAAAATTTTGACAACGCCATCACTATATAGATACAAAAGTGTATGTTTTGCCTATAAAAATAAAGAAAAATTCAGCGGGGCAGAACATCAATACGAAACCGACAATAAAAACGATACACTTATTGTGGACATGTGTTTCACTGCAAAATACCAGAAACAAATTTATTACAATGCTTGTAAAATGTTTATTCGTCTAAAGCGTCAAAGTAACATTCTGTCTACATTCAAAATATTTAAAAACACTATAAAAAAGAACAATTAAATGATTTACAGCATTGAAGAACTTTTTGGAGTTCCCTGGTGAGAATATATCTTTGTCAGTAATTTATTTCGTGAAAATTGCTATAATGTTTTAGGTTATATTGTTAATTAAATGTGCGTTTGTCTATTTATCTTTTCTTGTCTGTAATATTTATATATTTTTAGTATGATCTATGGTATTGATATGGTGCATAATTTTGTATGCACCTCAGAAGCATTATACTTTTAGTTTCTTTGTATATATGCATCGTGAATGAATAATGTAATATTGGCCATAATTCAAAATCATTGTTGATCGCGATTGTTTTTGAAAAAATTGAAGATTATTATTATTATTCTGCTCACACTTCGCTTTGAAACGCATGTAAACAAACGATTTAGCGACTAGTGACAAGTTATACATTTTTTCCTCTTTAATTCAAGCTAAATTCAAGAAAGTATCCTCCCGAGATTTTCCTTTTTCGTTCGAAGAAACTCCTCGTAAATCTCCTCGCACTTCCACGAATTCCCCCGTCCCGAAATGATATTACATCCCCCGATTCGCGATTCCCGTTCAAACCGTAACCGCCCGAAACGAAATGAAACAAAACCCAACTTCTTCATCTTCCAACGGTTTTCAAGCTACGCGTAATTGGCGCGACGATCCCGGCATATTCCGGGCAGTCCCGGAAATCGCGATTAAAAACTTTAAGCCCGACGAGGTAAAACTGCCGGTCTTCATAAATCACGGCGATGAAATTTTAAGAGCTGTTAAAAGCGGCGGAGAACATTTTCCTCCGACTTCACCGAAAAAGGAGGAAAAAGCCGTGCGAACAACGCGCGTTTCAATTATAATTTAAAGATGATGAATTATGGTACGGGCGATCGAACGTAAACTGAACTGCAATAAAAGCCCGAAAGGATGATGAATGGGACGAACTGCTACCGTCCGAGTCCATTGCGGATCGTCGCGTGACGCGTAGATTATACTTGAGGTCGAGACGATTAAGAAATCTGTGCCGGGAATCTCGAATGAAATCGTCAAAATTCGTGTTGATTCCGAGAGGAATGTCGCGGAGAGATGACCGGGCGGTGTTCTTTGATTTCTCAAATTCCTTTGAATGAGTTATGAATCGCTCATCTCTCCAGCCCAATCATCACTTACGTTATAGTATAAAGTACCGCTCTACAAATCATCACTACCATCTCTGCCGAACAGGAGCCCACGAATAATTACCCGGCACCCAAACATACATAAAGAACTGTCGCTTTTAGTAGGATTTGGTAATTCCTTCCGTGCCAGGGTATCTAAAACTCTTGGTCTCATCAGTTTGGTACCATGCTTGCAGAGTCCTTGCATCATCTGCTGAGTAAGGCAAACTTGGTTTTCGACCTGCTACCGCTCAACTTCGAAGTTTCGGCGGATCGGGGAACGTCGAGAACATGGTGTTACTCTGGATGACCACAATAAGAAATAGAACCCCAGTTTTTCGTGAGGGCACAGCACTTCAGTGTCGAGGGGATCTCAGTTTTCCATCTTTGATCTTCTCATAAATTCGCCCAGATTGCCTTCTTTAGGACAGCTTAGGCCCGGTTCCTTTTTAACAAACAAACCTTTGGTAAGTTTCGTGATTCTAATAGGACTTTACCTAGTTTGGATACCAGTCGGCTTAAAATCAATACATTGGGCACTTAACCCTGTCGATCCGATCGGTACAATATATCAACAAAAAAAACATTAGAAACAACTGTTGGTAGTATTTGCTGAAGAATATGAATGAAAATAAAACTTTTCCGTTCTTTATGATATCTAGCACAAAATATTGACGTCAGCTTGTGTCAACTTGAGTTTTGTGTCCATGGGATTATATATCCCAGTAGGGTTTTTACTTGGGAGTACATAAACTGTGTATAACTTCATTAATAATATATTCAAATTTGTGCACCTATGTAATAGGCACAATGTCCAACCAGAGAACTAAACTGACTGATGACGACATCTAAAATGTGCTCTACTCAGACGACTCAGACGAGCCATGTAAAGACAGCGGCTCTGAGTATATAGCGTCGGAGGAGGACGATTCATCTAGTGAAAGGAAAGAGTGTTTAGATATGGAATGGGATGATTTGGTCCCGACAACGTGGAAGTAGATTGCTCCGGTGCAGTGCAGTTTCGTGCTACGAAAAATTTATGAATGGTCAATGCCAACCACGAAATGGAATGCCTACGGAACACAATCCGTCTGTGCTTTGCGATATAATTCGAAACTCCAGTCAATTGGAAAGTTTTATGAAATTATTTCCACGGAGCTTGCTCATATGGATAAGCCAGTGTACAAACGAAAGAACGAATACAGTGGGAAAAACTCAACACGTTTGCAAAGGAAAAACCACTAAATACAATCAAGAAACAGACCAGCACGAAATTTTAGCAATGATAGGAATAACGCTTGTGACTTCCTACAATAGACTACCGAAAATGTCTATGTACGGTTTGTTTCCTTAGAGAAGAGCACATTACGTCAGCGGCGCAATGAACCAAATTTGGTGTTCTGTATACGTTACCATGGCAACCGACTAGCAGAAGCCAATGAAACGTCATATTTCGCGCATATTTTCATGACGTAATGTGCTCTTCTCTAAGGAAACTATTCCTACTGGTCTACGAGAAAGTCTATTGGCAACGCATTAAGAAGAGATAGTCGGTCTCGTGATCGATATCTGTAGCACCGCTCAAAATTTTATTGCGATTACCCTGGAAAACCAAACGACTGTTCAAAAAGCTACACTATTGAGGAGGTGATCGCTTGCCTAAAACAAACCTTCACTGCGTCCCGGAAACACAGCTCATTTCAAGCCTTAGATGAGTCAATGGTTAAGTGCAAAGGATGATCGAGATGGAAGCAGTACCTTCGAATGAAACCTATCAAACGTGGAATTAAAATATGGGAAAGATCTGACTCATCCTCTGGCTATGTACATGACTGCAATATATATCGTGGGAGAGGTGAATTGAGAAAAAGAGTCAACAATTCGACAGCATTAGCCTTGGCGAAAACTGTAAAGCGAAAGAATGTGGCACTTTTCTTTGATAGATCCTTTTCCTCAGTGTACCTTTTGTCTAAGATCAACAGCTCTTTTATGCTGTGGTTGTTTCCAGTGGACTTCATCCTTCTAATTCAATTGAGTTGCTAGAGAGCTCTATCTTCCCTGCACTCCAATGTAGCCCAAAATATTTCCGGATTCATCGCTACCGCGGTTCCTTTCCCGCGCCTTTTTTCAAACGGTGGCTTTAGTCAACGAACTTCTCACCTCTCACCTCGCTCCGACCCAAAACAGTTTTTCAAACGGGAATCGTTGGAAAGCGGCGCTGCTTCGAAGTATTATTCGGTCTTTCGGAAACGATAAACGCAAAACCGCCGTCGTTTCTTCGGTGCGCGCATTGTTTAATTAACGCGGATGCACGACGACGCCGCCGACGCCGCCGACGCCGCCTCCCTCGCCTCGACGCTCCAAAGGAGGAGAATTTCGGTCGGCGGCGCGCGAAAACCCTTTGAGATTACCACGGCCGGAGCGGCGAACTACAAAAGGAAAGTTGGCGCGAAGCCGCTTTACTTTCAATACGAAGCAGGCGCCTTCGCTTTGATGTAGTGAACGGGAGCTTGTGTATGGAGAAGCGGTTGCGGCGTATTTAAGCGGAAGGCGAATGCATTCGATCGTCAAAAACGGGCGCGGTATAGGCACCTATCCGTTTAAGTCGGTATTTAAATTAATTTCGTGCCGCGACGAAGATTGGGCTAATTCGAAATGATCCGATTTGACGAGAAATGATCATTCGGAAATGCCAAGAGAAAGATATTATGTCGCCGTAATTACTGGAGTTTCGTGTGTCTCATCTTCTTAAAAAATAAACGTCATAATTTTTGATGACGATTACATGCAATTCAACGCGGTAAAATCGTACTTCGATGACTTTTCGTATTATCATTTCCGATCGTCAACCACACATACCTTCATTTTTTCGGAAACCAGGACGTTTCCCCATCCAAAGCTACATTATCTCTCCGTTGTCCAAATGACTAGCTGTTTACTATTTACCATGGATAACACTTCTAAAACTAACACGTCTAAAACAATCATTAGTGAATTTAGTATACAAAAAGGAGATAAAACAAGTATTGAAAATTATAGACCGCTATCTATCTTAACTCATTTCTCAAAAATATTAGAAAAGCTTATATTTAAAGGTATATACTCTTTCCTAAATAAGTATAGTATTCTACACGAGAATCAGAACGGATACATCACCGGCAGATCAACAGTCAGAGCAGTGTATCAAGTTTTAAACCAGGTCATTCAAGGGATAAATAATAACCAATTCACAATCGGAGTATTTATGGAGTTGACTAAGGTTTTTGACTGCGTTGACTACAATGTCTCTAAAAATTAGAAATAATAGGTATTAGAGGCACTGGACTAGAATTAATAAGGTCTTATGGTCACATAATATCAACAATAGTCAATGAAGATGCTGCTCTTTTAGCATATTATGCATACGTGTGTTCACGTCTGTGGTATGGTATAGTGTTTTGGGGAGTGTCTGTGGAAGCGCCAAGAATCTTCAAATTACAGAAGTCCTGCATTAGGAGCATATATGGAATGAGGAAGAGCGACTCATGCAGGGAAGTGTTTAAAGAAAAGAAAATACTGACGTTAACGGGTCTTTATGTATTGGAATGCGTGGTGTTTGTGAAAAAGAACTTAGACCTCTTCAAAAGCCAACAGCAACGTCACTGCTATCACACAAGAGGAATCGTAAATAAATGTCTTGTTCCTATTCAAACAGTAAGAACTATGGTTAACAAAAGTGCTATAACACAAATAGTTAAAGTCTATAACCATTTACCATTAGAATTAAAAGACTTGTCTTTAAAAATTTTAAAACAAAAATTATGGCAAACACTAACCCAAAATGCTTTCTATAACTTTCTTTTCAATTGTTTTACTTGTATTGTTTGTTTTTTTTTTTTAATGTTTGTTAATATTATGTGACTAGTCTGTTATTTACAACATGATGTTTTATTAGTATTAAATGTTTAATATTTTCTGATTACAAAATGACGTATTCAAAACATAATGTATTATACGAATATTTAATAAAGTTTAAGTTCAAGTTCAACACTTCATCATGGCGTGACGTTGTTACAGAGGTCTAGATTGTTGATGCCCAAGTATCCTTGATTTCTTATATCCAGTGGTTATTAGGAATTCCTGTGATGTGAAAGTATTGAATGTGAGTGTTTAAATGGTAACATTGCTTTCTATCTTTTAATCGATGCTCTTTATAATGATTGATAATTTTATTTCTAGTTACATTTTTCTCTCCCATTAAACGTCTCCGGGTCGACTTAAAAAAGAAGCTAACACCCGCAGGGTAATTAAATGCTTAAAAGGTGGCGTGCCTAGTATCTAGAAAGTATAGATAGAACCCAAAACTAAACCGGATGTCATTTGAACATAAACATCCATAACCTCAACATTTACTGTGAATTTTTATATAATGAATTGTAATTAATAATAGATTATTTAATGGTAATTAACCATGTGGATACTAATATACTACAATATGCAAAGAATTATCACAAAAGGAGAATCGTACTTTATCAATCGGAGACTGCAGCCATAGACTGGTTTCGTCCTTATTAGTTCTCTTCAGTACGGTATAGCACTTCTGCGATTAACAAAGCCACTTCCCACAGCTAGGTGTTACAAAAGTTCATCATATCGAAGTATTTCACCAAACTGGTGGCTCCATCTGACGGACAGAGATGCGTATAACTTTCTGTGAGCGTTGCATAACAAACGAAACTCTGTGATAAGTCATTCGTTGGATAGTGAGGTAGATGTTCCACTTTATTATTCATCTGTTTTTCAATGTATTTTGTTTTTGAGCTGCTATTAGCCATGAACGAATAGCTTATAGTCTACAAAGAAAAATGAGTGCGTTATGTTCGAATGTGTATTTTGGCTGACTTTCATGCTTAACCATCTCAATATGATCTTGAGTTTAACAGCAGCATATTCAGCATGTTTAGATTGAATAATATAAATCATTCTTCACCCGACTAAAAGATATACCACCAATTTTATTTCCTGTCATTCTATTTTTCGCTCGGATATTAACGGATTGACAAAGTAAACCGTTATCTACATTTACCCTTCTTTGTAGATAAATAAAAATATTTCTTTCCCTTTTTTGTTCTCTTATGTGTACGTATTATATTTCTTTATATAATTAGACATTGTAAATGATAATAAACGCATATCGACTCTGTAGCAAGATGTTATTAAAAAATATGAGAATTATGAAATACAAAATATAAGGAAAATATCACTTTCGGTAACAAAAGAGATATTTTGAAATTTTCCCATCCGGCTTATTGTTAATTCATCAAGTTTTAACCTTAATGAAACGTCGCCAATTTGACGAATCGGAATACATTTCGCGTCGTTTCTGTTTGCGTCGGATTTATTAAAAATTAGAATTGCGACCACCGGCGTCCGCCCGCGCCGAAATTAATTCTAAACATTTGAATCGGATGGGAACGGTGACACAGAAATTAATCCGATTTCATTCAATTTCCTGGCCAAACCGGTTGGGGAATGAATGAAATTTATCAATTACGTTTGTAATAAGATATCATGAGAACTCCCATTTTCCCCAAACAACACATCTGTTTTGCTTTTTAAGGATTGCATTAAAAAAAGTGCTATTGCAGAATGTATGTATGTAGGTTAGGCATTAGTTTCTACTCTACTACCAACGAAGGCCTTTGCTGGAAGAGCAAGTTTATCCACATAAACTTGAACCTTGAGATTTTCATATTATTACTTTCTTTTGTCACTTATGTTCGGTAGTATGTACACTTGTTTTCCTTTTGAAAATAAAGATCTTTATTATTTAATTAAATTTTAAGGTCTAGTGAGATAAGAGGCGTGCAAGAGCCGAAGAAAATGATTGCGTCATATAATGTTTATGAATTCTGAAGATATCCAATTCTTGGTCTAGTCGGTGTTAGTCTGTACAGCAATCAGAATTCCCAGCAAGGGCTCAGCGTAGAAGATGCCAAACGCAACAACGATTTTCCCCTTCTGGATTAACTCCCACGGGATCGAAAGATAACACAGACTTTAATGTTCCTGAAGATACACGGGAAGAAATCATCGATTTAAAGAATCAAACGAATGTACAATAGACTCTTGATCCCGAAGATATCTAAGAAGGATTCTTCAAATTATGAATGTCAATGATGATGATTTTCAAACTTGCACAACGTGAAGATGTTGCAGCACCCATCTCCTTCGTCTGATAGTTCGAGTTCTTAGTGTACACCAAGGACAATTCAAAGGAGGAAGTCAATCAAGCGATCTATCACTTTCCTGAAGATTTTCTGGAAAATGACTACCTAAATGTACGTAAATCGAAAGAGAAGGTAATTTTCAGGCCTAACTGGTATATCCTAAATGCAACAAGAGCTGGCGAGGAAAATGGCAAACGGCAACGCAACAATGGTTTTCATCGAGAAAATGATCTTCTTTTAGGGGTCGGATTTCACGGAGTGGATGGCGAAAATGTCTAAGACGAATTCTGCAAACTATGAAGCCCAATCATGATACCTTCAGAGTCACTCAGCAGTTTCCTTAATCCAACGAAACGTCAAGAATGTTACAGCATCTAATTTTTCTCGCCTGATAGTCTAAATTCGGACTGCAGGATAACGAAAATTCGAAGGAGGAAGTTGACCAAGTGATCCATCAATTTCTTTGAAGATTTTGTACAAAATGACTACCAGAGCTTAATCGATGGGGATGTACTTTGCAGGACCAATTGGTATATCGGAAATTACGACAAGGGATGGCGAAGAAAATGCCAAACAGCTTTGCAGCAATGACTTTCCGGCAGAAAACGAACTCCTTCTGATTAGAAATCTACGGAGTCGATTCTGAAGATGTCCAAGAAAAGTCCTTCAAACTACGAATCGCCGTGATGATGCCTCTAGAGCCACACAATAGCTTTTCATTTTATGCCAGTACAACGTCAAGATGTTACAGTAACAAAAATTCGGAGGAGGAGATTGACTAATTTACCAATCAATTTTGCGAAGATTTTCGACAAAGTGACTAACTGGGGGTAACTCGAACAACAATGTAACTTTTTAAGACTAACAGGTATATGCGAAATACTAGAAGGACTGGCAAAGAAAATGCCAAACGGCTACGCAATAATAGTTTTCCGGCAGAAAATTATCTCCTTCTCTCTCGGATCTAACGGAATCGATCCTGAAGATCTCTAAGAATAGTTCTTCGAACTCTGGATCTCCGTGATCGATGCCTCTAGAGCCACGCAGTGGCCTTTATACACCAGCATAACGTCAAGGTGTTACAGCATACACCTTATTCTCCTGATTCACACGGATTCAGGCTTAGGCCCTCTCCCAAAATATATGAAGCTTGACCCTGGATAATACAGCCCGGATCAAGGTTATGCTACTCAATTCGTGCCCCAAGCTGGGCGCTAATTACACTAATTGCTAATCGGCGCCCTCCATCGATATTAATTGCATACGATATCGCTGCGCTATTTATTATAATTTATCGGTTACAAAAATGTCGCGTAATCGAATTTAACTTACTATTACCGGCCGGTCATTTTAAAACGTGCATGTCATTTAGACCGAATAACGCGCTTACGCTGCGCTCGCGCGCGTCAAAGGATAATATTAAAATTAATTGAATATTGCGCCTCGGATGTTCACAATGTAATTTATTAACCGGCTTCGCAAGTGGAAACGTTACCCGGCAATTAGTTTTGCGAGAATATACAGCGTGAATTGCAAATAAGACTAGCGAGGTGACTAGTGGTACTGCTAACGTCCCATAGGAATGGATGAAGCGTTTAGAACTTTGACGTTAGCACCCTGACGTTTATTGAGTATTGCGTAGTGTTTCCCTACACAGGACCTTCTACAGGAGTTCTAAATAATTGCAAAGGGTTGAGTCCTTAAGACTCCTTAAACACTAACTAAATTAGAACAGAACGGGTTAGGGGGAAAGCGGCAGCCAGTTTATCTTCTCATTGGGTTAAACGCTAGCTGTTTACTATTTACCATGGATAACACTTCATCATGGCGTGACGTTGTTACAGAGGTCTATGAGGACTGTTGATGCCCAGATGTCATTGATTTGTTGAACACAGCGTGATGGTGTGGGTTGAAGGTAACTTTTCGGAAGATATACAAAACCCCATGGGATCCAGCCGATTGGGTAGTAGAAATATTTAAGCATTTCCACTCCGGCGAGGATAAGAATCAGACTGTCATGAGGCTAGATTATCACACAGACTACCTGGAGATGATCAACCTTGTAGGTTACTTCTTGATTACCTACCTTATCAGTTAATGAAATAAGAAATGGAAACATGCAGAGAATGAAGAAGAGGATTATGATGTCTATGAGTTCTATAAAGAAAACTAAGAAGAGTTGTTTTTCATCTAATCGATGTCCGCCTAGCCGGTGGTGGCCAGAATTCCCCTTAACGGTTGGCGAGGAAGATGCCAAACGGCTACTCAACAATGGTTTTTCCAAAGGAAAGGATCTCCACGTGACTCGCATTCCACGCGTCCGACTGAGAAACGGACTTTACTTTTCTTTCATTTGGTGTCCCGGTAAGACATTTTGGCGCGCAAAAAGTCAAAGAAACAGCCTGGAAGACCCAAGTGAACCCAGCTTAGTCGCTAAATTCTTCCAAAATAAGTGTTGCTTTTAAAAATGAATACGTTTAGAACACGCCAACTGCGAAAAAGCACAGCGAAGACCGAAAATGTGGAATTAATGATAATACGTCATCTACTCTTTTATCAAACCTTACTTATCAGCGATAGCTACAAGTTCCCAGATAAGAGCAAACGACAAGGGAGGAAACGGGGAATATAGAAGACCTCCCGCACGCATACTGTAAATACTTCAAATTCCCCGAACACCCCTAAATTTATTACCATATTTTCGACGTCACTTTCTATTTTACTCACCGCGTCGATCTACCGTAACAAAAATATTCCAAACGTGCATAGAACTCGCCGCGCTCGCTCGAATGCAACCGCCCCTCTCCCAAACCTCGCTCCACTTCGATATACGGAAACGGACGGAAAGAAAATAGAAACTGAGGGGAGGGGGAAGAAATCGAACGTCGAAGAAATCGGAGAAAAAAGAGCGGCGAAGGAAACCAACCCCGTCCCCTGTCCCTAACCGCCAGAACCAATAACAAACCGGGAAACGTGTCCGGAATGTAAAACGCGAATTTCGGAGAGTCGCGGTGTGTGGACCGCCGCAGAACGGAACCTCGAAACTGTCATAAATCATTTCTACAATTAGTAAATTGAAAGGAAAAGTAGAAAAGCGAGGGAGGTCGGGAGAAAAATCGGGGAGGGGGGACTCGACGAACGCGAACGGTCGGAGATTGCGGAAATTTCGATTTATCGGAGTTTACGGACGATAAAAGGTACAATACTACGCGTCAAAATCTTAAATTATCTCCTTTAATAAAAGATGTCGGGCGTTCGGAAATAAGTTGCTTTTAGCTGCTGCAAGCTGCTCCCGATATATATATTTGAAGTTGCCAACGGCGCAGCGTAGATAATTGGAATTGTTTCGTTTTCGGATAAAAATTTTTGAGAATTGTTTTATGAAAGCCTCAGTTTGTAAAGGAAACCCTAGACTCGCTTCGCCGTCCATCTTGTTCGGAAACGTGCTGTTTGGACGTCGCCAAAAATCCTAAAATTTCGAGTCTGCGATTGACAAAGCTTAATTTTCCTCACGGATTATTGGTACATGCAAATTGTGCTTACTTTATAAGCTTTTGCACAGTTACTTATTAACTGACCATTAACGTCCCTACTTTATTAGGTCGTTATATAGAAAGAACTTTAGATTTTATTTCATTAAAATTTTGGCTCTCGAAAACGGTTCACCATTCCTAAGAGTCTGCTCCAAAGTCATTATTTGCGGCCAGGATACGCCAGTTGTTAAGTCATTAACTTACGGTAGAATTTGCTACCTGTTAGTTTTATTCACCGGTCATCGACTTCAACGAGGCGCAGATTAACGCGCTATTAACGTTTTGGAAAATTTCCTTCTGCCGTTGTTGAGTACAAGAACCACTCGAGGATCCAATTATCATCAGCGTTGCTTTTTGCCCTCGAGTTTCAAACTAGCTCTTGGACGCTGCGCTTCAAACTTCTTCGGAAAAATGTTACTGTCGGTAAAATATTGCTTTATGGATTTAATTTGACAGCTCATTGCTTCCTGTTTGTTGTGGTTCAGTTTTAATTAAATTTGTGCCAGTCTTGGCGATTCTTTTCGCCACTCGTTTTCACCTCTTTCAAACGTTTTGTGTAGGTAAGCATGTCGTACTGTTCAAATTAGTTTTAGTATTACAAAAGCTGAACGTATGCAACCAAGCAGCATAACGATGATATCAACTAATGTCACATATCTTATTTCGAAAGAAGTCCGTACCATAAGCGCCGATGGTGAAAGTTCTTGAAGATACAAAGGAGGAAATCATTGATTTAGGGTATAGATGGGCAACCTCCGGCCCGCGGGTCACATGCGGCCTCGAGTAAGATTTGCCCGGCCCGCTACTGAATTCTTTCGTTGCATATTAGCACGGCCCGTCTATACTTAATTCATAATGAATCATAAGGATACTACAAAAATGTATATTTTTCAAGATTACTCGCAGCATAAAACTTCTACAAAAAAACGTTGCCCGTGCCTGATTTAGGGAATATTACGAATTTACCATTTTGCCTTGTATAGATGAAACTAAGAAAAAGTGCCTTAACCCATTGTTTTCAACAGGTGTGTGGTACCGGTTTGTATTTTACGTTGTAGGTTGCTTCCAGATCACATGGCCTGGTTGATATAGGCCTAGCGAGCGGCCAGAATTCCGGTGAAGTGATTTTCCCAAAGACAAGAATTTCCTTCTGGGTTGACACCCACGAGTTCGAAAAGCACACGAATTTTAAAGTTCTGGAAAGATAAACGGGAAGACATCATCGATTTAGGGAATACAACCAACTTAGAATTTCGTCTTGTACAGAATTGAACAAAGAAGAATCCTACCTTAACTCGATAGTTTTAACATTGTAGACTGCTTCCATATCAACTGGCCTAGTTGATATAGGCGGCTAGAATCCCCGTGGAGTGATTTTCCCAAAGACAAGAATCTCTTTCCCGGTTGTCTCCCACGGGTTCAAAGTGCATACGAATTTTAAAGTTCTTAAAGATATACAGGAAGACATCGTCGGTTTAGGGACTACAAGGAACATAGAATTTCGTCTTGTACAGATTGAGCAAAGAGAAACCCTACCTTAGCTGGATGTTTTCTACAGGTGTATGGTATCTGTGCATAATTACCATTGTAAATTGCTGTCAGATCGCCTGGCCTAGTTGGTGGGGGCATGTTCAGCAGCCAAAATTCCTGTAAGCGATGTCCAAGGAATTGCCAAACGGCTAAGTAACAATGATTTTCGCAAAGACAAGGAATCCCTTTGTAGGTTGGCTTCTACGGGATTGAATGAAATACAAACATTAAAGTTCTTGAAGATATACGGAAAGAAATCGATTTAAAGAATAATGTAAACTTAAAATATTGAGCAGAAGTACTGGCTGTATACGTTAGGACTTAATTTTAAGATGGAAAAATTAATGGCGATAGCAGTCAAGGATGTCGGTAACTCTAGGCTTTCGAATTGATCTAATTCTTCATCGGAGAGTTTTCTCTAAAGACGATAGCAATCATCAACAACAGCAGCACTAATGACAGAAAATGACTACCATGAGAGCTGAGAAAACAGCTTGTCAGCAACTGAACAGAACAATGTTAAGATCACATTATAACGTAATATATTGAACAGATTGAAGTGTGTAAAAAAATTTAATTCAATTTATATGTAATTAGAAGAAAATTAAAAATAAAAGCTTGTTCATCACACATACTGCTCGAGGAACCACCACTTTTACGTTTAACCGGGTTTAGGACATGACCATGTGGTCGGCGAGGAACATGTGATTTTAGAGGTTAGAGCGGGAAACTTAAGAAGAGTCAATTTGGAGCAAAGAGAGACGAGATAAATTTGTATCCTAGGGACAGTATCCCACAAGAAAATCCAAAATTATGTAAATAAACCATTAAAAACTATCAAATTAATTATTTAATTGATCGAGTCAATTTGGAGCAACGAGATAAATTTATATCCTAGGGACTGTATCCAAAACCAAATTTAAAAATATATATAAATGAAACATGAAAGAAACCTATTAAGGTTATAATAATAATAATAATAATAATAATAATAATAATAAATAAGATTCAAAATTTATCAATAATTAAAATTGAGACAGTCAAATTCGGTCCAAATTGGCTCTCAATACCGAATTGTGAAAAAGCAAACATACACTCGTTTCGGTGGTGCCAACATAAATTCGACAAAATATAGCTTCCAATGGAGACACGAGATGTCTCTAATGACGTAGCTGTTCCATTTCGATAAATATCTCATCGTTCCATCGGAGAGTCTCGTTGGGTCTCCGAGGGAGACCCGATTCTCGTATAGTCCTGATTCCCACACCTGTTTAACTGAATAGGCATTAGTGTTACTACAATTTAGTGTTCGAGTTTATGGTGGATGGTGCTGATATTACAGATTTCTGTAAAATTGTAGGTATCTACCCTGGAATAGAAATGCAATTATGATCTATTACGTGTGCTTATCGCCTATTAGTTTGATTGGGTTTCTACGTAAATAGTTACTAAAGCGTGGAGGGAGTTAAAATTACAAATAAAAAATGGAAAAACAGAAAACCTACAAGATTCTCACAAAAATATCCTCACCAGGGCCTATTCGGCAATTTTCAAAGAAAATTATTATGCATAATTCCCTCCCTTGATAATTATTGGTATATGCAATGTAGACCTGCATTGCAGTCCTTGCACATCTTTCCTTGAAAGTTGGCGAATAAGCCTCAGTGAGGATATTTTTGTCAGTTGTTTAGCAGACTTTTTATTTTTCTGCTTTCTATTTATTGTTTGTGACATTTAATTTATTTCTTAATTTTTATTTTGTAACCGTGGGACATGATTCAAATACTTTCAAGTTTAACTTTTTGCACAGCTGCATTGCTTTACTTTAAGCTTCACTTAATTGTAGGTACTCATATTTATGTAAGTATTTCAATTTTTCTTTAGAATTGAGCTATTGTGATAGAAAATGATTTAACTATCAAAAACTTGAACGATCAACCGAAAGATGACCCTTAAATTACACCTACCCTATTCCTCGTCTGCATATATAAGAATGGATCGTGGTTTGTTCGGATGCTTAAAACTCGAAAACGACTTGACCAAATTGGATACTTCTGTCTCCGGGTTTGTTCGTAATTGCTACCCGCGAAGGTTTAGGAAAAAGGAAAAGTCGACAGAAATTTTGGGCAAAACGAAGTTTGCCGGGTCTCCTAGTTAGTATTAGTTTTCTTTCTTTCGGTGGATGATGCCACTTCTTGCGGTTCGCTTTTACCGAAGGAGTGCACTTCCTCCCTTGGGTATTATCTCTGCTCGTTCCTACATCACGTGACGAAATAGAAGAAACGCGCCAACCGTCGGCTTATTATAAATTAAAATTGAGACATTTTTCCTCCGGTCGCGCATCCGGTTAAAATATTTTCCGGTAGACGACGCGCATTAAAATATATTCGCCCGTCGTACGCCCGAACGAATCTATCTCGATCTCTTTCTGGCGCGTCGCGACGACGGTCTCCGCCACCGCTCGGTTTAGATATGCTAAGAGATGTAAAGGCGACGACGCCGCGACGCAACGCGCGACGAAATTCAATTTCCCTGCGAACGTTCGAACATCAAAGGTTGGCGGCGGCGATGGCGTAGGAGAAGAAGAAGAAAGCGGACTCCATCGCCTTTTATCTTTCGCGGAAATATTTCCGATGTAACCGAAATATTACGTTTTAGGGAGCGTCCTTCGCGGGGCGAGAGGGGGACGCGCAGCGTACTCGTCGACGATGAGACGCGGCAAGCGAAATTGGAAATTTCAATTCGGCGTTTCTGTCGATCGGGGATGGTACCTGTGCGGAAGAAACGGGTAAAATGGGAACGCGCAATAAAGTCTGTATGTGGGAGAAAATTGCGTACCTTCCACTACATATGTGTTTGACATCTTCTCGATAGCGGTGACCTATAAAGAGCCTCGGCAAACATATGCGCAGTTGGGAGCACGATATGTCAATACAATTATTTCGCATACTTACAGTAAAGATCTAATTTAGTTCGTTTTAGTAGGTCGTTACACGGTCGTACGAAGCTAGTCTAACGTTCAAGCCTCGAGCACGATACATCAATACAATTATTTCGCATATTTACAGTAATTAATTTTTTGAATAAGTCGTCGCACGATCATCGTTTCAATAAGTACCATCAAATAAATCAATCATCTCAATTTACAGCGTTCTTTTTTTCTTCCTATCCAAACTGTAGTCTATCGAGTCGATATCCGCAGCGACTTTCCGAAACTTTCCGAATCTCGAAGGAGCCTCGTTCTTTCGACCCGCCCGCAACAGAATAGTTCTCTAATTAAACTTCGCGAACGGCTTCAGCGAAGGAAGTGGAGTTCCTTACCAGACCCAACACTTTTCCGGTTAATCGATCCGCGTCGCCGTCGGAGCAAAACAAATTACGAATTAAAAATTTCGAGCGACTGCGAAACAAACGCCGAACGCCGCCGTCCGAAGGCGGGAAATCCGTCATTATATACGGAGGGAAACGATTCGAATTTAAACGTTTTAAACGGCGGCGGCGGCGACGGCGGCGTCAGGTGCAATTTCGACTTAATCGAGCGCGTCTGATTCGACGTCGGAGAAATATATTTTCGTAATCGCGAAATTGACGTGCCGTATTCCGTTTTGTTAAACGGAGAAGTTGTGTTGGTTTAACCAAATTTTTTGTTACTAGGGCAAGATTTAAGCGAAATTTCTATTTATTTCGAGATGTGCTAAAGAAGATACCATGTGGGGGCATGTATTCAGTTGTTAATGGACTAAACCAGAAGAAAATCTTATAGTAACATTTTCCTTCAGAGGGAGTATATCCTCCTAGCTGGGGCTTAGTCTCAAGATTACATAAGAACAATAACAACTTGGAGGGCACAAATATGCTGATTTGTACACATGTTCCGAAATAAACGTATGTTATTATTATTATTATGCTATTGTGTCGTCGATTGGCTGAACAAGGAAGAGATGTGGGCGTTCTTCTACCTTACTTCTATGTCTTCAACAAGTATGCGCACACATATTTATTAACTAAAGAAGTGTACTAGATAAGGGTGATTGCAAGGACTGTGGTGTAATTTACTGACACTAATATCACATCAGTAAACTCTCCACCACACAATTGGTTATAATAAAATCGAGCAAGCTCGAGGCAAGCATCTTCAACAATCGTATAAACCGAAGTGACAAATTTCAAACATTAAAAATTCTACAACATGCATTTTTATCCCACTTTTTACTGTGACCATGTGTGTGCATGCACAAATATTTTCCCTCTCGGTGACGGCTCGGACGCCTTTCACCCCCGCAAATTCCCATATTAAGTCAAGTGGACGGCCAAGGGAAAAAGTACCTGCTAACCCCGAAGTTTGAACGTTAAAGATTTACAAGTACATTGTGTGAATTGGTTAATGCCCGAAGAAATGAAATTATAGTTAAGTTTATTATGATCAAATGAAAGAATTTTAACTATAATTTAATTTCTTCGGGCATTAACCAATTCACACGATGTACTTGTAAATCTTTAACGTTCAAACTTCGGGGTTAGCAGGTACTTTTTCCTTGGCCGTCCACTTGACTTAATATGGGAATTTGCGGGGGTGAAAAGGCGCCCGAGTCGTCACCGAGAGGGAAAATATATGTGCATGCACGTGGTCCCAGTAAAAATGCATGTTGTAGAATTGTTAATGTTAGAAATTTGTCACTTCGGTTTATACGGTTGTTGAAGATGCTTGCCTCGAGCTAGCGAAACACGTGTCACCGATTTTATTATAAACAATTGTGTGGTGAGGAGTTTACCGATGTGATATTTGCGTCAAGTTTACTAGAAATTTTCTTTTAATTTTGGATCTGAACGACTGCATTTCTTCATTTAAATTATGTTAGAAATCTGAGGAAGAGCATACAACTACCGCAAATAAAATCGCCATTTTCAAAAGTCATACATTTACGTTTGATTGTGCTCCAATATCTTGAAAATGTACATTATACTTTGTCCACTCATTTGATGAAATTGCTTAATTTTTAAATATGGGGATTTTTGGAAGCTTTTGTTCTCTTTTAAATGAACTGCCCCAAAAATTTTCAATTTATCCCTATTAAATATTTTACTTTTAAAATTGTCACTACTTAAAACTTTGTTTCAAGATAATCAATACATTTTAAGCTATTCACAAATTTTAATTTATAGAAAATACTTCAATATAATACTATTTCCATACATCCACAACACAAAAATCTAACGTATCAGAAGCTTTGAGTTTGATATTTTCTCATATACTTTGCAATTACCATAATTATATAAATTGATGTGTGATATAAATAAATATGTACAACTTCATACCTAGTTTTAACTAAAATTAGAAAATATAATCACAAATTCTTGCAATAAATTCTATTTATGTCTATTCGTTATCGTTGGCAAAATCTTATGCAATTTTTTCGTTACCAAAAGGTACCACACCGAGAATAATGATATGAAAATCGTCCACCATTCCAACCATTTTTATTCCAATTTAATTTAATTAATGATGAAAATCACTATACATGCAAGATAATAATCGCAGACCATCAGATCATAATTCTCGTAACAACATAACCTGCAAAATAATACAAAAATACGTCTATTAAAATTTGCAACTATTATCGTTTGCCTGTTCTTCTTCTATTTCTCCTGGTATTAGCAATATGGTAACTATGTCCAGTTCTATTTTTTCAAATGTCCAGGAAATTAATTTTTAACAAAATTTAGCTTTGGATTTACCACAATATAGATCTTTGTCCATCTCTGGTTCAATTGTACCTATTTGTAAAAAAACCGGAAAGGTTGTACCTGGAGGTAATTATATTTGTAAGTTGATTGTTTGATCAATTGATTGAGCCTAGTCGGTTTCGGCTAGTCGAGAGGGGGTCAGAATTCCCCCTAAAGGCTGGCGAAGAAAATGCCGAACGGCTACACAGCAATGATTTTCTCAGAGGGAGGAATCTCCTTGTGGCTCGAGTCCTACAGGACCCCCAGGGACATTGACGCAGTCGGTTAGGTACCTACTATTACTTATTAGCGCAGATACGTTTCAACGCAAGATTGTTCAAACGGAAGCAAGTACTGAAATATGTTACCCTGACAGGGTACATCAAAATCGTACAATTATAGAAAAACCATATCTTTTACGTTCGTTTACCTTGTAATTAATGCAATATTCTGATATGGAAATGATCTATAACCGCGTCAAAACGGATATGCATGGAAACGAGCGCGTTGGCAAGGACTTGCGTGTGTTAAAGTATCACAGTTCGCCCCACTACCGATGTATTAACTAGGTGATGCCCTGGTGCTAGAATTGACGGGCATCGTTCTTGCACGCGCCACAAGGATTAGTTACTGATAGAGTGTCAACAAATTCGTCATCCCCAAGGAAAACTCATGTGTAAGGCATAATCTAAGGCATGCTACTTGAAGGATGGCGATAATAAAATCAAAGAAGATCAGGTATAGCCAACATCCCACCATCCAACGATTTCCCCTGTACGTCCAGCAAGACACTAGAAGAGGAATTCATATCAGGAAGCCCTCGATGTCTTAGAGCGTATACGTCACGGATTCGCGAATTTTTTCGACTGCACCAGCACGAAAACGTTTCGTATTCGCGAATGAACGAAGTAAATCGAAGCAATCCTCCTTCATCCGTCCCGGCTCGTAATTATTCAATTCCGCTTTATAGATCTAGTACACCATCGTGCCCTACATTCGCTATCCTTTTACACTCCGTAAAATCCGCCAACTTCTCGATCGAAGATTGAAAAGCCGGGCGAACTCTAAGCGCACGGGAATCTAATAAAATCGAACACGCCGCCGGCCCGCACCCTCCCCTCGAACGCATTCTCTCGGCGATGGCGACGGCGGCAACGGCGGCAACGGCGCTCGAAGTCTAAGTACCTGCCTAATTGAATTATCGGCTCTCTCGACTTTGACCGCCGCTCCCACTAGACCGGGGCTGCAACTCGAAAGTGTACGCAATTATCGCAAATGGTTCTTGCACCGTTAATAATAGACAGATGGACCGTTGCGCCGCCGCTTCGGGCAGGTCCGATTATATATTAGCGTGAACTCCGACGTTTCGCCGTATCCGTTCGGGCGCATTTAATTCGAATCCGATCGAAACGACTCCTGCTCCTACTCCGTCGCGTTGCGATTGCCTTCGTGGCGGTCATCGCGATCGAGCGACGACAAGACGTTACGTATTTCGCTACGCGGAGTGTAGAAAAAGACTAAATGCTCCCTTAAGGGTGTTCGGTACTTCTTTCGAGATGGGTTAAACTTAAATTTTTTATTGGTTCCAAAATTATTTTGAAAATTGTATATCTGACCTTCAAAAGTAGTGTGTGAAACGATAAAATACTAGTTTCTTACAATGTTAAGAGCTTCTACAGTTTTAATTTTTTTTTCAATCATAAGTGAAAAGGCAGTATGTTTACGGGCTCGAAATTTTGCATGCCGTGTATTCGTTACAATAGCTACGTCTTATCGGCGAGCTTTTTTGCAAATTCCTTTGCGATCGTTACTTTCTTCAAGTCCAAAAATGACCGTAAGCCCGTGGTCATTTTCTATTCCTTAATTGAGGTTAAATTCAACAATAAACAAGGAATTTACAAAAAGCTCGCCGATAAGACGTAGCTATCGTAACGAATACACGGTATGCAACATTTCGAGCCCGTAAATATACCGGTTCTTCACTTATGATTGAAGAAAAAACTAAAGCTGTAGAGGCTCCTAACATGGTAAAAGACTAGTATTCTATCGTTACACAACACTGCTTTTGAAAGTCAGATACACAAATTCCTCCAAAAACTTTGTCCCTTTTCCCCTTTTCTCCCTCTCCCCCAAAAACGTACCGGTCCATCAGCTCCACATCCACTCGCCTCATCTCGTCGAGCCAAGACGTTAATTACAAACGCGAAGGGGTTACCGGTTACCGGCAGACGCTCGCGATGACGCGAGGAACAAAGGAAACGTGTGTCTTCGACCTACAACCGTCCCATCCAACGAACTCGACGCGCGTCGAGTACCACCGGCTCTGAAATAATTGTCCTTGACGACGGGCGTCTCGGACGCCTTACGGCCTTTCGTCAGTTTTAAGAAGATGTAAAATGTATGAGGGGTCGAGGTAAATGAGATTTCTTATTAAGGCGACACTCCGCGCGCCGGATAAAAGCGTAAAAATTTAAATTACACGCGCGCTCGCCGGGAGAGGGCGCTAGGTGCGAAGCCTACTCCGACTGAAGTGGAAGGGTAAATATGTGTACGGGAAACAAAAGGATGTCGGTGTTACGAGCAGTTTTTCATTTTCATTTGTGAGACGTGGGTTTTTTCTTTTTCGGGGTGTGATACGCGAATTTCGTCCAGTAACTGGTCATCGTCAGCTGCGAATTCCTATTAAGACTTGATAACTTCTGATAAGCGCGGTGTTGAAAAATAAACGTTGATATACAGTTAACTTCTTTGTATTGCTGTACTTTCGTCTTTGGTGCGGATCTCGGCTGATATGGTTTCGGTAACCTCGATTAATTTGATATTTCGAGAGGTCGCAAGACGAGTACCGCTCGGGAGTAAGACCCTGGACAAGCTTAAGTAACATATCACTCGGTTGGAAGGGAAAACACTGGATTGGTGCAAGTTTCTACTTGCAACAGCTTCGCGGTGGGTCCGAGACGTACAATTACACAATATTCTCGATATTCCCACCACCGGTGTCATAAACCAGGTGGCGAAAGCCAAATTTCAGACGGTAAAGAGGTCGGACAAGCCGGTGGTCAATTATCCCCAACCAGGGCCTCTGTGTGAAGCGGGTTCAGAATCTGCTGTGACAGTAGATGTCATCTCCTTCCAAATATCGATCCAGGTAATTGGGTGACGGCATTGGATTTCGCTTATGGATCCGAAGACTACAAGTCGAATCCTTTGGATTCCCCCTCTCATGCGGCGTAAAGTTTATGCCGTGAAGAAGATGATTGCGGGCGCCTGGAGTCTACTCCGTCCTCAGAATAACGGACGATAACTCTCAGTCACTGATGATGAAATTTCTCAACCAGAAGACTTTGTAAGTTTCCATTTTTCGAATGTGGAGGAATTTTTCCTAAAACGCTTGAAAACTTGCCAAGAATTCTCATAGTCTCTTGCGACTGCTATAAGCAAGGGATGTACCAGGTGTTCCGAATGCGCGTGAATGCAATTCCAACGGAAGGAAACAGTGCTCTTGAATAGTCAGCCCCATATCGTTGGAGCAGTGGTAGGGGCACATTTTTGAAGGTTAATGTTCTCATGCCTTTGGGGATGTCCATATGTCGCTTCCTGGATTTTGTAAAAAGGAAATCGGGGGCTGACCTGAAAGGTAATTTGGTCCTATTTTATGTCCAGGGTCTGGTACACACTTTCGGAATGTCAATGATTTTACTAAAGAAAAAATGTCTCCTTTTTGACAGATTGGTGCTGCTATCGGACTGTGTTGCTATCTATTGACTACCAAAACTCAGGTCGCTACCTTTTACCAGTTGATCCGCTAGCATCATCAGGACCATTGTTAAGTGCCAATAATAGTTTAGAACAATAATAACAATAAAATATATATATAGATATGAGCCAGCGTTGGATTACTCATTAAAAAGTTTTATTTCCATTATCGATATCGATAGTATCGATTTCAAGTAACACACCGGGCGCTATCTGATATCTCTTTGGTTAAGTTCATTGTTCGATTACGATTTACGAATTGTTTTCACACCTTTCGTTTCCGATCCGGCAAGGCGACAACAGTACTGGAAGATTTTCTCAATTAGCTGAAGCATTTTGTGGTTTTTGCGTGCGTTTGGAATTTAATCGAGCTTGACTCAGACTTGCTACTTAGGAATAATTGAAGAAATCTGAAGAGTAGATTTTCCTAGCGTAATAACTTCCGAATTATACATCTTCGTGTTCTAGTAATAACTTTGTGAGGAAGCGTCGTTTTGACAAAAGGTCAATTTGACTTCGAAGTATTAATTTTGGATCAAACCTTAAGATTTATATTATATATCTTGGTTTAAATTCTCTTTTCTTTTTCGTATATACATGCCAATCAAGTTATTTTCTTTCTATTTCCTCCATTAAACTGGACGTTGAATGTCCTGTGTTTCCCTTCTTACCTTTCCCCGTCGTCAATTTGAACATGTAGCGAACTCTCTTGGTCTTATCCTTGCTAGGCAAAAGGTAGGTTTCCGGTTGTTAAGAGATCAAGTGACCATTCATTTTACTACGTTATTGGAGTAACATCCACCCGGACCCCACTGTTAGCTGGATGGCAGTTTGGAAACGTAATTTAGAAGAATCTGAACTACTCCTTTCAAGAAGACGTCCCACCATGCTAGTGTCCTAGACGTTTAAGTGTTTTGCTTTTTCAGAGTATAAAGATATTACGTAGTTCCGAAGTTCAGACATAAAAAATACCTTTCTAGAAAGCCATTTCCCCTACTGTTATGGGTCAAGGACAATTCCGAGGTGCATGCAACTTTTCCATTCCGGATCCGGATGCATTCTCGTAAATCCCAACGTCCACGATATGCGACTCTCTCTATACCCCGATTTATCCGGTAACTCAACCTTTTTCCCGTTCTCCGCGACTTCTTCGTTCGAAAAGTTCCCGCTTTCATACTCCCCCAACGATATCCACCTATCTATCCCCGACTACTTACGTCGGTAGTAAGTTCGGATCGAGAGAGCCTTCGCGCGTAAATCATCGCCGTCCGTCGTTCGCCCGCCTTTCCGAGTGCATGAATTTATATTTTGCATATTTGAATGGCAATAACTCCCCTCCCTCGACTCTAAATCAATCGGAGCGTTCAACGTATCCGCGCCCTTCCTTCGCGCCGCTACCTCGTTGACGCGCCGTCAACCCCGAACAAAATTTACATATTTATGCGCTACAATGCGATTTGGCGGTCAAAGCGAGCGACGTGTACACGTTATAAAGGTGGAGATCGAGGAGAAGAGATCGGAGATGGAAAAGGCGATGATTCGTGGAAATCGTACGGATTACGTATTGAATTGGTCGTTAAGTAGAGCGTTGCGGGACACCAATAGAACGAATAACGATTGTCGCGCTGACAGCAGGTCGCAGACCTCGATTCGGCCTTGCCCTTCAATTCCTGTACAAAAATGTTTAATGTAACAATCGTACTTGTCCGTGTACACCGTTCTTGTCGGTGTACGGCAATTGTTATCCGTGTATACCATCATTGGCTATGTACACCACCGTTATCCGTGTACACCACGCCTGTCTGTGTACACCACCATTGTCCGTGTATACTGCTACGCCCGATTGACGTGGAGGAACAGAGACAAAGCGAAGACAAACCTTGCTTTGCTCCGTTATTACCATCATAGATCTCAGGCGGCCGAATCAGATCAACGAAGACGGGAGTAGAAATCTTGCTGTAACTGTAGGGTTTGACTAGATGGAAAACTTATCTGTTAGCTAACTCTGCTTGTAACCCCTGATCTGTGGCAGTCGTCTTCCACGGCGGCTAGGATTGTAGGATCCCAACCACCACGCCCGCGCATGATCGCAATTTTTTAGATCAGGACAACTAATAATAATAATAAGAAGAAGAAGAATTATAACAATAATGGTTTATTATCCAATGGCCAAAGCTAATTGCAGGATAATTTAGTTTAATGCCTAATATACTCGACTGGCCACAGTAACTTAAAAAGAAAAAATTAAAAAAAAAAATTATTACAAGAATCAAGGTAACGTATTCCATCCATAATTAAAACATCTCTCAGTAAGTTAGCGTGTACGTCTACGCCTGGGTTTTGTAGGGGAAACGTACGACAGAACTCAGAATTCAGCGTACAAAGAGAACGTACGGGAAAAATTCTAAAATGAAAAGGAACGAAGAAAAGAAGGAAGAGGACTATAACAAAATTAACAAATCGGTAAGCAGCACCTAACCCAAATTCAAGATATCCCTAAGTTTTTGGGCAACTTAAAAGGTTTTAACTCGCGGTACGTGGCGAAGAAAACGGTTAAATCTTCCAACAAGGAAGCGGCGGATAATAAACAAAAAAATTACATCAAAATTAATCGGGATTCCAAATCGGATCAATATCTCGACGGATTACCTCTCCAACTCCAATAATTGCAAAAATCCAAATTCAGAGGTATGCTTAAAACGAATCCAGTCGAGAGCGGGATACAATGTAATGCCAGTCACAAAATGGCCGGATATAGATCGTAGCTGAGCGAAAACAACCAATCCAAAACAGAGAATATAAAAGGAGTAAAGGTAGCCCAAAACGGTAGAAAATTAACAACGTAGGTCAATGGGACCTCAAATTAAGTAATGAAATACGACTAGGGTAAGATAATCGTGTCGTCCCAGTGTAGCCCTAACAACTGAAACAACCAATCATTGATGAATGTGTACAAATTTGCCACCCGGCAGATGTTTACGCATCGCATCACCGAGGCGCATGCGTAGTTCCGTTGGCTGCTTTAGCTGTTACGGATGCTGGGACGACACGATTATCTCACCCTAAATATTACCAAACCAAAAGTTACAGTTTCCAATAAAAGAAATTCCGCCTATCGCCGCATGCACCACGACGTAACGAGACGACCATACAGGCGCGGTCAAAATCAACGAAATACAGCCGCGATCAGAATTAACGTAACAGAACCATCGTTGACCGTGTACACCACCGTTGTCCGTGTACACCGCAGTTATCGACTCGAATAGACTCGGTGATGAAACATCTTGCTAACAAAGCGTCCCGCGGCAAATCGTTCCATCCTTCCTTTATCGGTGATGTAAACTCAGGGATCACATCCACCATATACACCCTATCCTCGAATTGGCATTAGTAATTCAAACTTGCAGTAGAAACCACGCACGGAAGTTTGCAAATGTCCGGCAGACGAATTTGCGTGAAGTTTTAGTATTCCCCCTAATCGACATACAAAACCGAAACTCGCTCGTAGTCATCATTCCGTTACGATCGTAATAATTTCAATTTCGTAAACGTCGACTAACGTCAAATTTAACGGCGTCGCATCCTCAACAACAACGACAACAAATCTTCATCCTCAA
Source organism: Chrysina gloriosa (assembly GCA_038088585.1). Lineage (NCBI taxonomy): Eukaryota > Metazoa > Arthropoda > Insecta > Coleoptera > Scarabaeidae > Chrysina > Chrysina gloriosa. Next base: position 10,301,073 of record CM076094.1, on the reverse strand, counting down.
CTGACAGTCATAGACCGGCCGATTACCATAACCGCACTGACCGCACGTCACATTCAGCGAACGTCAAGTGTGTTGAAGCGGATGCACTCGCGTACCCGCATATAAATCGACCCCCTCGCCCGCGAACGGATATCAGTTACGGGAGCGGCGGCGGGGGCGTTGTCGCCTAGAACACAACCTGTCATTGTATATTCGCCGCGTCGCGTCGCGTACGAACGGCAAATCTGCATAGTTATGTTTTGTTCGTCAACCGCACGACTGTTTTACATATTTTATAAACTCATTTAAATAATTGCATAGATCTCCCTTCACTACGTCGTCCCCGTCCCCGTCCACGCCCGTCCGTCCGTCCGTATTAAAATTCAAATTTTCAAACGACGCGACGCGCGCGCCTACGGAGACGAGGGCGACGGTCGGTCGTGTGTATCGGGGAATTTTTGCATTTTCTGCCGTTCGCGCTCCGTCTAGCCGAAATTTAGTTCGTCGAGTTTGTTCCCTGTCAGCCGTTGTATATCCAACTCCGGAAGAGACGGACGAATCCTGTCCGGACCTCGGGACGCTTCCTACCGCCCGGTACAAATTTGAATACGAAATCTGTCCGACGCCGGCCCGCCACATATGTATATATCGTACATGACGTGTACATAAGTGCCTGCGCGTAGTTTTCAGTTTGTAAGACACGGAACACGGGGTACATTTCTTATTTCGTGTTTCTTCGTTGTTTAGCGAAGAATAAGAAAGTAGGAAGTGTCAGAAGTTGAACTTCCTGAAGATGTCATTTTCGCACAAGAGTCTGTGGTGGAAAAGCGTATAAGGGGTTTGACTGGTTACGTATCATCTTCAACGACTGGAATGCTTAAACGAGAAGGTCTCGGGAGTATTCGTTCGTATTCGGATTCGGACTCGAATTCGCGTCGTGTCGTTTCGATCTCATCAACACCATAAACAATTCAACAATTATATTGAACGCCAACAAATAAACTTTAGTACAATAGAACGCCATCTCATAACATTTAATTTTAAAAAAATAACGAATAAAGCACATACTATAACTCTTATTGGCTATTTAACTTCTATATATCCATTATGATACACGGAATATGGATATAAAAAAATATTTTTTAATTTTTTTATTTATGTATTGAGAATTACTTAAGTACTTTATTCGTTCTTTTGTCTCACAAGTGGTCTAAAAAACATTTAGTCATTTTTAATCATTTTTAATCACTTAATCAGTGCAAGCCATACAATTTTGAACGTAACACTTGTCATATTATTCAGATAATAAAATAAATAAACTTAAAATACTTAAATTCTTAAACATATTCGTATAGGTACATACACGTCAACTTGCACGCACATATGTATACATACAGAGAGCTCCTAAAGTATGGAATAAAATTCATGAAATCGAAGATAATTTCCTTTTATGAAAATGTTCGAATAGGTACAGCAATTTTTTGCAATAGACATGTTTTAGTAGTAGATACTATTTTGTTTGATATGTCGAATTTATGACGTCATCGATTTTTGTTTCTTATTACAGCTTGCACTTTTTTTCTTTCATTTGATAGAATAATCCATTCCCTATTCGATAATTACAAAAAGTTATATGTTGTATTTGAGAGTTTCTGTAAAAAGCGATAAAACCATCTGACACTTAGTTGGCCGTGGTAACACCTTACTTTTTAAATAACCCCACAAAAAAGAATCTAGTGGGTTTATTTTGGGCGATCTAGCTGGCCATTCTATAAATCCACGCCTGCCCATCCATTTATTTTCGAAAATGTCGTTCAAATATTCTCGAACAGGAAAGGCGTAATGAGGAGGGGTACCATCGCGGCGATACCAAATGGTATTATTTGGTAGATCTGGATCGTGCTCGATTGGAAATAGCACTGCTAATGACGGAAGTAATTCAAACTGGGGAACATCTAGATATCGATCTCCATTCAGCGTTTGATTAAAGAAGAACGGTGCCAAAACTTTATCATCAACGATTCCTATCCATACATTAATCTTTTGTGGATGCTGTGTACGCAATTCTTGCATTCAATGTGGATTCTGAGCCGACCAATAACGACAATTTTGTCTATTAACTGAACCGTGCAAACTAAAACTAGCCTCGTCTGAGGAAATGATCCGTTGTACAAATGTAGGGTCATCCTGACACATGTTCATTGGTTGTTCGCAAAACTATACGATCTCTAACTTGCACCAACTCTTTAAACTTTTGTACGATTTTACTTACAGTTGATTGAGTTATGGATGGACGATTTGGGTATTTCTGATTAAATAAGTGACATACTTTTTCTTGGGGACGGATGTTATCACCGACCCCAACCATCATTAATATTGTAATGCTTTGCGTTTCGCTTAGATGCATGTCCATGCATGTTGAACCGAACATCCACATTAAATCAAACGTTGACATAACCTAAACATCGATGTTTGACAGTTCATAAATTGTTTCATTTCCAACGCCTGTTCGCCGATTTTGTACACACCATAGCCAACTAAGTGTCGAGTGATGGTTTTATCGTTTCTCACAGAAACTATCAAATACAACGTATAACTTTTTTGTAAGTATCGAATAGGGAATGGACTATTCTATCGAATGAAAGAAAAAAAAAGTACAGGTTACAATTAAAAAAAAGTCGATGACGTCAAAAGTTCAACAAATATTATCAAAAGAAATTGTATTACTAAAATGTGCCTATTGCAAAAAATTACTGTACGAGCATTTCCATAAAAAAAAAATATCTTGGATTTTATGAAATTCATTCCATACTTTAGGACCTTACTGCATATAGTTTATAACATGAGCATAATTTCCTGGGATTAAAAATTTAAAAATTCTGGGATAGAATAGAGTTATTCCTCCATTAGAATTCCTTGCAGCACCGATCTGGCTTACTTTACTAAAAATCATTAACCATTCTTTTAAAGTTGCCAAAGTAGATATTACACTAACGATTTTGAAATGAAATCTTTCATTATATCAATGTGATAACCTCACAATTTTGCACAAACCAGTGCATGTTATTTTTTTTTATTATTAAATATATAGAAAATGCTGCATTTTATAGAATGAAAAACTAATTTTATTAAAAAAAAAAATATACATTTATTTGCAAAACTTACACAGTTTCATCATCTTGCTTTCAATATTATTAGGATTAACAGCTTCCAATTTTCCTTTTGAAATGTTAGTTACTGTAAATGTTAATGTAACTTTATGAATTGTTTTATTAGTACAGTTTCTATATCTTCTTTATGTTGGCAGTGTTCTAGTGAAAACTTAGCATGGCATTTTATATAACTGATTAATCTTTGTAATAAACTTTTTTATGTAATGCTAATTAGAGTTCTGCAGGATCAAACAGAAATCATCGCTTTCAATTCGTTCCCTTTAAAAACGTCGCCCTAATCCGTTATTAAACTCGATCGCAACATTCGGACGTGAATACGGATCTATTCGCAGGCATTTAGGGTGCATTTATGAACATCATACGGCGCACTATTCGAATCGAGCGATCCGCTTGATAGCGCGAAATACACTCTCCGGACTAATCGCATCGATACAACGGCGGATCGCTATTAAATATTCACCTGGCTCCGTCGAATCGATACCCCATTTTCGCGCTAACCGACGGCGAAATTGAATTAGCGTCGCGCATTAGCCATTTACAACGGCCGAAATTCGCGGATCCGAACCGCGGCGCGTCGAACGGAACGAACGGAACGAACTCCCCGGGATCGTTCCCGGTCTCGAGGCCCGTAAGTGAGTTAAGAGAGAAGTTAGTTGGTTCGGTCCGGTCGTCGACGAACCGGCGAACAATTAGCACTCTGCGAAATGGTGAAACGGTCCCGGACCGCTCGCGATGGTAGGTCGCCCGGTACAATTATCGCTAATGCCGACCGCCACTTTGCGCTAATAAACAAAATAGTGATTAATGATCATCGCGCACTCGGTCGTACTAGATAATCGCGTTTTCGAATCGTTCCTCTCTCTCGCACTCGTCCGTTGTCGTCCTATCGGTAGTACGGTACCGATTAATTCGCTCCGATAGAGATTGTAGTTCGAATTAACTGCAATGGCTTTCGGGTTTAGTACCTCATAATCTAAACGGCACCGTTGCGATACGCGCGCGAACTTAAACCGGGCAAAAATACAAGCGGGAACGTTCCAGATTGCGAGGTCGTTCCGGGAAAGCCCCCGCCAAGGTATTAATTTAACGTTGTAATAATAGAGAATAAAGTATGACGGATATGTACAAAGCTAACACAAATACAGTGAGAACAAACAAAGAAGAACCGAAAGAATTCGTTACGAAGCAAAGAGTCAAACAGGGCTGTCCTGAGCTTCTGTTCTTAGCGATACTCGATGAAGCAGTGAAAGAAAAAAACGATGAGAAAATTAACACTGGGATGTTGGCAAATGAGACAAACTCAACTGACAGAACTTATTTTAATTCTAATTTTTTACCTTTTTATGTTTTTGTGTTTGTCAGAAATTTGTTTGCGATTTTTTTGACGTGTTCTATACTTTTGTATTTAGAGAACAAATAAACTATTATTATTATTATTATTATTATTATTATTATTATTATTATTATATTCACGGATGATGCGGCTATGTTGACAGATACCGAGGAAGACCTACAGCAAAAACTACAATAATTTCCTACACAAAGAAAGCCCACAAAATAAGACTGAACGGGAAGCAAATCGAGCAAGAAGAACGCATTAAATGCCTAGAAGCAGTTATAGAGGAAGACGGTCAATTTGACAGCGGAATAAATGAAACAATGGGGACAGTAGGAGGCATCTGCAATACAATGAAAACGTCATTTTTAGGGAACAAGGAGATACCTAGAAGGATAAAAACTGAAGTTGTCAAAAAGACTCAACAATCAAATACAGCAGCGAAACATGGACTCTGTCAAAGAGGCAAAAAGCGAGTAAATCCTAAGGAAATGAGGTTCTTGAGAGGAATTGAAAATAAGAAGAGGGCAGGCGGAATAAGGAATGAAATAATAAGACAAAACTTACGAATAGAGACAATGAACGAGGAAATCATAGAAGGACAATTTAGATGGTTTGGTCACGTGTGTAGGATGACGGGCGAGAGACTAGCAAAACGAGTGTTCGAAACGAGAGTATGCGGAAAAATGGAAAAGGAAGACCAGGAGCCAGATGGATTGAGGAAATCAGGAAAGAATCGGAGAAAAGAGAAACTAACACAGGACAGGAAAAAATAGAGGCAGAAATGCAAAGCTCAATCCCTGCGGCTTTACACCTAAAGGTGGAAAAGCTCAGGACTATGTAAATAAGTAAGTATAGTAATAACTTTGAATTATCGAAGAAATTTGTTGTGTATGAACGCAAAACGTGGAATGGAATCGGAAACCAGCGTCTGCAGATATACATCGTATTAGCAATGGAAGCGTCAAAATATTCTCGAGGAAACGCCACGATCGTCGAAGAAACAAGCGCGACGTTAATCGCTAATCGTGCTGTCCAACTCCTTCAAAAGTAATCCAAAGAAGCAAGTACACGATCTTGTTGTTTTAATATTGAGACGCTGAGGAATGGGCAAGTGCATGGCAAATACCGAGAAAACATTAAAGAGATGGTAAGTCATTTTGTGGCGCAAAATATACAACAAGAGTGGGAGGAAATAAAGAATTGCATGCGCAGTGTGGCTGGAAAAGTGGTAGGAAGAGAAAGCAGGAAAGTCAAGAAGGACTGGTTTGATGATGACTGTGAGAATATGGCGAAAATAATGAAAACCGCAAGAATAAAACGGTTAAGAATACAAGAGGAATCGGATGGAAAAACTTACAAGGAGAAAAGGAAGGAGTCTGCAAAACTGTATAAGCGAACGGAAAATGAATGGATAGAGAAACCTTGGAAGAGATGGAAGGATATAGAAAAATGAATAACTCGGAAGCCTTTTATAAATTTCTTAATGGAAGTATAGACAAAAAGTCAGTGAATGGAAGATTAGGAAAAGAAAAATGGAAGAATAATTTTGAGAAACTATTACAACGAAATTAAGGCGCTCCTACTGTAAGTTACGAAAAAGGAAACAAGGACGAGGAAGAAGAAGAGGAAGTGGACGATGTGCTAACAAAAGAACCAACATACGAGGAATGTGTGGCAGCGATAGAAAAGTTGAAGATGATGAAACACAACTGAAACATTATAGGCCTGTGCCGATACTTTCAAATTTTGCTAAAGTGTTCGAGCACTTTATACACTCGAATATTTTAACTAACATAAGACAGCGCCTGTCATCTTCCCAACATGGTTTTATTCCTGTGAGGTCAACTGATACAAATCTGATCATTATTTCCCAGTTTGTCTCTGAAGCAGATTGATGTGATCCACACTGTTCTATCTTGTACCTTCGATACCATAAATCGTGAAGTTTTACTCCACAGGTTGAGTGCTTTTAGGAATGAGTCCCTTTTTTAATAAGTTATTAGCATCTTACCGAGGCAATAGATCGAGATTCGATTTGTCCAATGAACGACTTATAGCCGAGGCTCGTTTGTTAGGCAACTCCCGCAGAAAGCTGTGCAATGGCTGCACTGTAGGACTACATTACGTATGTCAAAATAGGGGTCTGTGGGTGTCAGATTTGGGAAATTTGCTGTTAGTTAGAGTGCACTCATAAATTGAGCAGCTCAATTTGCCAGTGACGGGCACATAAAATAAAACATTGCAACCTTTTTTCTTCTTTTGAAGAATATTGTTTGCTATTTACGTGACGTTGCAATCCCTTTTGGAGCAACACATCCAAGGGATATTACAAACTACACATTGAAGTTTAACGCCGTCAAAATTTAGGTCAGGTATTGCCTCTATAAATTTGGTAGCTTTGTCCAACGTTGGTCGTTTTCGCGACGTAAGCGACATCTTTAAAACAAACCTAGAACTGTGAAATAGTATTTACGGCAGCGTACACGTATACACAACAGATCTCATTGAGACTCGCAGTTATACTGAAGGTTGTACAATTGGACCTTTAGGATTGAAGACATTGCTCTCTTCGTCAACGAAATTTCCAGAAAACATCTCAAATTTTCAGCAGATTACGATCATCGTCCTGTCACGAAACTGGCGCAAATATTTCAAAACGCCCGTACAACTCGTCGAACGATTGTCAGTCGCGAACACCGCAAATCCTTCCTTCCGGTCGCGACGAAATCGCGTTAATTTCCGCAAGTACGCTTTCCGCAATCGAATTAAGCTCGATTTGGATTAACGCGCGACGTCACACGGACGACGAGAACCGCGTCGCCGCGGCCTTACCAGCCGAAGGGGACTTATTAATTGTTATGCTAATGAGCCCGTTCCCGGGTTCGATGGAGGGGACGCACCACCGTCATCCTCCTCGTCATCATCATCATCGTCATCGCGGGCGAGTTAGGATTCGCGCTTCGCTAAATAAATACGGCGCTAATTCGCCGGTGACTTTGAGCCCGAAGAGAAGGAAGAAAATCGAATTTTGCGGGCTCGGATGCTTCGTAACGTTGTACGCCCCGTCTCTCCTCTCCCGCGTTGTCGGCGGATGCTTTGATCAGGGCGGCTGCGAAAGCGCCGCAGAGGTTGGGGGAAAAAGGAGAAAAAACTGACGGATATCTGGATGTACGGTTGTCGCCTTTTATATATAAATATATAAAAATATGATGCGGATAATATAAAAATATCGGAGGAAGTCCGGCGTGATGACATGAAAATTCCGTGTCGTTGATGATCATGCGTTGAAGAGTTGATTTTTTCTATCTATATAATATAAGTCGAGCGAGCATTTTGTAGTATCGATTCGGCTTACTTCGGCTTGGCTTGGCGAATGTTTTAATAATAAAAGGCGATTTCGCTTTTAATAATCTCGTTTTCGTTGTGGAATGTGCTGTTGATGTCTATCAAAGGCACCTTTGGCACCAGTATGCTGATGTATTGGGCGAAGTAAGGTTGTTAGAAATAAAGACACGTGAAGTGTAAAAAGTTTCAAATATTTATTGTAAGTAAAAGAAACCACGACAATATTGTTTCGCTATAGCTTGATCAGGTGGATGAATGGTGACTAAATATTTGAAACTTTTTACACTCTACGTATCTTTATTTCTTATAACGGAGTTTCAACATATATCTCCTTCTTCTATCGAATATTTGAAGTAAGATTGGATAAATAGGATCAAACAAGATTTAGTAAAGGCCATCATCTCAGACTCAGATCACGTTAGGTTTCCCCAGAATTGAACAGTTTGTCGCGAAGAAACTGGTGCGGTTCGGTCATCTACAAAGAATGCGGGACGATGGACGAGTTGAACAAATATAAGAGGCAAGACAGATGGGGAAAGCAACTAGAAGTAGAGGATAAGCAAAATCTGGAACGGCGATGTATAAACGATCATAGAGGAGAGAGCAAGCAGCCGGAAAAAATGACATCATCCAAATTTTATTTCTATTACGATTTTACCCCTCAAAAACTGTTTACCGTTTCTTTTATAATTATACCAATCAATACAGTAGCGAAGTAGATCACCGACAAAACACAACATCTACTCACAATCAGATGAAGCAAAAGCCGATATCACTGCAAAGACGTCGGTCCTATCAGTCACTCGACACTTTTTCGATCTATCATGTAGGCAGAGGTAGTTTGCTTTTTGCAGTTGTGTTTAGAAAATGGGAAGTTCGTTCGGAGAAGTAAGTCGGCGGGCGTCCAGGGAACTTAATTTATAAGTTTTGTGACGGTGTGAGTGTCGTTTTTCGGAATAATATTTTACCCCTCGTAGGTAAAAGCGCACCACTCAGAGTTCTAGCGTCGATATTCAGTTTGTATGAATGCAATTTAAGAAATAATGATTCATTCGGTAAGAGACGGATTTGAAGATGCTAGCCTCGTTGTTAGCGAAGCAAGTGTCACCGGATTTAACTATCTGGCTGCAAACAAAGTATAGTGTCGTATGGTAATATTCCATTAGTAAAATTATCAATAAAAAGATGTAAATTTTATAGAAAGCATTCTTTAAGGAATAGAAAAGCGTTGTAAATATATACCACACACATACACTTAAAACATTTCAAAATCTAGAATTCCAAATTGCTATAACGACGTGCCAAAAAAAAAACAAATTAAGTTTGTTGATGAACGACGGAATGGGATGGTCGACGAAAAAGTTAGATAAAAAGTTATATAAAATACCAGGGTTGAAAAGAAGCAAACCACATCGAAAAAGAAGTTGTTGTTTATAAACGACCAATAGACCAAAGGAAAAAGAAGTACAATAAAGGAGAAGACCAAAGAAAAGAAGTGAAGAAAGAATTCAAGAGGGAGGGAGAAGTTAAGGATTAGAAAACAAATTACACTTATACACACCAGATAATATATTTTGATTATATTGTTCATTATTTTGTTAATATAATACTAAAATTTTGTAAATATTATTTGTAATAATTTTAGCTTTCTATACAATTAACTTTATCATACTACAACAGACTCTCTGGGGTATGCGCCTGCTTTGATCATTGAGGCGAGAACTTGAGAGATGCTGATAACAGTTCAGTTCCTCTTTTCAGTCGCACAGAGACTTGCTGTTGTACTATCTGCAGTTTGTTACTTTAATAATAATAATAATATAATGTTCATTTCAATAAACTTTATACATAATATAAAAACGAAACTACATACATACATGGTTATGAAGAAGCGTCAAACAAATATATAAGAAAAGAAAATGAAGTAAAGAAAATTTAATTTAATTATTCAAACAAATCTCCTATTGAGTTAACAGTTTTTGTCCAACAAGTACTGTTTCAACAATTTTTTAAAACACTGTATTTGTGTATTTGTTTCAACTCGTTTGGAAGATTATTCAATAGCTTGCGTCCTAAATACATAATACGTTTTTGAAGCATGGCTTGTTTATGAATTGGTGGAAATAAATAATGAATTGTCCTTGAACTATGTTCATGTACTATTTGGTTATTATTGAACTGATTAATGTTTTTATATGCAAAACTTAACATTTCCAGAATGTACACATCATAATTTGTCAGAATCTTGCGCAGCTTAAAAGTGCGTTTGCAAGATTCGTAAAACTTAGACTCTTTCCCGCAGAATGAAAACCCATTCATAAGCTGAGGGGAGCCTCAAAAGACGATTCCGTATTTCATTCTCGAATAAAAATCAGCATAGTATAATGCTATTAAAGTTTTAGATTTCGTAGTGCATAAGTTGATTACATAGAAAATCGATATGACTATGCCATTTCAGATGTTCATCAAACAAAATACCTAAATATTCTTATAGATTCGACATAGCAAATATCGTTAGAATTAAATGCTATGTCGGGCAAATTATATTGAATACGATTATAAAACGAAATTAGTTTTGTTTTCTCGAAATTTATCAGGAGTGAATTGAATTTTATCCACTGACGGATACTGTTTATTGTAGTTTGTATTACTTCAGAGATTTCCGACGTTTTCTCACCTGCAATAATAATATTTATATCATCGGCATATAAAATTACGTTTCTATTACTTATACAATTCGGTAAGTAATTTATATGTAGGGTAGGAACAATAATGTACCTAAAATACGTCCCTGCGGTATTCCTATATTAATATCCAGAGGAGATGATTTAGTATTACTACAGGAAACCCGTTGAGATCTGTTACTAGTAACTTCTAAACAATTCTTTAGGCAAATCACGTATACTATACAAGTCCAACTTATTTAAGAGGATTTCATGATTGACGCAGTCAAACGCTTTCGTTAAATCTATTGAAACGCAAAGGTACATTTCCCTATCATCTACTGACACAAATATCATATCGGTAAACTGCTCACCACACAATTTTTTATAATAAAATCGGTGACACGTGTTTCGCTAGCTCGAGGCAAGCACCGAAGTTCGGTTTATACGGTTGTTGAAGATGCTTGCCTCGAGCTAGCGAAACACGTGTCACCGATTTTATAATAATAATAATAATAATCATTTATTTCCAACGGGTAACACCCAAGTACAGGAAAATTAATACACGAAAAAGAAAATATATATGCGAATACGTTCGTAACAATAAAAAACCAAAAATAAAGAGCCTACTGCCACTAACAAAATTTGTACACAATAAAAAAAAATCTATTCTACAAGTAAATAAGAGTATATAACAATATTACAAACTAACAATACTACTGATAATATCCGTAAACCGATCAAAATGCAGATCAGCATTGCTACAAAACAAATCAAAATTATGGCACATTATATAGATGGGTGCTCTAAGCATCGCATTTGTTCTTATGCCATCCAGGTAAAAAATGGATGGATGTCCTGCAGATAGTCTGGGCACATTAAAATTGATTTTTGCAAGTAACCACGGACAATCAATTTTATTATTTAATAAGTTAAGGAGCAATTTGATGCTAGCAACAGTCCGCCTGGTTTGTAAGGAAGTGTAGTTAAATCTATTGAGTAGCAATGCATAATCATATCCCCTTTCTGGGTACACATGGTCATTAATATACACTAAGTACTTTAGGAACCGTCGTTGAACCTGTTCTAAGTTTTTTATATGTACGGCATATACGGGGTACCAAATAATCGAACCATATTCTAGCTTTGACCTGATGAAGGCGTTGTATAATAAACTTAAACAATCCGTATTAGTAAAATCTCTACAGTTTCGGTAAATAAAACCAAAAGTTCGATAAGAGCTTGCTATGATTTCATTTATGTGATCTACAAAATAAAAGCCAGTGTCAAAAAGTATACCCAAGTCTTTTATAGACGTACAACGTTGTAAATTGATATCATTCATAGTATAATCATAACAAATTATTTGGTGTTTCCTAGTGTAAGTTATAGTTTTGCATTTGTTCACATTAAGTTGCAAGTGGTTTTCCATGCATCAAGAACTTAGACTGTCCAGATCTTTTTGTAAAGTAAGACAATCCTCTATCTTTTCAATTTTAAGGAAAATCTTCAAGTCATCAGCAAATAACAACGACTCACATTGCAAATTATTCACTATATCATTTATATATATTAAGAAGAGAATAGGTCCCAAATTTGAACCTTGAGGCACGCCAGATGTGGGAGAGAACATTTTTGATTTATGACCCCGATACTCGACATACTGCTTTCTGCAGGTCAAGTATGATTCAAAGAGACGCAGAAGAGTTGGAGAGAATCCCACCGCTGACAGCTTACTGAGTAGAACGTGGTAGTCTATCTGGTCGAAGGCCTTTTCGAAGTCGGACTATATGACGTCAACTTGTCCCCGTTTATCCAAACACTCCGAAATATATTGACTAAAGCAACTTAGATTTGTTACAGTGGATCGACCATTCATGAAACCATGCTGTGCAAGGGATAAGACAGATTTTATGGACCTATAAACATTACTATACAAAATTGATTCTAAAACTTTAGAAGTGTTGCATAATATGGATATTGGTCTATAATTTCGAATACTAGAAGGATCACCTTTCTTAAAAACAGGGCAGATACGAGATATCTTCCAAATATCGGGGAATGTAGCGTGCTTCAGTGTCAAATTAAACAAATGGTATAGTGGTTTCACGAAGGCAATGGCACAGTCTCGTAGCAGAAAACTAGGAACACCATCCGCACCACTCAACAAACTGTCTTTGCATTTTTTTAGTGCCTTTAGTATTTCATCTTCAGAAATTTCAAAAATGTTAACAGTGCAATTAGTACAAAAGTTACTATCATTTATCCTAGAAGGATTCGGAGTTGTATATACACTACTAAAATAATGTGCAAAAGCTTCCATTGCAAGTATAGGAGTATCCAAAACTGTATCGTTGTATTTCACAACACCAGGTATCCTAGTATTGCCACGTTTACTATGAATGAATGACCATATTCTTTTAGGATTACTAACTACGGAATTCTGCATGCTAGATATGTACGTTTTGTATGCAGCATCGATAAGAATTTTACATATTGTTCTTAACTCTTTAAATTTTTCATAGTGATACTCAGTCTTATACTTTTTGTATTTTTTATGTGCGTAGTATTTATCGCGAAGATGTTATGTAGATAATATTGTGATCAAACCAAAGAGGATACGAACGGATAGAGGGTTTCCTTTTGTATATAGGTACAGTGCAATCAAAAATGCTATACAGTATGTCATAAAACGTTGAACAAGATGCATCTACGGTATTCGTGTTATACATAGGTGACCAGTCGGCATTAAGAAGCATATTATACATCAATGGAAAATTTACTTTTTAAAGTTAAATTCCTTGCTGCCTATATTTCCTTTAAAAGGTGCATGACACGACAATGTAACTTCAGCAAAAATATTCAGTGCAGGATGATGTGAGTCCTCAGACTCAGACAGATTATAAACAATTGTGTGGTGAGGAGTTTACCGATGTGATATTTCTATCAGTAAATTACACCACAGTCCTTGCAATCACCTTTACCCTATCATCTAAACAAGTATAAATTTCTTTAGTTAAGGAATGCAAAGCCGTGTTGGTACTTTAGCCTGGCACGAAGCCATGCTGATGAGGAATGAACTAGTTATGCTTTTTAAAGTATTGTAATATTTTCTTACTTAGAATTGCTTCAACAACTTTAGAGAAAGCAGAAAGCAAGCTTTTTGGCCGATAATTATTTAAATCTGCCGGGTCACCTTTTTTCTTATAAATTGGTTTTATTAGACTGTTTTTTAATTTATCAGGATATATACGCGTTTCAATAGAAAAGTTTATTAAGTACGTCGAAATGGAGATATAATACAACAAACAATTTCAACAATTGTAGTGTTAATGGTACCTGCACTGGCCTTATTATTCAAATCTGAAATAACATTAAAAACTTGGCATTCATTCACAAGGACAGGCAGACAGGAATTGAATGAGACAAGCATATATTTACCAATTTCCTCAAAATTAAGGACTTTCGTGACATGATTGGTGTCCATGGTGGAAAGGGCAATGTTTATATCACAACCTAAAATTAAAAGCTTGCTGTCACTATCAACAATATTAGTTCTATTATTTGATGTTCATTTAATGTTCCGAAAACATTGCAACATCAATTTCCTGACTATGTGGAGTAAACTCAATATGACTGATTTTCTTACCTAGACATTGAATATTCTGGTGAATGGCTGTTAAACGCACTACTCACTTTTGATTCTGTTGGTTAAACGGTTTAAAAGACGACTGACACATACATACATGTTCAGGCCACATGTCCGACTTCTACATTTCTTCGAAGTCGTTGAATTGGGACAGATACGTTGAACGAAGAATATTCGAGTGGATAGTTGCTGTTAAGCTTTTCATATCTAGCATTTTTAATATCTTTGGAATGTATATGTTTTAGAAGCTACTCGCTTGTTATTTGCGGGTCAACTATATATACATTGAAATTCGAGTATTGAACCTTTTATCTCTGCTAACGACTTATCGCTACCTCGTATTATTTTGCTTACTTTAGATTCGTCGTCGTCGTTTCGGAAAATTTCACGTATTCAACCCCAGAAACACCGTCGCACCCCCAGATACCAAATCTCGTATCACTGATATGTGTATATCCGCTCGCACATTAGGTTCGTATTCGCGTTACGCTTCCGCCTCCGTCACCACCATAAACTATCAAAACGATATCACCGCCATTAGAATTATAATAGGGGCACGTAGCTCGCAAAGGGGGCAGGGAGAGGCGGTGTTGACACTAAGCGCATCATTTACCCAACGGCCGGCACGTAACGTTACCTGTATACATCCTCGGATCCCCAAATAATGGCTCGAATTAAATTCAATCGGGGCGACGTGCAATATGACGGCCGTTCACCCTACCCCATTGCGGCGGCGATCTCCTCTCGCACCCGCGCCGGCTCCACCGCCGTCGTCGTTTCGATATATCGCGTCGATCGCTATGCAAATGTTATAATTTCGCTAAGCGCGGCAAATGAGCGATTGTGTCCCGGTTTAACTGGCGATATTGAGGTCGAAACGTACACGTACGAACCGAGAATATTAGGTGCCTACGTTATTGACGTCGGCGAAGCAGCGAAGTGAGGGAAATTGGTGATTTTTGCTAAATTTTTTGATGAAAATAGAATTTCTTGCTTTATGGACGTGAGGTGCTACGAGTTTCCGAAAAGACAAACTGTACCTACTTACAGTAAACTGAGTGTCTGTGGGACTTCTGAAACGTTGACTAAATCAAAACGGGAAGGTTAAGAAACAACTGGCTCATTCAATTTATCTCCTTTCTAAGATTTGTTGACGCTAAACTCCTTCTCCCTCTCTCTCTCTCTGCTTTTATTAAACACTCCTTAGCTTATTTAATAATAAATTCGGTGACACGTGTTTCGCTAGTACGAGACAGCAAAAGTGGCACGTCGGTATTATACGGTTTGGATAATATCTAGTGCTAGCGAAACATGTGTCATCGAATTTATTATTAAATAATTGCGTGATGATGAGTTTACCGATGTAATTATAATGTCACCAAAGAACGACATACAAACATTCCTTGTGAGTAATTAAGACACAATTAACACACAATGGATGGCGTAAATCTGAAACCAGACTTAAAATTCACGTTGGGATTAAGTAGACGAAACGAACTCTCTACATTATATCAGCAACTGATAACTTTTACATCTTTCCCGCTCCTCGTTAACAAACCTTAGCGCGTAAAACGATAGAAAAGAGGAGAAGGGATGCTCAGCTGATGCAAATCAACCGATAATTCTCTGGAAATTGATAACTAAGTTAAGAAATCAGTACATTGAAGCAACGATTGGACGCAACAGTTGAGAGAGCATACTGACGACAGACAATATCGAACTACATTGGCGAGCAAAAAATTTTGATCACTTTGAAATTGTGATGTTTTAAATTTATAGTTTGCAACGACTTTTAATGAAATAGCGCTCATTAGCTCTAACTAAAAATTCACACTACGTTGTCTATTTTTCAGTTAAGCGTTGATTTCTGTCTATAAAATCTATCGATTGCATGATTTAGTGTTTGTAGTGTTTATTTAACAGCTCATAATGCCTTTAAATCCCATTGTTGGAGCAAGAATTGTAATGTAAAAGTGTCACCACCTCAAGGGATGACCGATTTTTCGTGCCAGCAAGTTTGCAGAACGGAATAGCTTTGGCGGTTTTGCTGCGAAATCGACTCCAAGAAGTTAGAGATGTGAACGTTAGTGAAAGGACTGATAGATAGATTTATTATACTAGAAGAAGGCTTCGTGTTGCTGGATTGTCTTGCAGAAAGACGGCTACAGGTCCGTCATTGCAACGTCGGCATGGAATTGTAATATTGGCATTTGCCCGAAATCGCTTTGTGTGGAATAATGAGGACTGGAGCAAAATTCTGTTATATCTTTGTTTAACAAACTAATACCAAAAAGAAGTACCATCGATAATGTACAGTACAGAGTTGAGTTAAAAACAACAAATTTGAAATAAGAAGTAATATTAAAAAATTTCAAAAATCAATTGAAATCGAAGAAAGTGAAGAATAAAAAATAAAAAATCGACTTATATGCATTTCTCTGTTATTAAAAACTAGACAAAATTTAATTTAATAATGTTGAGAGGTTTCTAGTTGCAAGAAATATATAACTTGCAATTAGAAAACGAATGGAAATAGAAATTAAAATCAAGGTCGTAAATCAAGATTGTGAATGATATGCACTTTCTATGAAGAAATACTGTACAAATTAAGATAATAAAGCAACAACCGGAGATATTAATAGGAAGAACTTAATCACAAAGGAAAATTGGAACCTAATAATTAACGAACCAATAAAATGTATCCAACGAACGATTAATAGAATGAAAAGGAAAATTGCATACGTACTGAAAGTATAAATGCTAAAACAAAAAATAGTAATTAAACATTTCGAACGTTCCAAGACCAGGCGAAAGATATGCTGCAATTTGTTTTGACGAGTGACTTCCATTTGGTGGTGGATTGGTTATGATTTAGGCAAAAATCTGTCCACATGCACGCAGAGTTAGTCTTCATACAGAATGTCTCCCGGTACTAGAAGATCATGGGCGAGCAAGGCGTTTTCATGCAAGATAATGCAAGACCTTACATAGCTAGAGAAAATATCTGGATGAGGTGGACATTAGAAGATTTGATTGGCCAGCACTGAGCCTAGACATGAACCCAATTGAACATATCTGGGACGAAGAATCCGAAGCCATATACCACTTTCAAGAACTGCCCAGTAGCTGAGAGAGCTTTTATTGTACGAGTGGAATAACATCGACCAGAATGTGATGAGTGATTTAATTGAGAGTATACCTCATCGAGTTGAAGCAGTCAGTAACCCAAGAGTGGGGAATACACTTGATTAAAAAATAAATTTTCTCACTAATGTTTGCTCTTTTTCCCATTCGTAAACGTAAATGTGTTGCTGCTTCGGAATAAATCGTTAAAATCAAAAGAATGCTTTCCGATTCAATATTGACTATTAAATTTAACTTTCAAAAGACAGTACAACGAATTATAATTTTGAAATATAAACATACAACAGACAATAACAAGAAAACATCACAACTTCAAAGAGATTTAAATTATTTGCTGGCTATAATCGAATATCATAGAAAAAGACAATAATTTTCAAACCGTAATCAAGACCCACGCCAGAATCTAGCTAGGAAGTTGAAATTCTCGATAAACGTACGAAAAGGAAACATGTGGTAATAAAACAATCATCACCATATGGTTGGTGATTCTTCTTCTTTCTACCTACGGTTCATAGCTCCTGTAGGGAGCAAGAGGCGCTCAGTTGCGTTCCTTTCCTAACCTCAATTACGAAGGGATAGTCACTCCTACGTATAAAATTGTTATGTAACTTGATTTAAATAGGATTGTCCTTGACGAAACACGTGTCCTGAAATTACCCACCAATTCCAAGCAGAGATTTTCGCAACGAATTCAATCGCGAAGTCCTTCCGAACTTGCGAGTGCTTTTCGACGAATCCTTATGGTGATTTCCTTGTTGACTCGACCTTTACGACCACATCCTCGGCAGTACAAACGTTATAATAATTTACCGACTAGACGAAGGAACCGGAAATAGGAGAGCGGGAACGGCGCGAGCACTTTAAGGAATAAACAATAAAACGTTACGGCGCAATTTTTGTGTACGTACTCCAAATCTCTGCCTGTGGGAAGGGCGGGGGAGAGGGGGACGCGCTGTTATCATTTTATTGGGAGCGGCGGTTATATAAATGAACGGATATAGCCGTTATTCCAGAGTCGTAAATGGATAGACGCATTCGGGCTGCTTACCGAAGGACGTAAAATTTTAAATTACCGGTTTGTCTTTCGACGAAACGACTATATTCGTCGCTTTTTCTTTTTCCTTTTTGTTTTTTTTATTCTACTGTGTATGGTTCGATTGGAAATGACCTCTTTAAAACGAACGAGCTAGGAAGGAAAGATCGATCGATGAGATCAGAAGCAAAATTAAGACTTAGCCATGGGCGTCCGCAATTAACGTAATTTGTCGTTCCTTCTCCTAATTTGTCGCATTTCTTCCTGCCCAGGGTCGAAAATATATGAATAATTGAATGTGTTTCAAGCGCCGCTTTTGTAATTGTATATATATTCCCGGTACTTGTTGACGGTATCCCCAACTCAAAAGGAACTAAATTAACCGCTACCACCGTTTTCTTCCTTTCGCATTTACACCGGTTTCAAACGATCTAATTTTGTATTTCCTGTAAACCTATCGTTGTTTTATTACCTACATATGTATGTACGTACAAGTTATATAGATACACACGTATCTTGACACAAATACGACTTCGTACCACGCCGAGTCTCAAAGAGAAGAGCGTATTTGTCTAGTTAATGCGCGTAAAGTTATTACGCTACCGCCGCCGTTCGTTACTCAGAAACAGACGGCGCGGCGAGTAGTAGTGGCCTTTGTCGACGAATCCTTTACCATCGCCGCGGGTTTAACGTCCAACGGAGCGGGGCAATTATCCGCTTCTAATATCGGAATTACGGGCGACAAGCTAAAATTGTCGCCTGACGACCTAGCGCGCGCTCAAATAACCGATAAAATAGCGATTGTGTTGCACGAACGAGCCGTACTCTATTTGTGTGCGATTTAATTCGTCGGCGTACGTCGAAACGACGGGCGGCGACGCCGCCGCCAAAGCGCCCGAATTCGGAGAAATATCTAGCGTGAAGTTTTTCCGATTGTAATCGCGGAAATAATTGAAAAATCCCCCAGCTTATAAACACGATTATGGACGTCAACCCTTCGCTTTCGTTCGAAATGAACGTTGAACGGTATAAATTGGGACATTCGAGGAATGTAATAAATTTATTTACTCGAGAAATAAGAATCGATTTTTCTTGGTCGAAAAGTGAGGGGACGAATATGGAATGAAGGGGTAAGTCGCAAACTGGGAGAGATCTAGCTTGGTATCAAACGTACTTTTTCGACGTCTTCAATTTCGTTTTCGTTGCGTTCCGCGGTCGTGTAAACGCTTCGCCCATTATTCCATTTTGGTGGAACAAAGAAGACTTGTGGCCGTCCTTGTATAAATTGAACCAAGAAAAATCCGGCCATAACTGGATGTTCCTCAAAAATTGGGTGATCATTACCGTTACAGGTTGATTTTTGATCAGCTGATTGACTCTAGTCGGTTTCGGCCTGTTCAGTGGCCAGAATTCCCCTTAACGGCTGGCGAAGGGCAAAACGGCTGCGCAAAGATGATTTCCTTGGGAAAAGGGAATTTCCTTCGGCCACGCCCCCACGCGGGAAAACGAAACACCAATTTTACTTTCGAGTGATTAACAATTTGACTGAAAGGCAAGAGGAATTCTACACCTAGGTTCATCTATCTCATCCTACACATTAAGGGAGATCTAGCTTAGTATCTAAACCACATTTATAAGCGCTTTTCCGACGCCTCCAGAAATCTTGGCGTTGGACAAAGAGTACTTGTAGGTGTCCTTGTATCCTTAGGACAAAGAAGAAATCCTACCTTAGCTCGATGTTTTTCTACAGGCGGTTGGTACCTGAAGATAGTTTATGTTGTAAGTTAATCAGCTGATTGAGCCTAGTCGTTTTCGATCTGTCCAACTGCCAGAATTCCCCTGGAGGGCTGGCGAAGAAAACACCAAACGGCTACAATCATTTTTGCAGAAATAAAAATTTCCTTCTTCCACGGCCGCCACGGGAACGAACGACATACTATGTAACTTTTACTTCGCTTCATCAAGAGAGCCTTTATGCAATCTCTCTTACAGCAAACTTAAAGTGGATTTGAAGATAAACTAGGAGATACAAATTCTACATCTAGATCACTCCTATTCTATACTTAGATCTCTCCCAGTTTATACTTAAATCTCTCTCACTCTATACTTGGATCTCTCTCACTCTACACCTGATCTCTTTCACTCTACACCTAGGGAAAGATGGCTATCTAACATTCAGTTTCGATGTTTTTAGAATTATTTAATATAGATTCTTGACCGAATTCTCTGAGTAGAGAGTCAATATATTTTTTAGTTAAAAGTGCAGCGATAAAACATGTGACAGACGTTTCGAGACTATGTTCTCCTCATTCTCAATGTCCGTTAATTCCGATGACGTGAGAGGAATCCCATTGTCACACTACATCACTATTCCAATTTTCCAATGAAAATATTTTGAAAAATTCATAACAATCCACTTTTATTGAAAATATTTAAAATGAAATTTATCCAAAATTGAAACCCCAAGTCTCCTAACCGTAAGAAAACATGTCGGCCGGTAAAGCACATGGCAAAATACCCCAGGGTCTCTCGGAAGTTGATTTTGACTTGCCGTTTTATAGGCGATACGTTGATGTACCTGAAACCAAAATTAAAGAAATTACAAACATCTTTAATAGTTACCATCAAAAATTCCAAATTTACAATTGAAAAAGACACCAACAACAAACATACAAAACAAACAAACAACAAACAACAAAATTAATTTTCTTGATATGTCACTCATTAGATGCAAAACACTAACATTTTGACCTCCTGGTACTCCAAACCGACATCCTCAGGTAGATTAAAGAATTTTAAATCAAGCGAGCCATTTTCTTTTTACAAAGAATGTCATCGTCAATTTAAAATCGACCGAGCCATCAAATTAACGAGTTCAGAATACAGGAAGGAGTCTTTGAACCAAATAGAAACCATATTAGAAAACAATAACTACCCCTCTGAATTGATAGACAAAGTTATCAAAAAAGGAACCCACATTTTTTATGATCATTTTCAAAACAAAGATAAAGAAAGTTTCTTCTGTTATTTATCTCTTCTTCTTGTTATCCCGATTCTTGTATGAGAACTCCCAAGTATTTATATTGTTTGACTTGATCTATTTCATTGTTGCCAATCGTAATATTCATTTTCAATTTTTTCAGAATTACTTAAATTGATTAAATAATTTTATTTTCTATTTCCAATTTCTTCTTTAAGCCGCTTAAAATTGCTAGTAGTGTCTACGTTCAAAATTTCTATCGTTTAAGTTTTCTTTCGAATTACAGTTGCTGCCTGTCGAACCGCGCTACATCCTCAACGACCCTCCTCCGTTTCGTCATTTTCAAAGTTTAATCACGCGAATACGTAGACAGACCCTGATTTTTCCGATCGATGACTTCCAAGAAACGCGAGCCACCGCCGTTTGGGGATGACAGGACGAAGGGACGAAAACGTGACATTTGTTCTAGACGGAGATTTATATCTTTTGTCGTGGACGGTATTAATTACTCAGAACAATTTCTAAAATTCAGATAAATACCTGGACGTTCAAGTATTTTCGCGAGAAAGCGAAAATATTTCCCTTTCTTACGATTTTATGACTAGAACTGGAGACGTTTGAAAATAGATCGTTCGTAAATATAGCAAACGGTAATCGGGCAAGAATATTGCCTTGGAAAACTGCGAAATTAACTATTTTTCAATCGAAGTAGACGCAGATTCGATTCGATAAACGCAGTCGATTCTTGTGGAATCCTTCTGATGCCATAATTATGGAGCTTTTCAAGCAAAACAGAGTGAGACATGGAGTCAATAGCTTTTGTGACATAAATCGCGAGCCATAGCTCCTCTTATCCAGCATACTATAGGTTCGCTCCAACACGCCGGACATCGGTTGTTACTTTTTATGCAGCCAACAAAACTATAGTTTAGTAATTTGTTTGTGAGGAATTAATAGTTACAAATTTATTATTTCTAAAATGTTGGCCTTGTTTGAGTAGATTGAAACGATGTGTTAGGTTCGTTCCAACACAGCACAAAACCAGTTTGTACATGCGCGTGTCAAATTTGCTCTGCGCATGTACCCGACGATCCACAAACTGGTTTTGTGCTGTGTTGGAACGAACCTGACACTTCGTTCCAATGTAATCAAACAAGGCACCGCTTCATCTGCCAACATCTTAGAAATAATAAATTTGTGACTATTATTTTGAAATCCCCTTAATTCCTCTCAAACAAATAGCTACACTATAGTTCTCTTGGTTGCATAAAAAAGTAACAGCGGATGTCCGGCGAGACAAAATTCTTATCATAACTTATGATAAATCAAAAAGAGATTGTAAGTTTCATCAAGTGATTCCCGCATTGATTTGATTTATCCTAAATTATTTGTTATGGAGTTTTAACAAGTGATTTCCGCATCAATTAATTATTCTGATCATAAGTATCGATAATACATCAATTTATTTTTGAAAGAAAGAAATTAAACAATTCCGATTGATTTAATCGGATTAACGACTCTTTTCTTTACTAAGAACACATTCGAATTTAACTTTCTCGTTGCGGGCGGAAACGAATACGTATAATACGAAATACGTATCTGATAAGTGTCGAATATATCCACGGCACCCGGGAAGCGGGCGATAGATAATACCGCGCTTAAAGGCGGTAAGCCGGAAGCCCCGGCATGTAATATTCACGAAATATACTAGCTCGCATCATGTCTCATAATATAAAACAATTTCCTAACCCTTGCGCGACGCGTCCCCAGGGTATCGTCGGGGGTAACTAGATAATATCTACCGGTTTCTGACTTCTATTAATAAATGATGGCATTCCTGAAAGATAGGAACGAGAGAGGCGGCGGCGGCGGCGCGACGCTGAAGTGCGATCTCGAATCGAAACGCGAGGAGGGTTCCGTTTCGGTTCTTTCGAAGATTGAATTTTGAGGATGGAAAATTGAGGGATCGGGGATGGAAAGGGAGGGAAAGGGAAATGAGGATGGATATGATGAGGTTTATGTCTTTGCGGAAAATTATTAAAGATATAAGAACATGATAAGTGATAAAAACAATAACATTTAAGTACAACCTCTCATATACATTACCGCTAAAAAGTATTTACCCAGCCATATTTTTCTTGGATCCTGCGTATTTATAGGCAGATTTATTCTGTAAAATGATTTTAATACTCCTTTAATCGACACTCCAAGTCTGTCGGTAAAGATTTATTGTAGCTGTGGTCGTCAAATTTACCGAATTTCTCGGATTTAGGGTGTACCTACCTAATAAGTACCTTTTTTCAATTATCTGGAAATGATACCGCTTTTTAGTTAGAAAATTTAAAAGGCGCACAGATAAAACAATAAAAACTCTAAGCTAAGCTAAATAGAAACATTTTATTGGATTCAACGTGATATCCTCTAACCATAACATACTTTCTAGGTCTAAATTCGAATGCACGTTTCGTAACATCGCACCGGTCAATTCTTCCCAACCATGACTGTACCCGTCGACTTTTTTCCAACTCCAAGCAAAATAGAAGACGAGGGCGATATTATCCTGCAAAAAATTGTTCAAAAATACCTCCTGCGTAGGATTCTTGCGTCACCGCTGATATGATGACGTAAAAACCCTTCTTCATGAATACGAATTAAATTCTTAATCCGCGAATGAATGGACGTTGACGTAGATGATGTTTAAATAATTCAACGTGAGATGGTAGGTGGTGCTGCTGCTGCTGCCCGTAATTCGGAGATATTTTTAGAGAAATTACGCCGATATCCACTTAACCCGCGTAACGGACGATTATTTAGTCTAATTAATGTTTGAAACGGTTTGAGGCGATTTTCGCTACGAATTATCGGATTTATGATTGCGACGTTATCCGTTATTCTATTAATAATTTCTTCTGAAAGAGGAACGGGGTCGATATTTGATGTCGACCCACTCATTCCTAATTTAGAAAAATTCGTGGAGGTTTTTTATCCTATCGATATTAAATGGTAACAGAGTAAAGAGACGAAAATATAGACGAAAAATACGTACGAGAAAGAGAAGGATGTGTATAAGAAAGAAAAGGGTGTATAAAAGAAAGAAAAAGAATGTGTGGAATAAGAAGAAGAATTTGTACAAGAAAGGGAAGAATGTATACAAGAAAAGAAAGAATGTGTAGAAGAAAATGAAGATTGCGTATGAGAAAGAGGAGGATGTGCAAAAGAGAAAGAATAATGTGTAGAAGTAAAGGAAATATATGTAGAAGAGAAAGAAGAATATGTGGGAACAAAGGAAGAATGTGTACGAAAACGAGGAAAATGTGTAAAAGCAAAGGAAGAATGAGTACGAGAAAGGGAGGAATGTGTAGAAGAAAAACAAGAATCTGTACGAGAAAGAGAAGAATGTGTAAAAGAAAAAGAAGAATATGTATAATAGTAGCAAAAGAAGAACGTTTACGAGAAAGAAATGAGTATGTAGGCGAACAGAAACAATCTGTAAAGGGAAAAGAAGAATATGTACGAGAAATAAAAGAATGTGTATGCGAAAAGAGGAGTGTGTTGAGAAAAGATAACAATGGTGTAGAGAAAAGGAAAAACGTAGGAGAAGAAGAACAAAGAGTAGTAGATGAAAAAGTGCAAAAGAAAAACTGCTCTATTCCCTGGAGCTTATATATATAAGCAAAGGAAGAATGTATGAAAGAAAAAGAAGAATGTATAAAAGAAATAGAAGAATATGTAGAAGAAGAAGCAAAGGAAGAACGTGTACGAGAACGAGGAGAATGTGTAGAAGCAAAAGAAGGATATGTAGAAGCAAAGAAAGAATGTGTACAAGAACGAGCAGAACGTGTAGAAGAATAGAAAGAATCTGTACGAGAAAGAGAAGAATGTGTAGAATAAAAGAAGAATCCGTACAAACAAAAGAAGAACTTGTACGAGAAAGAGAATATTATGTAGGAGAAAAGAACAATCTGTTAAAGAAAAAGACGAATGTGTGTGAGAAAGAAAAGAATGTGTATGAGAAAAGAAGAATGTGTTGAAGAAAGATAACGAGAATGTAGAAACATGTAGGAGAAGAAGAAATAAGAGTAGTAGATGAAAAAGTGCAAAAGGGACAAAAATTGCTTTATTCCTTGGAGCTTATGTGTATAAGGAAAGGAAGAATGTATGAAAGAAAAAGAAGAATACAGAAGAAAGGAAACAATCTGTAAAAGAAAAAGAAAATTTTATACCGAAAAGAAACGAATGTGTATGAGAAACGAGGAATGTGTTAAAGAAAGATAACGATCGTGTAGAAAAAGGACGAACATGTAGGAGAAGAAGAACCAAGAGTAATAGATGAAAAAGTGCGAAAGAGAGAAAAGTTGCTTTATTCCCCGGAGCTTATGAGTATAAGGAAAGGAAGATTGTATAAAGGAAAGAGAAAAATGTGTAGAATAAAAAGAACAATCTGTACGAGAAAGAGAAGAATATGTAGAAGAAAAAGAAGAATACGTAGAAGCAAAAATGAACAAATCTACAATAATTTGAGGATATGGAACGGAAATCATAAAGAGTTCAAAAGGATTCAATTGTGAAACGAATCTAAAATTCTATTGACATAAACGACGTGAATAATATGTGGTACAATAAAAGTGACTCCCGAGAAAACACAAACACGATGGTGAACGGAGCAAATCAAAACGAAAATCAAAGATAAAGTTGCGAAATGCGAATGCAACGAAGAGCAAAACGGAAAAGGACAGGAAGTTTTATTGGGACAAAGTAAAGATAAAGTTGAAAACAGCATCAAGGTTGCGGAATAAGAAAAAGGAGAAGTGGAGACAATTTGGGGGAGAATGGAAAGAGATGTGGGACCTGATCAGAAAATAGTTTACAAGAAGATAAGTGAATTAGCGTAGACACCAACCAGCAATTAGAAATCTGTTGTTAGAAGATGGGAAACTCGTAATAGACGATACAGGAAGAATGGATAAACTTGAGAATAACAAATATGTACATTTTTTCAATACAGAAACAAACTTCATGACAAGAAAAGTTTTACAGAAAGTAACCAATAGGCTCCTGGTCGAAGATAAAGTAAAGTAAAGTAAAGTAAAGCAAAATGGAAGGGTATTGAGGAAAGCGGAAGTTGGGACGGAACATTATCTCATCAGAGCGAAAATCAAAATCAACCCAACAATAAAGGACACAGAAGACAATTAGGATATACAAACTAAAAGACTACGAACATAAAATAGGGCATCAACAGCAAATCCATAATAAATTGACGCTACAGAATACAAACCATGAAGATCTGAAAAGTACTCAATTGTGAAACGAATTTAGAACGCTATTCTTGATGGCGTTGTTGTCACGTAGGCGTGAGTGTGTATACTATTAGTATCGACCTACTATTGCGGCAACAAAAAATCGCCACATCGAAATCACACCCAGTCATCTTACGCCGATATTCGAAGAAAATTGCAACCTTGGAAACTACGTATAACCGTAACGTACAGGAAGCGGTCGAATAATCCCTGCACGTACACGTGCACAACAATTATACACGGAACAGGTAATATGGAAACAACAACAACTCATTCCTGATGGTACTTCGTTGCCTAAAGTTGAACGAAGAGATTCTACCAGTTGATGACAACATTATAAAAAACAGGAAGCAGTCACTCACACAATGATAATTAGAATTCTCCCATCCTTCATTCAGAATCATCCTGCGGTAATGAATAGGTCGCAATCGAATAAAAAATACAATCTTTCCTCCCTCTCCCCCTGTTCGCCTAGTTCCCGGAATACGAAGACAAATAATTGAAAAAAAACAACATCGTACCGATCGAATCGACTCCTTACCGTTTCGCGATCGCGTTCCATAATACAAACACGAAACGGAACGATACGAACCGTCGCGTCGTCAACATCGTCGTCGTTTCCGTGAGTCCCGGCTGTCGAACGGGGCGAACCACCCCTACGACTTTCCTTTTCCGAGCGCCACCGTCGCTTTGCGTTCCCCGTTTTCTTTTTTTTTTTGCGCCCCGCCGGTATGCGTGCAGACAGTCCGGCAGACATGGATGCAATTACCAGCTCGAATGTGCACGACTACGCGGCTTTACCTCCACCTTACCCTCTCCGGGCTCGCTCGCGGCGTTGCTCCATCACGCAGCGGTATCGGAACCCTCAATTACTTTTATTTGTTTTCGATTCCGTGCGAGATATTTCTTATTACCCACCTACACCCGCCCATGTCCGAAACACCGGCCGCGTAATAATCGGATACGAGCGATTTGTATTTGTGTGCGTGTGTGTTTCGGTGGGGGCGGAGGGCGATTTTCGGGCGCAGCAGTCACCCCCGCCCCTCGCCAACTTCGGTTAGATAATGCGATGCAAGTCCCGGTCGGTAAAAATTTGTGGAAAGATATCCGCTAATGCGTTTTTAATCGCCTCCGTCTAGTCGAAGGTGGTACCGGTTGCATATGTGCAACGAGGGTCGGAACTGGGATGGGATAGATGGGAAAATAATTGGTGAGGTGTTGTGCGCCTCGGATCCCCTTTAGAAAACGTTAATACGAAATCGATACCGTATGGACTCACTTCGATAAAAAATGATGAACGCGCAACCGCGACCGCAACAGTCCCTTGTGAATAAAACATCCCTCGCCCGGAAATGATCTGGAAAAAGTCGACTGTCTCATCGATAGTGGATTATTCCGCGGTAGGAATTCAGCACTTAGGACCGGCTTTCCATCGTTGATAGTTTAGGCGCAACGGGCGCTTGAAGTTTGCTCATTTTCGCCCTATATTTAGTTGCATTTTAAGCGCTCATCCCGAATTGCGTTTTCTCGATATATATTCTATATTGTACAGTTTTCTGTTTTGATATTCCCCATTTCTGCGTCAACGTGCAGCATTTGTAATTTGGATTCTATGATACCGCTGCGCTGTGCTGAATGCGCACGTGGTACTACTCCCGAGATACCGTTTCTAACGAGATTCCGTTCCTAACCGGCGAGTTGACCACTTGGTCTTCCACACCCAAGTTATTCTCGTTTTGCTTTAAATCTCTTATCGAGGATTATACGGAAAAGTGACGCAGGAACTGTTTAGAGTACCGTTAAAAGTATCGTTGAATTTTCGATTACGTTATGAGTTTTGTTGTAGTGTGCCGCGATGCGTTTATGGCGCCCGTCGTCAGAGTACAACACATCAGCATATATTTTGCCGATTTGCTAACAACAAAGGACCAACCCTGACTGCAAAGTTTCATTTTTTAAATTGCATCATTGTATCATATGTTTGTTTATCGTTTCATTAGTTTTCAACCCACCGCAAAGGTTTCTTCCATCATCTCGAAATAGAGACCCATTCGTCCGATTTCGAAAAATTCCAAAACACGAACGTGTAGTACGTGCCTTCGGACGTGCATTTTACACGACACACCCTCTCCGCGCCAAAATCCCATTTATAAATAAACAAGCCGGTCTCAGCCTCGGACGACGGGGAGGACTCATGAAAATTCCGACGATAAATACGGCAGTTAGGAGTTACCGCCGGGTCCCGAACAACCGCAAGAAACCGGGCGTCGGACGAAAGAAAATTAATCAGAAGGCATTAGGGGCTGACGACAATGGGGGTGAAAGGACAAATGGCGAGCCGGCGAGCGTCGGTCAACGCGGGGCGAAGTAGCTCGTATCCAACTTACTTAACATCCTTCATCCTTCGCCTTCGACCTTCGCCCCGGCGCTAATGCACTACCGCTTTCTCGTAATTCGTACGCGCGAGAAAGATGAAGGAATGCTGGAGCAAGTACGGTGGAGGGTGCGATTGAGGTTTTAATTTGTGACGATTCGATTGGCAAAAAGATGAGGAAGTTACATGTGGGAAATGTGTGAGATACGAGGATTTGTTTTGCTCCGAAGTTAGCGGATTCCTGTGGATGGAATGATGGAAAAAAGAAAGATTTTGATTGAGAGTTGATACTTTGTGGAACTGATTGTTTTGAAGAATGTGTTTCATTGTAGGGTGTTTATCATATCTGCTGTGATCCCATAATGTCCAGGTGTCTTTCCCAATTTTCTTTCTATCGCTTCCCTCACTTCCTTCACACTTATCTCGCCTGTTTGGGTTATTTCTATTTCATATTCCAGTCTTACATTCAAAAAGATCTTTGTAATATTCTCTCCATCTCTCCATAGTTTTTTCCTTCTTCTATGATATTTCCTTCATTGCCTGTTTGTCTTTTCTGCATCATATTCCGAAAGAAGAACTTCTAGTTCTCTATATACGCGTTTTCCATGTGTTTTCCAAATTGTTGCCCCCTATCTTTCTTCCCCTATCACTCTTTTGAGCACTTTTCTTGGTTGTACGTATTTCTCATAGTCTGTTTACTGCCTTGTTTGCAAATCATTTTTTCCACTCTCTCTTTTTATCCCTGACCGCTCCTAACTTCTTTTTGGGTGTGGCTCTATTTTCTATGGATTCTTCCCTTTTTAAAATTCTTTCATCTCCGTTGTGGTGAGGTTCTTTTATTCAGTAGTACTTCTTCTTAAAACTCTTTTATTCGAAATATATTTGTATACTTTTTTGTTGACTTATCTATCTTGTCAATTATTCTTCGTCGTTAACCAAAACAAACTTTTAATTTTTTTCGGAAACCAGGACTGCACTACATTATTTCTCCGTTGTCCACGAAACGAAAACTTTAATTCACCTTGACTCCAGTTTATCCAAGGCATAATACGTTGTTATAGAAACTTGTATTGAATGTCGATGTATCCTTGGTTATTTATCCAGTAGTTATTATAAATTTTTGTAATGTGAAAGTATGCAGGTGTCTGAATGTTTACAATGCTTTTCTATCTTTTAATCGATGCTGTTTATAATAATTAATAATTTTATTTCTAGTTACATTTTTTTCTCCCATTAAACGTCTTTGAATGGAGTTAAAATGAGAAGCTAACACCCGTAGGGTAACAAACTGCTTAAAAAGTGGTGTGCGTGGTATCGAAAAGGTATAAATAGAACCCAAAAATAAACCGAAGGTCGTTTGAACATAAACATAATCCCAATATTAACTTGAATTTTGATATATTGAATTGTAATAAATGATAAATTTTCTAATCGTAATTAACCATTCGGGCATTACTATACTACAATTGCCAATCTTTAATTCATTTTCTCTCTCATCTCTATTATTCGTTCTCCATTAATACTTCTGACTGTCTCTCCTTGTTTTCGCAGGCACCATTTCATTCCTTTCTTCTTTCTTCCCGCCTTTCCGTTTAGGTCCGCCCTTATTATTACCTTATTATTTATGTTATCTACCTCTTCGTGTAGATCACTAAGAAATGTTTCTTTTTCTTCAACTGTTACACTGTCGTTCGGAAAATGTCGCAGGAAAATGTCATTAAAGAACTTTAGCTTGAATTTTCCCAATCGCCCTTAATCCTAAATTATCTAAAAATGTTCCTATTTCAACTACTTCCTTTCCCACCGAAATAACCTGACAATTTCCGCTACTTTCTTTCTCATCAAAACGACCTCACAATCTCTCAATTTGCAAAATAAGAATGTTTGAAAATGTACCACAGTCTTTTCACAACTTCTCGATTGACTCCGGGAAATATTTCCACTCCTCACGTCTCGCGGAAACTCCCGACTCGACGGCCGGCACTTTTAAATGAAATACTTTAAAGTTCCGAATCCGGACGGTTTGAGTTCCCCGAGTGCACCTACTTCCGGGGCCGTTCCTTTTATTGCGGAAATTTTCTTAATCAAACCTAACGCGGTAGATCAAACGACGTCGGATGCCCGCGAGATGGGGCATAAAATAGCGCTGGCGCGCTCGAGACGTAAAGAGGTAAAACTCGGCGAGCCGGCGATGATCGAAAATGCACTTCCAGCGAACATATTTAGACGTACGAGCGCGATGCGCGGTTTTATTTTTCGCGCTTTTCTCCGTCTCGATTCCGACGACGAGCACCGCACCCGCTGCATCTCTTCCGGACTTTGGTTTTTTCTTTTATTCTGGACGACGTTCCATCGATTTCTTTTTATGGTATTCCTTAGCTTTGATAAAAACTTGTGTATGTGTATCACCGACTTTAAGCCTACTTAGTAATGACTAGCGAGTGAGAGGATCAATATTTCCCTACCAATGACAAATTTAATGGGGACACATGTTTCAGTGGTAGGCAGTAATGATTCACTACTAAAATTGGACAAAGTAGTGCACGATAAGAAGTGTAAACTGGACTGACGCTGTCACTTCTTCGAGTTTTAGTGTCGCGCTTTGTACGTAAGTGGGGATAAGCGCTGGAATGACAGCGTCAGTTCGGTTTACACTACTCAATGATAACTTATCATGCACTCGTTTGTCGAACCTTTACTAATGAAGCATACAGAGTTGCAAGATACGGTGGACGATGGCAGTTTTCTTACTGGCGAAACACGTGTCCCAATTAAATAAATAATGTATCATCTACTGGTACTAAGGCCTACACTTTCTGAATATGAAATGGATGTTTTTCATACTTAAACTCTATACAGATACGTGACTTGAGTAGTCATTGCATGAGCAATACTTCACGCGATTATTTTCAAATTGTTGCAAAATTCCCAGCAATTTGTGTAGGCTTTAATGCCAGCGAAGTATCCAGGATAACATTTGTCCAATGTTTTTAAATTGATAATGATTCCGATTTCCCAATATAGGGAGAAACAAAGAACTTCCTAGATATAGACGTTTTACCACCATCGTTTGTGTTGGCTGGAAAGCTTCGGGGATTGGGAAGAGTAAATTTTTTTACGGAAATATTGTCTAATTTTAGGGAGGTTTGTCTTTCCTCTGTTAGTGTTGATCCGGAGGAAAGGCGGCAAAAGACGATTACACTGAACAATAACGAAATTGGTTCTTAGATAAAAGTATCTAATCCTGAAAGAATTTATCCTGTTCAACACGAATGTCATCTCGAAAAATTTAACTGGCTCTCGCTGCACAAATACTGACGTTTTACCACCAACCAAAGCTAGGACTGAGGTAGGAGCTGCAAGCAGACCATCCCGTTGTTGTTATTAAATGAAATTTCTTATTAACCATGCGTTAGAATTCCCGGATTTATTTCATCTTTACGCGAGCGCTTTCCTACTGAAATATGAAATTTCTTCCTTCAAATTGGAGCGAAGGTAAGGAAGTCGAAGATCTGCAATAATTTCCTGATAATCTTTACCATTCATTCGAGTAGTGAGAAATGGCGGTGATAACGCCCCGTAGTATGAAAACGCACCACGAACCGTGCAACTTCCTCCACCTTTTACTAAATACATGTACTTTTTCTCCCCATCCAAATTCTACTGCTTCTCATCAGAAAATACAATTTACCTAAATTTATTATTTATGCTCGGATAGTGAAATTCGAATACTCTCAAGTAGAGAACTAATTGTAAAAAGATACTTGAGGGAGCCAAAATTACAAATTACAAATGAATATATGTCAATATTATCTCTGTTCATCAGATGGAGCCACTAGTTTGGTGCAATCTATTAATATGATAAACTCTTAGCTGTGGGCAATCGTTTCGTTAATGACCTTCCAACCCTGCTGAACATCTAAAAAGTCTTCTGAAGTCCGTGTGTGAAAGATTTTTCAATAATGACTGAGGTGACGTCCTTAGGTCCTTCGACGACCATCAAACTCCATATTTAGCGATGACGAATAAATAAATTATCTTAGACAGCAAAAATGTTTTCCACTCCCCGTGAAATTTACATAATTAAACCAAATTTTCATCATCCTCTCCCCCCTGCCCTTCCCAAGACTGTGCGATTGCAGCAGTCTCTTCACTGAGATAGGAGGGTTGAAAATGTTTCCCTCTGATCCTATAGTTGAAGTCCATGAGGGAGTTTTGTTGGTCCCAGAATGCTATACCGTACTGTAGAGTCCTAAGGACGAAACTGGTCTACAATTGCAGTCCTTGCCCAACTAACCTCATTTATAGTCATCTGAGTTATGTAGAGTGAGAGTGAGACGCTTGAAATCGTCAGATAAACACTTTCTAGTCCTATCTTTCTTCTTTCATTAGTTCTTTCTCTCTCACACACACACATACGCATCGAAGGAGCAAAATGTGCCGTATTTGCGTCTACCCCCATCAGATGGCGCTCCCTTTATTCGGACTCGAACTTACTTAAACTTCAACTTCAACTTATTTACCATCGGTTTAGAAATGAAATAGTTTTTCTCTGTACATTGTTTATTTTTACTCGATTTTAAAATTTTATCTTTTATTCAATTAAGTACCAAGTGCTTAATTCTTTCATTCTTTTCGTTCATTTGTTCATTATCTCACACACGCACGCATACTTATTGCACCCCATTCTTATCCATTTATCATTTTAGCTCCGTCAAGTATTTTTGTTACAACTAGTTTCCTATTTGGAAGACAATCATTGGTCTTAGGGCGTACAGTCCGGCATCTTCTAATCAATCGACTTCTTACGGTTTGCGTTGACACCGGCTTTCCGGTAGCAGCTACCAAACCCGTTTCGAAGCCGAGTTTTGTTTAAAATGCAATTTCTCCTGCTGCCTGTTGAATAGTGCAAGATATCGATAGTCACGGGAATCACGAGGGCGCTGTTGATGACGGGTCGACCTTGTCCGCCCCTTCGTCGAACATCTCCTTTCATCAACCACCATCCGTATTCTCACAACTCGAAACTTTCTACAATCGAAACTCTTGTTCTTGAGACGGTCGCTCGCAAAGTCGAACGAAACCGACACGCTACAGTTTCATTTTTGACCGATCCACCGCCCCAAAACGAGACTTCCATTGTACGATTTGAAGTACGGAGACGTCAAGATGCATGACGTCGGTCGAGGCGAACGCTTAGATTTCTCCGGGGACCATTCAAAACGTCGCGTTGTACGCGAAGATCGGCGTTTATTGTCGGACGACGAAGCTCGAATCGCGAGCAGAACAAACTAATAACTGGTTTATTGCGAGTATTGTCGCACCGGCGGCGTGGACGAGTCGAGAATGCATTTTTAACCGGTAAATTGGGGAATTACGGGATTACGAACGTCCTTGCACTATTCCAAGGGCGACGATTAATTTCCGCCCACCTTACTCGGACTATTTTTATCGATTTTATTATTTTAGCCAGTTTATCGTTTACGTGGGCAAGGCACGTTTCCAAAATTAATTAGCTTTATCGATCGGGGATGAGAAAGGTCAATTTACGCAAACGATACGACAGTATTAAAAAAGAAACCAGAGGAAAGTGCCCGCCTATCAATGAACGAGTTTTTTTACGCGACCTGAAATAAGCTCGTAACATTTAAATTATTTAGGACGCCTCCTTTCCGTCCTCCAACGCGTCAATCGATGCGGAAAATTATCAATGGAAGGCTAGAAATAAGATGGGAAACATGAGAGGTCTGTCGTTTGGATTAGAACGTGGAAAGTTATATATCTATATATATGTATATATATAGATAGATAGATAGATACGAGGGCGCCTATAAAGTTATTAGGAAAACTAGGAAAGAAAAATTTCTTCCGGAACAAATTTGCTTTTGAATCATTCGCCTTTGAGGTTTAAATAAACTTTTGCTTGCGTTCAAATCAATTCTCGAAACATTTTTTCCACTATGAAGTTGATAATCATAACAACATGAATTTTTGTGGTATTAGTCAACCCGCAGATTGTTGACGACGAAAGATGATAGAAATCGCAGTGACCGGATCCACAGGATCACTTCTTCTCAAACTCCAGCGGTGAGACCGTGGCCGCCAAGAAGAGGACCAGGGGTCCTGAGTGGCTTCAAGTCTCGGCCCCGGATAAGATCGCAGTTCACTGGATGATTTTAGAAAGCTCCAATAGTTTCTTGTGGTGCTGAAAATCGCTTTCGGCGCATTTTTCCTTTTGACATTGTGGAACATAAACTCTTACCCTTACCAAAAGGATTCTTTGGAAAATCGACTTTAAACTAACGAATTGCGCGCTAGAGACGCAAAAGTTGCAAAATACGCCGAAATAATACCACAAACAATACAGTTCTTGCGCTCAGTTTAAGTTCCTGAAAAATACGAGGAATATCATCGAATTTTCGCGATTTTTCCCCTATAATCCGAAAACCGCAAAAAATCTAGATTTACAGAATAAATTGGCAAGAATCTACTGGTCGAAAGCTTTAATTCGATATGCAACATTTTCATTTATTTTGAAAAATTGTCAAGCTACAAGCCTCTCCGTATCTCATTGGAATTTCGTGTCCTTATGCTAACGAGGAGGTATAACGTCAAATACGAATTTCGACGACGAAATGGTCCATCCTCAGTGGAGAACAAGAAGACGAATCTATTGTGAAATGGTGGTCTCCGTTTCCGAACACATTTAGAGCAAACTGTCTCATTACTTCACCTTTAAGATTTAAATAAACTTTTGCTCGGGTTCAAACAAATTCTCGGTTTTTCTCTCGTTTCTTCGACTGCGCATTCTTCCTTTGACATTTGAGAACATCTTACCCGTACCAAAACAATTCTTCCGAAAATCAATTGTAAACTAACGAATTGCGCGTTAGAGAACACCGAACACACCGAAATAATACTATAAATAGTGCAGTTCTTACGCCCTGAGAAACATTCGACGAATCATCAGCGAATTTTCGCGATTTTTCCACTATAATTGGAAAACGGGCAAAAATCTAGATCTACAGAATAAATTGCCAAGAATCTACTGGTCGAAAGCTTTAATTCGATATATGTATAACACGACGGTCTTCACCGACGTTACAATCGTTTCGTTTCCCTTCCTTGAAAAAAATGTAAAAATACTCGTACAAGCCTCTAGCTATCCTATTGGAATTTAGTGTGCTTAAGCTGTCGAGGACGTCCATCCTCATTGGACAACAAGAAGTATCTGTTGTGTCTTTTCTGAAAAAAAAAAGAACAAATTCCTTTTAGGACAAATTGTCTTATGGCTTTTCAAAATATTCATGTTTGAAATTTACCTTTGCATGCGTTCAAGTCAATTTTCGAAACAAATTTTCAGCTCTGAAATTGATATCTCAAAAGCGTGGTTTTCCAAGGCTTCGGCAGATTCTTGAGGTGCAGGAAAATTGTTGTACGCTCATCTTTGGCTTTGTCATTCGTAAAAACAGAAAGAAATCGTTAGGGAATAAATCAGGGGAATACGGGATATTAATTCGATGATCTTACCCTACAAAAAGCAATTGTTTGACGGACTGTGTGCGAGAGCATCAATCAACATCCATCGCCATGGTACAGAACGATGCGACGTTTTCGGTTGTTTTTCCTAATTTCGTCGACGACTTCGAGCAAACAAATTTACCATTGTTACCATGTTACCATTCAGCATTAGCTGTTCTTCAATCCTCCCAAGGAATGAATGTGACATGTCCTGAAGCAACAAGCGATAATTTTCATTCAGCACCACGGCAAACGGTCCAGACAGTACTTCAGTGCGCATTCTTCCTTGTGAAATCGAGAAAATTCACAACGACCGTTGAAAGAAATGAACAAGACGAGTATCTGTTATCGAAAATAAACAGCATTTTTTAATAGTTACTGGAAATGACGTTGCCAAGATACAGAATCAACATTTGAATCTTCTCTAAACATGACGCAATCAACGCGATTTCAATTAAAACAAACTACGCAGAAACTAACCAGCTCAACGAGGACAATTCTAACCCGCGCGCCTGTAACCGGCGCGCATCTGCACATGCAAATCCGTCCGTCTCCGAGGCTCCTCGACCCATTTAATAATCTAAAACGTTCGATTTATTCAATCGTCATCGCGCTTCATAAAATATTACCGCGCCGTTCATCCGTGACATCAACATCGGACTATATCCGTCGCATCAATTACGCGATTATTTTCGATTCGAATCAAGCAGATGCTACGGCGCGCGTAAGATACGCTCGCAATTATACGACGATTACGTCCAGAAATAGACGTATAATTTCATATCAAACTCTCCTCGTGCTGTGCCCTATCGTCGTCGTATCGATCTTCGACGAACAATTACCGATCGGGTGTATGCTTTGACGTAATCATCAATTTTTTTGCGCGCTTGTGCGTGGGGGCGGTTATTTTTGCGATATCGGGGGTAAAGTAGATCGAACCGATAATTTTATGCGTTTAAGTAGAAAATAAGGTAGGTGGAATGACGCGCTCCTGGAGAGTAAAACAAAAAAAATCGAAATAATTGATTAGGTTTACGTCAAGGAATTTTTTCTGTTGAATCCACCCGTTTTCGTAAGTTGTGGTAAAGAATGTTGGGAAAAGGTGGATGGAGTAACATTAGTAAAACTATGTTAGGGACTTGTACGTATTAAAAATATTTTAGGGCTTTGTATGTATTGGAAGAACGAAGTTAATGGAAAGAAACAGCTGGAAACTGTCAATCCACGATGCGCCAAAAGTTACGTATTTGACACAACCATAATCTCCCTCAAATCTTGTTCAACAATGCCGATCAAAGATGGGGAGGAATTTAATGCTCTTTTTCAAGGGATTCTGGATAGCAACATAAAAGTACGACAAGCAACGGTGAGATATTCATTCTGTTTGCGCCCTCAGCCGGTTAGGGAGGAGAAATTAGCGAAACTGCAAGCAACAACGTGCCAAAACTGACGAATTTTACGGAAATTCTTCAAATAGAAAGAGTTGCTCAAAACTGCTGATCCAAGCTGGTGAAGAATTTGATGTTTTTAAAGCAAATAAGTTGGGGTACTGTTTTGGAGCTGCAAACAAGGGCGAGGTACCAACGTTGTTTGTGGTCAAGGTCGGTTGCATAAAAATAAATAAATAAATAAATATTTTTTACATATTGTTTTAACCCCAGTCCCGTTATTCGTATTGGCTAAGTCGGTTAACCAAAAGAAATGTATAAAACTCATCAAGTGTTGCTCAAAATATTGATCCAACTTTGATCGACATTCGAATTGGATGCCTTTTAAGTCTGGATAGCAACGAAATGAAACGGCAAGGAACGGTGAGGTATCTACACCATGATTGGGCCCTCGTTCGGTTAAGGAAAAGAAATTAGCGAAACTGTAATCTACGACGTGCCCAAAGTAACGAATTTTACGGAACTACAACCTCTTCAAACGAGAAGTTGCTCAGAAATGCTGACCCAAGTAGGTGGAGAATTTGGTGCTTTTCAACCAAATGTTTTTGGGTACCAAAATTTGGAGCTGCAAACAAGGATGAGGTACCAACTATGTTTGTGTCCTCGGTTGGTTAAACAAAAGATAAAGGTAGAAATGGCAATCTATGACGTGCCTGAAGTGACGAATTCTACAGAAGCACATTCTGTTCCAATTACAAAATTGTGTTCCTCTCTTGCCATACGTATATGTATGTTTCACTGTGGCAACGTAAATTGTCCACTCCTGTAGAAACAAATAACTGCAAAAGTGCGTAATACGTACATAATGAGAGAATTGTTATCGAATCTCTCTCATATGTACGAACAGCAATAGTCTCTTCCAATCTAAAAAGTTGCTGAAGAATGCTGGTCACAGTTGATGAAGAATTTTATATCTTTTAATCAAAGAATTCTGGGTCCCAACATAATGAGGATGTAAGCAAGGTATCTACGCTATGTTTGTACCCTTCCTCGATAAAGGAAAAGAAACAGCTAGAAACAGCACTCTATGACTTGGAAAAAATAACAAATTTTACATAAATTAAAAACTTGGGTTCAAAAATGCTGACCAATGTTGATAAAGAATTTGATGCATTTAAATCAAATGATTCTTGGTACCAACGTTTAAGAACTGCAAGCAAGAATGAGGTATCAATTATGTTTGTGCCCTAGGGCGGTTAAGGAAAAGAAAGAGTTAGAAACTGCAAACGACTACGTGTTAAAGGTGGCGAATTTTACACAAGCGCTATCTCCTCAAGTGTAAAGAGTTGCTCAAAACTGCCGACTAAAATTGGGAAAGAATTTGATGCTCGCTAATCAAATAATTCTGGGCGCCAACGTTTTGGCGCTGCAAGCAAGATGAGGTGCCAACTTCGTTCATGGCCTAAGCGGGTTAAGCAAAGGGAAGAACTAGAAACTGTTAGTCCATGATGTGCCAAATGTTACAAATTTTAGGCAACCACAGTTTCCTCAACCGTTGCTCAAAATCGCTGATGATTCGATGAATTCGATGCCTTTTAAACCTGGATAGCAGCATAATGGAGCCGCTAGCCGTAAGCAGCACTATGATTGTGCACTAACTCAAAAAGGAAAAGGAAGAGCTAGAAACAACACTATAAAACATGCTAGAAGTGACGAATTTTACAGAATCACAGTGCCCTTTAAATGTGAAAAGTTGCTCAGAAATGCTGACCAAAGTTGATGACGAATTTCATCAACGTCGTGAATCAAAGCAAGCGACGGTGAGGAACTCACTATGTTTGTGCCCTAAGGTCGGTTAAGGAAAAGGAAGAGTTAGAAACTATAATCTACGAGGTGTCAAAGGTTACACATTTTACACAACCACAATCTTCTCGAATGTTGCTCCAAGATACCGATCGAAGTTGGTAAAGAATTTGATGTTTTCTAATCAAAGAATTCTGAGTGCCACCATAGTAGAGCGGAAAGCAACGGTTAGATATGCCCTCAAGAAGGAGGGAAAGAAAAGTTTTATTCTATGATGTGTCAAAAGTTGCCAATTTCCGCAAAACTCACGGTCAGCTATTTCGAAATAATTTAGAAATATGGATCTTCACAATTTTTCCAGTTTGAAGTTTACTATTTTCATTTCTTTTTTTTTCGAAGATTATTAAATCCGGCTTGAATCTCAAACTCGCTATTGCTCCATACCTTGGAAATGAATTCGACGTATCGAATCTGACAATTTTTCGGAAATTTTGTAGACAATCACGAAGAGCAGCTTGATTTGATTGTATTTTCATTTCGTCATATATTTGGTGGACATTCTTCAACAAAACTTCATTCTCTTCTATATTGGGGTATCTCTCAAAGTTTCAGCCCAAACTTTTTCGAAATAAATTGGAAGCACCAATTTCTTTCATTTTTTCAAGATTTTATAGACCATCAAACCCAAAACTTCATTCTGACTGAATCATCTTCACGATGTTCGTCTAAATTTCTTCTAATTGTCAGTCAAGTTTCATCGGGTTTCATGTACTCCAATTTGATGAATTTATAGTCAACAGTATCTCCCAGCTTCTTTGAAATGAGTTTGGAGCATGAATTTGTGCTAGTCTTCGAAGATTCACCAAAAGTGCGCATTTGATAGTCATCACCTTCCTGCAACTTCTTCGACCTTGCGTTGCAAATATCAATTTTATGATATCTCCAAGTATTCGCAATCTTCAATTAGATTCTCCACCATTTCATTTCATCACATTTTCTTTCTCCAGCTTCTTCAAGTTGAGGCCAAAGCATCGACTTTTACAATTTTTCACAGTCTGATACATAATTTTAAAGTCTAAGTGGACTTGGACTACTTCACAGTCACCATTATCATCCAACCTGTTCAAAATGAATTAACAATAAGAAGGTGAAATCGTGATAGCTTACGAAAGTACTCCTTTTGAGCGGAATGTACCAGCTGGTATAAGGAACGAGCGTGCTTGAGGAATTTAGTTTGAACTTCTTGTTGCTGATGACATTTTTTATACAATTTTACGAGGTCTGAGGGACAAAGAATGGCAAATCAAGCTTAAATCCTTTAGAATTTTCCTACGCATTCAATTCATCATCCTCAAACATATATATATACACACAAATCAGGTCTCTAGGCTTAGAAGACACAGGCTTGGTGGCATAATTGCTTTCACCTCCAATGGGAGAGATGGTCTTGGATAATGATCCAAGGGCATCCTTCCCCATGTCGCCTTTTCCACCTCTTTACGGCCCTTTATAGCTGCCTCCAATCATTTGATACTCCCTCTTTTACTTCCCTTTATCTAAGTATAATCTTCTCGTATTTCGTAGTCTGGGACTTATCCCCAAACAAGTTATTTTAGCCCAAACACCTTCCGAATTAGCGCAAAAATCTAAAGGAAGTTTCCCCCATCTCCTTCCCCTTCCACCAATACCAATACCGATTCATAAAAATAAATCGTTTTCCTTCTCGACGTTCGAAGACAAGAATTCGAGTTAAATCAACCGACCGAAGCCGATCGCTCTCCAACGCGCATCTCTTCACGTTCAGATCGCTTCGGCCGTTTCCGCGACGCCGAACGTATACAACACGACGTTCGACTACAGAACGCGCGTCCGTGCTCCGATCAGTTCGACGCGAAACTCATGAGGATGAGGGCTTAACGTCGATCGTCGCTCGCTTACGTACGTTCAATGCCGCGAACAATGCCGAATTTTCGCGTGTAACTCGTGCACAAAAATTCGAAGAAAACAGGCGAAATTAATCGAACGGACCGAGTGACGTCACGAGATCATTCCCAGATTTAACTTGAGATTACTTTTTCCCGTTCCCACCGAGTTTTTCCTTTTTCGTTGTTGGTGTTTGTGTTTTACTCTTGGGATTCAGTGCGGATACTGTAAATCGTGGTGATAATCTCGACTAAATCCCAGTCTTGGGTTTCTCGTCTTATCCGGAGGGGTGTAAACTCGAGGAAAATCATTTCCGGCGGTAAGAGTTAGGACCACGTGGTTCGCGCACATAAACATACGAAATGGTGCTTTCGATGTCGAAGCCGTTCTTCTTGTGGAAGATCGTCGTTTCTGCGGTTTTGGTGGCAGAAATGAACTTGTTCGAGGTGGTGAGTGGAGATTTCGAGAATAGCTGGACGATGTACATGGAACAACCGTGCTGTTCGGGCGGCGGAAATCATCACGTCAGACATCATAGAGGTGAGAACACGGTGACTCTGGACGAGAATTACGGGATTTTCGGAATAAAAGTAGAGATTTAAGGAATGATGTAATGGTCGTGTTATTATCATTTACCTTTGTGACTGCGTCGGATCGTCCTTGGAAGTAATACGCGTCGGTATTCTTTAAAACGTTTGTAAAACAAATAAAATTGTTACTATTATCACCATTATTTTTGTTGTTATTATCGTTATTATTATATA
Organism: Chrysina gloriosa; assembly: GCA_038088585.1. NCBI lineage: Eukaryota > Metazoa > Arthropoda > Insecta > Coleoptera > Scarabaeidae > Chrysina > Chrysina gloriosa. The sequence continues at coordinate 10,258,695 of CM076094.1, read as the reverse complement.
AGCCTTGTAACGAGGGGTAGAAAGGATTGAAGATTACGATGATGATTATTATCAATCTCCAATTCGTTGAGGAAATCTGTTTCGAGTTGAGAGCATGTCTTCCAATTTAAATCTTTATATTACTAGGTATTACGTTATTATCATTATTATTACGAAGCTATTATTATTATTATCAATCATCAATTTGTTAAGGAAATTTGTTTGGAGTTGAGAGCATGTTTTCCAATCAAAATCTTTATATTACTAATACACTGTTTATGATTATTATTACCAAGCTACTATTATTATTATTATTATTATCAATCATCAATTCGTTGGGAAAATCTGTTTCGAGTTGGGAGCATGTCTTCCTATTTAAATCTTTATATTACTATTACGTTGTTATCGTTATTATTACTAAGCCATTATTATTATTATCAATCATATTGTCATGACTATTACCATTATATTTCGGTATCTGTGTACTTTTCCAATGATTTCCTCAAAATCGTCCCATTTGTTTCGTCATTCGCCCAATCAAATATTCATCGAGTAAGAAATTCGAAACCTGGCAACTTCATAAATTCTACATCATTCCGCCCTATAATCGTAAATGACGTCACGTCCTTATTATCTCGAATCGACCAAAATAAATATTAAGGGAAAAAACAACGAAATTACTATGTACGGTACGAGTACGGGCGGGTAGAGGAAATCGATCATTTCTCTTTACTCTTCTGACAGTTAGTCTCTTCTTTATCATTGCTTTCGTGTAAATTTGGTTAAGATAAAACGCGGATGATGCACGGATATCGTATTTCCTGGAATGTTGATGTACAGAGTGCGTCTGTGTGTATACGTACAACGTATCTTGGAATTTATTTGTTTGATTGTGCGGTTGTTAAAACAACCGATAAAGCTCGAGTTTGATGTATGTGGAGTATTTGCTGTTGAAGAAGCGATGGAATTGCGCCGTTGTCTAACGTAAATGAGTCTTCCCGGTCTTGCTTTAGCCGTAGTCGTGCTGAAATGATGTTTCGTTGCTTGTGCAGTTTCTTCAGAAGTGATGTATGATGTAAGATGGCTTTGAAGTTTTCGTTAGATCTCACTCAAAAATTAAATTTTCATAAAGATTGGATCAACCGACTTATTATTCTTTTATTCTTCGAAAAGATTGCAAAAATAAAATAAAGATTGGGTTGAGGAGGTGAACGCAAATCGCAGATGACCGTAGCAAAAGTGATGGAGAATAAATCTGTGAAATCTTTCTTCTCCGTATTCTTTCTTATATGCCATGCAAGTAGGCTAATCGCTTGTTTCGTCTCGATTAGGCCTCCTCCGAAGTGGACGTCTTCAGCCCGGTCTCCTCGTAAGTCTTATCAAATTTTTTACATGTGAAATTTATGCCCTAAATATCTGTAGTCATATATTGTTAAAATTTTTCTTGAAACATATTCATTGCCCACCGTCGGAGAAATTATTGCAATTGTAATGTCGTTTTCACTGTTTGCCATATCAAAAATATCACGAAAGTTGGCTTTGTAATTTTAATTTGTTTCTTGACAAAGTCGCTTATTTTGTAGTGTTAAATGACGAAAATGACGATGGTGGGGAGAGGGGGGGATGAAGTTGAAAAAGGTGAAAGTTGATAAAGGCATTTAGGTGAAATCAGATAAGTAAATATTTGTTCACTTTTCTAGCAACAATTCCAACTTACGTTTTCGAAGCTGTTTGTTCCAAAGTTTGTTTTCGCCTGCTTCTTGGTCCGTATACTTTCGCATAAAGATGTATCTACATAAATTTCTTTCAATAATCGTGTGTTATCCAGTTTAATGAGATATCCAAACTAGAAAAGAGGCCCCGAGTCGAGGATCAGTCGTTTACGATTTTAGATTCTGATGATAATAACTTTCGGAGCCAGTGTTTTCCATTAAGAAGATTTTTCTAAAAAAAGGGGGGTGGGTGGGAGGTGTCCGAATCTAACTAACGGCATTAAAGTTCTTTCCAACCTTGCGGGAGGAAATTTTGCAGATTATTCAGTTTACTTTAGGGGAAAATCATCCAGTAGGAAGTATTTGACTTTAGAATTTGGGATTTTCATATATTCAGGAAAGATTCTTTCGTAGCAAATATCTTTTACAGGTTTATATTTCCGCATTTCCTTCGAAAATACCGTTACATTTCCTTTCTTGGAAACGTAGCAAGAGAATGTTGCAGATTTATCATGTAAGGCTGAACGAGATTGGGGATGGGAAAAATTCGACTTTGAAATTTTCGGCTTTGATGGACTTTAAAACTACTGGTTTCCATCAATGAGATTTAAAAAAGTGCAATTGGAAGCTTCAGGTTCCTAGTAATCCTTCGAAATATTTAAAGACCTTCCCAAGAAAATGCAATACAATGTAAATTAATCGTAATTTCTTCCAACTATCGTCTTCCAGTTTTGTGAGATGTCCGAACCAACAAAGCGACAAAGCGGCAACGCTGTTTACTTAGAATCGAAAAAGAAAAGACGTGAAAATTTTAGGTTCTGATAACTTTCGGAATTACTCCTTTTAATAAGATGGTTCCAAAAGAATGGCTTTTAGGATTTCGGATTTCCGTTCCTTTTGGGAAACACCGTTCCCTTCAAGCAAAAGCTGCTGGAGAAGATTATTCAGTTGACTTTTGGCGAAAATCGTGCAGTAAGAAACATTTGACTTTAGAATTTGAGATTTAAATGTATTCAAGATTGATTTCTTCTAACTTTTTCTCAACAAATGCATTTTACAGTTTCGTATTTCTTTCGAAAATATCGTTAGATTTCCTTTCGATGAAACGTAGCGGAAACACGTTTTGCTGATTTACCATGTAAGGCTGATGGAGGTTATAGATCGGAGGAGTTCGACTGTGAAATTTTAGATTTTGATGGATTCTCGAACTACCGGTTCCCATCAATAAGATTTTGAAAAGTTTTCCTTGTTGGATTTGCTGAAAGGAAATTTATTTTTATTAATTTTCCTGTTCTCAGATGCGTTGAACAATTTTTTGTCAAGTTCTTGTTCTTAACTTTATTTGTGTGTTATGACTGTATTCTCAGAAAGGAAGGTTGGAAGCTGATTCGTGTAATACAGGCTTTACATTGACTTTTTATTTGCCGTTCTTCCATTTTTAAAGTCGATCAATTTTTTAGGACTGTGCTGTTATATTAGTGACACCATATATATAATTTGTTTCTATACAGAGTGGCCTGTTTCGCAGTATTCAATAAGGAAAATAACGGAGGGGAATAAGATGAATGTGAACGTTGATAAAAGGAATTCTTATCTATTTATGAATAATTTAGTCGTTGTCATCATCATTATCATCACCATTATCAAAACAGTGTCACGCTTACATACACAATCCTAATTTAAAAATGAAGTCAGGAGAATACGTAAAAGAAAACATCTTGGCACAAAAACTTCTTAGGAAGTGCAACCGGATGATAATAACATTGAAAAGTATCCTCTCGACGGCGCTACAGACCGACAGTCTGGATATAAATTCTATAAATACGAAATGAATCATCACCCGCATTCAATGTCTACCATCTGGAGTTATTTATAACGGAAATATCGTTGGCATCCAGAAAATGCGTGCTTAGACTAGAGCGCAGAATTATTGTCTATCGTTTCGAAAGGTGGAAAGTTAAAATTTGTACCTTGCGATGGTGAGAAGATGGAAAATGACAATCGAAAGTTGTCCCCAACGTCGAAAGCAAGACCAGGTCCATGTCCAAGAAGTTGAAGATTCAGTTTGTTGTTGCAAATTAGAAAAAAAAAAAAACATACTAGGCTTAAAATTGTACCTTACAGTAAGTACATCATTTGATGACAAAATACGTTACTTTGCTACTACAATTGGCCTTCCTTTAATAACCCAAACCGAGTGAATTTGATCTCAATGACACCCTTTTTTTAACATTAATTGCATCCCAATTTACCGCGCGAGTCAATCATGTTGCATTTAGTGGTTTCTCCTGAAAACAATTTACACCGACATTTGTAACTATCGGCGACTTTACGTACTGGTCAATCAAACCCCGGTGTTGTTTGATTGAGGGAAAAAAACATTGATTTTGAAGGTAGTAGAATGAATCCAGCCTAATCCAAGTTTATCTTTATTTGTCGGCCTTAGGTTTTGTACTCACACAGGAAAAAATACGCCCCCTATTCTCCCGGGAGGGGGGAGGTAAAGAAGGAATTTATTGACAATATTATCAATAAATTTGCATGTGACAATTGTCGACTTCAACTATTGAATATATCGAAATTATTATTAATTATATTTATTATTAAATACGTTCTGTTTGTATTTGTATTTTATAGTATACTTTCAACAAGAAAAATATATAATAAAAAAAATCATTGAATGTAATTACTTGTCTTAAAGTTTTAATTCGCTATGTATGTACCTTTCACTGTTTCGGTCCTTTATAAGCTGCTTATGACAGCTGTACATGATAAAGTTTGTTTGTGCTTAAAAATTTAATTTATTGAGAATAAGCCGCGCGATATTCAATGATGTCGAAACTGATAAATTTCCCAAATATTTATATTTTGTGTACTTAGCAAAGCTTAGGTAGTTTTCTTCCTCTGGTGGTGCAAATCGAGGAAAGATGACCTACAAAAGTACTTGGGAAATCAACAAATATCTAATAAAAAATACACGGTTAAATCTTAACCATGACATGGACCCAAACGAGTACTCTTCGCTAAGTCTCCTTTCCCAAATTTCCTATTATCCTTAACACTTTTCAAGAATTGATCGGGTACATGTACACCAAAATAGACTAGGTCGTAAATCTTTATGATCCCCAATGTTATCGTAAACTATATCCATTTTAGAATCAGAAATTTTCTGTATTGAAGGCATTCTATCTTCCGTATACAATGTTATTTCGTAAATATTTTGAAGATATCGGTTTGAAACTTTCAGGAATGTTGTTCCTAATTATTTACTAATTGGCAGGTAAATTTCTAATTAATTTTCTGAACGAACAACCCTATATCAGTCGTCGATAAACTTCTCATGACACAATTGTTTAATAATGAATTCGATTGCACGTGTTTCGCTAGCACGAAGCACGCATTGTCTAAACCGTAGTGGTTAATAGAGTTTTGATAACTATATTCATAATTATCATTGATAATTTATTATTGAATAATAAGTGATGACGTGAGTCCGGTTTACACTACTTAATAATAACACGTCATCTACTCTTTTATCAAACCTTATTGCTAATGCTTGCCTCCAGCTGGCAAAACACGTGTCATCGAATTTATTATTAAATAATTGCGTGGTGAGAATTCTACGGATGTGATATAATGTTAATTATTAACCAACCTAAGAATATCCGGACAGATGAACGTTATCAAATAGATAAATTCATGAAGTCATGAGGTGGCAAGACTACTACCGTATCATTTTGAATCGAATAGTATTAAAATGATATGGATACACTCAACTGGGCAAATATGCGGTATGACGAGCCAAAATTTTCTGATATAGATAAACTGTTTTGTTTCCCATCTTCTTTAATATGTATTACAATTTGTATTATCAAATGCGTCATATATAAAGAATGCAAGAATAATTTTATTTAAAACAAGTTCACATACATTAAGACAGGTTAGTAATAAAATTTTTCATACTTTAATATATTTAAAAATCAAATATAAATTATAAAAATATCGAATGACAGTGTAATTAATAACTCATGAAACAAGCAATAAATTTTAAAACAATTCAAAATCAAATTCTTTGATCAAAGTACGTATTTATAAAGGTTACATTTTGTGCGTGTTTTTTTTTCGATGAAACGAGTTCGGTGTTTACTTTAAATTTAGATTTACTATAAAAATGTCAAAATTTCTTTGAAGGTGCATCGGTTTTGGGTTATATCCTGGATTCGAACACTTCCTTAATATCTTCACTGGATGTAATGAAACATTTGCCTGTCAATGATGGTGCCTCATTTTTCCTCAGACCCGTGTCATGCAGGGAGATCAGTAACATCATTCTGGATATGAAAAGTAAACAAAGTCGCGATATTTACGATATGAATGTCGCCACCATTAAATGCATTAATGACGAACTATGTCAGCCATTAGTACTCATAATGAGTACTTGTATAGAGGAAGGATACTTCCCTAAACAGTTAAAAGTTGCGAAGGTAATACCTGTGCATAAGAGAGGTGACGTTAACGACTGTGAAAATTACAGGCCGATAAGTTTGCTGCCAATATTATCAAAAATCTTTGAACGGGTGATCGCTGTTAGATTAACTGAATACCTGGAAGGCAAAAAACTCCTCACAGAACAACAACATGGATATCGCAGAAACAAATCCACAACAACTGCGATGGTAGTAGTTTTGATGTTGACCAACGAGGCGTTGGATGATCGCCAAAAGATGAGGATGAACCTTTTAGACCTTAACAAGGCATTCGATACAGTTGACCACAGCATTCTACTGCGAAAGCTCGAACATTATGGAGTGAGAGGCCCCCTCTACAATTAATACAGTCTTACCTCTCAGACAGAGTACAAGTAGTAAAATGGAAAGAAGAAAGATCCACTAGAAGAACAATTACAGTTGGAGTACCACAAAGCTCGATTTTGGGACCACTACTGTTCATTATTTACACGAACGACATGTCCAGCTATCTAGGTGATGTTCAGATGGTTTTCTATGCAGATGATACTACCATCTTGGTCAGGGACGGATCCGAGGAAAGAATTATTGCCAAGTCAAATGCAGCCATAGAAAAGGCCAATCACTGGTTTATTTCTAATAAATTAAAACTAAATACAAATAAAACACAACAACTGACCTTAGCAGCCAGACCTGAGGGAGATACTATGGTGAAATTCCTTGCTATATATATATGGATGAGGGATTAAAATGGACCCATCACGCAGATCAACTAGCGAGAAAAGTGACATCAGGAATTTACTGCGTTAAAAGAATAGAAACTACAGCGACATACCAAGCAGTCATAAATACCTACAATTCCTTCATCCATTGTCACCTATCCTATGGCATCCTTTCCTGGGGAGCATCTTCGGCGGCAGAACGCATTTTCATCCTCCAGAAAAGAGCGATAAGGACTGTAAGTGGCCTTCAATATCGTGACTCATGCAGAATCCACTTCAAGAAACCCAAAATACTCACCTTGAAGTCCTTATATAGTATATACAATGCCCTAAAGTATATTCATGAACACCAACAACAATATAGAAAGAATGGCGAAGAACATAGCTACAGCACGCGTTATCGGAATAATCTGAGTATTCCCAGACACCGTACTGCAGCAACACAAACAAACGCGCACTATTGGGGCATCGAATTTTACAATCGCCTTCCTCTGCATCTCAAGCTACTTGATATGAAGGCCTTCGCAAGAAAAACCAAAGGGGCACTGATCGAGGGAGAGTTCTACACCTTGGAGGAGTTATTCAACTACCATTTCTAGTCGTTCTTGTTTTAAATTCTATACATCTTATACCTCTTTTATACATTTTGTTTGTGTGTTTTTGTATATTGGCATTTTATTTTTATATTTTTTATATTTGTATATATATTCTTTTATGACACAAATCATAGGATTTATTTGTATCACCAACTGACTTTGTTTTGTATTCGTCAATACGATAAATAAATCTATCTATCTATCGATATGGAATCAATTCAGAATGAAATGGAATCAAAATGGCTGAAACGAAAAGGAAATATACACGCCGGGTCGATGTCGAAGCCCTTCCCATGGATTTCGAATCGAATCAGCAACCTGTAGGACTAGCATAAGAATCATTTACAATTTCAAAAAGGCCGACGAAAATATGCAAGCACAAACGCATTTTAAGGTTTTAGAATTTGCCCGTCCGACACGACCAATTCTTTCGATAATCGGTGTAATGTCAAACGAATAGCCCTAAGTTTGACGAGGGTAACCTCGAAACTTCTGGAAGACGACGTGTCCCCAAACAAATATCTCCGCGCCTTGACGTCGCTTTTTTCCTTTGATATTTCCATAGGTTCTAATGGTGATAATTAGGAGAGACCTTCCAGCTTTTAAATTCGAACAATACTGTATCACATCAATAAAGTGCTCACCACGTAATTATTTACTATCGATCGGGACAATGAGAACACGAACGTTCCTCGCGTTATGTCAACTGTCCCCGAATACGAAGTTTGAATTGAGCGCAAAATTGATTTTACTTAAATCCACTAGGCACTATAAGGTGATAAAAACCGATTACATCGAACGGCGTAAATTCGTGAAAGCTAAATAAATATTTGCATTTTACACCTTTATCGTCGAATTAAATTTTCGTCAAATTACGCAACCGGTCGTGTCGGATCGTTATTTTTAACACAATACCAAATAATAAAAATGAACATTTCCACGCCCGATTCGGCGCCGAAATCGCGCGAAACGACGCGGACGTACCGAATAACAATACAATAATAATAATTTCTCGGTAAAGTCGGACGACGCGACGCTCGCGTTTATAAATTCCGAGTTAATTGCGCACTTTTATTATTATAAAATCGCGATTTTAAAACGTGCGCTGCGGGTCCCGAAACGGACGAAATTCGCTCGATTAAACTTCGAGCGCGAGTCGTATTTTTCGCGCGAGCGTCCTAAGTTAAATTAACCAACTTTATATTTAAACGGGCTTCCGACTTTATATTATTACACCGTACCGGTACGAACCGACTGTAACGTTTCCTATTAATTATATAAGGGGAAACGAGGACGGGGTGAGATAGAAAGGATTCCCGGGGTGGATTTCGAGAGGAGTCGCGTCGTTTGAAATAACAGGAAGTCGACGAAATTCGCATTTAATTATATATATTCGTAGGTGCGCGTGGTACTCGCGAAAATGCGGGCGTATTCCCCGTATTTTGTATCTTAAGGGGTAAGGTATTAATTAAGGACAATAAGGGGGATTGGGAAATATAAGTTTAAGAGAAAATATTGCCGTACTTTTTAAGTAGGACATACGAAAATGTCCGAGATTGAACTTGGAGTTTTTAGCTCAGAAAGATTATTATGAATGTATCATATTTTTTGATTAGTATTAATCTTTTAAATATATTTTACCACTTTTAGGTCGAATAAACTGCTACATTTTCAGTTGTTGATTCAATTCAATTTGTTGTTTGTTTGACCTAAAAGTGGTAGAAAAATTTAAAATATATGTAAATATGAAAAGATCACGTAAGATATACCGTGTGTCCCAAATCGAATGGGATTGCATGGGTAACTTCTTTATTACTGAAGATGAAGTTTTGATTAAATGGGATATGTTTTGCAGCTCTATATGCTGATTTGAAATCTGTTCAAAATGTCAAACCCACTCAGAGATTATTAAAAAAGAAAAAAACAGAAAACTGTCATTTTCTTGTACATCAAGTATCTTCGTACGCGTAAGAGATACGAAAAAAAGTTTCATATGAAAGTCACTGTTTTCGATAAGACCAATTTAAAATGTACGTCTTAACAAAAATTCAAGGTAACTTCTTTTGAAGTATTCGTATCAACTTCCTTAACCCTTCGTATACACTAGCGGTATACGCCGACTGTCTCAATCAACAGGTTTCAATATGAAACCTGTAACAGCCTGAAATCTGAAGGACTCATTTCGCTCAATTTTTTTCATAAAAATACAATATGTCAACAGCATTTTTGTGGAAGTTCCATTTAGTTATCTATAAAAATAACGAAGTTATGATTTTTTGAATAAAAAACGCGGTTTTTCACCACTTCTCTGATTTCCGTACATTTTTGAGAACCTTAATTTCTCTTCAAATTTTTTTACTGTAATCCTATCACTTTCTAGATAGTTTGAGCTAAGTTTTCGCGTTTGTTTTATTCAAATCGGATGAATAGTTTTCTTATAATAAGCATTCAAAAATCGATGTGTACGGCCCGGGATTTTCCGGAGGTGTGTATACGAAAGGTTAAGTTAACTGGCGGCCATTCTGAATGTTTAGGTTATTGGTTAAATCTTATATGATAGATCTCTACCACTAATAGGTCAATAAAACAAGGCTGGTTTGAACGATAGTCGATATCGTCCAAACCAGCCTTGTTTTATTGACCTATTAGTGGTAGAGATCTATCATATAAGATAAGTATAAAAAGGTCACGAAATATATATATATACATTTAAGTTATTGGTTAAAATGATACTGTTTTGATGATGGTGATAATAAGGATGATAGTGATGATGACAAGGATGATGATGGTGGTGACTCAGTTATTTATGAAAAAAGATTAAAATTGGTGTGGAATTATTTTTCTGTGGGAATTGTTATGGCTTCTTAATTGAATTGAATGAAAATTTCCGTGTCAACCAGGATATAAGCCGACCTACTTTTTACTTAGAATATGTAAGTCCTACCTCGGGGATCATCTAAGATCAGACCACAACCGATCTTCGAGTTTGATTAGAGGATAAACTTTACTTCGAGAAGCACCGACAGTTCTTTTATAATGCTTTCAAGTTACTAGATTTTCTCATCCGTAATACGAAGGATTTCACTGGTGCTTCTGTAACGAGGGGTCTTTTTATTCATTCGTTCGAAGTAGCCTTGAATTGATATATAACTTTGTGGTATTCATATCATGCAATTCATCAACCAACACTTGCGTGCGTGCGGCGATACTTGTTGAAATATTTAGTACATCGTGAAGTGGAGAATTATCCGGAAAGAATTTACGATCAAGACGTCCGTCGTTTCAAGTAAAAAAGGAGTGAAAATTTTACCTTGGGATAAGTACACTATTTTTAACGCCGTATTACTTTACGGCTACAATTGTTTTTTATCTTCAGAACGAGGAAACGTTGCGGATAAGAAAGTACTTCAAGATAACAAAAGCATCTCTTCCCACACCATATATAACAATAAAGATCTTTATTCTTTAAAAGAAAAAAGTGTACATCGTATTAAAGCACGAATTACACAAATAATGAAAATCTCATATAAAAATAAATTTAAGCATTCGTTACTAAAGTGATCATATAGACGATTTACGATGCGATGCGATGATTCTAGAGAATCATCGCACCTTCTATATCCATCCGGCATCGTGAAACTCTCTGAAAGCGTCCTCACCATTTCCATAATTGCGATCGTAAAAAGACGAAGAAGTCCGGAACAACAGGTTTTCTTTCCCGAGAAGACAATACCCCTAACGAACCGGCCGTATTCCTATTGTGGCGGGGCCAATTAGACAAGAAGACGGCAATCCTAAGAATTCTTTTCCCTCCTCCTCTTCGTCCGGCTCGTCCTTTCCTTCGGGCCGCGCGATCGTCGGTCGTCCTTTATACATTCATACATATTTTTTCCGACGCGCCGAACTGCACGAATTTATTTACCCCAACGGTTTTTTTTTCTCTTCAATGCGAACGAACTGGACTGGACTTGACTATTGGGCTGCGCGCACCGACAACCGGCCGAGACACGGGGAGATAACGGGCCGCTGAACTGCCTGTTACAATATTTACAAACGATTGTGCGCTCACAATAAACGAGCAAATGTGTACACGGCATTGTATTCAAATGGGGTACACGGTTACCTGCGAGTTGAGAGCTTGCATTTTTCTCCGTCCGTTTGTTAAGCGTCTTGTGCGCTCGGTGAGGTCGGGAATTTTGCGAGCTAGTGATTTGTTTATGCAAATGACTCCTATGGATGTTGGTGAAGATGTCGCCGAGCGAAGAGGTAGTTAGATTCGATGCTAGGAAGCGGTCTCGGAAGAGTCGTCGATCAACGATTGGCTTTTCAAAATTTCAGGGGTACCCCATTGAAACTTCAGAAAAAATTAATATTTTTCTAAATTAGACGAAATTCTGTGTACAGATGTTTTCGAAGGTGTAGAATGCGACTTCGACGTCGAAACTCGTGAAATTTGCTTCGTTTGGGTGCTAGAGCGTGCCAGAGCAATTCGTCCAGAACCACTTTTCACTTTGTCCTTGAATATTTCCTCAACGAACCGTCTTTCGCCCCCGAAATTATTCTATCCCTAATCTGCACGAGAAGAGCTTTAATTTGATGTGTAATAAGTCGTACTTCCGACCATTACGATTTTCTTCAAAATATCAAAGGGGTACCCCTTTGAAACTTCAGAAAAAATTAATATATTGCGTTGCGGGTGGAAATCAGAAACTAGTCGAAAAAGACCTATTTTCGATTCGTTGTTAGAGTTGCTAAGATTGATAATATCAATCTTAAGCTCGAAAATATTTTGACCGGAAGTTAACTCGTTCTGCGAAGCCGCACAATCGTTCGTTTCCCCTCCAGAATTCCCCAACCAGGAGATCGTCGAATGACTGACAAACTAATTAATCAAATTCGATTTTATTATGGGAGGATGTTTATGTTCCTCGTCGCGCGAGCCCGTCGTCGCTGAAGCAATTTCGTTCTCCTCCCCGACAAGAATGATCGAATAATTAGGTAATAAATCATCTAGATAATGTAACAATAAAAATCGTCCCAGATTCGGAGGTGCCTCCTCTCCGATCGACCGGAAGAGAATGCGAAAGTGACGAAGAGAAGGGGAACGACGGAGGAACGGAGGACAACCTCGACTGCGTAATTATAAAATGTTATTGTCACGGACGCGAGGAATGGGGCTATTAATCAAACGTTAATTGCGTCAAGGACGTCGAGGATGAGGGCGAGTTGTACGGAAAAGGAAAAAGAAAGGGGTCGTTTTCGCGTCGAACCTTGATCGGTTTTTAAAAAGACTTGGATTGAAGATGTGGAAGGATGTGAATTTTTGTAATTGTTTCCGAAGTTATTTTCAAAATTTTCGTTGTTACAACTGTGTTACGATCAGAGCTTCGCAGTATCGAACATTCCTCTCTTCTTGCGATACAGATAACTTTAGAAAACAGAAATCCTCAAACAGCAAATACGTTGGTGGAAGCTTGCAATTTTCTCCAACTTCAGGTTTAGAGAAGCTGGAGGAAACTTAAACATCTCCGAAAAAGATGTCTTAGCATCAGCGCTTCTAAATGTTACAATTCTCAAAAACGTAAGGGTTCCTGGGGCGAACTTGAAGAAATAAAACTCCCTAAAACGAATTTTCTTAACGTTAAAAGCTTAGAAATATAATCTGGGGATTGAGATCGCCGAAGGCTACAAATTAAGAGACATTTGAAAAAGTAAAGATCTCCCAAAATCAGTTTGTTATCACCAAAGCTCTGAAATGTTGTGAGATTTTCGAAATCCTATCAGTTTTGGGGGACACTGAGAAAAAAAGGGATTTGCAATGTTGCTTCTCGAAAATTCGAGATTCAAACGAATTTGGGAAGGCTAGAAATTTTGAAACCAGATTCGTAAGGGCACAGATGTCGAAATTTCAACCTCCAGGGGCTAAAAGCTTTAAAATTCTAGGCGTTTGGGATGTGTTTTAAACCAGAAATTCCCTACGTAAATTGATTAGTATCAAAAACGAAAATTTTCGAAATCTCTACCACAAAAGAAAATCGTACACTTCTATACGTTAGTCCTCGACCTTCTTGGGGAGCAGATTTTGGTTCAGATTTTGAAATGACAACCGTAAAGGGCGAAAATCTTCAAAATTCTAGGCATATTTCTTAAAACATAAACTCCCTACATAGATTTACTAGCACCAAAAACGAAAATTTACAAAACTTTTACTACAAAAGAAATCTACTACTATCCTGTACTTTAGTCCTCGAGCTTCTTAAGCAGCAGATTTTGAAATGACAAGCGCAAAGCATGAAAATCTTCGAAATTCTAGGAGTTTGGGGTATTTCTTAAACTAGAAACTCCTTACATAGAATTATTAGCGCTAAAAACGAAAATCTACAAAACTTTTGCCACAAAAACTGGTACAATTCTGTACGTTACCCCTCGAGCATTTTGGGCAGCAGATTTTGAAATGATAGCTACTAAGACCGAAAATCTTCGAAATTCTGGGAATTTGGGATATTTCTTAAACCAGAAACTCCTTACATAGATTTATTAACGCTTAGAACGAAAATTAACAGAAACTATTACCACAAAAAGAAATCGTACAATTGTGTACGTTATTCCTCGAGTTTCTTGGACAGCAGATTTTGGATCTAGATTTTGAAATGACAACCGGAAAGGGCGAAAATCTTTAAAATTTTAGGAATTTGGAATATATCTTAAACCAGAAACTCCTTACATAGATTTATTAGCGCCAAAAACGAAAATTTACAAAACTTTTACCACAAAAAGAAAATCGTACCATTGTGTACGTTAGTCCTCGAGCTTCTTGGGTAGCAGATTTCGGATCCAGATTTTGAAATGACAACCTCTAGGAATTTGGGATATTTCTTAGACCAGAAACTCCCGACATAGATTCATTAGTCCCAAAAACGAAAGTTTCCTGAAAATCCTGCAATTCTGTACATTAGTACTCGAGCTTCTTGGGTGCGCAGATTTTGGCCTAGATTTTGAAATGACAACCGCAAAGAGCGAAAATCTCCGAAATTCTAGGAAATTTCTTAAACCAGAAACTCGCTACATAGACTCATTAGCGCCGAAGACTAACATTTCCGAAACTTGTACCACAAAAAAATAGATATGGTCCTATATATTAGTCCCTTGGTTTCTTGGGTTTGCAGATTTTGTCAAGATTCTAAAATATTAACGGTAAAAGGCTGAAATCTTCAAAATTATTAGGGTGTAGGGGTGTTTTTTAAACCAGAAACTCCCCACATAGATTCATTAACCTCAAAACTTGAATCCTACAAAAATTTTTCCAACAACAAAAGAAAATTACTTACAATCTCTACATATATTTGCCCTCGAGCTTCTTGGGTAGTAGATTTTGGGATGTCTCTAGACAAGCCAAAGCTTTCTCTTTCAGCTCGTTTGAAACGAATGGTTGTACGTCCTACCCTTTGGAATGTCTCAAAGTTTTCCTTTTTAGCTCGTTTTGAAACGAAAGGTAGGACGTACGTATTCTTTTATATGTTAATTTCACTTTAAAATTGCTTAAGACCAGCCTACCACCTTCTTCGTTCTTTTTTCCCTCCATTTTGTTCTTTATTTCGTACATCTTTTTAAGGGAGGCGCTAAAAAACGGAATACTCGACGTTTACCGACCGCAAACCCGACTCCTTTGACCTTTCTCGCCCTCCTCGGTTAACGAGAAATATTTTCGAAGTAATTACTTTTTACCATTTATTAGCGGCGCGTTCGCCGAAAAGGCGCCGCGCGGCTTCGGCAAGAAAAGCGGTCCGCAATACGACCGACGAGAGCGGGAGGGGAAAAACAATTAACGAGAGAAAAAGAGAGTACAAGTATTCGGGTCTCTTTTTATACTTACCTTCCCGGTCGCCGCAAAATGCGTATACAGTGTGCGAGTATACGGGGTGAGAAATGAAACCATTTCCAAAATGGAATTTTCGGGGAAAGGAATTTTTTGTTGTGACCCTACTTCCGTCGAGTTTTTCAACGATAAGAGGACGATAACCTAAGGCTTTTGTTTCCGATGGATCGGTTTCCCTCGAGTATCTTGTTTCTCGTCTGAGGTCACATTTTTTAAGTCGTCTTTATCGACAACGAACTTCCGAAGTCGAAGACGTATGTAGGTGCTATCCTGCGACTCCAGAGAATTATCACCTACACCTCTAGAATGCGCCCGTTTTTCGTGGTAGATAGGAAGAGTGAGGTCGATATCTCCTTTTAGTGCGTGAACGCACGATTTCGTCCAGTTGGTGATGTTTTGGGTCGGGAAGTAGTTGTTTTGTAATCGAAGCCATTCACGTCCAAACTGTTCGAATAGATCTGTTGATACACAAACATTTCAGATTGAACATCTTCGTAAATCTCAATTCTACGCCGTACACATCAATCAATCGGAGTCTAAAGGCAAAATTTAAAGATAACAAGAGGAAACACGAAAAGCTTAAAATAACACACGTTCGCTCCGCATTTGCATTTCTCTCTCTCTCTCTGTCTCGGGCGACGCGACGTCGAGCGTTTGTTTTAGACGCACGCCCCCACAGACTAAACGGACGTACGGACGGAGGTCCGAACAGACGGAAATAGCTTCCAACGGTGGAGTGACGTCGTATGTTTATCTAACGCGACTAGGACGCTATCCAGAAACTCCGACTGGCGTCTCCTGGTTTATATACTATACATATAACCCTCGTCGTCGTAAAACTAGGCGAACGCGCTCGCTCGTCAAGCGTGCATTTGTTATACCCGGACAGATAGTACCCGTTCGTTCTAGTTTGTTTTCGTGCTGCCTCGAAGTTATCAGCACGAAGTTGGGAGCCGGCGCGTTTCGTGTGTGTGCGCGAGCTAGCCGGATTGCTGGAGTTAAATGAATTGATTTAAGGAGTCAGCGCGAAGTTGAATTCGAATTTATTTCGCTCATTTCGGAACGGGATGAGGAGTTATGGTTACCAAAAGAGGGCAAAATGGGGAAATACGGGGTTCGAATTAGAAATTGAAACTGTCCAAATTACAGTCAACTGTGTTTGGTAACCCAATCATTTTGTTGTGGATGTGGCTGAAGATGCTGGCTGAATTGCCAGCGAAGCAAGTGTCGCGATTAAAGCGACAGGATTATGCAGTGTAGAATCACCGATACAATTCAGTGCCAATATACATATTTTCGACGCTGTGGTTATTGGTCGTTAGATCCTTTTTGGAGCCTTGTATTTTTCCAAATTCCTCTCGATTGGAGGTATCTGACGACATCGACCAAAGCCGAAGCTTTGCAGTATCAATCTTGGAAGTTGATAGTGCAAGGCTTTGGCGCCAACAAATGTATTTTATGGACTTCTCCTTCATCAAATTCCACGCTGGAATTCGTAAGTTTTCAAACATGTCGAACGTCTGGTGCTAATAAAATCTCTTGGAGATTTGAATCTTCCACGATTGATATTTCGAAGCTTTAGAAAATCGGTATTCTCCAAATTACACCAGACCTGTCACAGACTTTGGAATTTCTTTTAACACATTTCGAAACCCTAGTGTTGCTGCTCATAAAATTTGACGGAAACCTAAGATCTGTAGTTTTTTGACATTTAAACCTTCCAAGCTCGATTTTTCGAAGCGTCACCACTCAAAACTCCGTTCTAAAAATTTGTTTTCCCCAAATTCGCCGAAAACTAAGTCTTTTGAAAATTTAATCTTTGTTATTTCAAATTCCCCAAAGCTTTTACGTTTTTGAAAATTTTTAACAGTTCGAAACTCAGGAAGAGAGATTTTTCTGGCAAATCCTCTTTTCTGGGATATCTGGTTGCATCAAATTCCTCTAAATCGGAGATTATTAACGATTTCATACATTTCATGTTGTTAGTTTGAAGCTTTGGCAGTAAGAAATGTATTTTATGGAATTTTATTAATCCAAATTCCCCTAAAGTTTACGATTTTATTGAAAAACTAAAAACTGTCGGTCCTCTGGTGCTAATAAAATTTTATGGGGACTTCAAATCTGCAAATCTCTTACATTTGTGTCTTTGAAGATTTTATCTGGTGAAAGTTGCTATTTCAAAGCTCAAACTTACCTGAACCGTCTGTTTTCGAAAATCTAAAACACATTGGATCCCTGATGCTAATAAAAGCCTTTTGGATTTCCTGGGATTTTGGAGAGTTTTCATCCTTTCATTTGCTGATATGTCGTGACCTTTGACACTACCATATCAAGTGAGGGAAATTGCGCTTCCCCAATCCCACAAACCTTATAAGTTTTTGAAACTTGCAAGCATTTTGAAGTTCCGGTTCTAATGTATCTTCCTCTTACCATTTTCGTTCTTCCTAATTTCCCCAAATTTAGAATTTTTTGAAAATTTCAACTTTTCAACGTGGACCTTTTAAAACATTGGTATCAACAAATGTGGTCCATTTCGAAAATTACTTCAAATCTGCAGTTCCTAAAGACTTGAACTTTCTACCCCTGATATTTCAAAATTTCTTGACACCACCATATTAATTCGAAGGACTTTTGATCCTTCCAATTCCCTCGAAACTTTGATTTGTAAGAATTTCAAACATTAAAGGTTTGCTTGTAGAAAATATATTTTTAAGACTATTCAATATTAAAACAAAATTTCATAACACCACCATATCAATTCGAAGGACTTTTGATCTTCTGAATTCCCTCGAGTCATAGATTTTAAAAATTTCAAACGTGAAAGGTTTGCTTCTAGAAAATATATTTTTAACATATTTCACTATTAAAACAAAATTTCATGACATCACCATATCAATTTGAAGGACTTTTGATCCTTCCAATTCCCTCGCAACATAGATTTTTAAGAATTTTAACCATTAAAGCTTTGCCCCTAGAAAATATATTTTCAAGACTATTCAACGTTGAAGCTATGCTCTTAAAAATTTTCCTTTTTGTGCATTACTTATGTATTTCAACTTCGTATTGTTGATGCTTCATAATTTTTTGACACTACCACATCAATTTGAAGGATTTTTAATTCAAGAAGTTAAGTCCCTGAAAAGGACTATGGATTCCTGAGAATTTTAAACATTTCGGAGCTCTGTTAATAAAAAATAATTTTTTAGTGTGTTGATTTCCCAGGAGCGAAGATAAACTTTGACACTCCCCGTTTTGCATGCCTTGCTATTTTATGGGGCGTGTGTTGCATGCCTTGGCTAAAGTTGCCTCACAAGCACTTTAATAAATTTTGCCAAAGTTGCATCAGAAATCTTCCTAATAGTTGTATCTGAAGGTTTCCTAAAATTTCGCCAGGAGCTTCCTGAAGTTGTTTCCGAAATTCTCGTAGGGTTATCTTCTAAACCTTGCTCAAATTATGTGAATGGTTTTCCTAAATTTGTTCCCAGATTTTTCGATAACGTTGTATCCAAAATTTTCCCGAACTTGTTCCAAACGTTTGGCTGTAGTTGTCTCACAAACGCTTTAGTAAACTGTGCCAAAGTTGCATCAGAAATCTTCCTAACTGGTGTTTGCACGCCTGGCTTTTTTATGGAACGTGTGTTGCACGCCTTTCAATAGTAGGCGGTGCTTCTGTACGGGAAGTAGTCGTTTTTACAATTATCCGTTACCTAGGTACAAATTTGAGTAGTTACTGCGAAAATCATAGACTATCGACTATTTACCTCGTTCCGATTGGAACGCGAATTCGATGTATCGTACCCCCCCTCCCGTCCAACGATCGCTCATCTTGCACGCAATAACAAAAGCACGTCTCCAGATACGGTACGTCAATTCAAAGGGATGCACGTATCCGTAGTATTTTGAGGCGGAAGTCGGACGTCTACCGACGAAACTATCTCCGTATAAGTACATAGTTTCGAAACTCCTCGAAACAATCACGACGAGCAAATCAGAGGGTTAAGATTGTTCCGCTTCAATCCGCTTGCGTGGATGATACGTCAGGTGCCCTAAACCTACTACGTACAATACGAGTGAGTAACACGCTGTTTGAAGGTATACACGCTCGCTTACTTTGATCAATATTGATCGTGTAGATATATATATACCTTCAGCTAACGTTTGTCCCTCCGCCCCATTCAGATGTCAAGTCCCCCTAATTTATTGCGTCTATCCGCCTTACACGTATGTACGGATATACAACATACGTTTCGTTCTAACTACGTCGTCAATCCGGAAGAGAGGGTTAATTTCTGTATATTTTGGACGTACGTATTTCTACGGAGGCGCTCGTTTTTTGTTAATATTTACTTTTTACGAAATATCTGTAAATTCCCTCGAAAAAATAGAAGCACATCTTTAATTGTTGAAAATGAAAACTTCTCCGCCCCTTCGTCAGTTTTTCCGGTGGAATAAATCCGATGCGACGCGTCCCCCTCCTCCCCTCCCACCCCGGTAACTTAATAAAATCCTAATTGTTTTTTAGATGACAGCCGTCGGTATAATTAGACGTTACACGCTTTTGCATTTAGGCCTTATGAATACTCTAAATGGGACCCGTAACGTTGAACTTTTGCGCCCTTAATTAAAATATACCTCGCTCGTTCTCGGTTGTGTATATTGTGTACGAAAGAACGCAACGACGACGGTAGATAGAATCGGACCGACGCGAATCCTCCTCCGACTCTATTTAGCTCGTTCCTCGTTTCCTTTCCGTTCCGTTTTTTGCCCCCTCGTTCGCGAACGAGCCGCGCGGAGGAAGTAGGCAGGCGCGATAACTCGGGAGAATGTTGCAGAAATAATTTTAGACGATTAAGTAGGCCAACGATCCGTGGAACGACGTTCTCGTGGTTCTCGTTTTACGTTTTGTTTTGGGGGTAAAACGAGCAGGTAAAGTAAATTGTATCCTTAGATTCTCCTGATTGTGACTTGCTTCGGTTGTAACATATTTCAACTAAGGTAAGGTTATCTCGGAAACGCTCCTAAAAGTTAATTGATAAATTTTATTTTAAAAATTCCCATAAAGTCGTTCCGAATACATTCGCTGCTCCAGAATTGTGCCCAAAGTTGTTCCAGAAATTTCCCGAAAGTTGATCCAGAAATCTGCCTGAAACTTTGTCAGAAGTTTCTACAAATATTGTCCCAAAAAGCTTCCTAAAACTGTGTCAGAAATGTCCCCTAATGTTATTCCAGAAAGCTTCCTAAAACCGTAGCATGTTTCTCCAAATATAATTCGAGGAAACTTCCTGAAGCCGTGTCAGATTTTTCTTCAAATATTACTCCAGTAAGCTTCCTCACACCGTGTCCGCCCAGAAATCTTCCTAGTGATTCAGCTGGCTTTTCTAAAGTTTTCAGAAACTGTAGTTAACGTATTTGATTCAACTTCTCTAAAGTTGGATTTTGACTAAATTTATTCCAGATACTTTTTTCGAAGTAACTCGAAAGTAATTTTGTTGAAGTCGCAGAAATTTCGTCTAGATATTTCCCTCAGAAAGATTTCCTCTGAAACGTTTCCTAAATAATTTAATAAATACATCTTGCAAAAGTTTTTTTTCAGAATTTTCCTTAAAGCAGTCGGGATCTTTCTAAAATTTTCTAAACTTCTACTAAAAATCTTTCTCCAGTTTTTCTAAACCTAAAATTGTTCCGGAAGTTTCCCTAAAAACTTTTTTTTACCTACCTAATCCTTGAGCCATGTAGCTTTCAGTCTCGGCCGGGTCAAAGTTGTTTCATTTCTCCGTATTTCCAATTTTTCCAGACAACCTGAAGTTGTCACAAAAATTTTGTTGTCTGAAATTTCGTCATGGACTTGTTTCAGAAATTCTCATAGTTCTTGTAAACTTTCCTCAAATTATACAAATTAATTTTCCTAAAATTGTTGCCAGATCTTTTGGTAAAGTTGTATCCAAGCTTTTTCTTAATTTGTCCCAAAAACGGGCTAAGATTTGCCTCACAAGCACGTTAATAAATTTTGTCAAAGTTGCATCGGAAATCTTCCTAATCGTTGTATCTGAAAGTTTCCTAAAATTTCACCAGGGACTACCTGAGCTTGTTTCAGAAATTCTCATTGATCTGTCTTGTAAACTTGCCCCAAATTATGCAAATAGTTTCTCTAAAATTGTTCCCCAACGTTATATCCAAAGTTTTTCTAAAGTTGTTCCAAAAGTTTGGCTGAAGTTGCCCTACAAACACTTCAATAAATTTTAACTTAAAGTTGTTTCAGAAACCTTTCAAATTGTTTTAAGTTTTCTAAAATTTTGCCGGAGACTTTTTGAAGTTGTTTCAGAAATTTTCATGGAGTTGTCTAGAAAAGTTTCCTCAAATTATGAATAAATTTCCTAAAATTATTCCCACATCTTTTAGTAATCTTGTATCCAACATTTTGTTGTCATTGTTATTCTAAACGTTTGGCTGTAGTTGTCTCACAAACGTTTTAGCAAATTTTGCCAAAGTTGTATCAGAAATCATCCTAATGCTTGTATCTAAAAGTTTCCTAAAATTTCGCCAGGAACTTCCCGAACTTTTTACAGAAATTTTCCTAGATCTGTCTGGTAAACGTTTGTCAAATTATGCCAATATTTTTCCTAAAATTATTCCCACATTTTTTGATAACGTTATATACAAAACATTGTTCTAAAGTTGTTCCAAAAGTTTGGCTGAGGTTGTTTCACAAATGTTTTAATAAATTTTACGAAAATTGCATCAGACATCTTCCTAATGATTGTATCTGAAAGTTTCCTAAAAATTTCGCCAGGGACTTCCTGGACTTGTTTCAGAATTTCTCGTTGTCTTTAAACCTTCCTCTAATTATGTGAATAATTTTCCCAAAATTGTTACCAGATCGTTCGGTAACGTTGTATCCAACATTTCTCCAAAGTTGTTCCAAACGTTTGGCTGTAGTTGTCTCACAAACGCTTTAGTAAATTTTGCCAAAGTTGCATCAGACATCGTTATAATTGTTGTGTCCGAAAGTTTCCCAAAATTTCGCCAGAGACTTCTTGTAAACCTTCCTAAAATTATGCAAACAGTCTTTTCTAGAATTGTTTCCAGATCTTTCCCAGATCTGTTCCAGAGGTTTCCCAACCGTTTACCCACGAACGCTTTGATAAATTTTTTCCAAAGCTGTTTCATAAATTTTCTTACTGGTCGTAACACAAATATTCCTAAATTTTTTCCAGGAAGTTGTTTGAGAGTTGTCCTCGAGTTTTTCCGAAAATTATTCTATAAATTCCTTCGGGGCTGCCTCGGGAATTTTCCTCAAATCGTTACGTAAGCTTTCATATCGCTGCTTCAAAAGTTTTCCAACACTTATTTCCAATCTATCGAAGAATTCCATGTCGAAGTCGCACAACGCGTTCCTGCGCCTCCGTTAACAAAATAAAATCCAGAATCGTCATTTTACGACCTACACGTCCATCTAGAAACGCCGCTCATTCATTACCCCGCTGCCGCCCTTATTTAAAACTCGCTTAAATTTAGTGCAGGTATAAAATTTATTACCTCCGACCAATCGATGAGTTTCAACGTTTCCAGTTTTATACCGCCCGTTCGGCGCAGAGTGGCGAATTTAAACTTACATCACGTCGTCGACGAACTTCCACTAAACGATAACTTCTTACGGGAACACGACATGTTTCAGGTTTCGATAGGACGATGGTGAATACGTCGCATATGTTTATTACGTTGTAAGATACGTAACAGAAACAATGGTTGTTGTTTAATAGGTTGTTGAAGTGGTGGTGACTAAATTTAAAATCAAATGGGAAATGGAAGCGAGTCACGAATTTCTATTGTGTTTCTGTTCAGAACTAATTCCAAAACAGTTCGATTAAAAAGTGATAGACCGACTTATTGTATTCTGCTTGGCTTTCGAAGTTACACTCCTGAAGAACTTGGCAATTTGAGGAAATGGACAATATCGTTGACAGAAAATAAGAACAGGATAGGTCCCAAAATAGATGCCTGTGGGACTCCTATTTCTACATGTAATAGCAAAGATTTAAACATTCGCTTTTGGTTGCATGTAAATATCGATGCGGTGACCAACTCGCGTGAATAGAAAGTATCCGATTACGAGCGAAGAAGATATTCGACTCGCGCGGTTTTCTACCTCAATTACCGGCAATTAAACCTGATATTGTCCGCGCGACGGCCATACGAATTTTCTTTTCTTCGTATCGTTAGCCACGGCACGCTTCGAATATTAATATTCGTCGCGTCGTTGTTGTACGTATAGCGGTCTCGGAAACGTTACTAAATATGTTTAATACAGCGAGAATGCGGGGAGAATACGTAATTCGATGCGGAATTCGCGTTGATTTTTTGAATGAAGCGGTTACGTTTAAATTTGAAATATTCTTATTATTTTAGGTTATCGTTAACACCAGATTTACCACACCAGTCAAAGTGAATGGTTTTACAATTTTATTTTCAAATTCCCACCTAACCTTAATTTTGTTTTCTTCAAAACGGCGTGGTTTTTTCGAAATCAAAAACTTTTTGGTTGTCATTGATACTTACCCCAAATCAGTCAAAATTACTGGTGCACCTTTCTATGTGATGGACTGAGTTTTAGGCAGTTTATAATAAATTATAAATACTGCGTAATTGCAGCAGGACAAAGAAATGTTAGGCGGCTGATAATGACACGAATATGATGATAGAATTTGCGATGACGGTAAATTCACGATCCTTATTTAGTAAAAGATGAGATATACGAATACGATACGAGTGAATTTGTTGTTCTCAAGCTTTTCAAACCGTATACCATGAAAGGGAGAACCATAACAACGCACAATTTCTTTACAAGTTTTCCTCTGGCGTTCAAATTACTATCAAAAAATACTACATTGGTTGGAAATAAAAGGGAACTCCCAAACAATTTGCAAAGAAAAGAAAGATAGCATGGCTCGTTTTTCAACTTTGTTTGATGAATTAAGTGGATGTACGCTTACTATTTACAAGGATAACGGCAGAAGAAAGCACTTTTACTAAGTACAAAGCACAAACACGTCAAAATTGATAAAAATAAACAAAAAATTACCCGCACCTGTGTCCTTTTATAACAACATTAAATTTGCCGTCGACGTGACTGACCAAATGGGAGGGAAATATAATGTCAGATCTGGTTCCAGAAGATGGCCACTTCGCAAGTGTTTTTCAGTGCTCTTGATTTAGCTGGAATAAATGCCTGGATATTGTATAGAATCTCGACAGGTGAAAATATATCAACAAAAGGTTTTTGCTTCGTCTAGGTGAAGAATTTGCTTCTGAATATCAGATTTCACGAGAGAAACTACAAGAAGCGGATATACCAAGTTCACCAAGCTCAAATAGAACATGGCAATAATATAATAAAAAGTCCACGACTATTTGTAATATACGCAAAAAATATGTATGCGGAAAATGTACACAATTGTGCAAAATTACAATTAACCTCAATGAAGTAAGTTATCTCTTTTTTAAGAAATATACAAAGACAGCAAATAATAATAATAATAATAATAATAATAATAATGATTTATTGTCCAACAGTTATGAACCAATTAGAGGACAAACTAAAGTAACATATACATACTAAAACAAAATCTTATATCTTATATAGGTAATAAAAAAAATTAATAAAAAAACAAAAACAAACATACTTAATATTATATCTGATTGATGTTGTTCCAAAATATATCACTGTAATATAAATTAGCACATCTACACATTGCTATGGAAAGCCCACTAACTATTTCTTCTAAGTCCAATCATTTTGAGTAGTGTCGATAGAAATAGGTATAGTCAAATTCTAGTGTTAATATAATTATATATCACCAGGCACACGTTTTAAGTTGTTACAAAAACTGGGAAAAAATCTTTTTTTTTTTTTGAACAAACTGTGTTATATCTGCTACCTATGAGGTCCAATGGAAGACAGAAAAGTGGTAGCGGCAACTCGAAAGATAAGTATCTCCAAATGAGTGGCGAATTATAGATATTATATAAAAATGTAAAAAGTTCAGGAACATTGACCTTGACCCCCGATCTCCACTCGCTAAGAAGCATTGCGCACTAACCTAACGAACCTACAGCATCTTTCCTAAAAATCTTATCACACATTTGCAAACAAAGAGAGCGATGATGATTCATCCGGTGGAATTCGAATGAATACCACCTATTTATAAAGTACGTACGTATTTAGTGAAAAACCGGACGCATACAGAACCTGACCGGCCGCAATCTGTATAAAGACCCCATTGCCTTTGTGTGTATGCAAGTATACACGAAGCGGTAAAGTGTTGGCGTGTAATAAACCATTATCTAAAGTAGGCGATATAAAATGGTCAACGTCTTAATAACGCTGCGTTTTGATAATCGGGCATTCCGCGGCTTATCGTCTAATTACGAGGACGTTAAAACGTGAAACGATGGTGATGGTGTGGCTTGTGGTAAATGCGGCGAACGAAGCGAGCGTATGACTCAGGAAAAGATCGAGGTAGAAAGTCGAAAGGCGAAGTGACTTTCTTGTTTTCGAGTTTAAAACGCGATAATAATTCAAGCGGATTTTGTCGTGTCTTGATATCCGTTACTTTTAAAAACTTCATTGGATTTGTGGGTATAGTAAAGGTTGCTTTCGAGAATCGTTAAGAAAGTTAATCGGTTGTTTCGAAGAATTGGAAGAAGGGTGTCATGAAATTATTGCTTATAGGTAAGGTTTGATAAAAGAGCGAATGACGTGTTATTAAGTAGTGTAAACCGGATTTAAAATTTTTGGGAATCCAAAATTTTTGTAAGAGCTCAAAAAATCCAAAACTTTTATAAGTACAAAAATTGCTTCAACTCCAAAAATTTTGTTTCAAAGGAATTGAATCTGCACAAAGAAAAAACGAAACAGCTTTAGAAATATTGCTTTAAATTAAAAAAGAAAAAATGCTGCAGACCCGCCAGTTTCGTTTCAAGCAGTCAAACTGCTTCACGCCACGTAAATTTAGCTTCAAACTTTGAAGATTTTGCTGAAAACTCAAATTCTAAAATAAAGCCGATGTGGAACTCCAAACTTCTTTTTAATCTTGTCCGAACTTTAAAAATGCAACGGTCAAAAACTGCGTTGGAATGCACAAAGACAACATTTTTGCTTTTAACTTTAGAACCGAGATGATTTGCACATATATGTACTATTGCGGCAACAAAAAATGGGACACTTAAAATAACGTAGTTTAAATCTGGCTTTTGCCTTGTCAAAAGTTATGTCATTTTGAAATCATTATTGACATATGTCATTATGCCGCATTTAAGTGGTACTGGAAAAATGGAAATAATTACATTACTTGGGGAAGGATGGGCCATAAGAAGACTAGGTGATAGATTTGGAGTGTCCAAAAGCACACACAACATTAAAAAATAAATGACTACAACTGGGAACTGTAGAAAGGCAAAGTGTTTCTGGTCGTAAATTAGTACGGAATTTCATGGAAGAAGAAAATCTTATTCAGTTTTTAAGGAATAGTCCATTTGATACCGTGGTAAAAAATAACTAAAAATATTAGATTAATTTATTGTTTCCATTAAAAGAAGATTTGTATTTCAAGATTTTTATTTCAAATAAATGCATTTAACAGAATTTTCTTGCGTTCGTGGGTAAACTATTCTTGACATTAGACAAGATGATTGACGTGAACATGATATGAAACGACTGGTTTACACAGCTAAGAAACAGTCAAAATAGCCTATAAGACTTGTCCCGATTTTTGTTGCCGCAATAGTACGTATGAACGACAGTAGATTTCCAGAAAATGATGCTCAAAATGGGAACAAAGACAAAGAGCACCGAAACGAAAATCGCGAAGATTATTGAAATATTAAAGATGAAACGTACGTGCCCTAACATTAAAGTTGTAATTTTATTTATTTTATATATTATTTTAGGAATTCTTATTAAAGTTGCATTAACCTTCCTACACTCACGCATACGGTCTGTGAGACCGACTTATATAGTATAGTATATGTGTTTCATATTGTGACGTGAGTATAGGAAGGTTAAAGATTATTTGTTTGCATATCTACTGGTCTTTCTCCGTTTAACACCTACTTTTATGACTCTTTATTAGTTATTTATATTACAAAATTTTGATCTTCTCTTGCCATCCGTAGACGTACGTTTCGCGGTTATACCGCTCGTCAGTACGGCTTTGCAAGAGCTATAATTTCGTATACAAATTTAATGTATATATCGTCTGAACATTGACATCAATGTTAGTTATTAATAAAGAGTGGATGACATGTTATCATTAAGTCGTGTAAATCGGACTTTTTTGAATATCGCGCCTTGCACGTAAGTGGAGACAAAGACCGGTTTACACTACTTAATGACAACACGTCATCCACTCTTTTTCAAACCTTACTTATAAGGAGGGCTATGATTTACGATGAGCACTGGTAGATGCAAATTTCATATTCAAGCTGAGAATAATCTATCTAAGCTATCACCGGTAAGACTTACATATATGTAGTGACATGACTCCGTATGCTCATTCTTATCCGTCAGGGAATAACTTTTCTTAGTAATTTGTAATAAATAAATAATAACAATATCATTCGAGAGTCATTCGATTTCACCACGAATCTTTTCCAAGAAGAACTAGACGAAATTCCCTGTATGGGTACGCATGCATAACTCGCCGAAGACCGACCACGCGTATTTCCAACAACGATTTCCTCATCTCGAACGATACGGCTCGAAGAGAAAAAGAAACGAGACGCGAGCCTCCTTCTATTAAAGATCGAAGAAGAATGGCTATAGAAGATACCGAGAGATAAAACAATGCCCTTTCCAAATAAAGTATTGAAAAGGAGGAACACTAGAAAGAATGGATCGTATAGAACGGCGTACAACAACTACTACCAACGGACCGGCTAAGATGGCAAAGCACTAAAACGTCTAGTCAGCGTAATTAACGCTGCTTTTATGCCCCACCTCTTCGTCCCGAGATACCATCTAAATTGCCACGCTATGCATAAGTAATCGACGACGTTATTTGATGGATAAATATGGACAGATCGGTGTTTGTCTGCGTGTGTCTGTGGCGAGAAGCATCGGAGGCGAAGAACGACCAGGAGAAGAAACGAGATGGAGTTATTGTGGGTTACCTACGGGAGAATGGGAGTTATCAAAACAGATTTGATTTATTAACTTTATCGGACGTGTAGTAAAGACAATCGGTTGAGATTTCGTGATGAGAAATAGAAAAGGAACTAATTAGCGTAGTATTTATGTACGTAGATAGGAAAATATCGTTCGGGCATTGTTGTGATCGTTGGAATGCGTTCGAGCTGCTACCAGTTACATCAGCTTCTTCAGAAGTTATCTTTAATAAGAACACTCCGAGGTTAATAATGCTGGGATTATTTCATCAAATGTATAGACACAAATATCACATCGGTAAACTCCTCACCGCACAATTGTTTATAATAAAATCGGTGACACGTGTTTCGCTAGCTCGAGGCGAGCATCCTCAACAACCGTATAAACCGAAGTGACAAATTTCTAACATTAAAAATTCTAAAACATGCATTTTTACTCCACTTTTTACTGTGACCACGTGCAATGCACAAGTATTTTCCCTCTCGGTGACGGCTCGGACTCCCTTTCACCCCGCAAATTCCCATATTAAGTCAAGTGGACGGCCAAGGGAAAAGTATCTGAAAAATTTAAAAATTTAACTGTAATTTAATTTCTTCGGGCATTAACCAATTCACACAATGTACTTGTAAATCTTTAACGTTCAAACTTCGGGTAGCAGGTACTTTCTCCCTTTGCCGTCCACTTGACTTAGTATGGGAATTTGCGGGGGTGAAAAGCCGTTCGTGCCGTCACCGATAGGGAAAATATTTGCGCATTGCACGTGGTCACAGTAAAAAGTGGGGTAAAAATGCATGTTGTAGAATTTCTAATGTTAGAAATTTGTCACTTCGGTTTATACGGTTGTTGAAGATGCTTGCCTCGAGCTAGCGAAACACGTGTCACCGATTTTGTTATAAACAATTGTGTGGTGAGGGGTTTACCGATTTGATATTTGTATCAGTAAATTACTCCGCAGTCCTTGCAATCACCCTTATCAAATGTATAATATATAAGCATTACTGCATTATATTATTAATTATAATTTTCGCCCTTGTTCACATAAGCCCTTGTGTAAGGGCCTCCTTAAAGGTTAAAAATCCCTAGTTTACTTTGTGAATCTGGGTGTGGAAAGATGCATAGAATCGGAGGAAACTGTAGACAACATTTTAGCGTTAGAGGGAGCCTCCAATTCAAGAAATTTCATTCTACATCATCATGCAATTATGATGGCACTTTCTGATGTGATGTATTTGTTGACGAGCTGCATATACAAGATGTACGAAACAGAACCAGTAAAAAATCTATCTAATCTATCTGTCTATTGATTAAATTGGTGGGATGTGTTGAATTTCACTTCCCTAGGACAGGAAAAACTTCCGATAGAAGGGTAACTCTCCTAGTACTCGTAAAATTTCAAATTTTCCCCGATTATAAACCACCATCACCTCTTCCTCCTCCTTCTCGTGGAAAAAGAACTAACTGTGCACGTCCAATATTCTCAATTTATACTTCCCGGCACCGCGATCCGAAATTGCAATCTAAGTTTTAGACGAACGTATAGCGCGAACAAAGGGAATAACGGCGGTAACTACCGCACCAATAGGAGGAGCATATCTACCCATCCACGAGACTAGAACGAAACTCGTCTTATACCTACTACGAACGTAGGTATTTCAAAGGAATTATGAATTTAGAATGCAGTCCTGTTTAACCCGGCATAATATACAATTTCCGTTTACCATAACCGTCGCCGGGCGCAGGTGGCCTGCGCCTTTAACAGGCGTCTTTACTACGGAACGAAGACCGTTCGAACGGAATTTGTTGCGTTCGAATTTTCCAACGGTTATATCTACGACCTTCGTTCGATCGAAATCGGGGATGATAATATGCGAGTGGGGAAAATTGATTTTAAATCTTCAGATGAATTTTACACCATTTTTGGTTAGAGATGAGGAAAATAGACCTATTCGAAATTAGAATGGAACAAGCACAACTTATATGGCACGGACACGGTATAAGAAGGTAAGCTAATTAGACAGATATTTGGAGCGAGCGAAATTGGAAGAAATAAAAAGGAAGCTCGAGGAAAACGTGGACGGAGAAAGTGCGCTCGGCGGCAAAGAGAAAAGAGGAATGAAATGGGAGAAAGTAGGAAACATGGCCAAAAATAGGAAGAAGTGGAGGTAAATGTAGAAGATACTACCGGGTGCCTCAACTACGAAATAACTCGACACCGGAAGGTAGGAGAGGTCCAAATTTAGGAAAGGAAAAAAGAGGGGGAAATCGGAAGAAAGAAAAGACGGGACCAAGAAGGACGTGGACGGCACAGAAAAGAGTAATAAAATGGCAGAATGTAGATAGCATTCAACTCCAAACTAAATCGAGATCGAAAGGTATAAGAGTTCCAGATAAAGTAGAAGTAGGACGAAAATACATTCTTGATCTCAGAGTGTCTCAGTGGCCGTGTGATATCATTCCCAAAGGTTTCCCAGAGGTACGAGGGAAGATCAAGAAGTGCTCACAAAGGCTAAAAATTGGTGGCTCTAGTATCGAACAATGTTGATTATTTGACATTCAACTGTAGTCTATTAACTTATGATCCTTATAGGTTAATAGACTACTGTCAAATTTTAAGGCAAAACCATCGAAAAGCGTCTTGCTTTACAGTCAATTGAAGTAAACAACTATTGTTAGTTTCGATAGATGAAGACGAGCGATTGATTTTCCCTGTAGAAGATCTAGAGCGCTTTTCTGGCCGGTGTTACCCCTCATGTACTTTTTAACTACTTTATTATTATTATTATTATTATTATCATTACTATTATTTGAAAGGCGAAAGACCGAAACCAATCAAAGGCGATGTGGATGAAGTTCACGGCACATCTGCACCGGCGTTCAGGACTGCTTACCATTGGGTTAATAAGTTTAACCCATTTTGCCCGAATTATATTCTTCTTCAGTTTTTGTTATTTTTCGATCAAATGCGAAGAAAGGTTAATACTTGTGAACAACCCTCAATATTTTTGAAATGTTTCTTTGTTTCTTTTTGTTGTTCCTAAAATGGAACACTGGGAAAATAAGCAGTCCTTACTTGAAAAGAATATTGATCTAAAAGAAAATGCAAATTCTAATTCAATATTCAATCAAATTTACAGTAAGTAGAATCAACGAAGGTTTTGAACATTGATCATGCAAATTAATTTTAAATTTCCCGCACGCTTTGGAGGAATTTTTCTTGCATAACGCAATCTATTTTGCTTAGCTGTATTTACCATCCAATGATCAACGCGATCAAACCTAATTACATCAGCAACTCTACTGGAAATTTTCTCCAAATTTTAGGCATTCCTGCGCCACTTACTGGTGTTCCGTATTTTTGCAAGTCAACGTTTACTACTTTCTGAGTGAATTTTGAAGAAAATTCTTCATTTGCTGTCTTTCTGCAAAAAGGTTGACAAGCATTATGCATGCTAGCATGAACGCAAAAAGTAAATGCAGCATACCAGCACTTGTTAGGTCGAATGGGAATTGTTGGAAAACTGTAGTGGAATAATTATATTCTCACGATCTTAAATCCGAGTCGAACGACACATACCGATGACACACGTCAAGAATGAATTGATACCTAAACGCATAGGCCCGACGTAAATTACGTACTTGAAAGGGACTGACCTGGAACTAAGAACCACGTGTATGGTAGATGTATCGTAGCGTTCAATAGACACAGTCTGCGTTTGTCAATGCGTTAAGTAACTTTGCATGCGTCGTCTCTAAAATAAACGGTGGTGTTTTTCTTTGTTGAAGAAATGATATAAAGTAGAAGAGCTTTCTTTCATAATAATTATTAGGCTTTATTTATTGCCCTATCCCAACAGAAATCCTATAGCGATGTAAATTTTAATTAGCTGCAAAATGCGCAATTAGTACATTATGGCCGAATTTCGTAATTGAACTCTCATATGTACGAACATCTAACTCCCGGGCTTATATAGAGCTTTTATAGAAAATGAAAACTACTTCACACAGTCGCACTGATGAGCGGTATGACCGCGAAACGCGCGTCTGTGAATAGTGAAAGCAGTTTTCTAATTAAGCACGATGTAGATTTTGCTCAGTTTTTCCCAACGTTGCGTTTGTCCTACTGGTTCAACACGATCGCGAGAACTCGCTGTGATTCCTACCCTATTGTCGTTCCACACTGGCAGACTTACATTTAAATTTGTATCTAATTGATAATCGTAATTAGCTCGTCCTCTATTTTCCATAGCTTTAGCATGTGGGCTCTCAAATAGATCTAAATAAAATTCATTCTGGGTTCCTAGGCCTCTTTAATTTTCTGCTTCAATTACACCTTCCAGACGTCTCGGTCGATGGCGTAACAATTGGATTTATTGAAATACAAGTACAACACTTATGGGTATATTATTTAGTTTCCTTCGAAGTAGTCCTCTCTTGGAACCACACACTAACACCAGCGCTGGTTTCACTGTTCGAAGTAAGTCCTCTTCGTGAATAACTAACAGCTGCTTCGTCGGATTCTGTTGTATCTTCTGAACGTCCTGAAGTCTTCGTCCTTCGCCAAGGTATTTGATTTTTCGGGAAGATAAAAAAGGTGACTGTCAGACCTGTGGAATGTAGTGTTTAACACGAAACTGCTGCGCAAGCTGAGATGAGTGTGCAGGCGCATTGTCACGATGGATTTTCCACTCGTAACTTCCATTCAATGCCGGTCTTTTGCGATGTACTACGCCCTTGAAACGGCGCAAGATTTGACAGTGGTACTCCTTATTTATTGTTTGAGCTGATGGCGCGTTTTCGTGGTACACAATTTACCTATAATGTCGTGTTTTTCTAGGTCTGGCTGAGTTTGGGGTTTCCCATTGTGAGGACTGAACCTTCATTTCGGGTTCATACCCATAAATCCAAGACTCATCACCAGTTTCTAAAAAGTCTCCGTCGTTTCCGGCGCACACAAGCAGGTCACGAGTATGCTGAAACATGGGCCTGTTTCTGGTCATCGATCAGCAACTTTGGAGCAAATTTGGTTGAGATGCGTTTCATGCTCAAATCGTCCGGAGGAATCGACTGCACTGAACCGAAGCTAAGACCAAAATCTTCAGATAACTGACGACTAGTAATTCGGCGATTTGCCACCTTCGCACACCCTTTCCACTTTGTGTTCACTTTGGCTGGTTACGAGCCTTCCAGAACGCGCATCACTTTCTCAGTCATAATTGAATACCACTCGTAAACTTTGGTACGGCTCCTGTATTTCCCGCATATACCGTCTGTAACTTTAAGTACGTCTCGTTGCATGTTACACCAAATTTTCTTACAAATTCGTTGATGAGTTTTTCCGGATATGACAAACGCGATAAACGGCAACGCAGACGAACGAGTTAAGTTGAAGCAATTCGCAGCACATGCGCCGTATATTCCAAGGTCAATATGTCACTCTACTACCGATTGTGAAGCTCGACTCATGCTACTAATCCGGATACATTTTGATTATACCTTGTATGTCTAAATGGGGATATAAGTAGATGCGATTTGTAGGGACTTTTTGAGGCATTTAACTCGCTAGATTGTTAAAAACTTAATGAAGAATTTGCAAACCTTATTAAGTAATTTCATTACTTAAAGCAAAGGCTATAATATGTTCATTAAGATTTGACGACCTGAATGAATTGCCTTAGAAGTGTCAGTAAAACTCGTAACAACTTGACCGTAATCATTTACAGTTTCGTAGATGTTGCGCAAGAAGAAATGTTTTCTTCCAATTTCTTTCTTGTTTTTCTCGGATTTGCATTTTCTGTGGATGTAAACTTGTTCCGAAAAAAATGATTACACAACTCGAAATAATGTATTTTCCTCCTCATCCTTCGTCTTGATCTTCTCTCATACATGTCAAAAAGGAAGAAATACAAAGTTCTTCCTTCTCGACACGGTACCTACACCAAAATCCAAGCGTGTTCTTTCAGTTACACACACACACAACTTACGTATGCATATAAGAACTTTACTCGTTTCGAACTCGCGCATTCCGAGTTAAACACCAAGCACGGAAATCACCGATTCCATTAATTTTTTTCTTTTCCCCCGTTAACGAAGAAAATTCCTAACCAACCCCGATTATCTCGGAATAAAACAGTGTTTTCGAAATTCCGGTCGCATTTTCGTGCCGTTCCTTCGGACGGTGGCGGCGGCGGCGGCGGTAATAACGTCTTTAAAATACAAGACCCGATAACAATGACGGTCGTAAGCGGTAGCGAGATACGCGCGTCGAAACGAAACCGGCCGGTCGCGATCTCTATCGCGGTTACGTTCGCGATGCGGAATTTCTCGTTAAAATACTTGAACGGTGTGTCCGGTAATATACGACATGTAATCCTGACCGGTATACTTCTAGAATTTGGTGGCAGTCCTTTCTCCGTGACGGCGACGACTGGAAACTTTATTTTTATTAAAGCCAAACCGGTAATCGGTTCCGTACGTACACGTACGTACTTTTCAGTTTTTATCGCGAAATAGCTAACGTACTCACGCAATATCCGCGGTATTTTATCAATTAAGGGCGGATACGTTGGATGATGGGGGAGAAATACACGGCGTAAATGTTGTCGACGTTATAATCTGGTAAATTTGCCGAGTTATCGGCGGTTTAACGGCGCGTAAGCCGGCGTCAAATACATTTATTGGATTCGCTAATCTGGCGCGCGCGGTATTCATTATCGTCTTCCACTTCATAAGCAAAGTCCGATAAATAATTGCGAATCGGGTTTGCGTTTGCGCCGCCCCCGATTGTTTATCCGGGTGTGTCGCGATATCAAAATTAAATTTTAACGTAGGTTTCCCACTCCGTTATCGAGGAAATGATTTGGATTATAAATCGACGTACGAGGTGCGTAAATAAAGTAATAAGACCGATTTCTTTTCACTTGTTTTATTCCAATCACATTGTTCCCGTCAAAGTACGAGGGCCATCCAGTCAATAAGTTTCCCTATTTTTTTCTGCGAACGAAACGTTGTAAAAATTAGTTAGTAGTGTAAGAAATGGTGACTAGGATGCGTTGGAAGCGCGTGACCTTCCACATCACGCTATTCGTACGCGCAAGTCCGTAGCGCTTCAGTTGCCATGGAGCTACCACTGGTGAACGTGTCCACGTGCGAACTCCGTTCTGTAATTCGTTTTTTCACGGTTGACTACCTACCCCCAAGCACTACGGTTAACGCTGCGAGGTACATGACAATGCTCGCCCCCACGCAGCTCGAACGACCCAAACGTTGCTGAAAAACTTCAAATGGGAAATTTTCGCACATCCACCTTATTCTCCGGATCTTGCCCCAAGCGACTTCCATCTCTTTCCAGCACTCAAGTTGCACCTTGGAGGCAAGCACTTTGCGAATAATGACGAAGTGAAGGCGGAGGCGAACCACTGGCTACCAAGACAGGACACAGCTTGGTACAACAGTGGTATCAAAAAATTGCTACAACGGTACCAAAAATGTTTGGACAGAAATGGTGATTGTGTAGAGAAGTAGTCTATGAGTTGTATAATGAAAATAGAATAACTGCATAATTGTAAATAATGTTGTTTATTGGTTAAAAAATAGGGAAACTTATTTACTGGATGGCCCTCGTAACTGCCTTGGGAAGAGTCGCACAGCGTTGAAGACGGTTTCTTCCACTCACACACAGCAGTGCTGGAATTCTGATACTGAATCAGCTTTCAGCTGATCGGGTACACCCTTTTAAACGGTTGTACAGAGCCCGATAACGTCGTCGTTTGTGGCGTTATTTCAATCGTGGGAGGAGGAACTAGTTGGAAGCATTCGTGTTGCTGCGGGTTTACTACTACCTCCCCCTCCCTCCCCCAATCTCCGATCGAAACGTGTTTAACCTTGATCTTAGATATTTGCCTCTTTTATCTATCGAAACATGTTTCGCGATAATTCGATTTTTATCAATAGAAAAATTCAACTTCCAGGCATAGAAAACTTTGCTGCCTTTGGAGATGGTGTACTTCGGATAATTTTAGCTGGTTCAAACTCGGCAGTGTTAAAAAACCGAAGGAGTTGATTCACGTGGAAGGAACCGCAGGTTTCTACGACTTTCCCTTCCGGAGATAGAACGCTTAAAAGTATGGAAAAAATTGAATATTAAGAATTTTCTTTTGTCTTTAAACTAAGAAATATCAAAGATTGCGTTATCGTTCTTGTTTCATTCAAATCCTAGTCGCGATTTGCTTCGAGGGCAGTTTATTCGCTCGCGATTTCACCTTTATTTAAGATACAAGAAACATTTGGTGTTTTTCCGGAAAACCAGAACTCCTGACAAGACGATACAAAAATACCGTTTTCCGTTCTTGTTTAATTCGAAACTTTCGCACGATGTACCTCGAAGGTTGTAAATTAAGGGGATTTGTGTCTACACACTTTTATTACTTATTCTACTACAACCGATTATAAATTGTATTCATAGTTGTATAAACCGCTAAGCTGTTGTTTATTTGACTGTACCCGATTGTCCTGTACGAGTGAAGTGAATGTGTTTCGCTAAGTCAAAGGGCAGAAATTTCTTAAATAAGGTTTAAGAGAAACAACGTGATAAATTCTGTCCTAGGCGTGATAAGATGGGAAAATAGACTAAAACGATTATTGAATATGTTGAAAAGCTAAATGGTAGTAGATTACATTGAAGCAGCTCCAAGTTTATCATGAAGAAATAGAAAAGTCCCACATTATACAAATATGTGGGAAAAAGAACAAGTACCCACTTAAAGTTTGTGCATTCTATGTATCCTTAGAGTCTCTACTAACTCTTGGAATAAGTACCCCATTTTACATTAGTCACGTACACAATTTCAACTGTTGGTTCTCCAACAGCTGAGGAGCCACGGGGAATGTTCGCAGTGGCCAGAAAACGGTTTAGTCAAATTGCTGTGTGACAACGCAAATTGTCGTGATGCAATGCTTAGTTCTTTTTATTTTTGATTAAACGCGCGTGTTTCAAGATCTTTTCGGTAAAAATGTTGACCAACTCGTTGGCCTGGAGGCATAAACTCTTTCTGAACGATTCCTGGGCTAACAAAAAGGAAATCAACATGCCTTTGATCTTTGACTTGCTCGTTCTTGCGTTTTTTAGATCATCGAGAGCTTTGCGTGTGCCATTCCACGTTCTAGCGCTTGAGTTATGGGTCGTTTTCGAACACCCAAGTCTCTTGACCGATAATGAAACCATCCAGAAAATTTTCTTCAAACGACTCCACAAAGTCAACGCACCTGTCCCTCCTCATGTTCTTTTGAGCAAATTTTCCTCATCTCCGAAACGACGTTCCTTGAGGTGTAGTTTTAATGCCGGGAAGAGAGAGAAGTCACAAGGAATGTTTTTGCGGGCAAAAAAGGGAACGATTTTCTGAAATTGCTGTGTGACAAGGCGCATTGTCCAGTTCTTTTTGACGTTCGTTCTCACATGCGTCTTTCAAGAACCTTTCGGTAAGTGTTGATTAAGCCCTTAGCCTGGAGGCATAAACTCTTTTGGACGATTTCTTGGCTCAATCAAAGAAATCAGCATGCTTCTGATCTTTGATTTGCTCATTCTTGGGATCATCTTCAAACAACGCGCATGCCCCTCCTAATATCCTGTTGGTCCTGCGTAAGTTTTCTCGGAACCATTTTTGAGCAGACTTTTGTCGTCCCCAATGCATGGATCAAAATCTCTGGAACGGTGGGGTGATTCAGCTCTGTCCCCGATCATTCTGATTGTCAGCCGATTATCTGAACCCGTAAGATTAAGGACTTTGTCTACATTTGCGTCGGTTCTTGAAACGGAAGGTCTTTCGCTGCGAGGTTTATCTTCAATTCATTTTCTTCCTTCTGGAAACGGCTGGGAACTCGAGAAAACGCTGTCCCCGTAAGAAATTTTACAAAAGTTTCCATCCCGCTGTGTCAAAATCTGGAGCAAAACCTGATCGGAAAACGTTCTCTCTAAATTTGTGTCCACTTACTGTCAGAACGCAACAAGCAAAACCTGCTTCACTAAAACTATCGCTACGGAAACACAACTTGACTCTAGCAAGTTCCAACTCGCACTAATGGCGTATCACATGTTCTCACTTATCCCCCTCCAAGTCCCTCGCGCCGCCAGTAACACTTCGTATAAACGTTTTCTGGCCCAATCTTTACGAATTGTGTTGTATCCTCGGCTTAGGGATTTTGTCCCATGTTTCAGTCACTTACCAAATTAGGTCGTTAGGATCATCAGACAAATTTTTTGTGATAAAATGTCACGGATTTTAAGCTTTGGTATCACACTCACAACCTATGACCGCCACCGGCGGTTTGTGGTGATTTAAAAATAATTTTCTACACTTACAAACGGACACGTTTCGATTTAGATTTCGAAATCCATCCTCATCTCCGTCCAACGTCGTACGAGCGCAAACGAAACCAAAACGACGTTTAGAACGGACCTTCGAGAGCCACAATAGGAACTTCTTTCAATCGAGCGAAAGCCGACTTGCAGTGATAAATTTGACTTCCCCGGCACAATGGGAGCGGATCAAATCTGGTATCCCCCGGACTTGTTAATAAAACACGAATTTTTCTTCCCATTGTCGAAATACAATCCCGAGAACGATAATTGAAATACGTTCGGGACTAACGCGAGTTTGTTCGCGTCTTGACAGCATAAAAGATTATTGCGACGTGCGTCGGTCGCTCGCTGGATATAAATCGCTTTGAGTAGGCGTCGATGTGTAGACGTATGTATTATCCGACGTTTATGATCGTTAGAATGCGGTTGATTTATCGGAGTCGCGGTTGGTAAAATGCGAGTTAGTGTATAACTTATACTTACAGTTGTTGTGATTGTTACTTTAATTTCCTCGAGGAAGTCGGTTAGGTTACGATTTGTATGGAAATGTGCTCGGAAGTTTAACATAAAATTGAAGTCGTCTAGGATTTTGTAGAAGGAGAATTTTGGAATTTTTAGGAAATTGACGTGAAAGAAGGTAAAATCTCGTTCTTTTCGAGCTAGAAAAGTATGCCCGATCAAATGAGATGCTGTAGATTAAATACAAATAATCATATTTTCAACTATTACTGCAATTTTATTATTATAAATTATTAATAAATGCAATTCTACAGAGACAAAAGAAAAACTGGAAGAACAAGGTACAAGAAATTCAAAGATAGGAAGAAGAAAAATGCGAAAATGTGCCAAACATAAATCCAGAACTAATTATTCATTTACAATTAAAGCGTGTTCAGGAACGTGACTAAAAAGAAGGAAACTTCTTCTTCTACTTCTAAGGCTTACAACTGCTTCAGGAAGCAAGATGGGCCCAGCGCCATTGTTTCGCTAATCCCAATTGCGATCATAGAATACGTTGCTGCTTTAAGGGCTACTAAAGTTTACAACTGACTTTCTTCAACAAGTAGAAAGCCATAGGAAGAAATGAGAACATTCCTAAAAGGTAGCGTGCTAACTTAAAAGCTGGAAAAGTAGGTGTCAAACCGCCTCTTGTTCTTGTTGAATGTAACGTCAGGAACGATCAGCTGACGTGGACGTAACAATATGGCGTCGACTACGATCAGCTGGTTCAAACGTTATGGTATGGCATTAAAAGGTAACTCCAAAGTGGAATGATCTCTCTCTCTCTCTCTCTCTTTCTCTCTCTCTGATTCAGATGTTACAAAACGGTGACGAACATTGGTTGGAATAATATGGCATCAAGAAAGATCAACTAACTCAAACGTCACAATGTGACTCCAAAGTTGAAGGGTGCACTGATCCAAATGTTACCAAATGGCGACAATAGTGATTGGCTGACGCAGACGTTACAATATGGCGTCGTGTACGATCAGCTGATTGCGATGTGACTCGAAACTGAAATGAAGGTCTGACTGGCATAGTTCAAAATGACGATAAAGATGATCAGTTGATTGAGATATAAGTCTAAAGTGGAATGATGATTTTATTGAGTACAAAATGGCGACAAACATAATCATCTGATTGAGATGTGACTATAAAGTGGAATGATGCTCTGATTCAGGAGACGGATATGATCAGCTGATTGAGAAAATCGTAATGCGGTGTCAAGAACTGTCAACTGATTCGGATGTTACAATACGGTGACACTAACGATCGGCTGACGCAGACGTTAGAATATGGAGTCGTGTACGATCAGCTGATTCCGACAACATCAAGGACGATCGTGTGAGTCACAATGTGACTCCAAAGTGGGATGATGCTCTGATTGAAATGTTACAAAATGGAGACAACCATGATCAGCTGATTGAGATGTGACTCCAAAGTGGAATAATGACCCGTCTGAGACGATACGAAATGGCGACAAACATGGTCAGCTGATTGACACATCGCAATGCGTTGTCAAGAAGTGTCCATTCAGATGATACAACATGACCACAGGAACGATCAGCTGGAGTACACCTCACAGCTGATTCAGACGGAATGATATGGCATCGAGAATGAACAACCAGCTCAAACGTTACAGTGTGACTCCAAATTGCAGTGATTCTCTGATTTAGATGTTACAAAATGGCGACGAACATCAGTTCATTAGAAAAATTGTAATGCGGTGTCAAGAACTGTCAACTGATTCAAATGGTACAATATGGCGACAATAACGATCAGCGAAAGCAGGCATCACAACATGGCGTCTAGTACGATGATCTGGACGATGATGATATGATGATTCGCCTGAATTTATTGTTATTGCTATTATTGTTGTTACCAGTATTCTCTGCCATTATTGTTATTATTGTTACTATTGTTGTGATCATCATGTTTGTTACTACTTCCACTATTTTAGCCTCAACAGCACATCGAACTTCCCGCTTTCTTACCGTCCGTACTATTCCATCCTCCGATAACATTCAAATGCAAATTCTTCCCCCAAAAAAAAATCCTATGCAAATCAACGTCGATATTTATTTCCTTTTCTCTTCTTGTTTCAGGTACGTGCCGGATCCTTGTCAAACGATATCCGACCGGGGAGTAAAAAGCGAAAAATCGGAAAACCGAAAGGCGGCAACCGAACGATATCCGCAATTTAACCCGCCTATCTTTACAGTTTGGATAATCAAGTAGTAGGTATATTCGGGGATTTCCCGCCGGGATCCGCACGCACGCTGGGGAGCAGTAGGAGAGAGGAGGGGGACCTCCCTCCGCCTTCAACCCTTTCGGGTAATTCCGTTGGGATCCGCAGAGATAAACTCGTTGTCGTAGATAGCGGGTGTATTATGTGTGGGGAGGAAGGGAGGAGGCGGTTTCGGTAAACAAAACTCGTATCCCGTCGATTGACGGATGGATGAGGTTCGGCATCTAATCTAATCTCGACGCACGCATGGAATCGGGAGAGGAAGGGGAGAGGATATCGTCGTGTCTTAGAGGGTTAATTGTCGCTATGGCGAAGTTGGTTTTAGAAGGGGGGATTATGAGAGATGAAGGTATTTCCTTGATTGTTGGAATTGATTTCTCTTTTGTCTTACTACGTTTGTGTACTAACATCCGAGAGGTATCTTCTTCTTCTTCTTCTTCTTGATCTTTTACTCTTTCGATCTTATTTCAGTAGCTTCGTTCCAGCAGAAAGTAAAATAGATCCTCCTAAAATGCATCAGTTATGTTGTGAAAATAAAAACAAAATGCCATCGAGCGGACCAGGAGCGGCACGGTATACGTACGTATACGGCTCGATCGCTTCTAGTACGAGAGCTAGCAACGTTTTCGTGAAAGTATTTTAGCTCGGCTGGTTTTTTGATATTTTTGTTTCGATTGAGATTAGGTAGGGATGCAGTAAGTCTGGCACTTGGGGACGGTTGCGTTAACCTGCGCGCATCCACTCCCTTCAGGTGAAAATACCGGATCGTAAAATCATTTTAAGATCAATTTTCCTATTTTCGTCGGTTTCTCATGTCTTTCTAGCAATATTAACTTACCATTGCCGGAAAATTTTGTCATTGCTAAACACGCCGCCAGATACAATTTTAGTGGTCAAAAAAGAATTATTTTCGAATCATTTTAGTATAGCTGAAATTTATATATGTTTTAGTTCGTTTGTTTAATTAGGAGCCAGACGGATTTAAGCCTCTGAAAAATAGGTAAGCTTAGACAAGCGCGCCAACTAATTCGCTGGTTGCGTGGGAGAGATAGCTGCGACGCAGGGCGTCAAAGCGAGAGAGAAAGAGGGAGAGAAATTTTCATTTAATAGATAGCATCGTATAGGTCACGATTTTATAACGAAATAAAACAGAGTCCCAATTAAAATAACATTAGATAGAAAAAATTGATAAATTGAATATTCTTAGCAAATAAAAAAGGAAATTTTTTATTGCAAACATTTGAACAATCAGCATACTACATGAGTATTTTTATTCAATAATAGTATCACAAGAAAATGGTGAAAATCTTCAATGTCATCATCATTGTCAGCGCTATTATCGTCATCACCACTGTTATCATTGCCATTGTCCTCACAAGTTTGGTCGTTTTCTACGACTTGAATGTCTGTACAAAAAATTATTGGATATTAGACAGTTGTGACGTTTATACCTTTATATATTTACCTTTAACTATAATATCAGCAATTAATAATGGTGATTGATCTTCGAGGATCCAAATCAAATCATATTGATTATTGTTGATAGTCCAACCACAATCTTCTGGAGATAACGATTTTGGATATTTTAAGTTAGCATTACTCCAAAATTTTGTAACGTAACGAACATGGAGGTAGGTTAGATGCGCCAAAATTTCTAAACATTTTTTCAAAATTGCTATGAGAACTTTCGGACCGATAAGTAAAACAAAATACACATTTTTCTACCCTTTCATTTTTGATACAAAGCTCGATTAACGGTTAAAGCGGATTTCAGGAAATATTGCTTGTTTCGACTAACGCAATCGTCTTGTATGTCGTAAGTATTCGTCTTACTTACCTCCACATTATGAGGTGTACATGCGTTGAGGAAAGAAATGAAATACCTCTTCGCCGATGATTAAGAGCGATTTTGTAGGTATGCTTCCAGACCGAAAATATACATACTAACATATGTACATTCATACATAAATATGCATGTGATGTAATCTTGATAACTCCGGGCCATTAGCAAACAAGTTTCCACCGCTCATTTACGCTCATAGCTTAGTAATGGGCGCGTGTCATTTGCCTTATAGGTTTTTAACGACCCACTCGAGACGATGTAATACCTATCTGGACGGTTTTAGCAGATATTAAAACGGACAAGGTTTAAAATTACCGGAAAGCGTCGCCTAATTTCTCGATGTACGCGTACTTTGTACCTGGGACCGTGGGACGAAACGTGGTCGTGTAACAATCACGGTAATGTGAGGAGTATGAGGTTTCCGAGGTTTCCGAATCGATAACAATAAGTTTTATCGTATATATGTGGGGGGTTTGATGGAAGGTTGGCAACACTCTCGCTTCGGTGATTAAGTTGTTGGCTTCCGCCATGTTTCTGATGTCTACTGTCAAAATTTCATATCAATCTAGCAGGTAAGTTATGTCTTGTACTTGTAAATATGGCTAAAAGAAGAATACCGAGTGTTAAGTAAATATTATCTTTTACGTGGGGAAACAATTTAAGGAACGAAGGAAAGGTTAGGTAAATATTTCCGTGGATTTTGAACTTGCAGGTGGCTTTCTGCTTTTAAACGTGGCCATACGAGCACGGACGATGCAGAACGTCACACTGTCATTCACCGTAACTGCTCCAGAATTGGTTAATAAAATTTATGTCCTTATGATTAGCGATCGTCGATTGAAAGTACCTCGGATAGTTAATGAAGGAAATATTTAAACCGAACGGATAATTGCAATATTTTGCATGAATGTTTTACTATGAAAACACTATCCGGGAGACGGGTGCCGCTTTTGCTTAATACTGAATATCCTTTTGCATGTTTTCCAGCGTTCTTGGCTGTTTTAGAAAAAACGAAATCATTGACGCGAATGGTTGTTTCCAATATGCAAACATTTCTAAATTGAAGGCGGAAATTTCCAGGCAAAAACCCTTTAAATTTATTCCAAATAACCAAAACGAATTTCCATCAAGTGCCGAATTATGTTTAACTAGGAAACGTTTCCTATTTCGCCAAACTCGATTCCCACTTTTTCTTTATTTTCATTCCCTTTCGCATCTCTAAACTTCCAAAAGACGTCTCGAACGTACGTACGCGAAACTTGTACGTGAGATTTGGGTGGCGCCAACGACGAAGAGGATTACGAGCGTGCAAAACCGAAATCACCGGTCGCGGTTCGCTTTAATTGGCACCAACGAAACGTACTACCGTAGCATGTGCATCGCCATTATGCGGGAATTTCCATCAGACTGATTAAGTCGCCGGAGCTTCGTAGTTGCAAACGGTACCAGAAGCAGCAGCAACGAGAACGACGGCGC
Organism: Chrysina gloriosa; assembly: GCA_038088585.1. NCBI lineage: Eukaryota > Metazoa > Arthropoda > Insecta > Coleoptera > Scarabaeidae > Chrysina > Chrysina gloriosa. Next base: position 10,213,760 of record CM076094.1, on the reverse strand, counting down.
AGAGCTCTCGTACTACCCCGTTTGTCGATCGGGGACGTGTTTTCGGAAGGTTACACCGACCAATCGATGTTCTCGTTTCCGAGATGAATTTTTCAATCTTTTTCTCTTTATTCGAGTTTGTTGTTTTTTCTCTGAAATATTGATCGTCAAGTGTGATGGAATCCATGATGGACCTTGAAGTACATCATCGTTTCCTTGATGGCCGTAGAAGGACGGTCTTCTCACTCAAATATTGAACATTTAGTACAATGAAGTCCATGGGGGACCTGGAAGGACATTATTGTTTCTTTGATTGGCGTAGAATGACGTTTCTCTCGCTGAAACATTGATCATAAAATAGAATGAAGTTCATACTGGATCTGGAAGGAGATCATTGGGTACAATGGAGTCCATATGGGACCAAGAAGGACATCATTGTTTCCTTGATGGTCATAGAATGTCGTTTTTCTCGCTGAAATGTTGATCATAAAGTATAATGTCGTCCATACAGGATCCGGAACCCAGGACATTATTGTTTCATTGACTGTCGTAGAACGACGATTCTTCCGCTAAAATATTGATCATAAAGTATGATGGAGTCCATGCTGGACCAGGGACGTCGTCATCATTTCTTTGAGAGTCGTAGAAGGACGTTCCTCTCGCTGAAATATTGATTATAAAGTACAATGGGGTCTAAACAGGACCTGGAAGGACGTCATTATTTATATGATAGTCGTAGAAGCACGTTACTCATTTCTTATTTAGGGAAAATTGAAAAAATTGATTTATTTTGAGCGGTTGTAATATTGGAAAGCGTTTTGGTGCAAACAACGATCCTAGAGGAACACCGTTTAGATCTAGTTGTGGATGTAAATATTTCTTTAATCTTTAGATTGTTGTATTCTTTCTTTCTTGCTCAAGCATTGATTATAAGGCATAATGACGTCCATGTGCGACTTTGGAGAACATTATTATTTTTATTTGGGAACCGTAGAAGAAAGTGTTTCAACTTTTATTTAGAGAAAAAAACATTCAATTGTTGTTTACACGTACTATAGTGTTCGAAATCATAATAGTGCAAGCAATGGTCCTAGAAGGACACCCTTTAAATGCTAATTTTGAAGTAAATGTTTCATCAATTGTTGGATATTTCTACCTTTTGTTTTGTCTTTTTTTTGTTTACTCAAATATCGATCACAAAGTATAATGAAGTCCACGTAGGACCTTGGAGGACACTATTATTTTTCTTTAATGACTGGAGAAACAACGTTTTCCAGTGTTTATTTGGGGAAAAAGTTAAAAACACTCAATTGCTTGGTGTCCATATTGTAATGAAAAGCATAATGGTAGAAAGAGCGCTCCTAGAAGGACAGCCTTTAGTTCTAATTGTGAGGTAAATATTTCTTCAATTATTGTATACTTCTATATCTTGTTTTGGTTTTATTGTTTGCTCAAATATTGATCATAAAGTATGATATAGTCCACGTAGGATATTGAAGGACACTATTATTTTGCATTGATGATCGTAGAAACAACGTTTTCAATTTTTATATGCGAGAAAAGCTAAAAAATTCAATTTTTTTACTACACAATATTGGAAGGCGTAGTGGTGCAAGTAATGGTCCCAGTAGAAGAACACCTTTATGAAGTAAATGCTTCTTCAGTTAATCAATGTTTTCATCCATTTTGTCGTTTCCTCCAACCTTGATTATAAAGTATAATGACTGCCACGTGCGACCTTGAAGGATAGTACTATTTTTCTTTGATGGTCGTGCAAGAGCCAACTTTTATTTAGGGAAAGTAAATATTAAATTGTTTTGTGCGCATGTAGTATTAGGAAGGATATTGGTGCAAATTTTTTGGTTTACCCAAATAAAGTATAACCTAGTCTACGTAGAACCTTGAAGGACACTATTATTTTCCTTTGATGGTCATAGAATCAACGTTCTCCAATTTTTACTAGCTGAGAAAGATAAAGAATTCAATTGTTTCGCGACGCATACAGTATTAAAAAGCATAATGGTGCAAAGAATGGTCCTAGAAGAACATCCTTGAGTGAAGTAAATGTTTCCTCGATTACTCAATATTTCCAATTTTTGTTTTAGTTTCTTTGTTTGCTTCAAACTGATTGATGTGCCACCTTGAAAGATGTCATAATTTCTTTTATGGTCTTCGAAACAACGTTTTTCGATTTTTATTTGCGAAGAAGTTAAAAAATTCAATTGTTTTGTCCTTGGAGAACTATCAATTTCCTAATGATCGTACATGGATTTTGTTCGCTCTTTATGCGTGCACAAAACTTTGTTCTTATCCCGTTAGCAGAAACTACGAGTTTCTTTTTCAATGGACGTTTATCTGAGCAACCTGCTACTTTTATGAGGTTCTGCAAGGTTCCGTATTTGATCCCGTTCTTTCTGTTCTCCGCATTATTTCTGAATCACATGTATCGTATGTAGAACAAAGAATTCGTTGGTGTTTCTGGAGTCCTGCAGGGTTTTGAATTAGGTTCCTTCTTTTGGCTTCCGCATTAATAACTCGCTTTCCTTCGGATCATTTCTTCAAGTTTTCCATTGCAAAAGATATTGCGCTTCTTGCAACTGACATAAATCCAAACGCTTGACCGGTGTTTCTGGAATTCCTCAAGATCCTACATGCGGTCCTTTTCTTGCTATTCTCTATATTAAGAAAACAGCCTTTCGTTGAAATATTTTCTCGTATTTTCGTGACAAAGATCACTTCGTTTTGTATAATTGAGTTAAATCTCCGCAATTAACTACCATTTTTGGAGTCCTGCAGAGTTCTTCGTTAGCTCCCTTTCTTTTTGTTCTTCGTATTGTTAAGCCGCTTTCCTTTAGATCACATCTTCATGTTATGATTATAGGGGATATTGCGCATATACAACTGACACGAATAAAAACAATTGTCTGCTGTTTCTGGAATTCCTCAGGATACTGCAAAGGGTCCTCTTCTTTCTGGACAGCTTTTCGTTGAAAGATTTTCTCTATTTGGACGACAAGAATTATTGCGTTTTGTATAGTAGAGATAAGTCTCAACAATTAACTAGCATTTCTGGAGTTCTGTATTAGCAACTTCTCCTTTTATCCTCCTTTCGAACTCATTTTCTTTCATTCATGTGTTTTGATCTGTTTTGATGATGGAAAATATTGCGCTTCTTCTGACGGGCGTGCATCCAAACAATTAGCTGCAGTTTCTGGAGTTGTACAATATCCTACGTTAAGTCTTCATCCCTCTGTTTTACATAAGCTGTTTGTTCGAAAGCCTTTTTTGTCGACAGACAATTATAAGTTAATCTGGAATACGTATTTTGTCAGCGCCAAAGTTACCATCATCAACCGTATGCTGAATATTGAATTATTTATTTTTATTTTTGTTCCTGTTCTTTTTCCAGATTTTTAAGGGAAACTTCTTTAGTCCCGTTAGGGTAAATCGGGAATTACACGCGAGATGAGTGACGGCAAAAGCAAGAATGGGGAGGTGAAAGTTGACCTCGTGACTGGTTTGCCATTGGCCGTGGCGAAGAGAAAAAGATGTACCTCAGAGTTGTCTTGTTTCTTTTGGTTGTATTGATTGTCCTTTTTTGTTATTTATACACTATTCGTTTCAATATTTGATTGGATTTGTTTTTAATTGCTGGCAGCCGTGTGTTCCATAACACACTTCAATCTATTCTTCCTTTGTTCGTGAATTCCTGGACAACGACGACACCATATCTGCATATGCATCCCTGCCTATGTGTGCACTTAAATTTATATTTATATCTTCGATGCTAAGTTTCGAACACGGTATTAATTTCCCGAGGACCGGGGGCATAGAAATGGCGAAAACGTTTCTTCTCGGCCCGGAGTAATTTATGAAACATATTCGTCTTCCTAAGCGCTAGGTTCGGACTCCGACCCCGTTCCGGGCCGCCTTTTAATGGAAAATTAAGATAGATTGCCAGCAATTACTGCCGTTAACTGAACAGTAATTACCGAACACTCAGACTAGTTAGTATGTAAATTGATTATCTCGTATTTATTATTATTCGGAGCCGGGCGCTCGTTAATGCGGAGGAATCGGTTTCGTCGCCGCCGCTACCGCCTCGCCAGGCGAATAAGTTTTCGGTCATGTCGTCGGTTACGACGTTTCTACCTTGCGAGCGGAAAGTGTTCGCATCGATTCGCCTTTCGGCGGTTTTTAGGTCATCTTTTCCGTCTTTTTCGTTACCCGCTTCTGACGCCGAGGACGACGAAGCGTCTGCTCCGGATGGAGGGGTGATTGATTTTGTTTTAGCATTGACGAAATGGAAATCGCGAGAAAATTCAAATTCCCTTTTTGGGAGAATGGAACGCGATTATACTTGGAAATACTTTCAAGTTCGATGGATTTATAATTCCGTAAGAGGGGGAGGGGTGGAGGCCGAGTGGAGTTGCTTTTAATGAGTTTCCACGAAGGATGTTGATTGTAAATTTCCCTGCAATTTTAATGAAAGTGAAAGTTTTAGAACGTTCGGAGATCGAGTAGAACGAAGCATGGATGTTGGAGATATTTCGGCGAGGGGGAGGAAGAGGAAATAAATGAAAAATCAAATGATAAAGAAAAACTGGTCGGCCACGTTTTGGTAGAAAGGAAACGCATGAATTATATGTAACAGAAGTGTGGGAGGAGCAGAATGCAATTCTGACCACTACTTAGTAAGAATTACATTTGCCAAGGAATAAGGAGAATTAAATAGACACAAAATCAATACATTGCAAATGAAGAAGAGTCATTCAGATCTACTAAAGGATAAAAATATATAAAATAGAGACAAACAGGAACTAAATCAAAGATTAAATATGAGTGGCAAAGAAACGGGGATGATGGCCAAAAATGGGAGCAAATAAAAACAGCAATAACAAATGCAAAGAAAGCAGTATTAGTAAATATCAGGAAGACAAGCAGAGCAAAGGAATGGTTTGGACGAGAAGACGTAGAGAAATAGCAGAATCTACAAGGAAAATAAGATATATTGTGCTGACAGAAAATACGGAAGGCAAAGCGCAACAATACAAGGAATTAAAGAAAATAATAAAAAAGAAATGAAGAAACAAGAAGATGCAAAACAACGAAAATGAAATCAAAGACATCGAAGAAAATTTCCAAAAAAAAAAAAAATTAAATAAAAAAATATGGAAGGAGGGAAATGCCGATATGGTCCATATATCAAAAACGAAGAGAGAAACTGAATAGATGAACCCAATAAAAGCAATAGGAAAGGTGGAAAAACTTTTTCGAATAAAGAAACGGGGAGGACAAAGACGAACACGAGGAAACTCAGGAGACACGAGATCATGAAATAAGAGGAAATTGTGGGTATAATAAAAGAAAACAGAAAAATAATAAAGATCCAGGAAAAACAGACATAGTAAGGGAAATGATGAAGAACGGTGGAGAGACATTACAAGGTCAAATATATGAGCGCATTAAAAATATATGAGAAAGTGATAAAATCCCCGAAGACTGGAGCAAAGCAAGGGAACGAGAAACAGAAACAGTAGAATACAAACTACGGAAATAGCAATACAACGAAGATCAAATAAAACGCACTGAAGGAAAATTTTAAACAAATGAAATAAGCCTAGAAACAAGAGGGAGATACAGATATAGTACATTTATAAAAAACGAAGAGGGAAACTTAATAGGTAAACCAAAAAAAAAAACAATGGGAAGGTGGAATGACTTTTTCGAGAAAAAAAGGGGACGACAAAGGCCAAGGAGAGGAAACACAGGAAACTAAGAGATGATGAAGTGAGTATAAAAACTCGAACAGAAGACGAAGTTATGGATACAGAAAAAGTAACAAAAGTCCAGGAAAAACAGAGACAGCAACGAAAATGATAAAGATGGGTGGAGAGACATTACAAGATCAAATATATCACCTTATTAAAAAAGAAAGGGGGAAAATGAGCAAAACTTCCAAGAGGGAGATACAGATACAGTGCATTTTTAAAAACAAAGAGGTAAACCAAAGAAAAAGCAATGGGAAGGTGGAAAAAAGATTTGGAAAAGGAGAAACGGGGATGACAAAGACGAACATGAGGAAACTCAGGAGACAAAGATGATAAAATGAGTATAAAAACTCCAATAAAAGAGGAAGTTACGAACACAGTAAGAAAAGAGAAAAAGCTATGGAGGTTCGGGGAAAAAACAGGGATAACAACGAAACTGATAAAGATTAGTGGAGGGACATTACAGGGTGAAATATACGAGCCCATTAAAAACATATTCGGAAATGAATAAATCCCTCAAGACTGGAGCAAAGGAAGGAAGCAAAACACAGAAACGAAAGAATACAAAGTACGGAGATGAGGTTTCTAAGAAGGATAGATAACAAAACGAAAATTGATAAAGTGAGAAATAGTACAATCAGGGGAAGCTTGGGTTTCGTTCCCAAGTACAGGACAGAATAGAAGAAGGTCAGCTTAGGTGGTTGGGTTACGTATTGAGAATGGGTATGGATAGGATGGTGAGAGGAATGTTTGAAGCCTAATCCAAAGGAAGAAAGAAACCAAAGGGGAAAACCTAGAAAGGGCTGGACCTAGGAAGTGGGTGAAGCGGTCGAAAGAAGAAACATAAGTTGGATAAGGAGATTGGGATGCATGTATAGGATAGAAAAGAATGAAGAGAAGCATGGGAAAGAATCGCGACTCAACCCCACCATACCCGATACCTGAAAGGGTACAAGGGTTAGGATTAGGATAGGGTTAGATAAGGCAAGGACTAGCAAGCGCATGGGTTAGGGTGTGTGGACACTAACAAGAGATTCTTGTACAAGTTTTCTCTCTCCCATAATTACACGCGTTAAAGCGAGATGGTTGCAATGAAGAAGTCCGACTTTCACCGTGAAACTTTGCCAGGAAAACTGGTACATGTTGTATTTTCTTTACAAGAATTTATACAAGCTAGAAGTTGCACGTGTGCATTTGAGCGAAGGCAGACTGGCAATTCAAACAAATAGAACACACATTTATAACTATCAATGTCATAGACTTTTAGGAAACAAATTCAAGTAACAAGTTACCAACGTCCACGGACTTTGAAAGAATTCTTTAGAAGTTACTTGTCAAAAATTTCTTGTTAGTGCCCATCGGCATTTGAAACGATGTCAGAGACATACTAAAGAGTTGTGTTACCGTCGTCGGCTTCGAAATATTGACTTGACAGGAATGAATATGGCTACTATTTCTTTAATAGTCGAACAATCGAATTCAGAAAGTACAACACGAAGATGACTCGCTTCATTCGCGCCGTATCCGCCGATAAGTCGATATCCTCATAAGTTAGCAAACACGGCGCGCACTATCTCTTCTCGAGCGATCTCCTCCAATTACTTTAAATTCATATCAGAACCGATCAAAGAACGATTAAAGCGATTTAATAGCCCTCCGAGTATACGGTTTCACACAATAATAATTTCAATTGCCGTCGGAGATCGGACATAAGAATTTATTAAAGCGTTCTTAAGTCTTTACCGAATACATCGTCCGTGGAACAATGAGGCGAAGATCTAGCGGCACAAAAACCACCATTAAACCTATCAATCAAGCGTTACGTCGAGGCAAAGATTGTACGTACAACATCTCGCCACCAACAACGGCGGCGCGCAATCTTCAGATATTATGAGCTGGGAGTTGCTTTTTTCGAAGAGAAGAGAAGTTGTTAACCTTGAACCTTCTTCTCGTTTCTTCTTCGCTCCTCATCCTCGTCGTCGTCGTCCTCGTAGATACGTTGTACGTACTCTCGATTTTACGGATCTCGCGCGCGCCGATTCCACGGTTTTTTCCTCTTTATCCGTCGTTTCGTCCCCTTTCCCCTCGCCGATCGTCCGCGATGGACAGGTCGGACACACGAGAGAGAGAGAGCCGCCGGATCGCGATCGTGAGCTCGCACGAATCATAATTAAGACGAGTCCGTGGAGAGCTTATCTTAATTTTTATTGCAACCGTAAAAATTTAACTCGACGAGTAAACAGACGATGATGATGATCATCTCTCCTGGGCGTATGTAATAATTAAGTGTCGAGGCTCGATAATCTTCTAGGAATTTCGCTGCGGTCTTCGGAACGACGACGAGGACGTATTTAATGGCTTTATTTCGGTCGGCTCTTCAAAAGGAAGATGTGACGTGGAGTTAATTGCCATCTTCGATATTTGCGGTCGATAAATTACAGAGGGCTTATGCGGGATGTGCGATCGAACGAGTTCGTTGATGGGAACTGTCAAAGCAGCGCCCGCTTTACGACGACGCACGGCGTGAGATTTAACCAATCTACGCGGTCAAAAGTGAAAGAAAAATCGATTTTGAGACGTAATTGAAAATAGGTGTAAATAGTGTCCCTAATGCTCCGAGGTATATCTTTCGGTAATTGGTTATACGCTTCCATGTTTCTCGAAGTGACCAAGCATTATATAAAAGTTGTTATCTTCTTATGTTGCATATACGAGGTGTGTAAATAAAGTAATGAGACTTGTTTCCTTCCAATATTACAACTCGACATTAGAAATGGAAGTGAACAAATATTAACGCTAGAAATAATGACGGAGAATGAGGAATGGTACTTCATAAATATATAGATAGATTTATTTCATTCAATAATGCAATTACAATGCGTTGAGCATGTCAATAAATAAAAAAATAAAATAAATATAAAACAAAAGACCAGTGCAAAGGAACACCCATACATAAACAAAAAATAACAAAAGAAACAAGGATAATTAAATAACTAATATGGCTGTCACTATCATAACACGTTAAATTCACATTTCTTGGAGAAGTATTCATCAACGTTGTAGTATACACCTTCCTGTGTATAACGCAATCATAAGTCAGATAGGACTTAATCAGCAGCTAGAGGATTCATTCTCTCTGATTCCGGTATAGTCGATCTTATCATACACCCTCTGTCCCAAAAGTAACCGCAATAGTTCGAAATAAAGCACGCTATGTATGTTATGTCCACAAAAATCATTGTATTTATTCGAAATATTCTCCATGTGCTACAATACATCGATTTGCACGGTCAACGAGTGCTTCAAACGACTTTTTCATGTCGATCTCTGGGATGGCCTTTAGGATGCCGGTCGTCGATCTTTGAATGGCGTCTACGGATGCATAACGAACTCCTTTCTGCTTCAAATGAAGACGAGGGAACAGGAAATAATCGCATGGGGACAGATCAGGCGAATACGGTGGGTGCTGTATCGAATATATTTCATTTTTCGCCAAAAAATCGGTGACAATCGTTGCTCGATGACACGGTGCGTTATCGTGCAGTAATCTCCAGCTGCCTGGCTCGCGATATTCGGGCCGAACACGACGAATGCGATCCAGCAAACGCCTCATAACATCGAGGTAATATGCACCATTAACCGTTGAGCCGTATGGAACGAACTCCTTATGGATAATTCCCTTCGAATCGTAGAATGAAATTAGCATTGACTTGATTTTCGACTTCTCCATTCGTGATTTTTTCGGATTTCCTTCTTCTGGTGACCTCCACTCTGCGCTTTGACGTTTGCTTTCTGGTTCGTATTGAAAGCACCACGTCTCGTCACCAGTCACAATCGTTTTCAAGAAGTTTTCATCTACACGGGCTCGTGCAATAATGTCTTTGGAGTGTTCGATTCGAAGCGTTTTTTGGTCGTCGGTCAATTTGTGCGGAACAAACTTCGAATTGACTTTCTTCAAACCAAGGGTTTCAGTCAAAATGCGCTGAATAGTTGTTTTAGGGATGCCAAGCTCCATTTCCATAAATCTCACTGACGATTTCTTCGAAATTTTCACAAATTCGCGCACTTTTTCCACATTTGCCTCGGCCAAAGTTGTCGAAGGACGACCGGCTCTTTCGTCATCGTTAACATCTTCTCTGCCTTTACGAAATCGTCGATGCCACTCGAACACTTGCCTCTTCGACAAACAATCGTCGCCATAAACAATTTGCAGCATTTCATACGTCTCGGTTGCAGTTTTTCCAAGTTTAAAACAAAACTTAATATTGACTCGTTGTTCGTGACTCATTTTCTGACCGTTTACGAAAAACACTCTCACAGGATGCGTGATGTATCAGCTGACTATGCACCAAATGTCATGAAAATTTGTCAGGTTGGTAAGGAAGAGTCCCACTACAATAATCAATCAACTATCAAGAGATGACGCCACTGGTTTCTGATTTATAGACGCATTGCGGTTACTTTTGGGACAGAGGGTGTACAATTTATAGAAGTTTATATTATAGGATATGCCCCAAATGACAACGAATCTGTGGAAGAAAACATGAATTTCTATGAAAAGATACAAAGAAAAATATATAGAGCGACAAATGGTAATACATATGAATGGAGTGAAGTAAATAGTAAAACGTCATAGAATCACCGAGATGGAGAAAAGTACCCACAAGAAGGAAGGATAAGACAATTAAGAAAACAAACGGCAAAGAAAAATGTCGTAGTATGGTTTGGAAGAAGCGGAAAAGGAGATAGAACCTATTATTATAACCAAAAGAACAAAAGTAACAGATATAGTCAAGATAACACTGGATGAGAACGATATCAAGCAAGCCAGGAGAATGGGAAAGAAAGACGAGAAACAAAGGAAAAATTAATACAAAGTTAAAGACATAAAGGTTAAACGAGGGGCTGAAATTGGTAGTGACTACTTTTTGGGGTGAGCATGGAAAATAAATCTAATAAAATGGATAATAAGAGAAGCATAGTAACGAAACAAATTAACTGAGAGATGAAAAAATCAGAAAAGAAAATACCACAATGAACTGACAAAAATTAAATGGAACAAGCTGAATGGGTAAATGGAATCAAGATGGACACGTTTTAAAGAAAGTGTTAAAGAAGCTACAGAAAGGGTATGCGGATCGATGAGAATAAACAACAAAAAGGATTCGAAAGGAACAACGTGGTGGAATGAAATAATTGAAATGACAGTTCATAAAAAGAAAAAAGAATTTTGGAAAGAATACCTATCAACAAGGAAATATATGAATGAAATCTACAAAAATAAAAGAATACTTGTTAAAGGTCTAGTGAAAGCGGAAAACCAAAATCACGGGAAATGAAGAATTAGCAACAGCCCACCATGGTAATGGAGCCAAAAACAGTGACACTAACAAATATAAAAAACAAAAGCGGAAAAATTCTTACTAATGAAGAGATGGAAGGAATATCTTGAAGAATTATACAAAATTACAGGAGTACAGACGGAGGCAAATATACAAAAAGTAATGGAGAAGCAAATAATAAGAGAGGGAAAAGAGATAACACAAGAAGAAGTTAGAAGAAGCTGTACAAAAAGTAAAAATAGAAAAAGCTCCAGGGGAATATCAAATAACAGGAGAAATGATAAAATTTCTAAATAGGATGGGGAAGTGAAAACTGGTTAGATCTTCTCAATCTAGTCAGAATGAAAAAGGTGACACCAATTACGGGGGAGGGGGAATGAAAGGATCTCTTTTTAAGAAAGGTGACAGTTGGGAATGTAAGAACGACAGGGGTATAATTCTAACAAGCATTGTGGGTAAACTGTTCGCAAGAATTCTACAAAACAGAATGGAAGAAGTCATAGATAACCAGATGAAAGATACACGATCAAATATTTATCTCGAGACGTTGTAAACATTGATAAAATAAAGACAATGATTATAGGGCCAGGTAACATTCAACACGAACACCATATAAAAATCGATGGTCAAATAATTGAGAAAATAGAAATGGGAGCCGCCATAGAAAGTAAAAGCGCCTTAGATAACCAAATAAATGAAAGAGTAGCTAAAACAAGTTGATTATTCAATGCCATCAAATCTAAGCTCTTAAATAAGAAAGAAATCCCAAAAGGAGTCAAGGCAGAAGTAGTCAAGAAAACAGCAAAACCAATCCAACGGATAGATGAAGAAGTAAATTAACGTGTACACAGCTGAGATAAGAGAAGATCAGAAATAAGGTATACAGAAAACAGCTAAATATCTTGCCAATAGGGATAACTATAGAACAGGGACAACTCAGATACTTGGGTCATATACAAAGAATGGAGCAAGACAGGTTAGTAAAGAGAAAAGTAAAGGAAAAAAGAAGAAGTAGACCGAAAAAGATCTCGGGGATGGCAGTTAATAGATAAAGCGGACTGGAAGGGAAAGATACCCCAAAAGATAGAATACTGTGGAAAGAAATCGGGAAGAACTAAATCGAATAAGAAGAAACATGAAAGAAGAACGAAGAGACACAAACGCTTTGTGAACGATTCTCTGTCTATCAAAAGAAGCAAATCGGCATGCTTTTGATTTTTGATTTTCTCATCCTTGCCTTGGAGAGCTAGGAGTGGGCCATTTCACCGTTGCTCAAAATCAACTCGTCTTTGAATTACTGCTATGTAAATTTATCCAAAAACCGCCCTCCTAACTCTTGAAGAGATGGGTTGAGTGTCTGAACAACCACTGAATTTATCGTGAAGTTTGGGTCTTTATCCGAGAATATCTCCGAGATAGCAGAATCTTCAGCTTCCTCTTTATCATTGATGGGCTGTCCATTTATTAACGCAGTAATTTCTTTCCTACACTTATCACAAATCTTTTTTTTGCTATTTCTAGAAACAATTTAGGCGTCCATGCCCTGACATTTCTAAGCTGTTTTCTATTTCTAATAAAAATGGTTTCATTTCATTAACGGATTACAACTACTTTCGATATTGAAAGAGAAACCACTCGAACACCCTTTCAATCAATATTGAAATGATTTCAATTTACTTTAAAACACTTAATTGAAGACGTAATTTTACTCCCTTGATGATTTACAAAAAATATGAAGTACAACAATTAACTTTCCTATACTCATGCATACGGTCTGCGAGACCGATTTATATAGTATAGTATACGTCTTTCATTTTGACGTGAGTATAGGAAGGTTAAGAACATATCCACTCAGCAAGGGCTCTGTCTAGTCACTGAGGGATAATTTGATGCACGAAAGCATCAGTCTGTGCCTGAACAAGTTACAACTTGTCACACCGTAAAAAAGTTGTGCCATGTTATGATTTAACAAGAATGAGCACTTTAACCTAATAAGTATTGGCAGCAGATTAAAACTCTGTATAATTTAATTGTTGACAGACGTGGACGGGTGGATGTGATATACACAGATCTTTCGAAGGCTTTCGACCGTATAGACCATGTGATACTTTTGTCTAAACTGAGTTCCTTTGGCTTTGTGCCTTCTGCTGTAGCCCTCATTAGATCTTACCTCTGCGAGAGAATATGTTATGTGTGCTACAATGGATTTTGTTCCAATGATTTCACGCTCACTTCTGGCGTCCCACAGGGTTCCAATTTGGGCCCTTTGCTGTTCATACTTTTTATTAACGATTTACTTCTCCAGCTTGACTGCCTTGTCCTTGGATATGCGGACGATATCAAGATTTTCTGTGAGATTACCGACAATGTTGCTATTGCGCTTTAGCAGAATCTAAATCCAATAGTTGCATGGTGTGACCGTTCAGGACTCAAGCTAAATGTTGTGTAGTTACGTTCACACGCTCGTCAGCCACACACAATTCTTATTACATTAACGGCCAGATTTTGACTAGGAAAACCGAGTGCAAGGATCTTGGAGTCACTTTTGATTCTTCTTTTATCTTTAAATCCCACATTTCAAATATATGTACAGCTGCATGTAAGTCGTTGGGTTTCATTATGCGAGTTTCAAGGTATTTCAGGGATGTGAAGCTTTTGAAATCGTTATACTCCGCCTATGTTTTAAGTAAGCTTGAATACGCTGTACTCATCTGGTACCCTCTTTATGCATGCGATTGCTTGGCATTGGAGCGCATCCACCGTAGATTTTTGAAGTTTCTGTCCTTCAAAATGGATGGTTTTTATCCCGAGAGAGGCTTACCGCAGAATGATCTTTTACTGCGTCATGGTCTGCTGTCACTTAATATTAGAAGAGATGCTATCTGTGAAAGATTTATTCATAAACTACTAAATAACAATATTGACTGCCCGCATATCCTCAACTCGATGTTATTTATAGTACCCCGTATTAACTCTCGATATAATGGTACGTTTTTGGTTCCATTTGCAAGAACAAATATAATGAGAAGGGCACCTGCGTACACGCTTTCTCGTGTAGCTAATGGACTGGGAGACGTGTTTGTGGGGACAGCATGATCTTCAACTGAGAGCGATATGTATTTTTGGTTTTTCTTTTTTTCTTTTTTTTATATATATATATACACATATTTTATTAATATTGAATGCTTATTTTTTTATTAGGTATGTATTGTATATACACACAAATGTATTTTTCTTAACCCTGTTTTGGGTTTTAAAGCCTGTTGGGAAATAAAGGTTATTATTATTATTATTATTATTAAATTGTTTCATTCTCTACGTCTGTATTCTTTCTTCAGGTTAGCATTCAGATTTATTTCCACTGAAGTGTAAATATTAACATTCTTGTGTTATTCAGCTGAGTAGAGGAAATTTATGAAAAATCAAGCCTTAATTTTATGTATTTTTTTAACAATGAACCCATTATCATCCCAAATTTATATTTGGTGATGTGATTTACAACAGCACTAACTATTCATGGAATAAGTTCGAAAAAGTTAAAAAAAGTACTTTGTGAAATATTTCAAATTGCTTATTTCATGAATACTTTGACCAAACTTATTTGGATTGGTGTACAGTATGTTGTATATCACAGGAAAGACGATCAAGAATGCTGTAAAATGACGCCTCTCCAAGCCGTCTAGCTTAATTAGGAAAGTTCGTACATTGTAGAACAGTTCAAAAAGGTTCCAGTTTTGCGGTTTTTGGAAACGTAACTGTGTAATTCAAAAACAAGTTGACATATCTCGATCAAATTTGGTATTCTTTTGGCAGAATTTAATGAGAATATGAAATGGTGAGGTAAATGTTGTTTTAGAGTCGTGTTGATTTGAGCTGGAATGACTCCTAAATGACATCTATGTACACCGCTGCAGATGGGCAATTTCTTTGATCTTCGATCTTCGATACTCGACTAAATTGGAAAAAATAATTAAACTGCCATCTATTCCCGAGCGAATTTCTCCCCGATTTCGACCCCAGCGAAATACCCGCTAACTTTCGACATTAGATCGAAACGTAAATCGTTTCTTTTTCCGCGGTGGAATTATTTCTTCTTCGTCGTCGTCGTCGACGACGACGACGACGACATGTAACGGGCGTATATCTGTACTCGTAGTATAGGTAGGTAGATATAGCAGCGGACGTATACACAATCAGAAATTTAGTCAAGACGAAATTCAATTTAGCGACGTGCCTCTATTGGATTTATGTGATTTGTTAGCGGGGCGCAATTGGCAATAGAAATGGTTCCAATTTATTCTTCCGCAGCGCGACGTCCCGGCCCCGAAGACGACGACGACGACGACGACGACGACTATAGAAAATTGTGTACATATAAGGTTTTAAACTTTAAAGACAATTTTCGATGGAAAATGTGGATTCAATTGTGCTTCCACTGCAATGCCGGCGCGACGGAAAATCGAGCAAAAATACAGATTGCCCCCGACGACGTATTCGTTTTTCTTTTCTTGTGGTCTTTAGATCGAATCGGGGATTCCTATATTTAGCGTTCGTTCGACTCGATTAATCCCACACATACACACACACGCCATACACGACGGCTACGCGCTATCGAATTACTTTTATCCGCAATTACCGAAGAAAACGGCCGCTTCACGCTGCTGCTGCGAACAATCAGCTGTCGCGTGTTTATTTTCCTTCGCCGAGTGCTCCGAACCGTATACGTCGACGAAACGCCTAAACTTATTTGACGTTCGACGGTAAACAGCAGTTCCTGGCTTTCACCGACGGAATGGCCTGAACTTTCTCACGATATCGTTTTACCGACATGACGACACGGCGGTGTTGTGTACGTTTTGTTTCGTAGACGCAGAATTAGATTGCGTCGTTTTCAAGTCTAAACGACGTAGGAGGAGTATTGTTTAGAAACCGACACGACGGCGAATGAGACGAGCCCCGTGTGAATGGGGAAATCATTAACGTTGATGATGATGATTATGATCATCGCGATGCAGATTAATTAACATACAATACGAGATGAGGCGCTTACATCTCGTTCGTTCCCGAGGCTCATTTCTTCCTATTTAGATTCTAATTAATTGTGGCTCGGTTTGAAATAAGAAAGAATATATATGTATATATTTGCATATGTTACCGTTACTTTGATAAAGGTGGGAAGTACGTTGAATAACCGGGTATTATACGTCACACTAAGCGCTGCTGATGAGTGTGATGAATATTTTATATTTTAAAGAGTTAATCACATTAACGTGTTATTATGAATAATATCCAGCACCCTCCGATTAGTATGATAAATGTCACACTTATGCACGTTTGAACCTGCTTTTGTGCCAGTTTCAACTTGTCTTTATTCCTGTTTCAACCTGTCTTTGTGCCAGTCTCAACTTGTTTTTGTACCATTTTCAATCTGTCTTAGTTGCAGGTGGCATCTGATTGCTTGCTTTCATGACAGTCAGAGTTTGGGTGCTCATTGATCGTAGATGGCTTCTGTTATCTTGATATGAATATAGATCGTTTTAACACAATGGAGGCTCATTTCAATGAAAGTTTATTGAATGCTTTTAGGAATAGGAAGAAAAATTATATGAGGAAAGAAGGCTACCAGAGCTTAATTGAGAAAGTGCAAATGTCAAAATCTAAAACCAGTGAGAAACAACTGAGAATTCTCAATAAGATTCGACAAATGCACGTCTTATTCGCTGAAAGAACAGTTTATATACAGCGAACAAGACGCGCGTTTGTCGAGAGAACGTGATAGACCTATACGAATTTGATATATGTGACGGGGCAGATATATGTATATCAAACTCGTATAGGTCTATCGCCTTCTTTGACAAACGCGTGTCTTGTTCCCTGTGTATAGACTGCTCTTTCAGCGAACAAGACGTGCATTTGTCGAACCTTAATTAACGATTTAACCTTCCTATACTCACGTCAAAATGAAAGACGTATACTATACTATATAAGTTGGTCTCACAGACCGTATGCGTGAGTATAGGAAGGTTAAGCGGTACGACATTATGAATTTGAGTGAAAGTGAAAAATTAATATATCCAATGAGTAACGAGTCATCGTCAGTCCGTTCTCATCCATATACAGAGCAGATGTTCAACATAATTCACGAGAGACTCAACGATTGAACATGGAGGAAGAACAAGGATTTTGAAGCAGCTGCAGATTAAATACAAAAACATCACTCAAGAACAGGTAGAAATGTACTTGGCATTATGTGAAACCTGTGAAAAGCAATCGAAAGCGGCAAGGAAAGGACTTAATAGTAGTGCGTCCAATGATGTTAGTAGAGATGAACTCTAGATGTCAGATTGATTTGACTATGACTACGAATTCATCCTCGTTTACCAGAATCATGTTAAGAAATTTGTACAGTTGCCGCCTTCGAACAAGTAAGCAGAAAGAACTACGCATAACTTGCTTGATATTTTCATAATTTTGGCTGCTCCTAGTATGTCGCAAAGTCATAATAACTGTGAATTCTGCAATCACATCGTTCAAGAAGAATGCGAAATGTGGACTGAATTGAAGAAGATAGTTCATGGACAGCCGAGACATAGCCAGTCGCAATGTTCTCTGCACCGTGCAAATCGGGACCTTGAAAACGTGATGACGACTTGGACGGAGACAAACCCAACTCCTCACACTGGTCTGAGAGCCCGAGATTTGTTCAATTCACGAAGAATAGGGCCTGTCATGGAGGCATAAATTGCAACCTATATGAGGCCATGTTGGGAGTTCCGGCAAAACTCCTTCCTACGACATCATCACTTTCCACTGGTGTCATCAAAAACCTGGAATCTGAAGGCGATCTGGAAACCTTAATCGGCTCCCCTTCAGGCGTTTTAACGAGATCAAGATGAATAAACAAAGAATGCTGGCAAAAACGTGGGGGAGAGTTGAACAGAAGATGATGGCAAAAAAGACGGGAGAAGGAACAGAGAAGGATGGCGAAGAAGATCGAGAAATAATAGAGAATGGTGAACAGGAAGATGGACAAACAGGAGACGGAGATGGTGCCGTAGAAGACGTTTCGGGGGAAATATGGTTTCAGACAAAATCAATATTATTAACAAAGAAGGGTGTTGAGGCTATGAAGTATTTTAAATTTGGAACCCACGTCGGAAAACGGACGCGCATGCGTAATAAGACAATATAGAGAGTAAGAAGTGTGTGTATGGAATTAAGAACACATTCATTGACGTCATCATTGACATCAAGTACACGCAGATGCAATACAATCTGTAACAACAATTCATAGAATAAAACATTACAAAACATGGAAAAGGGGAAAATGCCGTAACTGTATTGCAAAGACGATGAGGCTAATGTCTGAATCAAAATTTCCAAGAGGTAAGATTGAAGATACTGTAACAATACGGGTTCCTGATGTCGACAGGAGTAGAAGTGATTCCGGGAAAAATTTTGGCGTCATTCTGCACGTGGATTCTGATAGCAAGATGTATGAGATGGGCACTAAGGAAGGACGATTGTCTCGAAAGTATTCTAGGAACCAGTTCGCCATTTGTAAGGAGAAGTTCGTTTCACAAAAGGAAGTTACAGATTTAATTGTGACTCTATGCGAGTGTGCCAGGAAATCTTCAATCACAGGCGGTCAGAGTTTCAAGTGATGTAACTGCACGGGAAAATGTCTTTGAAGATAATGTAGCTGCCAGAAGTATGGATTATTCTGTAATTCGAAATGCCATGACGGTTTGCCCGGTTCTAACAAGTAGAAGGTTGCATGTTTATCAATGGCACTTCGGTTAATACGGTTGTTGAAGATGCTTGCCTCGAGCTAGCGAAACACGTGTCACCGATTTAATATAAACAATTGTGTGGTAAGGAGTTTACCGATGTGATATTTGTGTCTATAAATGGTAAGATTTAAAAAAAATTTTCGTTGAATAAAACGTTGTCTTTTTATTTCACCAGCACTGATAAAAATTCCGTACTTCCTAAATATTGTAATTTGTTACTTCAGCCAAGAAGGTTTGGGTTGTATGTATAAAATACCACCGATCTGAAGGAGTAGATATCCAAGGTGCACAGTTGACCAAACCGACTTCAGCGCGATGGGCGATGAACTACTCCCTTCCGAATAAAAGGAATCTTTATACGCATAAACTCGACGATTAATAAAATTAGTGATTCCCAGTGATTCTGCTTGTGTCAAATCGTCAACGACGCGGGAATCAAGTGGGAGAGAAATAAAAGACGATCTGAGTAGTGTGATTGGTGCGAGCATACACGTTTCTCCGAAGCTCCGCCAATGGCAACGATAGTTACGAGGTCAACTTTCACCCCCACTCTCATTTCCCGTGTAATTTTCAAAGAATAACGGGAAACTGCAAAAAGTCTATTATCGATGTCTCGGAGTGAAAATTTCTGGTCGTCGCGAGCATCAATTTACAATTCTCGAATAATCAAGGCAGAAAATTACGTAGACCACCTCGGAACGTTCATCGCCGAGACCATTCTAATTTCCTCGTTCCATCTCGTATCGACGACGATCGCGTACTAGAGCTGGACGTTTACGCATCTAAATCATCTCGCATCCACATCCTGACGGCGGACCACACAGACGACGTGAATAGAATGGCAAACTGGAACCGTTCGGTTCGGAGTAAATACGTCGATATAGCGGCTATTGTAATCTCCAGCACATCGGTACACATCGAGACTCTCGTACTTGACGTATTCGAAGGCCCAAGTAACCGCGTTACGCTCGCGGACAATATTTGCCCGTTTGTATGCATTTGCGTTGTACACAATATCGCCACCGACACATATGTTACCGTGGGTCTTTATTTCGACTCGAAATGCCGCGCCGCACGTATCAACTCGAACGCGAATTTGCGCTAGCTCGTACTACTACTACTACTACTACTGTTGCAATCGCCGTCCCTGCTGTTGGCGATCGGCGGCGGCGGAAACGTATTGGACGGCGAAACAATGCCGTTCATATGTTAATACCGGCGATTTGCATGAAATCGCGCCGGTTGAATATCGCGTAACGACCGGCTAGGACGTACGTTACGTCCTGATCACTCTATCCGGTCGTTTTATTTCTATTTTTTTATTTCGCTTTTCCCTTTCCCCGTTCCTGTTGATACGTTCAACGTTCGGATGTTTTTGTGAAACGCGGCGAGATTACCGAAAAAGAAAGTCGAGATGAAATATCGCCACGCGGATTTTCTTCGCCGCGCGATTCATCGCGCCATCGAAGATAATTACGGCGTTCCATCGAAAGGAAGTTCGAATTAGATTTCGAACCGGTTTCTAAGCGAAATCGGAAATGATTTTTACCGAGTTAATTATGTTTGCGAAACGACGGAAATTGCGACTCACGTTAAATCGGTGCCACAGCGAATTGTATATTTTAAAACACGTAAAGTTGTTAGTTTCTTAGAGAAACACAATAGAGACACAATCGGACAACAATGAAATGCTTTATAGATGAAGGCACCCTATCCTAAATGAATTTAAGGTGCTAAACACGAATATCACCTTGAAGAAAGTTGATTGGTCCTCGGGGCAGAGATATTGATGTATTGTCCGTTGCCTCCAACGCGTAATAATAATAACAAGAAGCTACGGAAAATATGTCTGGCTGATCTGTGCTGACCTGAAGATGGTGTCTCTGTTCCCATGGGTTTGTAGCAAGGATGTACAAAATACTGCTGTTTTTCTTACAAAATTCCTCATGACATAACATGACTCAATTTTTCTGACTCGATGACTTGACAATTCCATAACACTCCCTTGTAAAATGAAATACGACCTACGTCAAGAAAGGGCAATAAAATTGACTGCAAACTAATTAATGATTTCGATCTGGTCTTCACATAAGACTATAAAAGTAAAAGCATTGCAGGTATACGCATCGCTCGAGTCGGAATCTTATCTCTTCTAAAATCGAATTTGCACCGAGCATCTCAGTCTCCAACTCATTCCTAATGATTTACTAAAGCCATAGAATTGATTCAAAAAAATGACGACTGCTTGAATTTCTGACAAAAAGAAGGATATTTCTTAGGAATATTTGAGCCCAATTTTATCAAAAAATATTCAAAATATATTTCTTGATCCCACGTCTGTCTGTCAAGTGCCATTGCGATCAGGACATCTTGTTTTAACCTCAAACTGTGATAGATTCGACTAAATTTAAAAAATACTGACGTATTTGACAAGTTGTTTTCATTTTAACCTAAGATTTTGACATACGTCATTAATAACTTCTTTCTAACCTAACTTTTTGATATATTTGATAAGCAACTACCATTATAACCTTATATTTACATTTTGAGCACATTGGTAACTAGTTGTCATTGTGACACATTCGACTAGCTACTTTAGTTCCAACCGAAGATTTTAACATTACCTTGAAATAATTACCACTACAACCTTTAAGATTTCAATTTGACTGATGCGATTTGCATTTCTGATACACTTGGTAACCTAAGAAATATTGATCTATTTGACAAGTTGTTTTGATTTTAACGTAACGTTCTGACACATTTCATTAATGACTCTCCTCCTAACCTCAAATTTTGACATATTTGATCACAGGTTTACATTTTGAGCGCATTTAGTAACGAGTTGTCATCGTGATCTGAAAATCTTGGCGTATTTTACATGTTTCTGTTGTTCTAACATCAAACTGTGACACATTTGACTAAGTATTTTAATTCCAACCTAAGATTTAGATATTACTTGGAAGTAATTACAACTACAACCTCAGATTGGCAATTTGACATATAAGTTCTACATCTTTGGTGCATTTGACAAATTACTGTTATTCTAACCTAAAAAGTACTGACGTACTTGACAAGTTGCTCTGATCATAACCTTAAATTATGACACATTTGATCGACAGCTCTTCCTCTCACCTACATTCTTAACATATTTGGCAGCAGCGACCATTTCAACCTTTGATTTACATTTTGAGCACATTTGATAACCCGTTGTCATTCTGATATAAAGATCTTAACGTATTTAACATGTTTCTATTGTTGTAAGCTCAAATTGTAACAGATTCGACCAACTACGTTAGTTCAAACTTAAGATTTTGATATTATTTGGAAGTAATCACAACTATAACCTTAAATTGGCAATTTGACACATAGGTTTTGCATTTTTGAAATATTTAACAAATTGCTGTTGTTCCAACCTAAAAGATACTGGCGTATTCTTCTGATCACAACCTTAAATTCTGATACGCTTGGTCGACAGCTCTTCTTCTAACCTAGAATTTTGACATATTTGACAAGCAACTATCATTATAACCTTAGATTTACATTTTGAGCACATTTGACTCCTTGTCATTCTGATCTAAAGATCTTCACGTATTTCACAAGCTTCTGTTGTTGTAAGCTCAAATTGTGACAGATTCGACTAACTACTTTAGTTCCAACCTAAGATTTTGATATTACTTCGAAGTAATTACAACCACAACCTTAAATTGGCAATTTAACACCTAGGGTTTGCATTTTTAATGGATTTGACAAATTGCTGTTATTCTAACCTTAAACACCACTGACGTATTTGACAAGTTGCTCTGATCATAACCTTAAATTTTGGCACATTTGATCGACAGCTTCTAACCTAAAATTTAAAAAAAAACTAACTATGATTACAAACCTAGATTTACATTTTGAACACATTTTGAGCACATTAGCCAGAAATGCTACAGAAATTCCGAGAATGTCACGCGGGCCAACTAGCCCCGTTTTTCCCTACTGTGGCGGTAGAAAATTTTGAAAAAGTAGATGTAATAGGAAAATTTTCTGAAATTTTCATTTCTCGCGAAGAAAATTAAAATTTATTTATTTATTTATATCAGAGAAGCTAACAGCAGATCCCATAAAGGGTTCCGCAAGAGCTACAACACTTACGTAAATTGAAACTGGTCTTATAGAAGAATAAATACAAACAAATTACAACATATAATTCTAAATTGATACAAATTTAGAAAAAATATATAAAAATAGAAGAGAAGGCTATAAGATAATGGAAAATTATAAGTACACACCGTATAAAGACTGATATTACCTAACTATAATAGGTTGAACGAGGCGGAGTTTTGAATGGGTCCGCTATCACGATTTAGAACATTTATATTTTTGCGTATGTGTATCGCTTCGTACGCCCCCAGTTCTCGCGATGAATTAACACGTTTTATCAACTTTCAATTTAAGAATGCATAAACTAATGAAAATGTGTCTCTGTGTACTCGTACAGGTTCCTCAATTTTAACAATTTTGGCAACAAAATAGACCCATGTTCTAAAATTAATTTTAGTCGAGAGGTTCATACGACTCGAGGCGGCGGCGCACTTCAAACGCACGGTGCAAACTTAAACTGGGCACATAAAATATTTTTAGGTCCACTAGAACGAAGGCGAAGCATTCTTGGAAACGGCCATCTGTTTTCTATTGTAGGTATTCCGAACGAGCCCGGTCGAAGCACGTTCGTTACGAGCCTATACACGCACGTGCATTTCCGTTTAACTAAAAACTGGCTTAAATTTAGCCGTTCGGAGATCACCGAATCGTTCGAGTAACGCGCCAATTAATTCCGGTCGTTAATAATGATAATCTTCGTTTAAGACCTTTCAATTTAGATAATTTAGTTTTATCGACCGACATCGAGCGCGTCTTAGCGCTTTCGGAAGATAATTGCCGCTAATTGAACCTAAACCGAACTCTATCCCCGTTACATTCGAAGTCCTCTCTCGCGTTCGAGCTGGGATATGACCGAAAGTAACCGCGGGCGCTCGTCTATTATAAGGCCGTTTTGTGAGCTTTTGTGTTACGACAAAACGGCGACGACGACCAACGTGGGCGTGTACTCATCATCTTTCGCTACGCTTCGAGATAACTGCATATTTCGGTCCCGATCGAGGAGGAAGAATAAGAAGAACTTAAGATAACTTCCTACGCACGCCTTATTCCTTTATCCGAGTCGCTCATGGGCTGGAATTCAAAACGCGAAAAGTTAGCGACGTTCGTGCGAGAACGAAGCGGGGGCGGAGGGCGATTGTGGGTTGCAAATTGTAGGATGGAACGAATTACGACGCGAAAGGATTTTGCTTTAGACAAATAAAGGGACAAATGAGACCTCTTAACTTTTTAGTCTGCCTAACACACGTACGAGTCACCTAGATTCTTATTCTTCTTCTTCTTTGTTTGTTTGAATTGTGGAAATAGTTACCTTTAAAAGTTTTATTTTCAAAACTTCAATTTTTGTTTTATTCAAAGAAATCAAGGGCGTAGTCGTTCGAAAGAGGGAAAGAGATTGTTATTAGTCCAGCGCCTTTCGTTATAATTTTCTTTTATACATTCTGCGCCTTTTGGTGCTAGAGCTTTAAGATCGCAATTCTCACATAACTTGTGATAAATTGTGTGTTTTAACCCTATTTTATACCCGCCATTCGCCTTCCTTCTTTTTAGAATTATTCCGTTTACTTTAACGTAAAAATCAATGTCATTAAAACCACAAAAATCTGATAAAGTCCACTAGGTACCGAAAATGTGCAAATGTCGATCGAATAATTATAGGTTCTTTGGAAATTCACGTATTTGTACCGGAAGATCTGCTTTCCGATTTATCTCCTTCAATTGGTCTGGATCAGAATTTATTTTTATTCAGTAGTTCTTATCTTCTCTTCAATACCTTCGATTTTTCTTCCTCTTAGTTGGATTGAGGTCTGAAGTATTGACTTGATTATCAGCTATCCTTTTTACATCAACATCAACTTGTTTTTGGTGTTACCACTTTATTTTTATTTTTTTCAGATCGGTCATTTATGTAGTAACTGTTTCTGTTTTTACCGACTGTTTTTCTTATTCTTAGCCTTTTCTTTCCCTACAGTTATGAATAAACCAGGTACCGAATGACACGCCACCGTTCTAGCAGGTAAAACTGCATTCGGTTTAAGATTTAAGAATTACTTCCCTTTACTTTCATACAGGGGCACGTAACCCTCCTTTATTCTACCTCGCCGGTATATATGTGTCGTCTTCAAACAGGACGAATTTGACATTCATATCCCTTCGATTAAAGAAAATATATGGGGGACATCCAAGAAAATGGTATATGGAGAAGACGAACTGGTCAAGACTTAATGCAATTGCATGGGGAACCAAAAATCACTACGAAAGTTAAAGTTCAGGGATTGAGATGGTTGACCCATTATAATGCACCATGGACGAGTAGCGAAGTTGATGGCGGAGGAAGAAAGAGGAATGAAAACAAGAAAAGGGCATCCGAGGTGAATGTGGAGGATGGATCCAAGCCATGGACCGACAGGGCCTGCAGTGCTAATTTTATTATTATTATTCCTTTGATATTTACTGAGCTTGCGTATATCAAAATTTAAGGAAAATGATCGGTTCAACGTTTCTACAGTGTATAGTCTGTTTGTTGAGAATTCGGTGTATTTTGTTGTACAATTATTGTATAATCTAGATGCACAGGGCTTGGGGTATACCTTATTAGAAAGGATTTAAACCAATTCTTCAACATCGCGTTCTACATAAAAACGCTGTTTCGGAATTCTTCCTGGATTTTAGAAAACACCACTCTCTTGCTGTGCGCATATTTCCCTATCACTGCTCAAGGTCTAATTAGTCTCGTATTATTTGAGCACGAATTCATGACGTCGTTTTTCTTAGCTAAATTAGGAGAAACTTTGATCGCTCCGGAACCGTTCGCGTATGATCAACGTGCAGTGAAATAGTTCGAGAACAACGTTAATGATCGTTCAAAACGATTCGTGTCATTAAACGCCCTTGAGCCTGCTACACATATGACTTCATTTCAACTTTTATATTTGTTTGCAATATGCATATTTTTCATAAGACTATCGGGCGGTTTCATAAAAGTATGTTTAACCGCGTTGTTAAGTAACCACGTGTTAAATTTGACGCCCCGTTAAAATTGCTTTGGGTTCCACCAACGCAATATCAACCCCCGGTTAATAAATCGAACGGTTAACTCGGTTGGTCCGATTTTTGGATTCGTTGTCTGTTAGTGAAACTGGTTTTAGGACATTTGAATCTTTGTAACGATCGTAAGTACGAAATCTATACGAATTTGACATCTGGCGCCCAAATGCTCTTCATTTGAAACATAATTTTATTTTGTACTTCGTCTTAAATTCTATTATCATTATACAGAGTTAATAGATTCTTTCTATCACAAAATATTCTTGGCCTGCGAATAACTTCCGCATCTCAATCAGATGACGATAAGCATGATGAATATGATGATGATGTTGACATTTTAGTTGTAAAAAATATAGCATCACTATTTCTTTCCATTTAAATCAATAATTAAATAAATTTCATATCAAAATTGACAAGAGAAAGTCTGTTCAATTTTATGATGATTGAACAAATAATATTATGTGTAAAACAAATGACGTAGTATTTACTGATACTTATTACCTGGATCAGCTATTACAGTGTAACGTCTCAGTTGAAACTTAATCAGACCTTCACTCGTGGTTAAAATTTGACAGCGCGACTATGACTAACCGATGTTAGTGAAACGCAAAGTGAAAAGTTACAGCCCAGTTAGAGGATAACCGCGCGGTTGAAGTTTCATGAAACCGAGACCCTATATGAGGTAAAAGTAAGTCAATAAATGCCAAACAAAAAATTGACATCGCCTATTCTACTTAAACGTTAACATTCTACCTGGCGAGTTGCTTCCAATCGATGCGCGATGCGCTGTTTCGATAATACACATTAGATGCATCGTTACGTTGGAACGATTCGAGAACAAACGCCGTAATAAATGTTGAACTTGCTAAATTTACTACCTCTTACATTTCTTCGTCTGAACATTAAACATTGGGAGTTATTTAACGTGACATATGACTTGATGATGACTTGAAATACTCGAAATTGAGTGAAGTATAAATTCAATAGATGTTATCGTTATATTGCATGCCATGGAATGTTTTGAAAACGTCGTTGTTGATCGTTCAAGGGATTCGAGCCCTTAAACGCCTTCGATCCTGTTACATATGTAACTCGATTTCTACGTTTACATTTATGTGCCGAAACAGCGAGCATTAGCAGTTATTTACGGCGAAAAGACTCGGAAGTTGAATGAACTACCTGCCTTCGATGCGGCTATCGTAACATTATCGCCCGATTGTTTAGTTTTCTAAACAATTTTTGTATGAAACTTGAAAATTGAACGAACTATGTGCTCGACGGGTGGTATCGTTATACTCCACTAGAACTTGCGAGCCACGCTTAGCGTGTATGTTACTACGTTTAAATAAGAAACATCTTACTTGAAGGTGTTCAGGAGTACTCAAAATCTCCAATGCGAAACTTTAATATTAAAAAAATTAATTATACGCCACTTCGGTGATAGCGGGAAAATTGTTCCTCTTACAAATTTTGCTTGAACTTTCTTGCTGTCTTCGGCACACAAGTTATGGAAAAAGTATTTCCGTGTTTACGAGCTTTCTTACATCTTCAAAACAAAGCAGTTCTAGCACTCTTCCTCTTTCATCCTAAGGTACTCCTTAACGAACAAATCATTCCAACCTAACATAAAAACAAAGCAATACAACCGCACGTACACACACGCGCACACGCACGCACGCGCTCACACACATCCTATTTTACCGGCAATGTACTCGTTAGTTTTGCATTTTTCCTCGTTACAAACGTCCTAATCGCACGGCGCGATGCGAATAACGCCTCGATCGATGTCGTTACGGAAAGGCGATACCGGATCGACCATCGACATCCTCTTTAATAAGCGGGTAAAGGTGCCGTTCCGTCCTTCCGACTCTATAATCACGGACACGCGAAGTCGACGCGGACGGGGAAACGCGCGAGATAAAAATTATAAAATTACGCGAAATAATTATTCATTAGTGGCGCGACGGTGCGGGAAACCGTGGGGGCGGAGAGGGGCGAAGGACGGGGGCGAGGCGGTTATGAATAAAATAGGCAAATTGCGCTAGGTTATCGTATTAATATATTTGCGGCCAGTTTGCATATTTTAATACTAATTCCGATTTTGATTGTTAATTAACGCGTATTGTCGGTGGAAGCCGCCGCCGCCACAGCCGCCGCATACGCGGAAATTACGAACGAATTCGCGCCGGAGGGAAAGAATAGAAAAACCGAATGGACGTACAGCGCGAGGGGATTTTGAAAAATTCGCACGTAGAATGGATGATCACCACCTTGAAACTCTTCCGTATTGGCAAATGCAAGACACGATAGGTCGTGTATATATGAGAACACGAAACAATCATTATTTACTATCACTGAAAGTTAGGTTGAATTTATCAGTAACCCGAGTGCAAACGTAAGTTATTCTTAAGAGAGCGGAAACTCACTCTATATGCGCCCATAGGTGGCGTCTTTCACTAACAAAAACATTCCCATATTTCGACTCGCCGGCTGGTTTTCATTCGGAAAAACATGGCCGGATGCGTCCGTTAAGGATGCCACCAAAAAACAACCATAAACAGTTCAGAAACGACGTGCATTAAGAAAACTTGATCACGACCAGTGGTTATTGCAAGACGTTTTTCCGAATTCCTCGACGCTTCGCTATCCCCATCTGCGCGCGCCTTAAAAACGATCCGAAACCCACCACGAAATCAAAATAATCTATCCCCCCCTCTCTCTCTCGGTGGGCTCCTCTGATTGCCACCCTTCTATGAATACGCGCTAACGACATCCACGGCCCCTTATACGACACACAAACTACTTCCAAACTCTTATGGTTGATTGTCAAAACGTTCCGGTTTGTCACGGTATTATGGCCAATTTGTCACAATGTGTTACCTGTGACCTCTCGCTTCAACGTTTCACGTGTTCGTAATTTTTGATCCAAAAATACTCGATACGGCATTCTACATGTAACTTTGAGTTGAACAGATCGGTTTTCGCGACTAGGTTATTCAGTTTTCGCTTTTAAGTCTCGTTTCTCGAGGATATACACGGAAATTCGACACTGGGAAGTGTACTGGTGTCATGTGATTCTGGAAGTTTCGCTTCCCCAAATACTTCTGTTTAAACAAATCGTCCAAGTTAAGTGTTGCTATTTGGTAATTACACTGCCGCATAAGCTTCTAAGGGAACTAGTGTAGGCTAGAATAGCTATTATATACGGGTAGAGAGACCTAAGATTTATTTTTGAGAACATCTGAGAACTATCGTAAGAGCTAGAAGCCGACTTAATCCTCAGGTTGCTGTTAGCGGCTAGCTAAGCTCTAAGGTTAGACATACCGATTACCACGCCGTACGAAGTTTGATAATCGGAAATACGTTACGTTAAACTCCACTTTTATTTATATTTTTGAGTCGTTGAATTTTGGAAAAATTCCCCAGAATCTTTAGTTAATTTATTCTTACCTTAAAAAGCTCAGTCCTTTTGGTATTTTAAAGGGGAGAAACAGATTTATTTTCTGGTAATTTAATAATATGTTTGTTGTTGTAACAAAACATTTAATTCTTTTAGTAGTTTAAGGTTGTCACTTGCATGTATGCTCGTTTTACTTACTTTCGGCTAACTCCAAGAGTGTGTAAACCTTAGATAAAAAGCTAGCTTAATTGACTTTAATTTAATCATTTCAAATCAAGTGACAAATAAAGTGGTGTTGAACGTCATTCTCTCGCCACAATTAATTTTTATTTATTTCTTTAACGTTATGTTTGCAGCTTGTACATATGTCAATATTAATGCCATAACAATATGCTTCTTAAACAATAAAAGATATCTATCTATCTATCTATCTATCTATCTATCTATCTATCTATCTATCTATCTAAATAGAGTGTTCAAGTAATTTTGCCGGTCGTTTCACGGCAGGATAAAGATCCAGAACGTAGACGGTTCGAATAACCTCGATTCACCTACTATGCAAGCTGGAGGGTCCCCTCTGACTCCAGATACTCAGATGTGATTCGGTTGTATAATTGGAGAGTGGCGCCTTGTTACGAATTTCTCGAACTTTAACCTACGCCGTTTCCATTGAGCTAGCTTTAGCTCTACATCTTAATCATCAACGGGGGGGTGATTCTGACTTTTCCGTGTATCGTTTCCATTTCACCGAAAGCTTTAGAAGCCAGTAACAAAACCTAAGATAAACCGAGACAAAAGCCGGTACAAACGTAAGTTACTCTTAAGAGAGCCAAACTCACTTTTATGCGCCCGTAAATGGCGTCCTTCACCAACAAAAACATCCCCATATTTCGATTTATCGGCTGGTCTTCGTTCGGAAACAGACGACCTGGTCTCCAAAACAATCCTGAACAGTCCAAGAAAGACGTGCATCTAAGAGAACATAATCGCGTCCAGTGACTGGTAGGAATTTTTCGGGATTTCTCGACGTTTCGGTATTCATGCCGCCGTCTTCTTCAGGACCTAATCTGATCTAGTTGGAGTATCTAAATTCTCTGCGGTGTTTGACGCGTGCCCTCCGATTCGAAACAACGAACATAAACCCAAAACAAAAAGACTTGAACACGCCCACAAACTTACGGATTTTCAATGCTCTGGAATGTCGAGTAATTTACGACAATTTCTGACGTACGAACGAACTAGAAGCGCGAAGCGCGCCCGTATTTAGGGGTTATTTAAATAAAAGGCGAGCGACGAACGCCTATGGCCAGATAGGGAATTGCGCCTGGAAGAGAGAAACGATGCATTCGTCCGCGTCCACGGGCGCATATATATATATATATATATATATAAATATATATATATATATATATATATATATATATATATAATAACGACGTAAATCCCCGGCCAATGGAGACAGATGACCGCTCGACGTCCCCGAGATGCAAAGCCCGCGCTGGCAGTGCATCTGCACTACGCTGATAAGAGGTGTGTCGAGCGTTGCGAATCCGTTGTAAATTTCGCTGACTGCTGAAGTCTAAATTGTCGCCCGGTCTCCTATAACGGTCGTTAGAAAAAGAGAGAGAGGATCGACGGTACTCGCTCGCGTACATGCGGATATATATATCTAGGTAGTACGTACGTAGTGTAGGGTCTGGCTTCGGCGAAACGGCAAACGCTCTCTCTCTCGGTCCCTTTGACGATAAATTATCAAAAAGTGATTAAGTGCCACACACAGCGAGCTTTCTCCTCGTTCCAGCATATGATGTCGGTATTACCATCCAGACATCGCGGATGTTAGCACCCCGGGCTCCTCGACTACCCCCGCCCTTCCCGCGTCTTTCCTCGTCCGTCTCTCTCTCTCTTTCCGCTTATATATCCCTCACTTCGGCGTGATTACCGGTCGTAATGAACGACGGGTCTCTGCTACTGACTTGCCGTCTTCATACGCTCCATTCCCTTCCCGAATGTGATGAAATGTTTATGGAGGATTGGAAGGTTAATACGAAAAAGACATCGACGACTCAAATCGATTGCATTAGTTGTAAACTTTCTTCTCAAAATCCTTTTTGCCCATGTTAGATGTCGGATGTTAATCTCAATTTCCCAAATCCATTGCTCCAAGAGGACACGTCGTCGTTTGCGCCATCAAACTATATTGGAGCAAAGGTTTTGGGAAATTGGGAATAACATCCGACGCCCAACATGGGATTTTGAGAAGAAAGTTTACAACTAATGAAAGAAGAAACTTTCGAAAAAGTTACCTCTGCACGACTGCATTAGTTGTTAACTTTTTCCTCAAAATCCTTTTTGTCGTCGGACGCGGATTCTAATTTCCCAAATCGTTTGGTCCAGAATGGTTTGATGCCGTAAATCGATGACATAACGGGACAAAGAATTTTCGAAGATATTATCTCTCCGGGACTACATCAGTTGTAAACCTTCTGCTCAAAATCCTTTTTGCTCATGTTGGGCATCGGATGGGGATCCCACTTTCATAAATTCTTTGCTCCAGGATTGTTTGATGACGTTAATCGATGACATAACGAGAGAAAACGTTTTTGAATAAAATATCTCTCCGTGACTGCATTAGTTTTAAACTTTTTCCTCAAAATCCTTTTGCCCATGTTGGGCATCGGATGTGGATCCTAATTTCCCAAATCCTTTGCTCCAGAATGGTCTGATGAAGGAAAGAACTTTAAAATAATTTATTTCTCCATGACGGGATTAGTTGTAAATTTTCTTCTCAGAATCCTTTTGCCCATATTGGGCGCCGAATGTAAATTCTCATTTTCCAAATTCCTTGCTCCAGGATAGTTGGATGACGTTAATCGAAGACATAATGAGGGAAAAATGTTCGAAGAAATCATCTCTCCAGGACTGCATTAGTTTTAAACTTTCTTCTCAGAATACTGTTACCCATGTTGGGCGCCGATTGTGGATTCTAGTTTCCCAATTCTTTTGCTCCAGGATGGTTTGATGAAGTAAATCGATGACATAACAAGGGGAAAGAATTTTCAGATTAATTATCTCTCCGGGACTGCATTAGTTTTAAACTTTCTTCTCAAAATCATTTTTTTCCATGTTGGGGCATCGGATATGGACTGTAATTTCCCAGATTCTTTGTTCCAAGATGGTTTAATGAGACACAAGAATTAACGCATAATCGTCAGATTTTCAACAAACCAAAATCGCAAATGGTAACGAAAAATTTTGGGCACCACACCTAAAACTCTGCGTTTATTGGGCAGCTCGCACAGTAGGTGTGCAATGGCTTACTAAGCAAGTACAAATTGCGTGTATGTTGATTACATAAATATCGAGCCATTACACACCTACTTTGTGACCTGCATTTATCCAGCGTGAAACTGATGTCGGGAAAATTAATTTTTCAAGACGATTTCATTCAAATCCGAATTTTCTCAAAACTTTTAAGCTCTTTTCACGCAATTACCTTTAAAAATGCAGTCTCAAACTCTTCCCAGTTAATTTTTGAAATTTTACCTTCTTTAAGCGCTTATCATGCAATTATCGTTAGAAATGCATTCTCGAGGTGTTTCCAACGTAAAACTGATGTTGAGGGAAGTTTTTGTTTCAAATCGATTTCATTCAAATCCGACTTTTTCATATTTTTATAAGCGCTTTTCATGCAACTATCTGTAGAAATGCATTCTCAAGCTGTTGGGGGAAGTTAAGTTTTGCACCCAATTACATAAACATAAGCTAGTTTTGTGAGGAGTCTTCGAATTAAGCTCAAAAACTTCCTAGAAAATTATCCGGGATTTCGTTTGTTCCTGGAACACGTTTCGTTTGATTTACCATCTCGAACTCGTTCACTAATTTTTTCTTCTTTGACGAGAAACAAAGGAATTAGAATACGAATTAGATGTTTGATTGGATTCGGTGAACGGACAAAAGCATTTTCCCGGCTTTTTTCCCTTTTTCGCCGGCGCGACGGTTACGCATCGCCACACCCCTTCGCCGTCCTAACAAACCACCCTCGTAGCAGATGCGTCGATTACTGCAAACTCATCAAAATTTCCCCGCCCGCACACGTACGCACATACACGACCCGTTCCGTATCTATCAAATTTAACGAACGACGCTGACCCCAAATTGCACGGTGGAAGGGGACGATCGGGACCCACAGAAATACCCCTTTCATATGTTACACCGATTGTTAGGGGGTAAGTCGGGAAGCCAGACTCCGTTCGTTTGGACGACGTATGTATGTAAATACGTATGTATGTGCACGTCGATTGTCGATTGTTTTGAGGTTTTTGCGATTTCATTTCGCGATGATTTAGGGATTAGACAAGATTTAATCAACTTTTATTTAAGAATCCGATTTTACGCAGGATTACGTTACAGAGTATGATTCTAAATCTTCCACGATGAAGTATCATCTTCAGGTTCTATATAAACATCTCGCCGTCCTTAGGTCATCATTTTATATCTCCCATATTAGGCTCCGGCTTTATTGAGGTTCTCAACAGTTCGTCTCTCAAAGAGCACACCCATCAACTGCGATTTCACGAAGATATGAATATTGTACTGAGAATTTAGTTAAATTTCTTGAACAAAATTGTACCGGCCTAAGCTCTTAATTAGTGATATAAATAGCATAAATTATAGCAAATTATATTTATAAATTTTGAGAAATATTTAACGTAAGATCAAGATAATTACCTAGTGTTGTGTGTGTGTATGAGTGTAATTTCTTTTTCGATGATGGTTGTTCCTATATCTCCCCTCTTAGCTTCTATTCTCGATGCACCTTTAATTTCTATGAATTCTTCCCCTTCTTAGATTCTATCTTCTCCGGCATGGTGAGGTTCTTTTATTCACTGGTACTTCTTCTTAAAACCCTTTTATTCCAAATATGTTTATTGACTTATTTGTTGACTTATCTATCTTGTCAATTTTTTCGTCGTTAACCACACAAACTTTTTATTTATTTTTTGAAACCAGGACTAGACTGCTTTATTTCTCCGTTGTCCACGAAACGAAAACTTTAATTTACCTTGACTCCAGTTCATCCAGGTATATCGTTGTTATAGACACCTGTATTGAATATCGATGTATCCTTGGTTATTTCCAGTAATTTTTTATGAATTCTTGTAATGTAAAAGTATTGTATGTATGTGTCTTAATGTTAACAATGCTTTTCTGTCGGAAAAAATCAACGGATGCTTTTTATAAAAATTAATAATTTTATTTCTAGTGACATTTGTTCCTCCCACTAAGCGTCTCCGGTTGGAGTTAAACTAAGAAGCTAACACCCGTAGAGTATTAGAATGCTCAAAAGGTGGTGGGCGTGGTGTCGAAAAGGTATAAATAGAACCCCTAAATAAACCGTACGACAATTGAAGACCATAAGCCCAACATTAATATATATGATTTTTGATATACTGAATTGTAATAAATGATAAATTTGCTATTGGAAATTAACCATTCGAGTATTACTATACTACAATATACTATAAATTTTATATATAAAATGACAGGTTAACATATATATATATTTCATATTCAACAGTTCTACAGGATAAAAACATTGTCGTTTCTGAAGATTAATTTATATTATAGGCTGAGTTTAATTTTTATTTATTTATACTAGAATTATGTTATTTTATTCCATATTATATAACGGGTTTTTTCTAGTTTTTATAAATAATTTTGTTTATACAACATTGTTCTTCTCTCTTATTTTACATTTGATAATTTTAATGCGTGACAATTATTTCGAAAATATTTCCATAATAAATGTGCGATTCGATGTTAACTAGCCCCATAATTACCATCCAAAAATTATTTTTCTACATATACTCACTATACGACTATATTTTCTCTCGGTTCGGCTGGACAATACGCAGGCGCACACAAGCACACATCTATACAACGCTTGGTAGACAAGACTGGGGAGGGTGTTTTATTTCATTCTCTCGCAGCATAAATCCTATAGATGTGTATGTTTGTTTTTCTTTTAGTGTCGCTTTTTCGTTTCATCGAGTTTCAAATCACTCACAACGCTGCTAAAGAAGTTCTCCCTTTAAAAAAGGAAGTACGATAAATCCTCTTTAATTCTAAACTTGTCTGGTGATTGCTTGAACCTAACACCACCCTCATCCTTCTCCCCCTCGCCCCCGCTTACCCAGGAACCGACCATTCCGAATTCCCCGAGGCAAGTCACGAATGCGCCTTCGAAAAGTGGGTTTTTCTTCCTCGATCATCGGCGTCGAAATAACGCACCTTCGCTCACCGCCTATACCACCTTTTCGAGAATTCCTCGGACGTCCGTGGGCGTCCCCTTCACCCCTCGCACATGTGTGCGGGCGTAAAGCGTGCGTCGGAAACGGGGAAAAGAAGACGAGGAGGAAGAAGAAACGCCGACAACGGAAACGGCGCGCACCGTGCGCGAGAGATATACGCGAAACTCGTAGATTTGTCCCTATTTAGCCGTTTAAACTCCTATTTATCAGCCGCGCGCCATGGGTGGAGGAGGAGGTTTCTTTTATTTCGTATATACGTTGTACGTACCTAGCCGCTAGGGATGACGGGGGTCACGTTTCGCTTTTCTTCGCCTTGCGCCCGGCAGCCTACGTACGTCTTCTCTCGTCGAGATCCCGTTTTCCTTAGTAAGGACGCTCGGTTCGAGATGGTGGAGCGGCGGAGTCGTAGCGGAATAAATCTACATATTATCTATCTTGAAACGTTTCGGTTAGATGGATACGCCTTTGTAAAGGGGCAGGTGCTCGACTCCGTTCCTCGTGGCTGATTTAGATGCCGGCGATGTTTAGCTAACGTTGGGGACGTTAAGGCGTTGGAAGAATTTAGAAATTTTGAGGGAATTCTGATTGTCATCGCTTCTCCACGAAAAACCAAGTTGATCATTGTTAATATGAAGGTATGCTTATTTTATTATTGTCAATTAATACTGGCTAAATCCTATGTCTGCGCGTCCAGCATATTGAACAGATCGAGGACCAAAACAACCTCTCTGAAGAGGGACAAAGCATCATTCTGTTGGGATAACGAAACTGTCTCAACATTATAGATATACTAAATGAGTATGTAAATATTTAAAATGACGATTAAGCGTGCATCACATGGTGTATTATTGCAGTCTTTCGTTCATCCCGTTCTCTCATAATGGTTTTGTCTGTCTTTGCTGTCCCACTCACGCAAGAAACAAAAAAATATGGTATATCCTAGTTGAAGACTGAGTACAAGAGCAATGACTTTCAAATCGACGGAAAGGTGCCAGGCATGTCTTTCGTACCGAACTATCCGTAATGGTGGAGGAGCAAAGGCTAGCCTGCAACAATGGACAATGCAATTTTTGGAAGCTGGTGCCTGATGGACAATTGCTGACGACCGATTCAAAATCAGCATCGAGAAATACATAAGAGACAGTACTCAGCGTCCAAGAAACAAAAACTCTGTTTACCAGTGTTATCTTAACGGATATAGTATTGTTGTACTAGTTTGCTAAAAGCTCACTACAAGAAACAAAGATATGACCGCATGTAGTGTTCCTGTAAAAAATAATGACCATGAGAGAGTATTTAGTTCAGAATTCTAGATAACGAACGTAGTTGTAAAGCCATACAGAAATTTTATAGAAAGGACACGAAGATTTTCTATCTTCGGCGCTGTACACAGTTGTCGCCACACTTTTACTTGGCCATCGCTCCCAAAAATATTTATTTTTGTTTCGTCCGAGAAAATAATACAGTTCCAGAAGTCAGAAGGGGATTTTACATATTCCTGTGCGAACTTTAAGCGCTTTTGAGTAGATTACTTGGGGTGGCACTGATGCCTGTTCCACTGCGACCTTTCCAGATCTATAGCGGTCCTCATGCCTCCTTAGAGCACGTTCTCCAACTTTATTCCTTTAATTAGACTTTACAGCTTTGAGAGCGGTTCTTCCCCATATACGTGTATTTTTAAAGCGAACTTGAAGCCCTTACCCCGTAATGCTGTTATATGCCTCCATAATAGAGTCCTGGATTGCCTTAAGCTTTCCCGGCTCCAACTGGGTGGCTGGATAGTCGTTGCATACTACCGCGATCCTCTCCAAAGCAGCCTCTTTGAAGGTTAAACCTTCTGGCCCCTTGCCTTTCGGAAGACCTGCGGGTGTAATGCCCTCTGACATCGCCTTTTTGGACTTCCGTCCTTTCTTTACTTTTAGTAGCCTCCGCCGTCTGTTGAGGCCTAACTTCCTTGTCTAGACTAAACCTCGCCCCTTTGTGCATGCCTAGTGAAGTTGGCCTTGATTATGGCTCTTTAGCCTGTTTGTAACCTTAGCCCTGTTTCACAAGCTTTTGCACTTTAGCCATGAAAATTCTAGATAGCGTAGCTGTACGAAGAGTAGCTAGGGAAGTATCTGTCCGTCCGATCAGAGCCGCGCTTGATCGGGTAAGGCTAATTACGAGGGGGTTTCGCCTGGTGCCCCCAGGAGAACGTTAAATACCGCACACCCCTGCGGCCACGCAACTGTCGGCACATTACCTTACACCTTAGTTTGGGTTTTAGCTCGGGTACCTCGGGAGCACCAAATTTCCGATGTCACTTGTTAAACTTGTTAATACTGAGCCCCTGAGGCAACGATTTACCTCACTGACTTTGTGGCAAATGTTGATTTCCAGCTATACTTTCTGAGATCTTTCTGATGACCTAGAACGCAGTGGTTGTAGGTCGAAAACGTTCCTGGAAACTGTACTTTTTGGGCAAGCTCCTACGATCCAAAAATTCCTCCTCGTGAAGTGCTACAACAATCTGTGCTCGATTAGTACCGAATTTATCGCCCCTCTCCATCTTCGAGTTCGTCGCCTATAAACTCTAGACGGTCATCGACGGTAACAATCAAAAGAAAAGCTAATCCCCACACGAATTTCAGCTACTATCGCTTCGTACGTTACGCGCCGACGAACATTTACGTATACATACAACACTACACAATACCGCTTTCGCGGTTACGTAACGCCGACCGACGAGCGACGAAATCCCGGCTAATTAGGAAAACATTCGTTAACCTGCGGTCGCGTATATCTGTCTGGCGGCTTCGCGTATTTAAATCGAATTCCGCCCTTTTCGTCGGACCCTAATTTACTCCCGCATTTACGGCTCCCATTGTTCGCGGCATTCATCGCGCACAAGTCGCGAACCTTTCTCCGGTTCGTCTCGTTTCGCCGTGGCAGTTTGTTTTCGAAATCGTATCCCCGTGTTTACACGGGAACTAACGCCTCGCACGCCATTGTCTCGCGACGTCGTCGGCGTAATTCTATCCGTTCGAAACGCGATACGACTCGTATTTGCTTACATATACTCTTCGCAACGGCGGTGTTCCATTGGAGATTATGACTTTTATCTAAGTACTAGGGAAATGGAACGAGAAACCGGTAGAACGATTAGGTGCAAGAATGATGAGAAGTATGTAGATTACGAAGGGGATAAAAATTTTAGTTATCTAATTCTCGAAATAGTCGTTGACGATTGCGATGGTGCGTCCTCAACTCCTGATTCTTGAGGAGGTTTATCGTTTCGTTACTAAGGTTCGACAAACGCGCGTCTTGTTCGCTGGAAGAACAGTCTATATACAGCGAGCGGGACACGCATTTGTCGAAAGAAGACGATAGACTTATATGAGTTTGATATATATATAAGAAAGTAAATATCTATATATTAATACGCAGTGGGTCGTCTTCTCGTACATATTTTAGAGTGTTCCCTCCATGTATCGCGATGATACATATATCGTTGTTTTCGTATTACAATGCAGATTTGTCGAATGTATGTTTCATCGCGATACGTGCAGTGGAACGCGGGTGAGAATCTGTAACATATTGCATATATTACATATTGTAAATGAGCTTAAGTGTCAGAATGACACACGCAACGTGATATGTACGTCAACCACGTCAAGTAATGACATATTATTATAGTAAATACGTTCGAGAAGCGGACAAAAATTGTGTGGCATAATATTGATTGCGCAAAAGCAGATTAAGTGGATTAAGTTGGCGTCTCAATACATTGCGAGTGAGTAAAATAATTGTATGTCCGACTCATCCGTTCGTGCCAAGCATTTACTCGCATTCGGTTGCTATTCCCACGTTTTCTGTAAATATCTCTGCTCATATCAGTACTTCTGCAGTCTCTGGAACAACGACAGTATTTCAAAATGAAAGGTAAAGGAACTACCGTTTCAAAGCACGAAATAATACTAAATCTGCACAGGAATGGGAAAACCTGTCGTGAAATATCCAAATTAATGAACGGGGGCCATTCAACTGAGGCTTATGCAATAAAAAGTTCAAAATTGAGAATATAATTGAAAATAAACCGAGATCTGGACGTCCACGTAAGCTATGCTCTTTAACATACTGTGCTTCATGACGTGGGACGATTTTACGCTTCTTTGCGTTTTCTTTTGGGATTCAGCCTCCTAAGTCCCATAGGAACCGAGATGGGTACGCGATTTTGGCTATTTTTAGCGATTTTTAACAATTTCTTTTTTTGTATTATTTTGCATTTTCTCGCCAACCGTTTGAAATAATCTAAACAAATCATATAACGTTGCGTTGGAATCAGTTCGTCAAGACGTGTCAATTGTCCCGTAGCACCCGTGATGGGTATGTGATTTTGGATATTTTTAACGATTTTTTTGCGTTTTCTCCATTTACTCAGCTACCGTTCGAAATAATTTAATCAAATCATATGCCGTTAGAACTAGCACGTCGGTGCTCGTCGATTTATGTTGAATTAACTCTGCTCGGTCCCATAGGAAGCAAGACGAATATATAGCATTTATAGCGGATTTTTACGATTTTTTTGCATTTTCTCGGAAGCTGTTTGGAAATAGCGGATACAGTTTTACGATTTTTAAGCTCTAAGCTACGTTACGACCGGGACTCGATCCCCGGACCTCATCGTTGTGAGGCGCACGCCGTACCATTCGAGAGCTATGCCATCCTCTATATCTTCGACGAAGTTAGAATATTTCGCCCCCAAAATGCCATATTCCATCGCTTTCATCAGCCGGTCGAGCATAAATGTGAAGCCGTTGCACGCACGCGAACTTTCCTAAATTATGCAAAACCGAGCGCTAATTGCTTTCTACGATGATTTATTAAAGAATCACGTTTACGTAATAATTCAGCCGTTGTGCGAAACCAATTAGTCGATGTGGGAGCGAAAATCGGCCAACTCGGTCTCGTTAGGTGGGTACCTACCTGCACCTACATATGTACATATGTTGTAAGTACATACCTACATACTCCCGAGCTGATCCCCCGTTTCGGCCGGTGCAACGCCCGCCCGCTTAGCATAGGGGTACTTGTTTGCAAATTATACCGCGTGTGTACTGACCGCAATTTCATTTAGTCGCGCTGTTGCAACTGCTACTAAAAGTTGTAGCGTCGCCGCTCGGCGGCACATCGCGCCCCGACCAAACCCATCCCGGAATGTTTAGGAATGGAGTACGTCGCGAAATGTAAACGCAGAACTGTAAGTTAAACTATGCTTTAAATTAGCGCCGTTAACTGCGAGAGAACGTAGCTTTATACGCGCGCCATTTGTTTTCTCTCAGCGTCGTATTTCGCTTAATAAAATTTGCGCTGGGCGACTTGGAGATACGCAGATGTATCCACGACTACGGAATTTCATTTTCCTTTTTGAAGTGAATACTTCTTAAGGGGCACCGGACCGAGCGTAAGCGTAGCCGTAAGCGTAGCCGTAGGCGTAAACGTAATCGAAACCGTAATCGTAAAAGCGTTAAATTTAGGCGGAGGCAGAGGCGGAGGCCGAAATACATAAACATAAAAAGGAATAAAATGAAACATTATACATTAACCCACCGAAAAAGTTTTATACAACCTAATCCCACTCATTTGCAAATCTACAAAAAAGGAACACGTGGAACGAACACGCCATGACCTCCAAGTAAGAAATACGACAATTAATGGGTAATTACTTCGGACGTGCGTGAACCACACACACCAACATTTTTTATTTTCTGAAGTATCAAGGGGGTATTTCGAAGAAAATCGAAATTGTCGGAAGTACGACTTATTACACATCAAATTAAAGCTCTTGTAATGCAGATTACGGATAAAATAATTTCGGGTACGAAAGACGGTTCCCTTAGGAAATATTCAATGAGAAAGTGAAAAGTGGTTCTGGACGAATCGCTCTGGCACGCTCTAACACCTAAACGAAGCAAATTTCACGATTTTGAGGTCAAAATCGTATTCTACACCTTCGAAAATATCTGTAGACATAATTTCATCTAATTTAGAACAAATTATTTTTTTCTGAAATTTCAAAGGGATACCCCTTTGAAATTTCGAAGAAAATCGAAATGGTCGGAAGTACAACTTATTACACATCAAATGAAAGCTCTTCTAGTGCAGATTAGGGATAAAATAATTTCGGGCACGAAAGACGGTTCCTTGAGGAAATATTCAATGAGGAATCGAAAAGTGGTCCTGGACGAATCGCTCCGGCACGCTGTAACACCCAAAACGAAGTAGATTTCACGAGTTTTGACGTCAAAATCGTATTCTACACCTTCGGAAACACAGAATTTCGTCTAATTTAGAACATAATAATTTTTGAAGTAAATCCTTTTAAGGCGTTAGATTTTGAGTGTTTAATTCGGCCGGAGCCAGGCGCTAGCTTCGTGTGAAAGACAAAGGAAACAAGAGAGAGAGAGAGAGAGACAGTACGATGTGGAAGCGACTTTTCACAAGGTGTTTCTATCATCCCCACGTCACCTATCCACGTGAATACGTGCTCGTTTAATTAAGCATAGTTATCAGTGCGGCTGTGCGGGCCGAAATTTCAGAGTATTCGATAAAATAACAAGTTCAGCTCCACGCTCGATCGAAAAAGCACGTGTATTCTCAACGTGGCGTGGTGGGGATCATAGGCAAGCTCTGTGCAAATTCCTCTCGTTTCGACCCTGGTGGTGAGAAGCGGAGGCGTCAACAGGCCCCGATTAACACCACAAGTAATGTTTCGATATAAGAGCAAGCATCCTGAAATTGTCGATAAAGCATGTATTAGTACGGAGAGATGACAGGTTCACGGACCACCTCCACCTCTCATACCTTTCTCCCTACTGCACCCATGTGAAACAACTAGTTCCTTCTAACCCCAACAAATAGTCAGCAATTCTCTCAGCGGTTTACTATACAGGTTGATCAGATACGCTCCGTTCCAAAACAATTCGATCATTTAAGAAAAATGTAAAATCTGTCGCAAGGACCTACTCCGCCGCAACAGCTGTATATCCGTGACGTCAACAGGGGCGGTTTCCGTTACCGCCAGTTCCCACTGGCCGTAGGGAGAGGGGGACTTAAATTTATATGACCGGCAATACATACGTGCAATATTGTACAATTATCACATGGCTATGAATATCTAACTTAACCCGACAATTCAAACCCACATAACTCGATGATTATCGAAGATTTTTAGTAAAGGAGGAGGAGAGCACCCATTCGTGGGTGCCTCTTAGTTTACTACTAACAAAGCAAAGATTTATAGCTACCCGTTAATTATAAGAACGAAAAATGAAAATGAAACGAACGAGTGGCTCGTTGAGGCATTTCCTGTAGTTGCTACAATAGATACAGCAGCGAAAAATCGAAATGGACCATTCGGGAAGTAAAAGTAATTCTAACCCAGATAATTCAATCCCAAGCATCGACACTCATAAATCTTCTGCAACAACAGAAGACGTTCTAATACTGGCCACCGAAGATGTCTTCGACTCTTCAACGAACAACCGATGAGAGAGACAGAACGATATAAACAACGAAATAGAAGAAATTGCAATCGAATATCTTCCTGCGGTGAAACACGTGGGTAAAAGAAAGGCGAAAAAGTCCAGAAAACTAATAACAAACAAATGTGACAGTAATTAAAAAAAAAAGGCCACCGAACAATTGAGGGAAAAATAGAAGAAAAAGATAGCAAACGTAAGGTCAGTGCGTAAAAGTGCCATTCGCTATAACTCCGGAAAATTGGAGAAATAGTCGATTGAAAAAACGAAACTAGTCAGATTGTCATCAAATTTGGACATGTATCGCTTGAAGGTGGGTACTTCTTAAAAATTCTATGGATGTGTCGATGGTGGCGCCATCTATCTGTCGTCCTACAAACTTATTGGGTAATCTATATGTATATAATTTCCTTATTTGTGTGTTCCTCTTTTTTGTCTATCCAGAGCTTTTTGAAGGCCACTGATGGGCTAGAAAGCTGAAAATTGGCGTGCATATAGTAAAACGCCTAGGCCAAATCCTGACGTAGCCGGATTTTTGATTTTTGGCCTGTGAGCGGAGAATTAAGACGAAAAAGGGGCGCTGCAAAACTCAATTTTTTAACATTTTAGCTTATATTTTCTTTTTCTTCCTGCCTGGTAGGGACTTAACAGCTACTGCGTTATATACCCTGGTAGCAAGACAAACATGTGTTTACACACCGGATTCGATTAAATAATTCTGTGGTAAGCAAGTTACCGATTATAACGTCACTTTCAATTAGCAATACATTACCGATTACCCCAAGAAGTGAATGCCATCCCCATTCTCGCAAGATGCCCCGATATTACGACATGGGCTATAGAATTTGAACCCGCGGGTTTGTACCGTTTCTTTTCGAGACTAAATTATTCATTCTCCCGCATTTATTCGAATTCTCCATCTCGAACCATATATAGATATGCACCTACAT
This sequence comes from Chrysina gloriosa, assembly GCA_038088585.1. NCBI lineage: Eukaryota > Metazoa > Arthropoda > Insecta > Coleoptera > Scarabaeidae > Chrysina > Chrysina gloriosa. The sequence continues at coordinate 10,169,500 of CM076094.1, read as the reverse complement.
CATCATTCTCCCGGACGCGCATTACTCTAACGCACTCGTAACAACGCTGTTTATTAGCACTCTCGAGATATCGAGGGAGTAATTATAAAGTTGGCGGTTCCCTCTTTCGTCGTGTTCTTGTGTGTGCGGGCGGCGAACTTCCCGTTTCCTCCTCGACATATGCCCCGCTCGACTTCCCAACTTCCTCTAAGTGCATTAATAATTTTCGCAGCCGGTATTAGTATGCGGACGGAGCCGCGGCCATATTTTAATGAGGTGTCTTTAACAGACCCGACCGACTTCGCGTTCGCGGGAGAGACCGGGGACCGGGGGCGGAGTTCGTTCGTTCGGTCGTCGAGGAAATCAGAAAGTTTATTTGAAATTAGCGACGGTACGAAAATGTTCGCGTAAGAATTCGGAGAGAGGAGGTAGGTACTTCCTGCTCCGTACGTAGATATCTTCTTACCTGGAAGAGGAACAATTGAATTGTTCGAAAATTCCCCGGTTATCCGTCGGGAGAGGGTAGTTTTTGAGCTTGGAATGACGTTCGAAGTTCTCGACGGGATAATTTCATCCCTATATAAGGGCACAACAGGTCTTAACTTTCGGAGTAGGAAAATAATTTTAACTACACCGGACACCATCAAAACATATTTCTTAAGAAATAAAGACACGTAAAGTGTAAAAAGTTTCAAATATTTATTGCAGGCAAAAACCACGACAATTTGTTTCGCTATACTATAGCTTCATCAGGTGGATGAATGATGAAACATATTTTTTAAATATCGTGGTAGTAGTATCTGCGAGTTTTTGGGGACGAAAAACCGATTTGGCATGATCCCGGTTTCGATTCAATCCATTTAGTCCAGGTTTTCACCAATTTCGGCCTAAACGTGGGTTAGCAACTTCATGCAACCAAGCGAAATTATAAGTAATTAAAACTTTACTACTAAACCATAGATGGCGCTGAAAGTAGTATGTTAATAAAGGAGAAAATATCTATGAAAACTAACAACATGTAAATTCACATACTTTGTTTACAGTTACAAAAGCAATTGGAGCTGAGTTTTTAATCAAAATAAAAAAACTTACACATACACAATTAGTTGGCGTTGCAAAAAGAACGTATGTAAATGTTTACTTAAAATGTGTATTTCTTAAGAAAGATTTTGAGCTTGAATTTATTTATTTTTAAGTATTTAAATATAACTGTAAATATTAATTTTAATACTACTTACTTACTATATAAACTTTTAATATATATGTGCTATTATATATACTTGAAATATACAATATTAATTAAATATCAAAACTAAAATAAAGAGCGTTATTATTTGGTTCAAAATTATTCAAAAAATTTTGGGAACTCCGAGCAAGGCTCGGTCCACCAGGTACTTATATTATGTGACATGTTCTATATCGTTGTACCTCATCTCGAGAACAATAAAGATATTATTATTATTACATACATATACCGAACATTGATGTTTGTACATGTGAGAGGGATTCGATATGAATTCTCTCACAATGCACGTATTACGCATTTTTTACAGTTATTTTTCTACAGAAGTGGACAACTTGCGTTGCCACGGCCTCCTGCAGTAACTGCAGTCGCGCTCTTCGGCTACCCGCCGTGGGAGAATTGCAAATTACAAAATTTTGATCTTCTCTTGCCATCCGTAGACGTACGTTTCGCGGTTATACCGCTCGTCAGTACGGGTAGCCGAAGAGCGCGACTGCAGTTCCTGCAGAAGGCTGTGGCAACGCAAAGTTGTCCACTTCTGTAGAAAAAATGAGTGTAAAAATGCGTAATACGTGCATTGTGAGAGAATTCATATCGAATCCCTCTCACATGTACAAACATCAATGTTCAGGCGATATATACATAAAATTTGTATACGAAATTACAGCTCTTGCAAAGCCGTACTGACGAGCGGTATAACCGCGAAACGTACGTCCACGGATGGCAAGAGAAGATCAAAATTTTGTAATACGTATACCGTACAGCTGTAGGACGCTCAATGACATTTTCTTAATTAATGATTAATGATTAATGACTGTTTCCTTTCTTTTTTACTCCGATATTTCCGAGGCATAATTTCCTCGAACGTATTGTTTCGATTCTCGCCGATTTTGTCCTTTATTTTTCATCTTTAATTTTATAATTTGCATGCAATCCGAAACGAATTTCTCGAAACAATAGTTTTAATTCCATCCCCATTATACTAGATTTGGCGCAATTACGGGCTCACGCAAACATTTCCTTCGCGTTCGCCGCTTTTTTAAATGTTTTTTCTTTTATTTTAATTTATCGTAGTATAGGTCTTCTTCTATTTGCGTCTCTCGTGCGCCGCTTCGTACTGCAACCGCTATAATTACAATTAAACGCGCGGCGCGCACGGAGCACAAAGCCAGAAAATTATATTCCATTGAGAATTACATTCCGTATTCATGAACATGTTTATTATTTTTTATACCGTTGTTTTGCCTTTCTTTTTGTTTCCTCGTTCGAAACGATATATCGCGGATAGATAAAAGCGTATTTTATTCCATTTTATTCCCGATTTAATGACGGGAATAATTTCGCCGACGAAGCAGTCGAGGGGTGATGGGTGAGGGTGAGAACGGGACGCGTGTCGCACAATCGCGGCATTAATTTCGTTTTAATTTTATACAAAATTAGCGAACCGACGACGGAATTGCATTTTTATTATTACTATTATTATTATTACTACGCGTCTATTTATTCTTCCGGCATGAAATTTAGTGACAATTTCGCCGGGAAATCATTGCACGTTATGAATTATTTAAAATTCAAATTTATATTTCGGGTACGTAGTAAAATCGGGCGTTGTTGTGTTCAAATTATAATAAATGACTGCGTGTTAGATTTTGATTTGAAATTTGATTGATAGGCGTATTTCCTAGAAAATAGTGCACAATATACAGCACGGCGTGCCCAGGGTTACGTATGTGTACATGTTGGTAAGATAGGATAGACAGGCCTTAGAAATTAAGTTTTGCTTCTGGGGATCCTCGACACTGTAGAGCAAGATCCCACGGAATGGATGGCGAAGCCCGGCGACAGAGTTGAGAGTTTATAAGAAATAAACAAAATGACCCTTGCCACACATTTTGGAAATAATTCCAGATACGTATTTCAGCAATTAAGTTGCCATCCTCAGCGGAAAAATGGAGGAATTCAGTATCACTGGCGATATCCAGCTTACACTACGTAACAAGCATTACACAATGACCATCACACACTGAACGCCTGCGCGAAACACACCAAAACAATATAGGGAACTATGTTAGATGTTCGTACATATGACAGTTCAATTACGAAATTCGGCCATAATGTACTAATTGCGCATTTTTGCAGCTATTTGATTCTACAGAAGTAGACAACTTGTTTTGCCACAAACTCCTGTAGTAGCTACAATCGCGCACTCGGCTAGCCCACCGTGGACAAATTGTGCTTAATTAGTTGTGTTAACAAGTTGTCTACTTCTCTTCAAATAGCTGCGAAAATGCGCAATTAGTACATTATGGCCGAATTTCGTAATTGAACTCTCATATGTACGAACATCTAACACCCGGGCTTATATAGAGCTTCTATAGAAACGAAAACTACTTCACACAGTCGCACTGATGAGCGGTATGACCGCGAAACGCGCATCTGCGAATAGTGAAAGTGGTTTTCTAATTAAGCACATAGGGAACTATTTTCGAGAGCCAAAATTTTAACAAAATAAAATGTCGAGGACTCTCTGTAAACGACCTAATAATATCATTAAGCTCGTTAATGGTCAGTTCACGAGTAACAGTGCAAAAACTTACAAAGTAAACACAATTTGCATATGCCAATAATGCTGTAGGAAATTTTGACTGTGTCAATCGCAAAACGCAACTGCAGGCTAATTAGTTTCGTCCTTATTCGGACTCGTCAGTACTGTACTGACATTTTATTTTTTATGACACCAAAACAATGTTCACACTATTGAGATTTGTTTGTCAGGATCTTCGGGGCCATTCGTACAGCGGCATCTCGCGAGAAGGGTGGCGAAACGGATGCTTAAGTTTCTACGACATAAATCGGAAAGGACTTCCTGTAGCACGTTGTGTCCCCGGGCCCCTCTTAAGACTTGCACTGAACAAGGCAAACTCGCTAGAACACATGGTATTGCGGTATATTCTTTATTGTTGTCAAGGAGTTATTGCCAAGAAACATTGTTCGTGCGGCAAATACCAACATTGGAAGCCCATAATTTTCTTAGCAGAGAAGAGAGAACGTGGCGTTTCAGTTTTCCTGCTAAAGTCAATAAAAAGTGATCGCTATTGATTTGATTTTTTTTTTCTTATTCGAAAAGCCAGTCTTCAAGAAAATGGTTAAGAATGCTGCAATCTCCGCCGCTATAATGGGAGGTTAGGGATTTCTTAGCAAGTGTGGGAAAACAGTAGATTCAGATCACTTTTTCTCGTTTTCTCTCCTTGCTCCCTGTTCTTAAAAAGAGAAGAACTATTTTAGGAACAGTTGTTCTTGAGAAAAACGATTACCGACCGCGTCTTAGCAAAGACGAGACAATGTAGTTTACGATTTCGATTGGTCCTTCTAGGTTCTTGTCCTGAAGATTAGTACCTCTCGAGAAATACGTTTAAAAATACCGTTTCCACAGTTATGGTGGGTGATCCCCAAACTTCTGATTACGGTAAACGCGAGAAGATACGATCGGTTTACTATCCCCATTTTTATGACGTTGTATGGGCGGTAAAAATCAAATTACTAGTACGACTTGATTCTTTCAAGTTTTGGGAGGAAAGGGGAGGAACCGAGAATGGAGATGACATGTCGAGCAATGTTGTAACGCCGATTTCCTATTTCATCGAAGACAATGCCCGGAATCCGAACTCGTCGAATTACCGATGACAAGTCATCCTTTCCACTATCGCACGTCACGTTCCGTCTCGAAAAACAAAAGAGATACCCCTCAACTTCGGACGGTTTCTCAAAATGGAACGGCGAAGATAAGAAAACAATGCACCACGTCCATCTTCCTCCTTCGTTCTCCCACACCCCCCTCCCCGAACCTCCCTCCTCGGATCCGAACCGAATGAATTATGAAAGCAAATCGTAACGCAAACACGAAATTAGACGTCCGTTGAAAACAATCCCCTCGACGTTGTAAATAGTACTAGGTGAGGTAAGAAGGGGAAGCGGGGAAAGCGGCGGTGGTCATAAACCACGATGAAATAGATGTAAATGTCAGTCAGAATCGGCTCCCGAAAAGTAAGGGGGCGAAGGAAACTATAAAACAAGAAGGAGGAGAAGGAAGGGCCCGCCTCGATTCCGACAAAAACAGCTACGCGCCTCGACTTCTGTCCGTGCTTATTTGAATATTGAATTTTTATGAGGCGGCGGCGGCGGCGGCTTTCGCTTTTTACCAAAGGAGAAAAAGACGGTCGCGTTGCGTGCGACATCTGTCGTCTTCGGCTCTTTGTCGTAGTACTATCGGCAGAGTTCGAGGTCGTTTTCCGCTCGACGACGAATCGAAGAAAGACTAAAAAGTTTTTCGACCAGTTCGAAGCGATACGGAATAGAGTTGCTCAATTTGCGCCAATACTACTACAACTATCAGAAACGGCTGTACTAGATAAGTCACATTGCACTATACGAATACATAACACATACGAGCCCTAACAAACTATAGGGTAACTGGGGGAATGTGCCGTACTTAAGAGAAATTCCATTTCCTTGTCAAATTCTGTTATATATGAATTAGTTTTGCACATTGATCTCTTATATCACATCTATTGTAAACATACACGCACTTTCACTATAGGAAGAATACACTTTTAAGAACATAATTTATAAAAATCGGTGGGCCTGCAAAGTGGGATATTGCCCAGTGGCGTGGGTAATATGCCATACCAATCGGGGTAATATGCAATTTGAAACAAAACATGGAGGTAAACTTAAATAACAATTTATTCGTAAACGTTATAACAAAAATAGTTGAAAATACATGTCCTAGTAAAAATAATGTTAACCAGATTTACTTAAGTACAACATAAAGCTCTTCCTGCACAGTTTTCGAGTATCCACTTACTACAACATCCAGAAATTTTCCAATTACATTTTGGACCGTTTTCGGCGTAATAGTATCCATTGCTTGCAGGACAGTAGTCATTATCATGTTAGCTTATATCGCTGTCACTGTCCTGATATGTAATATCTTATGGCATTCTATCCTGACGTTAAACAGGCATTTTATCCCAAATGCAGTTATGCAGTAGATATATATTTTACACAATATGGCCATCTTAAAATAAAGCGGTGAAGCATACAGTGGTCTTACCCTGACTTATACAGTTATAATAACATGCCGCTAGAGCCTCTGCTTTCATAAATTTTACAAAATTGCTTACTATATCCATTGAGAAAGTTGTAAATAGTCTGCTTCGGACTTACCGTATTAACAAAATAAAATCTAAAATATAAGCTACGAGCAGCACTGCCAATGAACACATAAACAGTACTGAAGTGTATCAACTACTTATATGTGCAATCCTAGCGCCAGTTTCCCTAAATCGTAGAACTAGCGTTTTGTCCTAACTGGCATATTCCCCCAGGTTACCTTATATTAAGGGGTTATATACCTTTTGGTGCGGAAAAATTGGGGAAAATTTGGATTTTTCAAAAAGTATGTAGCAATAATTTTAACATAACATAAAAGTTATGATTTTTTAATAATACATTTTTTGATGAAAAAACGAGCTTTGATTTAAAAAAAAAAAAAATAGTGATAATGAGCGGAGTTATGACCCTTTCCCCGAAACACTTTTCTTTATGAGGCTTGCGGTGATCACGATGGAAGTCCAGCCGGTCAACTAAAATCATAAAATGTGTAGAGACATTCCTAGTACTTGAACGTTTTTTAAAATAAAATATTTTGTCTTTTCTGCATACGAGAACGTTTTTCTCAAAATCTCAATATTTGGAGCTCTAAAAATTTTATTAAGAAATTCTTATCTACAAAATAAAAATGTCTGCATCGAAAAGGAATCGTTCAAGTACTAACAACATTCATTACGAACAATTAAAAAAAAATTGAAGAAGATCGGTCAAATAGTTTTTCAACAACCGTGATCACGGCAAAGACACTTTCGGAAAAACACTATTTCGAGATAATCGAGTTCAAAGTCTGAAGTTTAGTTTATGTAAACATTGAAGTCGATGAGGTAAACTTAGAAATCATCGTCGATTCCGGGACTATATAGCGTGTTATCTGCACTCGATGCAGCCTCCAATATGTCCATTTGGTGTTGTCTGCTGGCCATTCGTCTCTCCTTCGTCGCATCTCGCAGCTCGGCCTGCGCGACGTACTCATGAAATTTGCTGGCACAGGGCACTCCCATTGCCTCGAACATCTTCGGTACCGATGTTTGCCCCTCGTTGAAAATGCAGGCTGATGTATAAGCTGAAATTTTCACTGGCACTACACCTCCTGGAAGATGTTTCGGGCTCCGTTTCCAGATCAGTTGGTTGTAGCTTTCGTTGTTATTCTGTGTGAATCCACCGAGGCATCTTACGTGCAATTCATCCTTAGATAAGTCTTCATATATCGGTTTTATAGTATTGAAAACATCATCGGGCAAGGGTTGATAGGAGTGGACAGATCCGGGGATCTGGCTTTTCTTCTCTAGTTGCTTGTTCTGTAGCGCAGCAAGAGCTCTCTGCCACTCGCACCATGACTCGTCACGAGCAACAGAGAAATATTCTTCGATGCTAGCACTTTGGAAGCTTGTATACAACTAATTTATAACGGATTTGTATAGTCAAAAATGGAGCAGATATTGGAGCTTATAGATAAACAAGAGATTTACGGTAAAGGGCGGAGCGCTACGTGGCGCTGTACGCTTAGTCTTGCGGCCGTGACGAGAAGCGCTTCAAAGTGCTGCAAATCTATAGCTCGGATCTGTACGAAAATTTAGGAAAATGTTTTCGAAGAGTTTTACTTTCAGATAAAGCAATAAAAATTTTTTTTCGATTTTTGAAAAAATAAGGTATATCACCCCTTAAGACGAAATAAAATACATAGTATATACGTCAGGTATTTGACAGCTTATTTGTTTTTCTAATATTCTTTTAAGTAACTCGCCAATTAACAACAATTGAAGCCAATCAGTAACACAAAAACCAAAACACTTATCTTATCAGCTCTAATTAACAAGAAAAATGTACCTATACGTATTCAGTTGTATTGGCGCAAATTGAGCAACTGTAATACGAAACGATCCGAACAGAAATCTGCATAATTAAAACACGAAGCAAAAATTATTGCCCATTACGCACGCCGCCGGTCGCGCTCGTTATTCATCCGAATCAGGACAAGTTTTTCACGACCGCAAACAGCCGGAGGCCCCCTTTAATGATTCTGAATCGCGCCGGTGATCGAAGATGGAGAAGAAGAAGAAGAAGAAGAAGAGTTCGCGTTATATTAAACGAACGACGCGCGCGATCTTCTCGTCCGTCGGGCGTTTAATAAATATCGGAGATGAATCACGATCGCGCGTAAAAATGCGACTGCTACAGACGTCGGTATTTGCCTCCCGGTTCGATTTATGGCATGCAGCGAGTCGAATCGCGCTAAATAAATTCTTCGCCTACCCGGGCTTGTAATTGGTCGAAACTATTTATTGTTATTCCGTTCCCTCTTACAGTCCTTCATATATGATTGTAAAGAGCGCGTAGATTAGCGATTATTATAACATGTATGTGTGGCAAAAACGGAGTCACTAAATTTAATAAAATGTGATGAGGCTATCTCAGACTAAGAAGCGAAATGGAGAGGGCAAAGATGGAAAACGTTTCTTTTATTAGACAAAAGTACCAAGTTTTCGCCCCATCTTTGTCTTCTCCGTTTCGTTTATCGGAGTCTAAGACAACGTTGTCATACTTATATAATATTTATAATGACTAGGATCGGCCGATGGTCGAAATTCGACCACAACATCTGTATATTAATACGCAGTCAAATACGAATAATCACACCTGATTTCCATTGAATCTTTATTATATTCTCGAGTAAAATAAAATAAAAATCGCGCTCTACTTTTTGAGAAAATCGTTGAAAAATAAATTGAAGTTTCCTATTTGTAATTGCAATTTATATTTGTAATTTTCTGAATAAATTACCGCGGGGAAATATATTATTTTTGAATAATTTTCCATGAAACGAAATATATTTGTTAATATTGTGCACGAAAAGATTGAAAAGAAAGGACATGAGGAGGACTTGAACACACATCCCCACGGGTGTAAACCCTAAACCTTATCCACTGCACTACGATCGCTTCGTTAAACAACACTTAAAATTAACGATATAAGAGACAAGTAGGAAACTTCAATTCCCTTTCTCAACGATTTTTGATCCACTTAATCTGCTTTTGTGCCACACAATTTTTGTCCGTTTCTCGAACGTATTTACAATAATAGTATATCATTACCTGACGTGGTTGACGTATGTATATCACGTTGCGTGTGTCATTCTGACATTTACAATATGTAATATATGCAATATGTTACAGACTCTCATCTGCGTTCCACTGCTCGTATCGCGATGAAACATACATTCGACAAATCTGCATTGTAATACGAAAACAACGGTATATGTATCATCGCGATGCGTGGAGGGAACACTCTAAAATATGTACCAGAAGACGACCCACTACGAATTAATATATAGAGCGCTAACTGTAACTAAAACTATCGATTTATCGTTGATTAAAATGAGACCGAACTAGCAGCTTCTATTCATTTCTAGTCTAGATGACTCTACACAAAAGGACCTATGTAATTGGGCAGCCACAATGTAGCTGTGCAATAGCTTATAAGCACAAATTATAAGCACAAATCGAATATGCCTACAGTCATACTCGCACGTATTCAACGCATAAATTATGTATATTACACTGAATAAAGGATATCATTATTAGGTATTATCACCGAGGGATTCTATGAAGCATAAATGAATCCTACGGCTTTCGATCATCGATTTCTTTTCTACATTGCGATATCTCGCGCGTTAGAATGAGAAGGCACTAATAACTATCATTACAAATAATAGCCGGGGCGTCGAACTTGCAGGTTCGATTACTTTTAACGCGGAGTCTATCGGGTTACTCTTGAAATTTTGAAGTGTCAATTAGACTTTCGAATAACAACAAATTTGGAAATTTTGAAAACAGTTAAAACGACAAGAAATTTTTAATTTTCAAAATTTACAGACAATATATGAAAAACGGAATTTCGAAGGTATTTGCGTATCCCCATATAACATATTTTTCAAAATATTGTGATTTCGTAAGAACAAAATTTACCGAAACTCCAACGGTTTTCAAAATTTAAAACTTTTGGCTCCAAACATTTCTCTAATCTTTCCAAATTTTAAATTGATGGTGTCCTCCCCATGTTTCAAAGGTTTCCACAGTTTTGAAACGAACATTTGTAAAATTCGTCAAAATTTAAGAAAGTCCTTTTGCAGTTGCTCATCTAACTATTGGATCAAACAACTGTATTTTGAAGAGGGCTCGTCTACTAATTACTACTTACTACTGCAGTACAGTTGCCCTTAAAAATTTTGTTGTTTCAACAATTGCCAAGGATTTACCGATATTTTTCACAATTTCCAAATTGCCGAGATTTTAATTCTTTTTGTACGTCAAAATGCTGAAAAATTTGAGAATTCCTTGAAAATTTAGGATTTGTCACGTTCTCCAAAACAATTTTTTCGATATACTGAGATACTTCAAAAACACCATGTTTAATAAAATTTACCTAAATTAAAGCAATTTTCAAAATTAAAAAGTTTTGAATTCGAAAAATTCTTACAATCTCTCAAAAGTCATCCGAAACCGAACATTAGCAAAATTCGTCAAAATTTAATCAAATCCAATCTTTTGCATTTGCTTGCCCAGTTATTCAACCACTAGTTTAATTTTAAAGAGCACTCGTCCACAGTTGTCCTTCAATATGTTGGTTTTTAAATAATTGTATTATTTTGAAATTTGAACATTCTTCGAAAATTCTCCAAAATATTTTCTTTCAAAATATTCAGATTTTTCAAGAACGTTGAGTATATCAAAATTTATCAAATTTAGTAAGAGTTTTCATTTGAACACTCGAAAATTCCTCTAATCCTCCCGATCAAAGTCGAATATTTGTAAAATTCGTCAAAATTTTGAAAAATCCAAACTTTTGCAGTTCCTCATTAAACTGTTAATTTAATTTTGAACAGCGCTCGCCTACTACTTACTGCACCATAGTACACTTGTCCTTCCAAATTTTTGATTTTTCAATATTTACATTATTTTGAAAACTGTAATAATTTCTTAAAAATGTCGAAACTTAGAAAAAATGGTCTTCTTTGTCCATGCCGTTTAAGATACCCCTCGGGTGCCAGATCAAAAATTTTGAAATTTGAAATTCTAAAATTATTAAACGGCTACGATTTCCGGTTTGGGGACTGCAGCGCCGAATTTTTATTCTGGAGGTGTCACATCCTCTTTCATTATTTTAAAATTCCCTAAGAAAGTTTCAAATTCAGATAAAATGAGAAATTTTGAAAAACTTAAAGTCTTGAATTTCCAAAAATATCGCTGTTTCTTTGTCGAAGCATCGCCGAGTTGAAAAGTTCAAAAGTTATGAAACGTCTTTGAAATTAGGAAAGCTTCTAAAATCTGGAAACCTAGCCATCCTCACCCCCTCCTCAAATATGCAGGACAACTCGCAAGATCTACACCTGAGAGGGTAAGAACATTTGACCATTCAAGGACGACTCCACAGTTAGAACCGGATCGACCGCAAAAAGGAAGGCTTGGGCGTAAAAGGCAGGAAAGTCCTACGTGGGGCGCGGTTGTATCCACCCTGGGTATCATCGTCAAGAACGAAGGCACCTTCTATCGAGATTTCACCAGATAGTAACATTATCCTCCGGATCCATTGGGTCGTATTTACCATTCCGCGCGGTAGGAGAATGTGTCTAATAGACGAAGACTAACCGAGTTCTGCATTTTTCCTTTATTGTTTTTTTATTAACAATCTGTCCAAGATTTTGAAACATTTTACACGCGTTTCATCCAGTCGCCTATTTCGATCGGACGCATTTGCAATTTCCGTCTTCCCAATGAATTTTAGATCGAAGAGTTGCGTTTCACCGTCAGCTTTTTCCGACGCGACGATCGTACCAGCACGAACGCTATATCGCAGTTCGAGCCGAATTATCGCGGAAATAACGAACGCGGGCTGTCGCCATAAAAGAACTAATCCGAAACGCAAATTGAACAACCCCAATGCGGGAAATAAACGCGACAATGCGCCCGCTAAAAAGCGACGGCGGCGTTCCGAAAAAGAAAAATAACGAGAAACGCGTTCCACCTCTCTGCATGCATACATAGATTGAGTGCGTTTTAATAAAGAATTGCATTAGGTACTATACGAACGAATTCATCCCCCGTCCTCCCCAATGATGGAGATGGATATTTCGGTACATATGTAGGCTTTGGATTGCATGCGTTGCCCCGCGATGCGTTGTAATGGCAGCGCCTCGCCGTCAGCGCCTCGCCGTCAGCGCACGTCAACGGCCGGTTATATCAAAAACGCATTAAACGTAGCTTTCGACAGGTCGAAATGACGCACGCACGTTGCAGGCGCGTTTAATGACAGTCGTCGGGCGCATTCTCGATAGCCTTGCACGCGATCCCCGGAACGAAAACCTTAGTTAGCGTCGTTTGTACGTTTGTAAACTTTAATTATACGAACGCAGACACATCAAAAAGGGGGCGAAAAGTGGATAGTCGAGAGGGGGCGGGAAACGAGTTCGTTGCCTGCCGAAATATCTGACTGGCGTGAAGAGCGAGGACGGGCGAAGTCGACATGCAAGTGTGGAGATCACGATGATAACTTTGATATGAAATCCGTGTATGGCGATAACTTTGTTTTTCTATGGACTGAATTGGTCGAAATGTGATCGCGTGTAAACTATAGGAAATTGTAAAGAACAAAGGAGCATGGATATAGAGTCCTCATGAAACGCCAGACTAACATCGATTAGAAAAGACTATTGTGTAAATCTATATTGTTGATGCCCAGGTATCCTTGATTTTTTTATATCCAGTGGTTATTAGGAATTCGTGTGATGTGAAAGTGTTGAATTTGTGTGTTTAAATAGTTATATATCTTTCTATCGTTTAATCGATGCTTTTTATAATAATTGATAATTTTATTTCTAGTTACATTTTAATCTCCCATTAAACGTCTCTGGCTGGACTTAAGAAAAGGAGCTAACACTCGCAGGTTAATTAAATGCTTAAAAACTGGCGTGCGTAATATCGAAAAGGTATAAATAGAACCCAACACTAAACCAAATGTCATTTGAACATGAGCATCTAAAACTCCAACATTGACTGTGAATTTTAATATATTGAATTGTAATTAATGATATATTATTTAGTGGTAATTAACCATGTGAATATTAATCTACTACAATATACAGTCCGCTTTAGTAATAAGGCCATCTATGGGCGGTGAGGAGAGAATTTTTCGTGGAACTCGGAGCCCACTACTGACGTGCTGTTACTGGCTTCTAAAGCCTTTGGTGAAATGGAAATAATGGAATAGAAAGTTGGAAACGTGACCGATACGGAAGTCCATCGTTGCGGTGCGGATAATCCACCTCGTTGGTGATAAAGATGGCGATCCAGGGCGTGCTAGCCCAATGAAGACGGTCTAGGTTAACATTCGAGAATTTACTAACAAGGGACCACTCTCCAGTTATAGAACTGGATCACATTTGCGTATCTGGAGTCGGAGAGACGCTTCAGCTTTAGTAGTAGGTGAATGGAGATTATCCGAGCCATCTACGTTCTGGATCTTTATCCTGTCGTGAAACAAACAGCAAAATTACTTGAGCATTTTATTTAAAAATGCCATGAGCTCACCTCCAAACGAGGGAAGAGCAAATGCTCAACGTGAACCATTAGTTCGAACAGCAGAATTGGAAAAGCGAAATTTCCAGATTCGTACGACGATACTAGTACACTTCCCACAGTCGAATTTCCGTGTATATCCTCGGCAAACGAAACTTAAAAGCGAAAACGGAATAGGCGAGTCACGGAAAGTGAACGTTACTAACGGAATAATCCCACACGCGAATCCAACAGGCGCAAACCCTATCAGAAACTTGCAAAAGCGGGGCGCCATCTACGGCAAAAGTGGAAAGGAGAGACCAAAAGTAATAATTACAGGACGCTGTAACATAACATCCATTAGAAAGGACTGGTCGAAAAGTTAGTTTTATTGCATAGATAACCATAAAAATAAAAATATAAATAAATAAGAGAAAGATGGTAAGGATAGAACCTTGATGGGCTCCAAATTCTAAGAATTTATTACCAAGGAATGCTGGATTTCTCGGAAGGGAGATTTTGGAAACGCTTAAGAATTGATCGTGTTATTTCCATCGTCTCTTGGAGGTAAAATATGCAACGATTCTACAGCCAGCTTGTTATCCCCTTTGGGATAGCTTGACGAACCCAAAACATTCCTACGGGTGCATTCCAAATTTTAAAAAATTCAATTCGAAATATCCATAAAACTGAGGATTTGGGAAAGTTGGCGCATGGAATTGGACAATTCATCTGTGTGATCTTCAAGCAGCCCGACTTTTTCCTCTAACCTACACCGAAATTAATACCTCGGGACATCGTCCGTCCGGTTTACACTATGTGACGATAACTTATTGATTATAAACATCGCAGAAACAATCGGACGCCTTATCCGCGCGTCTGCGCCGACCTACGTCATCGTATCAATCATTCGATCGGCACCTATCGCATACGATCTCGGCAATCTCGGTATCACCTTCTTCCTGTTTCTTTGTTTTACTTCGTACTAGCGTGATCACGTGTTCGTCGAACGAACGAACGAACGAAAAACCAATCTAATCTTCTTTCCCGCAGAACATTCGCGACGATTAAATCCGAACGATAAGACTCCTCCGAACGATATTCATCAATTTATGGTGAAGCCGCGAAGGCGCTGACGTGCCGTGACGATCGCTTTCCTATACCTATACGTCGGAAGGGAAGGGGGAGGAAAGCGATCGCGCGACGCGAACCACTTTCGATATTGTTTACTGCCGCGTTAGAAGGGCATTAATGCGAAGAGAAAAGGACCTGCCGTTCGTGATATGAAGCATTTACCACGACTTCTATCGCTAATATATATATATATGTGTATATACAACGCCCGTCCTCCGACTATCAGAGGGGAAAAACTGCTGTCGTTCCCGTGTTATTCGCGTTGTTGTTATTTTCGTTTACGCATGTTAATATCGCACGCCAAGGAGCTATTCCGGCCGCAACGCGCGGTCACGGCCTATCGCCACGCATTCAATCACAAAATGGATGTTCTGCGTGTGTGTGTGTGTGTGTGTGTGTACGGGTCGAAGGGAAAATCGGAGGAAGAGGACGGGACAAACGACGAAAATACGAGAAATCACGCGTCGCGTCGTTACGGCTCTATCGCGGATATGGAAAAGTGCTGTAAATTCGGGATTCGGGGGCGGGTTATTGTTATGACATGTTTTTGTTTCCGGAGGGAGGCGAGATGATCTACTCCGATGGCATCCGGCGAATTCTGGGCGCGGGGTAGTAGTTAGCGATAAATTCGAAAATGTTAATGGGAACGTCGGGTAATGAATTAAGTCGAGGGTTCGGCAGATGGTACTGGGCGTTGGCCGAAAATGTTTACAAGGAAGGATATCACTATAAAAGCCGGTTTTCTACATGCGGGGTCTGTCCGCAAAGTAATCGGATTGACTTAATTAACATTATCGGTACATCGACCGAATAGTCTTCAAAGTAGGACCTCTCTGTTGACCGAGGCGTGGTGCCGTCCTTTCATAACCGGCGATTGTTTTCGCGCTCTTTCTAACACGTTCACGTAAAATGCGGCAGTCTGACCAGGAGCCACAAACTCTTTGCGGACCACTCCTTCACAGTCAAAGAAGCCAATCACCGTGAATTTCACTTTGGACTGCTCATCCGAGCGTCTTTGGGGCGAGGCGAGGTGGAGGTGTGCCATTCGGAACTTTGGCGCATTGTCTCCGGGTTATACCCAAAAATCCATGATTCGCCTGCGGTGATAGCATTTCCTAGGAAATTTGGAACATCGCGAACACCATCAAGGAGTTCCGAACACATCTTCACATGCCTGTTCATTTCCGTTCATCGGTCAACACCTTCGACACCAATTTCGCACACATTTTTCTCATTCCCGAGTTGTCGGTCACCATTTCCTGTACGGTTGTTTTTGGAAAATTTAAGTGTTCAGATATCATCCGCTCACCCAATATACCATCAGAGTTCAAAAGATTTTTTACTTTCACCAAGTTCTCGTCGTTTTTCGTACCGCTGCAGGAGTAAATGGTTCATCGCGGAGCGTGACGAGGAACCTTGACTGGGGTTCACTTTAAAAAGGCACCTACACCTCGGAAAGGCTCGGAAGCGGCTGGCGCCCGTTGCACTGCTTAGTGAAAACTCTACCAGCGCGTATAACTCATCCCCAGTCGCTCCGTCCGAGCGGGAGAAATTCGACTACTTTCCGGACAGACCTTGTATGCGTGTATATCGGGCTGTGCATTGACTGTGTGCTCTGCAGCGATATTAGTATTGTCATCAAACTTTGCCAGGAAGAAGGATTCCGATCAACAAGCTGGTAGGTTCCCTCATCATGCCCTAGTCGGAACACGCCAGATGTATATACTAAAACTAACCCTTTTAGTAATAATCAAATGGAAATGACACGTAAACGTTCTACAGTGAAGTAATGGTGAGGGACTGACGCCCCGTGAAAAGCAGAACGTCGAGAATCCCGAGTTCTTGTTCTTGCACCTCGTTACCAATCGCCAATGAACAATATGGCGATTCAGTGACAGGTCACTTCAGAAGTCAAAATGTGACGGTCAGCTGATTCCGGCGTTTCAATCAAGAACGATCAACTTGCAATAACAATGCAACAACACGTCGCCAGTTTTCGTTGAAGCTGGTCCAGCTGATCAGCATCACCAGACTTGTTTAGAAACATGGTTCTATGTTTCTAAACAAACCCTTTCGCCATAAGAAATAACACGAGTGAAAACTTTATAATTTTCTTTAACGAACATTGTTGGTATTTAATTTTGGAGAAGTACCGTTTGACGTCAAGTACATATAGCCGGTCAAGTTCACATAAAAATATTTTATTGCACAATTATGTAACTATAAGAAAATGTATTTGTTTCAGCAGATTTATTCGGGCGATCAAAATCGATATCTAAAATTATTAAGTATTAAATATTCCAAGGGTAATATTAGTCGTGAAAATAATGAGTGTAAATCCATCGAGCCGGGTAGAATTAAAAATAAAAATTCTTTCGGGCACAGCTGCCCTTACCTCGCCGTCAAATATTTACAGGTGTAAACCACCTGAAATTGCGCATTTACCCGACGACGTGCGACGTGACGGCCCGAAATCGTCGACAAACGTATCTGTTCGGCAAACAATAAGCAAGGACGGGGAAGGGTTTGCCGTGTATGCCGACGCCGTAAGAGGATTAAGCCGATTAAGTGCAAAATTACGACGGTAATCTTGGCGAGCGGCGCGGCATCGTCCTCATTAATAGAAACGGCGAGTCGTGCGGCGCGCGAGGCGCCGAAATTACGACCGGGAGATTACGAGCGCGTTAACCTAATGCCCGATTTGCCGCAATAACGATAAAAGTCGGCTAAATATAGAATTTAATCACGGCGGCGTAAAGGAGATTCGTGCTATTTTTTGTTATTACGCGCGATTCTGTCGACATTTTTTGTTTCTTTCGTTTCTTATATCCTAGGGATGATCCAGTTATGTCGTTTTTAGTACGGTAACTAACCGCAAACTATGAAAAACGTACTCTAACTTCGTGCAGCATGAATATTGAATGTAGACCTCGAACGTGTACCTAGGCCCTCGAAGATAAAGACGGGAACCTAATCAGGACCTCAGAAAAACAATGCAAACACGTGTGGGGCCCGTCTCTGAACGTCTAGAAATTCAGGGTTTTGAAAGACGATGGGCCTTAACATCGTCTAATGTCCAAGTTTTCGGGGAACTTGAACTGCTGATGAGCTAGCTAAGGAAGGCTCAAAAGGAAACTTTCTAGGACCGCAAGCTGTATACGGGTACCTGTATGTCAAAGGATTCTGCCAGACCGGACAGGACATTCAAATAAGTGAAAATTGTCTGAAAGTCAATACCATTCTAAGACATTATTAGGTGTGCTGGATACAAAATTCTCGGCTGATCTATTCAGAGCTCGCAAAAAGAAAAAAGAAAACATTGTTCCCTGAAAACGTATCCATGCAAGGTGAGGATAGAGAGGAGACAAGCATGGTTCTTATCTGTGCTTTTGAGGAACTGAAGGAACTGCGGCGGAAAAAGTTCGGTAAGGATCTATTCGAACCCACGACAATACTCAGACTTCCCTTGAGAAGCATAGTCAATGGCTTTCGTGTAGGGCATGGGAAGTGAGAGTGCTATTGGAAAGCGGTACAAAGAGCGTGAAGCTCAGGTACCTGCTCTATTGGTGATCAGCCCCAAAGGAGTGAATGAATGCAAATAAGAATACTGAAGAGACTGTGGCTAAAAGTATATGAAATAAATAAAATTACCCTTACCACACACACCTTTCGGGAAAAAACCAGATTTAAGTATTAAGTTGCAATTAAGTTGCCATCTTCAGTGGAATACTGGGGAATTCAGTATCACTATCCAGCTAATGACCAAGACGAACAATACACAACGAAATTGTCAATTTCAACGGTGTTTTGGTGTGCTTCGCGCGTTCAGTGTGTGACGTTCATTGTGCAGTGTGTTAGTGCTCGTCTTGGACACTAGCCGGATTAGCTAGTAATACTGAACTCTCCAGTATTCTGCTGAGGATGACAACTTAGTTGTTGAAATACGTATCTGGATTTTTTCCGAAAGGTGTGGTAGGGGTAATTTTATTTATTTTATATATGAGTGAATAAATGAAGAGTCGACTAAGAAACATTTAGCTTCACGACGACAAATTGCTGATATTCCCTTTGCTAATGGCCAACTTCATATACCCTTAAAGTTATACTCTAAATTTAGGATAAATGTGTCTATACATTCAACACAGATGTAGGGGATACTTCCAAACAGGAGTATATTTTATTGCAGGAACGACATCGTGCGTTCGTCGCAGACTCTAAAAATTGACCCAAACTCCTTTCCCCCGTCCCCCAGTTAAGACGCGTACGATTGTGCTATACATAATAAACTCGAGCAATAACCGTCGTGGCCCAACTCCACATAATAACGGCGACAACTTTCGAGCCTAACACACCCGAACTCCGTCGCAGATAATAAGTTGTAAATTATGGTCGGCGCGCGTTTACGTCGCCTCCGACGGTCGCGGGATCGGCAGCGGCGGATACAAAGGTCCGCGCGCGTCGCGCTTCGCCCCTCTAAACGGTCGTAAAATCGTCCTGCGGGAACGGCAACGGCGCATCAGAAAGAGTCCTAAACATATCAGGACGGGACGTTTGTGGCCCATCAGCGTCAAAACTTCGAGATTTACTCCCCGGCAACTCCTAATACAATTTAAACGAGGGGCTGACCGCATTTAGAACGAAAGGCCGAAGTTGGCGGGTGCGCGTCTGGTAGCCCGGTCTCCGGCTATACACGTCGCTTCGGCTCGCGGGTAGTTTATGTTTATGTGCGTCGCGGTCATTAGGTGTTTTGAACTCGGCGACGGAAACGTCGTCGTTGAATATGCTTTCGTGTGTCGGAATGGAAATTGGACGAGCGGTCGGAGAATGAATGGGGAATGTTTTACTATCCGGTTACGATGTCGTTTTGTGTCTTCCGATAAAAACGTAAAATTCGAAGAGGGGAAGGATGGGGAATGTTTTTGGAAGGGTTTTATGGCCGATGACTGCAGGCTAATGAATTCAAACGGACGCAGTTGCTTGGGGAACGGTTAGAAAAGATTAAGTTACTCCGAGTTAGTATACGCATTTTTCTAAGTAAGAATGGCTTGGCACATCTAGCGGTAAGCGAACCCTAAAAAGGGCGAGTCTGAGAGGCTTTAAAAATCATGGAGGCACTGAAGGCAACGATAGGGTAAATAAGCTGGCTGGATCGGAGGCTAGTAGCAATTTCCTCAAAAGCCCTGAACTTACTCTATTGATTGCAAAATGCACTATATGAGTGAGAATGCAGGATTGGTCTGAGGACCTATTCAGTAGTTAAGGCGCGAACAATCCAAGGACATCATGGAAGTGGAAGTGGAAGTGGTAAACGAACCCTAGGATTGCTTTGTAACTGTAATACGATTTACTAACTCGTTGAGGCACTGAAGGCGACGGTAGGGCAGATAATTTGGCTGGATGTGGGGGCAGTAACACTTCCCTCGCAGGTCTTGAAATTGCCTTCGGAGTGACCAAATCCACTATACGAGTGAGAATGCCCGGTTTGTCTGAAGACTTATTCAGCAGTTCAGGTTCAAGCAATCGAAAGCCATCACAGAAATGTCTTTGACTGGTTCTACAGGCTTTGGAATCAACTAAGGTATGGTCAACACATCCAACAGTAAACGGAACCTAAAAAGGCTTTGC
The DNA here is from genome assembly GCA_038088585.1 of Chrysina gloriosa. Lineage (NCBI taxonomy): Eukaryota > Metazoa > Arthropoda > Insecta > Coleoptera > Scarabaeidae > Chrysina > Chrysina gloriosa. The sequence continues at coordinate 10,148,797 of CM076094.1, read as the reverse complement.
GAGTCCGATGGGGGCTTGTCGGGGCACTAAAGGCGACGGGAAGGCAGATAAGTTGGGTCAGGATGGTAGTATCATTTCCCTTGCGGGCCCTTAACTTTCTCTCGTAATTGCGAAATCTGCTATGGAGGTGAGAATGCAGGATTGGCCTGAGGACCTATTCAGCAGGCAAATTGTATCATCATCATCAATCAAATACCATGGGTGGTTCTATCGTTCCTGGAATCAGTTAGGGTCAGTTCCTCACATCCCAGAGTAAATAAACTTAAGAAAAGCTCTACGAGTTTGATAGGGTTCATCAGCGCTCATCCAGCCACTGTAGGCAACTCGGGGATAGATAAGTTGGGACTTCCTTCATAAGCCCTGAACTTGCCTCGGAAGTGCCAAACCGACTAGACAGGTGAGAATGCAGGGCTGGTCTGGGCACCCATTTACCAGACAAATCTCAAGCAATCCAACACCATCATCAATCAAATGCGTTTAAGTGGTTCTACCGGCGCTGAAATTAATTAGAATCGGCTCCGTACATCGAACAGTAAACGAACTTTAGAAAGGCTTTGTGAGTCCAACTCATCAAGGTACTGAAGGCAAAGTGGGACAGATGAGTCCGATTAGGTCGAGCAGTAGGGGTTCCCTTACAGACCTTGAGTTTGCCGAAATCCATCTCGAAAGTGAGAACGCAGGGTTGGTCTGAGACTTGAATGATAAGAGTGGGCAAGATTCGAGTCATCCAAGGCCACGCCAGAAGTGCCCTTGAGTGGAAATGAGACCACGAACGGCGCTAAACTAAGGAGAACTCAACTCATTGTCGATGCTGTTACCGGGCATTCAATGACCAATAATTATTAGCATGAAATCATGCTCGGCAATGAATCGGAGGACAGATCCTGGGCGAAGAAGATGACATTAGTGCACACCATATTAAGGGTGTGCGCCGTCCTAGTTAACAGCAGACTTCATCATTTGGAGGATAGGTATGTGCTCAGCCAGAGAGGTTCCACTTATTCCTAAGGAAGGTGAGATTGATCCGTTTCCTCGGGATGGTTGGTACAACGAGCTCTATAGAGCTCGGGTGCTGTCCGCTTCCGTCTTTCATTTCCAAACCAAAACTGACTAACTAACCTAATCATCACAGTTAGTTGGCATTGGAGTCTTCTGAAGTTAGTCCCACTACTGTTAGCGAAACTATGTCCACTGTCGCGCGATCGATAACACATCACGAAAGACGAATGCAAGTAGCTTGTAGTGGTACGAGACGACGAGTTCAGTAGTGAGAGATAGGAAACAGGAATCGCCAGTCATTACTTACAACTTCGACAACTTACTTAGGCTTAGTCTTTCAAGATTCAAACCATCACGAGACGTATCCGCCCTTCATCCGATTCGATCGAAACCGCGACGTTGATTTCAAGCGGAAACCGACCGAGGGCGGAGGGGGCGCGCTGGTCCTTCCCTATCCTCGTCAGAGAAGAGCAACGGACATGAACAGGCGGCAAGACATCGCATTGTTCCAACGTCACTGATTTACTACTTCATTAGCAGGTATACCGAGTATCGCGCGCCGCATTAATTATGGCGGAAACGTCAGGTACTGACGTCTGTTTTAATGGCCGGCCGTCGAGTCCTACGGTACAGGATGTTTATGGTTACCGTCGCCCGACGACCTGCCCTTCTAACGAGGACCGCGATGGGGTTGCGGTGAACTGAAACCGCTCTGCCATCTGTCACGAGCCGTCTCGTCGCTTGATGTATGCGTATGGATGTATGTATGCGCGAAAGCCGGTCGAACGAGGAGGAAAAAGGCAACGATCAGAGGCGTATTTTTGAGCGCTTACTCTTCGTCGTTGAACGCGACTTATGGCGGGGATTGTATTGCGTAGAAAAATTCGTTCGATAAAAGGTTTTACACGGCTTAATCCTTGGTGTAATCTGGTGCTAGCGAAACACATGTCATCGAATTTTATTAAACAATCCGAACGTCGCGTCGTTTAGTTATCACATTATTATCATTGTTATTCTACCGTGTGTTAGTCCAGACCCCCATACACAATTTCAACTTTTTAACTCCTTGACTTACTAAAGTATGAATATTTCTCGTGCTTGAGCGAGGGCTAAAAGACATAAAAAAGGACTACTGAAAATTGAATTTTTAATTTAAAATTAAATTCCAATTGTTAACTCTGTCGTATACCGATCGTTTCGTAACGTATGCATCAAATTAAAACGGCAGAAAATTCCAATAGTATGAGAATATTTTCCTATCACAGGAAAACCGAAATGAATTTCTAAAACTTCTGGAGTTACCGCTGGCATTGCCTATAAACGTATGGCTTGGTAAAAATATAAACAACAGTAACATTCGGGCATATCTTTATTGCGGTGAAGTGAATGTTGTACGATGGGGACACACCACTTTTAGCGGCGAGGTCATCGAACAACCATAAATCCGTCCTGAGTGTTTAGACGGAGAAATGTAAACACTCGTAAAATGCGGCGAATATGTACAGCAAGGTCGATTGGATTTCAATTCTTAAGCTTTGTTACACCTCGCCCTCTAAGAAAAACAATTACGTAAATTCATTTCTGATTTATTTTTTTACAGTAAATACTTTTATTTATCAATATTCATTTTCTTCGTAGTAGCCAGACACTTGTCGTAATTTTCTATTTTCTGCGAACCCCTCAACCTGATTTCGCCTGATTTCGATACTATTGACTTATGAGGACATACAAATTCATTACTTTGTGAAACGGAAGTAAACAAATTCGACGAATTAGAAGCTCACTTAAACAATGCGCTAGCAACGGAAATGCAAGAACACTTGTGCATGCGGTTATTAGTTAATACGTGGGGTAAACCAGGCGGAAATCGCTTCGAACGTTTGTTGTGATTAGTAAGTCATTGCACCGCAAACAGAAGTTTCATTCGCCGATGTATCCTTAATTACTTTGTACTTCTTTTACGCACATGGACTTACGTTTAGCACATACAGTTTGCTACATTAGTTCATCGCCTAAGTTGTGAAAAATTACAACTTATGCAACGAGTTGAAATAAGAGAAAATTAATAAATACCACGAAATTTATAAGAGTCATTATTATTGTTATCATTATCACAATATAACTTGTAGATTCATTTATTTCAATAATACGTCAAAGACACATATTCAAACCTCAATATGTGGCGATCAGCTTGCTCCGGCGGTCCAATATTATTTATTACTTTTCTAGGATTATTATGACTTTAATAGTAACGTCAACGAGATGAAGACTGAATTATCGATCATCCTAACATCCAAACTTGTCTGTCAATTTCAAAACTTTGAGAAAATTACGGATATCACATTCAGTAATCGTGTAAACACACGCTATTCACCCGAAACGCGTACCATCTACCAATTTTCCATATTTTCCCAGTCGGGACGAGATTTCATTTTACGGATCATCAACTCTCAAAAATTCGCTGGACGAAAAAAAAATAAAATAAAATTGGAGGGGAACGCATTGCGTAGCGACGACGCGGCGGCATACCGGTAAAACGCATTTGAATAAAATTAAACGAAACTGAACGGAATAAAAGCGCAAACCGAATTATTTTACGCTCAATCGCATCCACTATGTTCGCGCGTATGTAGCTTTTAACCGTTCGTTCTCTCTATATTCGTTAAATTAATATTCGAATATAATATAATTTTCGCGTAGATTTTGCGCCGAATAAAGCGGCAATTTGCAGCGCTTAACGCCGCCACGAGACCGGTTCGAAAATAAATATTTTATTGCGAATTGCGAAGGGCGAACCGGGGGAATGGGGAAAAAATGGGCGAGGGAATGCGATGCGAACGTGGGGGAAATTTACATGTCTGTTTTTTTACCTGTTTGGACATGGGGGTTGTTGTTCGGGGGCTAATAGGTGGCACTCGGCTCGAAATTCCGTAAGAAATATTTTGGGTTTCTGGACTTGGGACTTCGTTCAAATACGAATATTGAATTTTGAAGGGGCGAGAGTGTCACGACTTGGAGATTTTGGGGGAAAATGTTACCCTTCGTACTTTCGATCCCTGTCCACTTAGGGGCTAGAAATTTGTGTTTATCAATTTTTCAGTTAGTGCAATAACTAAACCAAATTTCATCAAAGTCGGAGGAGGTCAAGAAAATCCTGGATTGATTTGGCATGGAATGACCCTCAGATTGGAATTTATCCAGCCTATTTGAAAACCTAAAGTCAGCACAATCAATATGTAATCTGAGATCATTTGGTGTGCTTGGTGGTCAATAATGTTGAAAAGGCTCGATGAGTTGTTCAAGGAGCTCCTTCTGCGTTGTCTCCGCAAAAACTCCAAGCTTTAAAAGCCATTCGATGTTTTAAGGTATGTGAACTTCGAGGTTTCCTTAGCTCCAATTACGTGCTCGATAATTTTTCTTGTTATTAAGGGATGTAGATGTGGAACTGTAGGGATGTGTTCACTTTTCTGAAAAACTTCTCTTCTTTTGAAATGCATTTCGAATAGTCCACTGCTTCAGGATCGAAAGGATTTCACGGGACGCAAAAGGAACAAATACGCGGAAATTTTTGATGAAAAGGCTGTTACGACAATGACGAACTCGAAACAAAATTGTTGTGGTTTATTACAATAAATATTTGAAACTTAAAATTTTACGTTCTTTTTATCCCTTATAATAGAGTTTCGACATGCATCTGCTTCGTCTATTGAATGATTTTATTAACTTTGGAAAGGCTTCGTCAGCTACGTCGTGCTACGTGCTGAAAGGAGCAATTCGCAAAAAATGCAATTTCTGCAAGTACATTGACGCCCATGATCCACTTCGCCAATATCAGAGTAGGTAGTGGCCCCAGAATGATGCTGGGAGCTGAGTTGCATTGGTTCTTTCAACTTTCTGTTGAAGTTGCTCAAGAAGAAGTTGGTGCCGGTTTTTTTCGTTATTATTGTCAAGCAGTCATTCGCAAGAAACATTGTCTGTGTAGCGAAATAAAATTGTTACGATTTTTTGGTATAAATGTTTGAAACTTATCATTTTACGTTCTTTATCCCTTATAATGGAGTTTCGACAAGCATCTCTTTCTCCTATTGAATGATTTTATTAAATTTGGAAAGGCTTCGTCAGCTACGTCTTCAAAAGCAGTGGTTCTGAACGGAGCAATTCGCAAAAAGTGCAATTTCTGCAAGTACATTCACGCCCATGAACCTCTACGCAAATATCAAAGTAACTACGTTGATATTTGCGACTAACTAATCGTCCCAGAAAGATGCTGGGAGCTGAGCTAAATTGGTTCTTTCAGCTTTCTATTAGAGTTGCTCAAAAAGAAGTTGGTCCCGGTTTTTTTCGTTATTGTTGTCGAGCAGCCATTCGCAAGAAACATTGTTTCTGTATTGTTTCAAAATTGTTGTGGTTTTTTTTTTTTAATATAAATATTTGAAACCTGTTTACGATTTTCTGTTATCCCTTATAATGGAATTTCAACATGCAAACATACAAACCTTAAACTATCTTTTTACATAGCTTAGCACCATTTTCTAGAAACTGTAGGTCATAGCGTGGCACAAGTTTCTCTACACTTTTCTCATAAAACGTTGCCACCTGTGTTATCAACAACGTGGTTACGTGTTCTTTCAGCTCTTCATCATCGTTGAATTTTAGACCACTGCGTTTTCAGGTGCAAAAGGAGATGGAAGTCGCCAAGTACGAGGTCAAAGCTGTACAAAGGTGATCAAACTGGATCCAGCCAAAGTCCTAATAGGAGTCGTTGTGTCTTGTTCGCAGTGTGGCGTCAATCAAAACGATACCATTTCGTTCAACTTTCCTAAAACTTTATCGAACGGAAGATTTATATCCAGAGAAGATAAGCGTAGAAGCGGAAGAAAATGAGGCTAGATCTGGTGGAGGGAGTCGAGTTTATTTATCCCCCTTAGTGTGTCACTGCGAGAGCGCGTCGAGTTTACAATGTACCAACTTTGATTGAATGGCTAATGAGATTTCCTGCGAATTCCTAATGAGTGCCTGGTTCAAATTAACAATCGTTTGTTCTACTCGCGCCCGCCGGCGAAAACATTTTCGTTTAAACGCTTTCCTCGTCAACGCTGGACGTTGAACTCGCGCGCGAAATCATTAACACGATATTGTCCCTAATTTTCTCTTAACGACGTCGTCGTCAATCCGGACGACTCACTCATTCTCCCTCCCCTTTTAAGATTTAGAATGTCGCGACAATAGAACAAGCTCGCTTAATTGCAGCCGGCAACAGTGACGATGATGGTGGTGGTGGTGGTGGTGGTGGTGGTGGTGGTAGTAGTAGCAGCAGTAGCTCTGCCAAATTATCAAGTCGTCGTCTGTCTGACGCACGACGCTTTGTACGTAGAAGAAGACGCTTTCGACGTCAAGAACATCGCCCGTCCTGACGGCGGAGGAAATATCTCCCGATGCATCCGCGAAGGAAATGTAATTTAAGCGAGCGACGACGCGGACCGCTTCTGGAAGTCTAGACGTTTCGTTAAGTACACGCGAAACCGCATCGCTTTAGCTAATTAAATCATGTTTAATTATCAAATCGGGAGAAGGACGAGGGGACGCCGTTCGGATTTCCTTCGAATTTAAAATAATAATTAAAGTCGAGGACGACGACGACGACGACGACGACGTTTGTTTTGTCGTTCCGACGCAAAGGAAGCCGGGGATGATAAAATCCTTTTAACCAGATGAACGGACGAGTTACGTTCTCGTTCCGTTCGTTTCTGTCTAACCGATTCTAAAATTAAACGACCATCTCGTAGATGGAACGCGACGATAAAACGGGAATTTCGAAATTTCCACGGCGCGACGGACCGACGTTTGTACGATCCAGCGCATGTCAAAGTCGTTTAACGAAGCGAGCAACGTTCGTACGTCATGTACGCGCCCCGACTCGGGGCGATAGCCGGTTATGCGGCTGGCACGAGTTAGTGGACTGCCAGAACCTCAAACACGACAACATCTATTTCGTATAACAGATGGACCTGTTCTTATCATATTACCGCCTCACGATGGCCGAAGACAAGGAGAGCCCGATAAAAATCGTGTGTTGCTGCTGCGTTCGAAAAGACTGGCAACGACGATGCGATGGCACGTACAGTCGGGGATAGAAATATTTCAGACGGTTATGTTCAAAATGAGCGATGTTAACGTAAAAGACAAGAGAAGATTATACGTTTTCGTTTTCCCTTCCTTTTCATCGCCCTTGAGGGTATTTTGTCTAACAAGGAGAAGGTAAGGTAATCGGATTTTTGTAATTTTTGATATTTATGGTACGTGTCGTTTCGACCTTAAATAAGAATATTTTGGAGTAGTTCGACGCAACGGTCATACATTACCGAGATAAACGATGTTGAAGTTTCACCCACCATTTAAATCCACTAGATATAATACGATTGTCAATTGGACTCGTGGCCTAGTCGATAGCGTTTTGGTGCGATACTCACGAGATCGCTGGTTCGGGTCTCGTCACGGAACATTTCTTTTTCTTCCATTCAAAACGCACCATATGTTTTTTTTCATTCTTCTTCTCATATCAAAAATTATGAACAAACGAAATATATGAACTATATGCAGGAACATTCTTCAAGTACATCATTAAAATGCACAATCGGTTAATATATACAATATTCATTTTCCAAAAGAAAATTGGTACAGTTCGCCTGTCAATCGTCTGGGCAATCGAACTGGACCAATTAGATAATTATCGATTATACCTGCCCACCTGTTCTTCATCGTTATTGCACAATTATTCAACAATTTCTGTAATACTGAATTTAGGGCTCTCTGTAAGCACATGACTATTAATAGAGGCATATTCGTCTAAATCCATAATTTCATTACGGTGAACTGTAGGTAAGAGTTGGGCGAGGGGTATTTCGTCTTCTTTATCAAACACTGTGGTCCTTTGGATAAAATCAGAGAATCCGGCCTTGGAATAATATTTCTTAACTGAACCTCAAGATGCGTTTTTCCAAACAGGTGTAATTCATGTAAGGTTAAAGTTATGTTACTTTCAGAATTTTCAAAATCACATTCACTGTCAATAAGCGTTAGAAGCCTTTTAATCCAAAAATTTCGGTAAGTCGATTTGAAATTATCTTATTATTCCTTGATCCAATGGCTGACAATGCCAAGTGGTGCTTGGCGACAGAAAGACCAGGTTAACATTATCTAATGGAAGCGGTCCAAGAAAAGAGGCACTTTTCTATTTTGTTTTTTTCATTTTATTGTCAAATTTATGCATCCATCCGGTCGTGATTTCCGTTATCATCCACGCCTTCTTTGTTAGAAATCCATTCTAGAAGTAGTTTGTCAACATGATATTCCTTTAAAGCAGCGAGGACTTTTCCCGTTGTCCAATTATTAATGGATCACCCTTCTCGCCTTCTGTATTTTCACACATTTCCGACATTGTTTTGCAGCATTCTTCCCGTGTATAATTCTCATTTTTTAATGGGAATGCCCTGTTTGGCATGGCGCGGTCATAAAGGCATGTATGTTGTCGGCATTAAAGACATCTCGAGGAGAATAATTTCACGAAATCAAGGGTAACTTGGTTTTCCAAATTAACCTCTGCGGACTCACCACAAATTGATTTCAACTTTCCACCCATCCATTAGATGCTGCGAAATTTTCCATCTTTAAACTGCTTGCTTTGATTCAATGAACGGTGATGCTACAGTGCTTGTTAACCACTACATATTAACGACAGATAGTACTACGATTATAAGAGATATTGATGTTTGTATATGTGAGAGAAATTCGATATGAATTCTCTCACTATGCACGTATTACGCGAAACGTACGTCTACGGATGGCAAAAGAAGATCCAAATTTTATAATTATAAAAGACAGGTAGAAAATCATAATAACAAACGTGAACTGTCCCATAGCCCTAACTATTTCACTCTAGCCCACGGACGCAGTCACGGCTCATCCTGTTTCTTTTTCGATAAGTTCCTGGATGTTGTATTTCATTGCTGAAGATGAAGAGCAACACCAAGATCTTATCGTCAGACTGGTAGCACGATGGTTGGCAATATTCGCATCGCGAACTTCGAAAGTATTCTCCTCCTACAGTATATTAACCGGTATATATAGTCAACAGTAGAGAAAACACGCGTTCAATTTTCTAAGTTCACATTAAAGACACGCTCAAGGCGTTAGAAGCACTTTAGTTAAGAATCGATCAAAGCAACAGGTGGTAGTTGACTTGCGAAGGAAACCCTCATTTTTAGGTACCTATTTCACCAAACAGATTATTACCTCGATTATCCTTTGAATTAACCTTTTCCAGTTGGTGGTGCCCCCATCCCCAAAGGTCCACGAGCATTTTACCGGAGGCCCCGATTTTAGAGTTATGAGAAAAGTAAATGATACGTTCAAACATAAGTAACAAGTTAAAAAATCTATACATAATTTAATTTCCTTATTTGTGTGTTCTATCCAGGGCTTTTTGAAGCCCACTGATGAGTTAAAAAGCTGAAAATTGGCATGCATATAGTAAAACGCCTAGATCAAATCCTAACGTGGCCGGATTTTTGATTTTTTTTTCCCTGTGGGCGGAAAATTAAGACGAAAAAGGGGCGCGGCAGATAACTTTTTGCCTTTTTCTGCCAAGCAGATTTTCTTTTTCTTCCTGCCTGGCAGGGACAGGTTTAACAGCTAACTAATAAAATATAAAAAGAAATAAATTGCTGAAGAAAATGAGTTTGAAATTAACGCGCCAAAACATCACCTCGACGTTGGTGATACTTTTCTCCTCTCTAACTCGCGCGTTTTTATTTAGTTCTCCAAAAGGGATGGTCGGCTGCGGCGTGAATGTCCATGATATCCAAGAGTGTACCGCAAGAAAGTACATACATATTTGGGAACCGCCGTTTCAGATCTTTCCCCCGCCGTATTTTACTTTTGCCCGCGATTGTATTCCCACAAACGCATGCGATACAAACGAGTATAAGGTAGGCACGTCCCGCGTTTGTATCTGCGTGAAAGAATTTTACGAAGGGAACGCATGCAAATACATAACGTACACACGTACCCTAGCCCGTCACGAACGAAGAAATCTTATTAACGGACGAACCGACGGCGAGGGGACTGCGCGGCGGGGAAAAAATTAACGATCTACCCGGTATTTACATTCGCCGGTTTTAATTACCGCGGTCGTACGGCCATGATAATATTTTTTATCGTAATTCGCGTTGTAAAGCAGGAAAACGTCGTGTACGCGACGTCGCGACAGCGTCGACATAAATAATTTTTTAAACGGGCTGTCACGCATCTCTTAATTATGCGTATTTTTCCGCGGGCGCGATACGATCGTTTTTTCATTTTGTTTTATTGCGACCCTCCGAAGGGGGTTCCATCCAACGAACGAGGTTGCCCCTTCCTTCTCCTCCCGAGGTTGTCGATGGGACCCTTTCGGGTGGAATACGCTGTATGATTGGGCGCGACGTGTTTAGTACAATCGGGCTAAACACGTGCGGTTTTAATTTTGCTCTCGACCGATTCGATGCGTCGTCGTATGGTGAATGATGAACTTTATCGTTTCTTGTACGGGAAGTAGGCGCCCGGTAGATAGGATCGCCGGAAGAAACCGGCTTCGAAGTTTGTCGTTCTTAAGTGGTCTAAATCTTCACAATTCTTACTATAGTGAACTTTGGAGAAGATTAAAAAGTCGTTTTACTTCTACCTTTCCGAGAAAGTAAAGTCTTTTCAATATGAATAAGCCTTTTAAGTTAATGGAAGAGTTGACGCAATATTTGTTGGAATATAATAGTGAGGAAAGTGAAAATGAGGATAATGCTTTTGATGAGGACAGTTTGGAAGACCCACGTTTTGCACCAAATGTGTAACAGGATTTTGGTGAAGAAGGCGAAGCAAAACCAATGCTGATGTCTCCAGGTCCAACGACTTCTCGAGTTGGTAATAAAAACTTATCGTCGTCTTCTCGTGCTGCTTTTCAAACTCAAAGTCAAATGGAAAAAATGTTATTTGGAAGAAAAAACATTTGCAATTAAATGAAGGCCAGTTAAATGTTCATGGAAATTCGGACATTGAAGGTGAATTACTAAGTTTGAGCTTTAACTATTTTTTCCGGAGACCTAATAAGGAACGTAAAATTTATACGCCATTCAAAAAAAAATCGCAGAAACTAGCTGCGTACTGTGATTCTGATGTAAAACAATTTACCGGAATTGTTCTCTATATGTCACTTGTTCATGCGCCCAATGTACGATCGTATTGGAGTGATGATCTAGGATTTCCTCAAATGAGAAATACCAGGTCTAGTAGTATGAAACCGGAATTTCCCTATAGATGGTGCCAGCGATCAGTTTAATCACCATAAGACCCCTGTTACATAGCCATCGTCTTCTTCTAACAGCTGACGAAGAGTGTTAACAAACATTAACCCACGTTCCGTACACTAGTATATTTTTTTATAACCTCAAACATGTCAAGTTTCGAGCCTAATAACTACGATTTGGGGACAGCATTAATTTTTTGTTACCATTTGAATAAAACTGCTGCAGAGTCGCATAGAATGCTTGTCGAAGCATACGGCGAACATGCTCTCGGTAAACCGCAGTGCTTCGAGTGGTTCAAAAGATTCGAAAGTGGTGATTTTGAGGTTAGTAACAAAGAACGTGGAAAACCACCAAAAAAGTTTGAAGACAAAGAGTTACAAGCCTTATTAGATGAAGACGATGCTCAAACTCAACTAGAACTCGCGGGTCAATTAAATGTATCGCAGAAAGCTATCTTCAATCGTTTAAAAGCTATGGGAAAAATTAAAGAAGTGGGAAAAGGGTTCCGCATGAATTGAACGAAAGACAGCAAGAAAACCGAAGAACCACTTGTGAAATGCTGCTTAACCGGTTCAATAGAAAATCATTTCTCCATCGAATCGTGACAGGTGATGAAAAATGGATTTATTTTGAAAATCCTAAGCGTCGTAGATCATGGCTGAATCCAACCGCACCATCGACATCAACTGCAAGACCGAATCGCTTTGGAAAGAAGAACGATGCCCTGTATTTGGTGGGACCAAAAGGGTGTTATTTATTATGAGCTGCTGAAACCTGGTCAAACCGTCAACACTCAACGCTACCAACAGCAAATGATAAATTTAAGCCGAGCAATAACTGAAAAACGACCGGAATATGCAAAAAGGCAGCACAAAGTGATTTTGCTGCATGATAACGCCCCATCTCATACAGCAAAACCGGTCAGGGAAACAATTGAATTGTTCAGTTGGGAATTACTACCGCATGCGGCTTATTCCCCAGACTTGTCTCCATCCGATTATCACTTATTCGTATCGATGGGTCACGCTCTCGCTAACCAACGCTTCAATTCGTACGAAAATGTACAAAAATAGCTTGATAATTGGTTCGCTTCGAAAGAAGGAAAGTTTTTTTTGCCAAGGCATCCATAAATTGCCGGAGAGGTGGGAAAAATGTGTACAATCCACTGGAAGTTATTTTGAATAAAATATCTTTTATCACTTTTGAATAACAATCGCTTTATTTTTACAAAAAATTTCGGTTTCATAATGACAGTCAACAAGTTCGAAAAATTGCGAGAAAACGTGCATTTCGATGACAATACAATCGTTGTGGCAAGAGATCAATCTGGATATGACAGATTATACAAATTAAAACCGATTATAAATCATCTGCAATTAAAATTCAGAAGCATTCCCTTGGAAAGAGAACTTCCTATTGATGAGCAAATGCGCTCTCTATGGATATGCGAATTTTTTAGCACCTGCTTGACCTCGCAATGGTCAATGCATGGTTGCCTTATAAAAGAGTACTTAAACAGCAAAACAAGTCGGCTTCTGAAATTTTAGACCAAATGCATTTTCGTATAAGGGTAGCCCAATGTTTGATTAAAATCAACATCGCGCCGAAACGTGGGAGATGACTATTGAACCTGTCATTCAGGCAAAAAAGAAGGAGAAACAACCAGCACAACATGTACGACCACACGGTATTCGTAAGGATCAAAAGGATCAAAAATTGGCCACTGGCCTGAGCATGTGAAGGCGAAAATGCGATGCAAATATCCCGGACGCCAGGGTTTTATCCGCAGAATATGGAAGGAATGCGGAATTTCATTCTGTTTGAACAAAAGAAGACAATTGTTTCAAAAACTTTCATTTGAATTGAAATTCTTTGAAAACGCTACGTAGCCATTTGGCCACAAACCCCTATCCTTACGAATAAAGGACAGTTTTGGGTTAAATAATTTTTTTATTATTTTTTTATGACTTTGTGAACAGTAAACTTTTCTTATAACTGAAAATTGTTCAAAATAAGAAAGTCATACATTTAAGGGTTTAGGAAGTAATTTCTTACATATATACAGCAAAATCAAGTTGATTCTGATTCCCCAATAAAGTAGGTTTTGTTGCACATCACCTACTAAAACAGAAAAAGTTGGTTAGTAATTATTATTTTTAGAATGTCGTATAACGAATAAGTCAGCAACATCCGACCTCTTCCATTTCGATCGCATCCGTCGAATATTTCCCGAACTCCATTACCTATTACGGACTCTCCGGACGCCAGATAACTGTATCGAATAAGGATTTATGCTCGGATTTATCGTCAAACACCATGCAGATCAAATTCAATAGCGCGCGGAAGCGCGCATATCGAAAGCGGGAGAGAGAGACCTTACGTGAAATATCGCGCAGCACAACAAAGGCAATAACTTAGAGAACGCGATAGTACTACGCGCGCACCGAATTCATATTGCCGCCGCCGCGCTGTATATAACTGCCAATATGATAAAGTGAATTTCGGAGGGGTAAACAAGTCGGGTCAAGATACGACCGCTTACGTAGGCGAAAGCCGTTGCTACCGTCGTCGCCCCCGCCGCCACGCCAGATGGATACCGATAGAAACCTGCGAGGGTAGTTCTCCATCTCTCATCTCCAAATCCTTTGTGCGAGCCGTTCTCGAAACTAGTTGATATTTATGGCCGTTCCTGTAGGTAGTACCTGCGATCGAGCCAGCTAACAAAAGGATATCCGTGCGAGAGCCAACGGCTACCTGGTCCGCAAGGTACTAAGTCATTTTAACGCAAGCGGGCCGGGCGTTTCGGACCCCTACGCCTTCGGGATTTACTCGGCGATGGCCGTGCTCGCGGGGGCCGTAATTTTGCGCGGCGGCGAACATAATCTTGCCACTCCGCGTTAATGAGCCCCCGAATGATGTAACGGCTTCGGGTACCGAAACGGCCGCTGTTGATTCCCGGTCGTAAAATGAGGGAAGAGACGACGACGACGACGATGCCGGCCGGTCATGTTATTTACGGGGAGAACTTTATGAATATGTAGGCGAAATTAATAAAAGGGAAGTATATAGGTGCGTACTCACGATGTAATGATGCCTTTTTGTGGTCCGTGGGGTGTACAAGATACTACAATTAGAAAGCGGCTATTACGGGGACCCATGTGTCGAGGTTCTTTTAGCATGTTATAAACCAAAACTGTCCTTGAGATGTAAGAATAAAGGCTAATTTATACACGTAGTAAGAATTAAGAATTAAGAATGAAGTGGTAAATTTGAATCGCAAGTTTGACAGATAGAACCACAAACCTAACATTTTTTCTTATGATTTTGCTTATTCGCCTTTAAATAGCGGATTTTTTTATTTTACAGGTGCTCACAATTTTCCACAACTTTTATTAATAATTTGCCTTTATTTTTCCATGACAGATCGATTATACTAAACGAAATGGGGAAAATACAAGAAATTAACCTGTTTTCAGGACCTGGTGTTTAGCACCTGCGTGAAAAATTAGAAGTGATGCATTGCATTCAAGGCGCAAGCGTCAACTAAGAATTAAGGAGAAAGGATGAAAGATAAGAACTCTTAATTCTTAATCCTTATTACGTGTATAAATTAGAATTAAGTTAGGAAAACCAGGAGAGTGGTGAGAATGAAATTTTGCCTAACAAGTTCGAAATTGGCATATGTCATTATACTGCATTTAAGTGCTGCCAAAAGAACGCAAATAATTACATTACTTAGGGAGGAATAATCGATAAGGAGACTAGGTAATAGAATTTGGAGTCTCCAAAGGCACTATTCAGGACACAAAGAAGGAATGATTACGTCAAAAATTACATGAAAGTGACAAACGGTTGATTTACACTGGTAAAAAATAGTCAAAATAGCCTATAAAACCTATCCGGATTCTTTTTTGCCGTAACACTACTTAAAACAAAGTAATCCTTCAGTTTCCGAACAACTACTCCCCGTACCAAAATCATTTGATCATAGAAATTGTGCAAGGATCTTGCCCAATTGCATTAACTAAATCAGAAGAAGAATTTCCGCCTTGTAGCATGGATACTGTACGAAACGTGATTGAAGAAGAGCGGCACGTGACTTACAGCGAGATAGAGGGCATATCGAAAGCTGCAGTATTTTAGAGCTCAAAAAAGGCTCGTGTTAATGGTGCAAAGAAATGCTCAAAAGATCATCAAACGATAAAATTACGAACAATAAAGTTTCTAACCATTAAACGCGATTTCTTCAAAATGACAGACATCCGAATGACATCTACGTAGAACTCAAAATTCTCACTCAACTCAAAAAAATACTTTAAGGTCTCGAAGACGCAGCAACGCTCCATTTTGAAATAATCTTACAAAAAAAAAAAAGGAAAGAAGAACAGACTTCGTGTTAAAATGCAATTGTTTGATATGCAAGTAGTTGAATGCGACTGAAATGAACATGCTATCACCTTTGGACTTCGAGTTGGAATCGACAAACGAGAAAATAAAAAATTTCCCAGGTTCTCAGGTTTGTTAGCAAGATAGAAAAATCTATATATTCTTCTTCGTCTCCTTTTTATTTCAGTTTTCTTAACCGCCTTGGGTTTCCTTTGTATTCTCTCTTTCCCATTTTCGCTAGTGCTTTTCTTCTTCTCCTTCTTGTTTTTCTGAGTTACTTTCGATTTCACTCTCTCCTTTTTTCCTATCCTTTTCGCCTGCCCAGTTCCAATATAGAAATCGATTGCCTTCTAACTCTTATTCTTGTTCTTTTGATATTCTAATTTCCGTTCCTTTCTCTTTACCTTTTAAACCGTTTCTCCTTTGTTCTCTATTATCTTCTTTTTTCGTTCCAAATGTTCAGCTCTCCTTCTTGTCCTGGTTCCTTTTTTCTTAGTTGTCGTGGATTTCATCTTGATTGCTTTCTTATATTTTGTAAGGTTTCTTGTGTTCCTTCTCCTTTTATTCATGTTTTCTTTTTTCCTCTCTACTTTTTTCCTTTCTCCTCGGTTGCAATACAAAAACCTGTTGGTGTTTTTCTTTTCACCTTCTAATTCTTATTCTTCTCTTTTATTTTTTCACTTCTTTAGACGTTTGTATTTTTCATTTTCCTCCGTTTCTTCACCGTTCATCTCGTTCCTCGGTTCTTCTCTCTACTAATTCTAAATCTAGTCTTTCGTTTTCTTAATATTCTTACATTTCTTCTTTCTATCATCTTCTTTAATCTCTGGTAGATCTTCTACGTTTTCTCCCTTTTTATACTTCATCCTTTCCTTCTTCCGTTTCTTCTTCATATTTCAAAATTTTCAATTTTTCTCTCTCGGATGAACACGTCCCCCATCAGATTCTCATCGATAGTTTAGCGAGAAATCGCAACGATTTTGAATATTTTCAAACCATGAAGCAGAAAAAATTTCTTTGTAATAGATTCTCGTTTCGACCAATTAGAAACCATGAAGGAAACCAGTTGAAGTATCAAAAGTTGGATTCAATCGGTTTTGTTACTGACCGTAACTTGGTAGGCCCTCTGCGTTTGTAGAATAAAGATTTTGGCTCCCAAAAATAGCGTACTATTTATTAGTTATTATCCTTATCACGCCGATGATGGAAGGTGTCAAATAGATATTTCGACAACGTAGTTGTCATTCTCATGGTCAATTGTGACAGAATGAAGTAAATTAGTTTAAAAGTAAAAGTAACCAAGATATTCGTGAATAATTCTTTCCTTTCCTTTTCGTATTTTCCAAAGCTGAGGATGACAACTTAGTTGTACAAATGCATATTTACAGTTTTCCCAAGTCGATGTCATAAGGTCAGATATAAATAGCCGTAGGTATTTGGATGTGACAAAAATTTAAGAAATAGTATTAATAATAAATTTACTTTCAACAAGTAGAAACACCAAATGACAAGAAACATATAGAAACACAAGGTATGGAAGTACACAAAAATAGCTGTGAGAAAAATATGGGGCCTAATTTAGAAAAAGAAACGAATGCAAATTAAAACGAATGAGCGCAGCTTCCAGCCACTGTTTGTTCACGACAACTTGGAGATAATAGCGGTTTCAGTACCATCTATAGTACAATGATTTCAATGAAGCAAGTATAGAAACGCAAACTTTGTCGAATTCTGAGTTACAAGAAAAAGACAAAAACATGAAAACCATTTCATATTTCAAGTACGATTTCTTCAAAACGATTAATCATAGAATTTTGCTGTTTGACCTAATTTAATGTGCTCGTTGAGTTCCATAAGCATGCAGGAAATATATCCCCATCATAGATCCAAACTGTGGGATCAATTCTGTCCTACGTATCCCCAAAAATTCTAACTTCTTCTTTTCAAACATTTCCTTTCCTGCACCGAGATTCGCATCCTCTTAAACGATCTCCATCGTTCCTTCAAAAATCAGAAAAGAAAAAGCGGAATTCTCCTCGGCAACCTTCACTTCATCACGGTCAAACCACCGGCTCACGCAATTGGGGTTCACGTCGTCGAGGGAATCGGCCCCCTAATTACCCGGAGAAATCAAGATTAAGTTATTTATGAAGCTCGCCATCTCCGAAGCGCGGCGTGAAACGGAACGACGAGTTTAGCTCCGTCTTTCTCTCTTACGTCTTCGGCGGCGAGTTTCGGGTGTATTTTTGCTTCGGACCGGCGAAGGTCTCCTCGGGCAACGAAGAGTATTCGATGGAAACGTAACTGTCAGAGCGAAACGGATGATTAATATTCGACCGCGGTTTCGTTGTTTTGGGGCGAAATTAACGGCCGGATGTTTAGCGCGGCGAAGATCTTAAAAGTCGATCGATGTCGATTTCGAACGAATTAATTGTCTTCGGATGTCTCCCATTGTATTCACGACGTTGTCGATGAGATAGAAGCGAGGACAGGAATTAAAAAACTTTGGTTACAGCTTTCCTGTATTTGGTTAAATCTTCAGCATGCTTAAATTTAAACTATTTTGTGCGATATTTATCTTTAACATATTAGCTACCATGGCTGTCATACTTAATAGCCATTGAAGTTTCCGTTGAGACTTCGGCTATCAAATATGATATCAACAATGTATTCACGTGTCCGGCCATAGATATCAAAAATTTATCATTTAGACGCAGATCTCGTAGAAGTTTGACTGCTGGCCTCCCTACAATGTGCTCAAATGAGATAGCCAGGATCCGTGTTGAAAAACTTGTGTTTAAGTTTCACCTGGAGCAGGGGCTATTTTCTTTTTGGAAGCCAGGCCAAAATTCATCATTACCATTAACAATTTAGCCAAATTAAAAAAGAAACTCTTTTACTTAAATGAATACGTATACTACGTATTAGGAGAAAAATATAGTGGCAAAATTTGTTGGACAGTCAACGTGTTTATATTGTGCATGCATGGTTTTGTGAACCGAATTGGATATAATAAACTATTGTTTTTGGGAGGAATAAAATGGTCGAAAAAGTTGTACATTTTTCTGTAAAAAGAATCACAAGCTTCATTGATATTTGTGATGGTGTAGAGAAATGACCCGCTTGAGAAAACTTTTGAAAAAATCCTACCTCAGCGCCAAGTCTTTACCATAAGAATATTTGTTGAAGGATTGCTCCTAAGCGTTAGAAAACATTGATTGATAAGAATTCAATTGTTGGCTGTCGCCGTTGTGGGGCTATCTGTCGTTTATTATAACTTCAAAGGAATTGCGTGAGGAAGACGGAATGTTAACGATTCCACGGAAGTGGAAAATCGAATTTTTTCTATCATCGATTTTCTTTTAATGACGTTCTCACCTATACAAATATCCTACAAGCACGATCTTCTTTTTTAACACCAACGAAACAAAACCCATGGGAATAACTCATCGCGTATTAAAGAACAAAGAAAATATCATCTCATCATCGACTGTAAAAAAGTAACAAACTTCAATCTCGCGACCTAACCTGTTATTACCACGAAACACCCGCGGAGAGACGAGTGAGAGAGAGAGAGGGAGGGGGAGAAAGAAAAAAAAACGTTCCCACCGCAGCCACTCGATGTCATCACGTCATTCTAACCGCCAGCATCGCTTTAATTGATACATTAACGAAACATTCAAAGAAGCCAGTCACCTTCTTACTCGACAGAATACGCGCTCTCGATACAAACGAAAAACCCACTACGTGGAGGGAAGACGATTGACCGGCGGGCCCCTCATCAGGCCGCGAATCTCTTCTCGGACCTCCCGTGAGCAGCCTCCAGTCACGGCACAATGAAGATATCTTTCTGACGGCCACTCCCATGAGACCCGGCCGGCCGCGGATGTGGCGTGAGATCATTGTAATTTCGCTCGTCCTTCGTCTTCTTCTTCTGCTGCTCTCGCTTCGGAGAATGGCTCATTATTACGAAAGCTTACGAAAGCTCGCGCTCGCCCACCTCGCTAGCTTCGTAGCTTGGTCCGCCGGTTCTGCGTTCTGCCTTTCTTTTTACGATTGCTATCGTCGCGCTCTATTAGTCTTTGTCGGTGACCACCTTCATAGAGACCTTCGAGGTAGGTGCACTATGCGAATACAATAGAAACGAGGATTTAAGTTACGTGTATTTGAAGAAGAAGGAAAGCGTAGATGAGCGCAGAATCCCGTTAGATTTCTTGCTAGTTTCGAACAAAACTGATACCAACTAGAAGAGAAAGTTTTGAAACCACTGACACAACAGAAACGCGGGTTTAAGTTACGTCTATTTGAAGAAGAAGGAAAGCGTAGATAAGTGCGAAACGCCGTTAAACTTCTTGCTAGTTTAGAACAAAACTGATACGATCTAGAAGAGAAAGTTTTTGAAACCTCTGACACAATAGAATCCAGGGTTTAAGTTACATGTATTTGAAGAGGACAGAAATCGTAGGTAAGTACAAAACTACGTTAGATTTCTTGATAGTTTGGGACAAAATTGATACCCTCTAGAAGAGAAAGTTTTGAAACTACTGGTTTACGAAAGCGACGGAGGAACGATGAATACTACGACTGGGAACGACTAAGAAGCATAAAGAACATCTTCGTAGAGTCGAAACAGATGGGGAAAAGACCAATACGTTCTACTTAATTGTCGGTCCCCTTATTTATATTCTGGCGCAAAATAACTTCAAAATTCGAACATGATTTCTTTCGTCGAATGGCGAAAAATCCGTTGAAAATCGCGATTTTCGTTTAGAGTCGAATTTCAAATTGCCCTCACTACTTCATTTATGACTTGATCGCGATCGAATACTCCTTCCTAGAAGTAGATTTTGTCTAGGAATCGAATGGAACAAAAAGGAATGCGTTATCTCTAAAATTTACGAAATTACGGTAATTTCAAGTAAGAAATTTTTCAAGCTTCAAAGTAAAATATCTCCGGAACGGTAAGACCTAGGGAGCTGCGATTCGATTCATTTTAATCAGATCCTCGAGTACTTTAAGTCTACCGAGTTTGACTTCGTCAGCATTATCGGAAGTATGCTATTTCGAACAATTATAGACTATGAAAATGCGTCATTAGAGGAAAAGGCTCATCTGCAGAACGATTTAGATCATCACATAATTAATAAATCGGTATGTTGAGAACAAAATGTCCAAGATGTTGCTGATTTTCGAAAAGACGCAAAAACTTTAGTTGCAGTTTTACGTACTCCATGTTCATGGAACCTCTGATTTTTATTATGTTAGTATATCAGCAACTATGAGTTTTACCGTTTACAATATTAGCGGTAAAAGAGGAATGTGTTATGTATGGAATGAAACTGTAGGGAAAAGTACAAATAGAAGAAGTAGTAACAACACTCGAAAAGAAATGTTGAAATCCATACGTGGTACACGAAGTGCAGTAGAGTGATATATTCTTTAACATAAAAACATTAAGTTCTGAGATTAGAACAAACTTTTCTTTCAGTTCTGATGGAAACTGGTTCCAAATAAAAATTTTTAAAGTCAAACAGCAGCATCCTGTCAACATCTTGTATAAAACCGAATTTGAGCAGGAGACTTCTCGCGATATGCCAAGATTTGACAAATTTCCACATTACCGCTAAAACAAGCTTATAATGAAAAACTGGACGAAATTTAATGGACCTGCAAATAATCATGTTGAGCTAAATTATAATTGCCTTCCCTCCAAATGAATTTCTTCTTTTTTTTTTAGTTAAAGCGAAAGAATTCATTTTGTTTATTATAATATAAAAGTTTTTGTGTAATTTTTAATTGTTTCATTTCGAATCAGGACTAACAAAAATTATTTACGTAAAAAAATGCAATGCTACCGTTAATCAAATAGCACTACCTGAAGCACAATAAATCAACGATGGTGGCAGTGCAAAGGGCCATTTTGGGCCAGACCCCACCTCATTACATTACATTATAGCACTTTCAATAAATAATACTCAGTTACACATCTGTATAAATTCCCAATAACGAATTTGAATCGTTATTTCTAGTAAATTACGCACAAATAAGAAATACGTTTCAGTAATCTACAAGTAGGATGTATTTAAAAGTGATAATTTTGAAGGTATGATTTGCACACAAAAAATCGCTAAAAATAGGTAAAATCGCATACCCATCTTGGCCCCTATGGGACTTAGGAGGTTCAATCCCACATCAAGCGACGCGTCTTGACGAACCCAATTTAACGGCGTAGGATTTTTCCAAATGACTCCAGCAGTTATAAAGAAAATCACAACAAACTGCGAAAAAGACGCAAAAAGTCGTCAATTTGGACCCCCGGAATGAAAATTTTTCGTGCTACAACATTCCCTCCCGCACCATTCGAAAGAGCGCGTTTTTCTGATTCAGAGTCGGTCCCGAATCGTCTTTCTATCGTTGATAGTTTAGGCGCTACGAGCGCTTGAAGTTTGTCCATTTTCGCTCTGTATTCCGAATTATTTCAACGATTATCGAGAAAATCACAACAAACTGCGAAAAAGAACGCAAAAAATCGTCAAATTGCACTCGCGGAGTAATTTTTGAAGCTACGACATTCCCTTCTACACCGTTCGAAAGGGTACATCTTTCTGACTCGGAATCAGCCCCGGATCGCTTATCTATCGTTGATAGTTTAGGCGCTACGAGCGCATGAGGTTTGCCCATTTTTTCGCCTACATTCACCCATACATTCGAGGTGCTGCGTCAACTGCTTTTTTGAGCGTACCTCGTACAATTACTTCTTAAACGTACCTCGTAAGCATACACTGCTGTAGTTTCGATTTCGACCGCCGATATTGTGAGGGTGGAGCCATCCGTAATTGTGAGGTAGTAGGAGTAAAATGTCGCTTGCTGTGTTGGTCCCCTGTGGTGGAGGTGGTTCCATAACCGGCTAATTACAACTACTACAGCGTGATGAGGAGTCTACTCGATGCGATTGTCAGATATTTCGAAGTGACAAAACTTAGTAACGGCTTTCACCCTCCTCGATCCTCATCGACGAGATGCGATCCGCGAAAAAGGTATAACTCGAGCATCAACCTCGCTAAGAAAAACGGCATTCATCCACCGTAGTCCGTAGAGTTACGACAAGAACACACAAATTTAGTGAGAAATCTCCACAGAATTGATCCGTGGAACCGCTTCGCTTTGTTTATTTATTTATTTATTTATTTAGAAGACCAACATGTAGAAAAACCTATAAGAGGTCGTTACAAAGTATACATATAGTAGTGAAAATATATACGTGAACATAGAAATATTACACTATATAGACAAATGCCGCGCTACACTGGATCGAAATAGACGAAAACAGAAACAGAAGGAGGAGAGGGAAAGGGAAACGAGGAAAACAAGAACCAAGTCAACCCCCTAGCCTTACACGTCCAAGCACAGTAAGCGAATCGCCGACATAACCTCACCGGACGACGACGCAAAAATATCCGTCCCACTCGAACGTAGTTCCAGTTCTTTAATAACCTGGTTTACAGGGTTGTTATAGCCATATAATGTTCTATGAAAATTCACCAAAAACAAATCTTCACATCGTGTGTCCACATTACGTACTCTAAACGATATTAAAGCAAGCACTTCCGGGGAGTTTATTCTATTAAATAAACATTTTATACCAAACTGAAAGGTGGCGATTCTAGATCGGGTAGACAGAGTCTGAAAGCTCAGCAGATTCAAACATTCAGAGTAGTTATATAAGTTTTTGTCTATCTTAAGTTTAAATAAAATGTAGTTGACAAATCTACGTTGAACTTTCTCAATTCTATCCCTGTGCAAGGCAGTGTATTGGTTCCAGATGAGACTACAATACTCCAGAACAGAACGCACCAGGCCATGGTACAAAGTGACAATGCCTATCACGTTGCTAAAGTCATGGGTCTGGCGTTTTATGAAGCCACACATTTTGGAAGCTCTGCTGATGATATCGTCAATGTGGAATCGAAAGCTCAATGATGACGAGTCAAAGGCCTAGATCCGTCACTTGTGTGACGCGATCTAACGTTTGATAATTGATCGTCTAGGGATAAGTGATGATATTTCTCCTTTTTCTGTAAAATGAAATGACTTTGCATTTGCCGATGTTCAAGGTGCATATTATTGTCCTTACACCAGATGGAAATGCATGCGACATGAGACTGGAGTTTGGCACAATCGGATGAGAAAAGCAGAAATTTGGAGAAGTTGATACGATGTTTTATGTCGTTTATAAATAGCAAAAATAATATTGGTCCAAGATGACTGGCCCTGTGTAATCGAGTTGTGATTCACATAGTACGTACTTTGCCCTTCCTTTCTACGTATCTCCATCTGGATAATACGCGAGATTTTATCGATTCCCTTATCGTCCTCTTTTTGTCGAGATTATTTGCGTGCCTTGTTGCACGCGCTTCGTACCTGCGATATTTTTGGAAGCAAAACAGGTAAATATCGAGATGCGATAACGCCGGATAATATTGGTTTTTGCGATAAACGAGTATAATCAAAATTTATCGCCCGAAAGGTCATCCTGAGGGACACAGACACAGGCGCAACTTGCATAGTTGATAGAAAATTACTACTTTGTAAGCGGCTTTGCTATCCCGGAACCATTTTGACCAGTACCACATTGCAGTATTTGTAATTGGTTAATTAGAAGCACATTGGTTATGGATTCGGTCTTGACCGTCCAATTGAAACGATGCTAGTAATTAAATTGCACCTGATTGGTTAAGTTATTTTTGATATATTAACCAACACTGGTGAATCGACCAATTCTGTTGATATGTCAACCACCAGCAAGGAACAATCAGACCAAAAAAATATCGCCATCGTTTCGAACTCGTGTCTCCTAGAACGAAGAAAATTACTTCGCCCACCTCATCCTAGTCCGACATAACAACAACGACAACTCGCGAGAAATCGCGACGCACACACGTCGACGATAACAAACCCCTTCCTCCCTCCCTTACGCCTCGCATTCCTATCCCTCTCGTCCGCCCCCAATGTTTCTTTCGCCTCCGCCGACGAAATTTCCATAATTCGATAGAAATATAATCTGAGAGCGCGACGCGTTTTGATGTCTCGATATATTCTCGACGGAACGACTGCGGACGCCTCGGAGAGAGAAAAAATCCTTCGGCGTCGCCTCTAATTCAATCAGAGCCCCTAGCCGAGAGAGATTGCGTTGTCTCAACGTAAATGGAGATATTCAAATTTTACCGGCTCATGGCGAGGCGACGCGACGCTATGTGACGCTTCGTCTTTGTACTTCTTCGCATATTCGTGTCGTATGTGTGTGGGAGGATCGTCGATTTATTGATAAAAGTGATATGAAAGGGCGACGTATGCGGGAGAATTCGCCTTGGAAATTTCGAGGTACGAGTGAAGTGAGAATTGTTTTTGATGATTGGTGTTTTCGCGTATTTCGTCGAAAATTTTCTGTTCTGATCAATATCACTGGTATTGTCGTTGCTAGGCTAGGACGTTGCAATATTGTGTGGTGCTTCCACGCTGGATCAAATGAATTGTACACCACGATGTGGAGACAAGAACTATTACTTGGTCCAGACTTTGTAACATGGCGTCAAAATCGATCAACAGATGCAAATGTTGCAGGAAGATTGCGTCAATATTGGTCATCAGGTGCTAGTGCTGATGAATATTGCAATGAAGATGGCGTCAATATCGGTCAACAGATGCAAATGTTGATGAGTACTGCATAAAGCTTAGTCAACAGACGCTAATGTTGATGAATTTTGCGTCAGTGACTATCAACTGAATCAGATCCAAATGATATCAAGGTCGATTATTTGACGCAAGCGTGTTTATGGTGTGAAGATGGAAGAGCTGATTCAATAACCATAGCGACAGAAACTATCACGTGATGTGTCTCTTAAAATATGGCGCCCAGAGAGATCAGCTGATAGTATATAATTTGCCGACACTGCATTCCTTGCTTTAGCGCACGTGCTCACGTACAAGTACAATACTTACGTATAGGACACTGAAGCAGCCAGCACGCAGATTCTATATTATCTATTATTAATTGATGTGACAGCAGGTATTACTGGAAAAGAAAAAAATTCCAAAAAGGTGTACCATAATCGAGTGCGACAAAATGAAGGGGGCAAATCGATTCGCGGTGTTTACGGGAAAAGAAATATTTCTAACCTAAAAGAGAACTTTAAAAATGATGCAATTGACGACTGTCCAGTTGTAGGTACATAAACAATCAATGATGCGCCATAACCGATAATATTGCGGTGTTGTCACGCTCTTTGTGGAATTGCTCAAAAACTTTGTCTTTTCTTTAGTTATTTCTCCTAACACGAGCAAGTTTCACACGTTTAGGAAAAAGATAAATGTTTATAGGATATTGATTCACATCACCTTCAAATTGTATCAAAATCTGCTTGTTGATTCCAACGTGATAAACGATGAAGTGCGTTAAAATCACACATACATTCGAAATGAATTATTAGTATCTTCTTTTAAAATCGACCAAAGATTACAAAAATTTACCGGAGTCATGTTTGGAAAGGTTTCGACATTTCTACAAATTTTCGTAATTTTTCGTTTTTTAATTTATTTATCGAAGATACTCCCTTAAGATCAATCAGCTGATTTAGAGATGACAGTATGGCAAGTGAACAACGTTCACCTGATGTAGGCGTTGGAAGATGGCGTTAAGATCGGTCAACAAATGCAAATGTTGATGAATATTGCGTCAAGGTTGGTCAACAGATGCCAATATTGAAGAATATTGCGTCAATGACTATCACCTGAACCAGATCTAATATGTCATCAAGATCGATCAGTTGACGCAAGTGTGTTTATGGCATCAAGATAGAGAAACTGATTCAATAGTCATGGCGACAGAAAAGATCAGCTGATATAGATCTTACAATATGGCGTCCAAACTGATCAGCTGATGCATACCTTGGAATATGACGTTAAGATCACTCAGCTGATTTAGAGGTGACAGTATGGTAAGTGAAACAGTCATCTGAAGTAGGCGTTCGAAGATGATGGAAATTTTGATGAGAATATTGCGTCAAAATTGGTCATCAGATACAAATGCTGATGAATATTGCGATGAAGGTGGCGTTCAAGATCAGTCAACGCATGCCAATGTTGATGAATATTGCGTCAATAACTATCAGCTGGATCAGATCCAATATGACATGAAGGTCGATCAATTGACGCAAGTGAGTTTATGGAATCAAAATTGAAGAGCTGATTCAATCAATCAGGTGACTTAGACATCGCCACATAGCAACGGGAACAGTCACCTGATTACCTAAACATTGGAAAATGGCGTCAGGGATCGGTCAACGGATGCAAATGTTGATGAATATTGCGTCCATGACTATCAGCTGAATCATATTCAATACGGCATTAAGGTTAATCAGTTGATGTAAATCAGTTTATGGCGTCAAGATCACAATAATGTTCTTATATATGTAGATAGTCATCGACCTTTAATGAAACTTGAGCAGTTTTCAGCGCCATCTCTGTTTTGTAAGTGGCAATAAATTCGGAATTTTTGAATATATGTATATACGTAGATAGATACAATTTTTACTATTAAATTAACCAAATTCGAAATAAAATCCCAACTCTCATACTAACAACCACTTTTATGTTTTCACCTTTTCTATTTCTAAATGCATCATTCTAGTTTTTGGAGATAAAAGTCTTCTCTTTATTTCTCTAACATTCATGGATGTTTCGTTATGCTTCGAAATTACAAGCAATAAAGAGCGTACAAAATCTGATGTTGTGTGATGTGATAAACAAACTATATTTGTCTATCACATCACACATCAGATTTTGTACGCTTTTTATTGCTTGTAATTTTGAGTTATTAATTGAAATTAGAGACAAATTTAGATCAAATAGCATGGCAGTTTTAAGTTCAAGTAATATTGTAGCCTTCTGTCTACCATATGGGCCCATCGAACTCCAAATCAATTTTGACATTCAATTATTTTCTAACGATTCTACTTTTCAATGTATAACCTATAAAAAAGGGATTTTTGAGCAGGTAATATCCAGAAAGCTCGCTTCTATAAAGCGGGCATCTGAATATTATGAAACGTTAAATTTTGCAATTTTCAATCATTAACGATAATGGAGTTTACTTGTCATTGTAGATATTTTTGTCGACTGATTTTCAGATTGAGGCACATTTTCCTTCTGATCATCCATATTTTTTCCTATTTCCTAATCACCAAGAGCATGTAAAGGAGGTATCGCAGTTTTGTAGATTTTATTTGATCCCAGATTGATAATAATAATAATAATAATAATAATAATAATAATAATCTTTATTATCCAACAGAATAAAAATTCCAATTTATAGGATAATTCAAAATAAAGAGAAAAAAACATTATTACATATGCTCTCAACATAAAAGAGTTGACAATGTGAAAAATATTACATACATATACGATACAGAAATTAAAACAAAAATATTAGTCCTTTACAGAAACAATAACTATATATATATATATATATGTCTATATATTAACAAAAACAATAACAATAAGATTATCCAAACGGGTCAATATCGAGTCTATTACCATTGCTCATCATATGACACAATGGAGCCTTTTTCCAAATATTTGTTCTGTCCCTAGGTACAAAAATGCATCTGAAGATCGTGTGTTATGAGTAGGCACGGCGAAATTGACTTGAGATAACAGGGCTGGAGAGTCGATATAGTTGTTAATTAGTTTAACCAGGAAAGTTAGACTGGCCTTCTCTCTTCGAGCCGTCAATGACTGAAAACCATGTCTATCAAGAAGAGAGTTATAACTCTCTTGGCGTCGACTATAGTCGACGCCACGAGGCGGATAATAGCCGTCACATCTGTAACTCAAGTATTTGAGGAAGCGCTTTTGAACCCTTTCAAGTGTCATCTGTTGGTATATATAAAAAGGAGATATTGATTGATATACATATGTTTTCAAAATGTCCGACCAATATACATATTTGATTTTTTCTAGTGTAAGTAATACAGAAGCATTTATTAGCATTAAGTTTTAACGAAGATTTGGAGCACCAATCAGAAATTGTATTCAAATTATACTGTAAAAGCAGAACGTCATCCCAAGTTTCTATATTTGCGAAGATCTTTATATCATCAGCATATGTTAATACGGGGCAAGATCTGGATTCAAGCAAATCATTTGTATAAAGTAATAATAACGGGTCTAAATTGGAACCCTGGGGAATACCTGATGCTTCTGATCAATCCATCACCTAACAAAAGACGTTATCTTTTACAGACCGTCAGATATCGCCGCGTCGTACATATATCCTCGTAATCGTTCCAGGGACTACATTTTAAGACAAGACCGCCTCAACTCAAGGACAATATTTGCATTGTTTCCCTTGACGGCATCTCATTCAAACGAAGAGGCAACAATGTCGCGAACAGACGGAGAATCGACCGTTGAATCGGAACAAAGTCGACGAGCGCGGGCAAATAAAAACCGTCAGCGTATGGAAGGAAGTAAGAAAATTGCACGGTCCTTCCACGCCGCTCCTTTCTCACTCCCTTTCCGCGCGTCGTACGTCGCGACAACAAAAGAAACTTTTCTCCGCCGAAACGCGAATTATCATCCGGACTACTTATTACTTATTACTTCTGCTTCGCTCAATTTTCTCGCATCTCGGCCGTTTTGGTCCGGACGATCGCGCGAACAATAGGGACGTCGTCGTCGCCGCCGGTTCGTTCCGTTTTCCTTCTTCTTCGAAATCGTTCGCGAGTGCCCGGGTGGAAGTCGTAAGAATTACTAAACGATACAAATTGTCGTCGTCGTTCGGAGGGGGGAGGGGGGGATTTTTATCTTTTATTGGCGACGATGACAGGGTCGTCTATCGAAGCGGAAACTCAATGTATATATGTAGAGGACGAATGTGTGCATGTAAAAATCGAACTTAAAAAGTGGATGTCTCTTTTATGTTCCATCGTATATTAAGGGTGCTTGCGGCAAATGATGGTCGGTTTATACTTTATGCGGTTCCCAAAAAAAGGGGAGTAAATGAGTTGTTCGAGGGTACTCTTGCAAATTGGAATTAATTTTCTGTTATTCCGAATTCCATTACCAAAACGATGATGTCTGATTAAAAACCCAAAAACTTGTGGTGAAGGCGTAGCTACTTACCCCTTTATAAGGCCGTGGTAAGTACAGTTACCACCAATTTCATAAAATCAATAAAAGAGATGTTTTTTATGCAAAAATAAATTCAATAACTAAAAACAATATTCAAAACTGGTTAAAAACATTTTCTAACTTAAGCTTAGATTGAAAACCTGAAAAGCAGTCTTTTGCAAATAAACTCGCTGTAAGCTTTAAGGGTTAGTTGAAAGCAAGAAAACATGAAGAAAAAGTTGCCCTCGAATCGACAAAAAAACAGGTATTTTGTGCAAAAATTAGTATTGTTTTATTTCATTTTACTACACAAATAAGTTTAATAATCAAGGTAGAATACTGACTTAACTAAAGCTTAGATCAAAAACCGTACAACCAGTGTTTTGCAAATAAACCCGCTGTAAGCTGTAAGTGTTAGTTTAAAATGTTTAAAGCATAAAAATATTTAAGAAACTTGCCCTAAAATCGATAAAAACGGGTTATTATGCAAAACTTTGATTTAATAACTAAAATAAGATAACCAAAGCTCGTTAAAAAGATTTTTTAACTTAAGCTTGTTGTTAGATCAAAAACTTATAACCAATGTGGATGACAGAAATAAAGATTAGAAAACCTTAATTTCTAAATTTCCTGAAACGCTATTGGGCCTCTTCTTAGGTTACCGTGTTCGTAATAGTTAACTTCTGTTTAACCTTCCTATACTTCACGCATACGGTCTGTGAGACCGATTTATATAGTATAGTATACGTCTTTCATTTTGACGTGAGTATTGGAAGGTTAATTTCATTTCTTTCAACTAAGCCGATGTATAAGCGGACGTAAGTACGTAGCTATTTTTAGCTTTTGTGCCTTCTCTTAAAAAGTGTGCATAAATTCTTGACTGGGAAAGGATTTTAGCTACAAACTCCTTAGTGGTTCCATTTTATGTTACCAGATGTACGAAAATATAATCATCGCTCTTTCATTCCTCCACTGCATGTTTGCAGATTTTCACTATGCCTGCTTCTTCATACTTATTTTTGTTTTGGGCGTCATTGTCGATAACCTTCCTATACTTCACGCATACGGTCTGTGAGACCGACTTATATAGTTTAGTATACGTCTTTCATTTTGACGTGAGTATAGGAGGGTTAAGTTCGTTTTTAGGGGGTTTATCTTCAGGAAATTTGTCTTTAAAGGGTTCATCTTCATTTTCTAATTTATTCTCATCAACAGGTCTGAAAATATTTCGGGATTCGTCACTACTATCAACGCGTGTAGTCCAGAAGCGCTTGAAATCTTCTAAATGGGATGGTAATAATAATACTACATCTTAGTCACTCATCAGAACTTGACTGTAATGTCCCTTTTCTTTGAGTTTTGTTTTGATTTCTTTGTTAACTCGCTCGATTTGATGCCCCTTTCTGTTCTTTTCACGATATCGAAGGATTTTTTTCAGTAGTACTTTTTCCTGGTTCTACCGTTAATTTCGTTTCTTCGACCTACACCAGATGGTCCTGCTTTTCCAAATCTAGCCTCTTCGAGTAGTTCTTTTAGAGACTTTCCCATAATGTTTCCTGCGTTTGCTATTGCTTCAGGATTTACTTCAGTGTGGAAGTTTTGTAAACACTTTTTGACGGTTAATTGGTATAATACCAGTTGCCTGAAATCCACTGCTCATTTTGTATTGTATTGTAATGAGGTGGGGTCTGGTCCAAAATGGCCCTTTGCACTGCGACCACGTTGATCTATTGTGCTTCCTCTTGTTTGTTTTATTTATTTATTTAATGCGCTGGAACAGGATCAGCTCCTTCAATGGGAGTGTAAATAGGTCCTCCTCATTCAGCGTATATGCATGTAGTAGTCTATATCTCCTGTGGCCTAGTGCCCCACAGTTAGTGATCAAGTGTTCCATTGACTCCTCTTCTTCACCGCAGAATCTGCAAGTGTCCGTGTTGGATAAGCCCAATTTGTGAAGGTGCTTGTTACAGGTATAGTGGCCTGTAAGTGCCCCTGTCAGTGTTTTTAAGCTTCTCCTGTCCAGTTTTAGGGCGAGGTCCGCCCTCCTAGCGTCGAAGCTCAGAAATTTTTTGGAATGTTTCAGCCCGCTGGTCTCATTCCAGTGTTTCATTGTAATGGACGCTGTCCATTTCTTTATCTCACCTTTAAGGAGACCTTTGTTACACCCAAAAGGTGGGGTAGGTCCAGTAAAGTTTCTCTCAGCCCCTTTTTTGCCCAGATGTCTGCCATCTCGTTTCCCCGTGCCCCTCATGTCCTGGCACCCAGACCAGGGTGATCTGGTTCTGAGTGGCCAGGCCATTAAGCATGACTGCTCATTTTCTGCCCCAATATTTTCCAAACCCCGCCTAGGAAATAAATCCCTTCTTTCGGCCAGGAGGTAGGGATTTAAAACATGGAAGAATCTTACCTTTTCCAATAATTTGGCTCAAAATGGACGCGGTAAGAATAAAACTAGATATCCAGCTGTATTCTCATTGCGTCCGTCTAATAAACTGACACGAACGCGCGCGCGTTACCGGCGATATATCTCCTCATAATCACATCTCGCATATAAATCGCGAAATTCCCCGCGCAATTCTACGCATAGCATTACAACAAATAAATAAACATATATGTACGTATTTACGAGATCCCTTCGGATTTCGTTCTCCGCGGGGGAGGCACGTACGCCAATAACGATCGATTATCTACATTATTTGTGCGCGAAACTCGTTCCGCGGCGGGATTCGAACGCCCGAATATCTAAATTAAATAAATAATACGCGAGCGCGCGCGCCGCGCCGAGATTTAAATTGAATCACAATTAATTAATGGACGAACGGCGTACGGTAGTCGGGAACGAAACGCGCGACCCCCCTTCCCGCGAAATCGAAAATTTATGTTTCGTTACACACACGTACACACACACATATATGCCATATCAGTCGGTCGACGAGCGCTTGCGGCCCCCGAAACGTAATTAAATATGGGGATTTATTGGGCGCACGCACAAAAACTAATTTCCCAATTTGGAACAACGGGCGAAAAGGGAGGAAGGGGAGAGAAAGAGGCTGGACGAACAGGGAGGTACGCGGAGCCTCGAACGACGAAAGAGACAATGGCAAAACTAGACCTAGGCGTAGTCGTTGGTGATGGGGGCCCGAGGGAGCACCAAACACCTCAGCCTAAATTTTTTCGATGGGATGAAAAAAAATTAATTGTCCCTCCACGATGTTCAAAGCAGCTGAGACATTTCTAGGGCATGGCTGCCATGAGCTTCGCAGCTGTCCTACCAGAGACGCCTGGTACGTGAGCGCACAAAAGCACGTGAACCTCCTGAGCAACGTTGGGCAATGATTGTATTGAAATTTCAAGCTATAACTGAGAATGTCGGAGGAGAAAATCATGGACTAGAAGCGTATTAGCAGCTTTAAGCAGCCGATCTCAAGAGCAGCTGGAACGTTTCTAGGTCATGACTACCATGAGCTTCGTAGGTACCAGAGATGGCTGGTACGTCAAAGCACAAGTGCATGTGAACTCCCTGAGTAACGTTGGGCAATGATTATATTGAAATTTCAAGCTGTCACTAAGAATGTCTCAGGAGACAGTCATGACCTAGAAACGTATCAGCAACTTTGAGCACACGTTGCTCAATGTCACTGAGACATTTGTAGCTAATAAGTGTCATGAACTTCGCAGCTATCCTACCAGAGACGGCTGGTACGTGTGAGCACAAGAGTCCGTAAACCTCCTGAGCAACGTCGGGCAATGATTGTATTGAAATTTCAAGGTGTCACTAGGAATGTCTCAGGAGACAATCATGACCTAGAAACATGTCAGCAGCTTTGACCACACGGTGCTTAAAGCAGCTGAGACATTTCTAGGTCATGACTGTCATGAGCTTCTCAGCCATCCAACTAGAAACTACTAGTACGTGAAAGCACAGGAGCATGTGGGCCCTTGTGACAAGCTGGGCAATAATTAAATAATTAAAATTTTGAACTGAGATTAAAAAAGCTAGACGTCTGGTACATGGCGGCTTAAGAACATGTGAAGGCCCCAGGCAACGTGGGGCAATATTTGCGTTGAAATTTTAAAATGTTGTGTAGCACTTGAATCAACTGATAATTCTTAATTCCGTACTATGATATCCGAAACAGCTGATTGATTGACTTGTACGCCATATTGTGGATCAGCTGATCATTCTTAAGGCTATGTTGTGACGTGTAAATCACCTGATCGTTCTTGGTCCCGTATTTTGATTCTCGAATCAGGTAATCGTAATCGACGTCATATTGTATCGACTGAATAAGGTGATCGTACTTGACGCCATGTTGAGGCGTCAGAATCAGTTGATTGTACCGGACGCCATGTAAGGCGTCTGAATCAGGTGAATGAATCTCAATTACATCAGCTGCTCGAATTTGACGCTACGTTGTAATATGTGAATCAGTTGGTTATACTTGTAGCCATATTGTGTGAACTGACTCAAATGGTCGTACTTGACGCCATGTTGAAGCGCCTGAATCAGCCGATCGTACTTGACGCCGTCTTGACGCGCCTGAATCAGATAATAGTGCATGGCGCCGCAATACGTCAACTGAATCAGCAGATCGAACTTGCCGTCGTGTTGTAATGCGTGAATCAGATGATTGTACTTGTAGCCATATTGTGTGACTTGACTGAGCTGATCGTGCTTGATATCCTATTGAGGCGTCTGAATCGGCCGATATTACTTGACGCCATGTTGAGGCGCCTGAATCAGGTGATCGCACTTAGCACCGAAATGTATCTTAAATTAAATGTGCTGATGTTGTAATATGCAAACCAGGCGATTTTGCCTGAAATTAAATTATGTGAACTGACTCAGCTGATCGTACTTTACGCCATGTTGATACGCCTGAATCAGCTGATCGTCTAACACGCCATATTGTGACATCAGAGGATTGTTCTTGACGCCATATTTTGTAGCATCCAGATAGTCGGAGTTGTAATTTTTTTCGAAACAACGACGCATCGGTTATCGTAGCAATTTTTTGAAAACAAGAAACTGCGCTTTTGCCAGGAACTGAAAATCTTTTAAACCGTCGTGGAATCAACTCATTCAACCATACTCAAAGTTTTTCAAAATTATTCAGAACTTTTGCTAGCAGAAGTGAACTTTGTTCAACACAGCTGAGAATCGATTCTTTTCAGAACTGAACGTTCGTGTTTTATCAATTTTGAACCAGTTCTTCTAGGAAAACTTGGAAATTCTAGAATTAGAAATAACGAAGAAGAAGTAGGAAAATCAACTCTCACATAAATAATCACAGTGATATTCTATTTTTCCACTTCTTCTTCGTAATTGTAACTCTCTCCTAGCTCTTGAAACTATTTTTATAATTAGAAATAAGTTTTCCCATCAGAAACCGGCGGTTTTGATCAACTGAGAATCAATCTTCTGAAGGAATTAAACCTTTTTTTCTCAAAGCAATTGCAAATCAGTTTTCCCTCCTAACCCCGTATATAGTTTGTACAATCTGTTTTTGTCAAAAATCATTGCAACTCTCTCAGATTTTCACGCCCAATCGGCTTGCACAATCGACGCAATAAAGTTCTTCAATACGTGTGACGCTCCTTTCGCGATTGAAAAAGAAATTAATCTGGTAACTAGCCCGTTACGAAACGGTGTGCCACACCTGTACACGTCGACAATAGCGCACTTCGTGCGCGTGCATTGTTGCCAAAACTTAAATCGCGTTTACGATATTTTCCGGCCCGATAACCCGCCTAATTACATGCAGACGTTAACATTGAAAATCGTCGACCGTTCCCAAAGGAAATCGTCCGTTTGTGCGCCCAGCCTAGGACGACGCGGGACGGGCCGTTTATCGCGCGGGCATTGATTGAACGGTTCCAAGGTCTGCTACGTGCGCTATTCGTTTCAACATGAAAGGGCCTATTGTAGCTACGCTATCGCGAGCTCGTCCTAATCGTGTACCGGTAACGGCTCACGTATTCCAGAAAAATCATGTTCCTCCGTTTCTTGATATGTCTTCTATTTAAATATTCATTACGACCATCTTCCATCCGAGGTACGTATTAAAACGAAACCTCGTTAACATGCGGAATACGTCCCCGTCCAAATTATGATAAAACCTGTTCGGATTCACGAAAGGGCCATCAGATAAAGTAAGACGTTTTAAAGCCGGAATATCAAAAAGCTCCGTACACGCCGCCGCCGCGCGGTTACGCTCTCGAGCTGACGGTTCGAATAATCGGTTTAAGCGTACGGGGAGGAAAGAGAACCTTTACCTTTCGAATCGTCGCCGCGTCGTACCCGACGTATATGGGGCACTGTTTAAGTACGAGGAAGGGATTTTGTGGAAGATAAGCCGCAAGTTGTCGGTTTCCTTTTCAAAACGGCGGTAAGCCTGCGTTTACGGTCGGGAAAAATCCGAAAGCAATCCGCTTCGAAAGAAGCATTAAGTGGGAGGAGGACGTTTCGGTCGATTGAATATTTCATGTTGCTTTAGAGGCTTTATTGCCACTACGTATTTCTTTTATGGGGATTTTTTTGTAAAAGGAATTTTATAAAGGAAATTTACTCTTAGTCATAGATTTGCGGTTGTTGTCATTGTTACCAAAATCATAACCACCATCATCGTTACTGTTATTATTATCATTATCACTATGACGACTTACTCATTTACCTAATCCCCTCGCCTCTTCTACCTTTAGCTGTACGGTTTGAAGCTTGCGAGCTGTATACGGACGTATACTGCACCGCTCCTGAACTGCTCGGTGGTACGTCCTTCCTTTTTTACCCAAAAATTTGCAAAACGATTCCCAATTTTTGTATGTTCTCCTCGTTATTACACTTACTTGTAATTTTTCGAGGTAAAAACACCATAATCACGTGCTGAAAAATGTAAGAAAACTATAAGAATTGAGTAGTCAAAAGATTGAAGAATGAGAGTAACTGGTTTTTCAAGACGATGCAACAGATCGTAGCTAGTGTTAGATCCGGAAATGGTACTGAAGACTGGTATGTCTTGATTCTGGGATTTCAGCGTGCTCTGTCTTGATGCTGAGCTGCGCCTATCTTTTAAATTTGAATGAAAGACTTAGTTAGACTTACACTCACTTTAATAAGTACATACCTACGTACATTGTAATTTAAAAAAAAATAATTAGAATTATGATTCGTTTGATGCTTAACATGGAACTAACTTATTTTTGTTTTTTACCATAATCACGTGCTGAAGAATGTAAAACTATTAGAATTCAATAGTCAAAAACTGAAGAATGAAGGCAACTGGTTCTTCGGGAAGATGATCACGATGAAACAGATCGTAGCTAGTGTTAGATCCGGAAATGGTACTTTGACTGGTATATCCTGATTCTGAGATTTCACCTTGTTATGTCTGTCTTGATGCTGAGTTGTGTCTATCTTTTAAATTGGAGTAAAGGATTAAGCTAGAGTTACATTAACTTTCATAATTACATACATTGTAATTAAAAAAAAATTTTCTTTTAGAAATAGAATTTCAAATAAGAATAAGGAAACTGTGGATAAAATAATATATAAAATAAATAAAATTACCCTTACCATACTTTTCTGAAAAATCCAGATCCGTATTTCGACAACTAAGTTGCCATGCTCAGTGGGAAACTGGGGAATTCGGGATCACTAGCTAATCCGGTTACTATCCAAGACGAACACGTTCATTGTGTGATGTTCATGTTGCATTGCTTTGGTGTTCGTCTTGGACATTAGCTGGATTCGCTAGTGATACTGAATTCCCCAGTTTTCCACTGAGGATGGCAACTTAGTTGTCGAAATACGTATCTGGATTTTTCGGAGAGGGTGTGGTAAAGGTAAATTTATTTATTTTATATAGGATTATGATTTGTTTGTCATGGAACTAACTTATTTTTGTTTTTCATTATGTTTCTAATATTTTGAAACAGTTACTGTTATGTCTAGCCATAAATTTGCATAGTAACAGTAATTGAATAGTAACTATAATAAAAAATGTAGAACCAAAATATGTTCTGCAGGTCGAAACATTGGGATTTTTCATTCCAGTCCATTTATACACATATTTTCCTTGTTATTTTTTCCCTGCAAATATATCTACCTATCATTACTGAGGGGCGAGCTCTTACTCTAACTCAGGCATGGGCAACCTTTTTTGTAGAAGTTTTATGCTGCGAGTAATCTTGAAATATATACATTTTTGTAGTATCCTTACGATTCATTATGAATTAAGTTTAGACGGGCCGTGCTAATATGCAACGAAAGAATTCAGTAGCGGGCCGGGTAAATCTTAGTCGAGGGCGGCATGTGGCCCGCGGGCCGGAGGTTGCTCATATCTACTCTAACTTATATATTACCGCGGCATAAACTATTCTTTTGTGCTCAAAATATTGACGACAGCACATCATCATACCGGCGCGGAAAAAAATTAATGCGTTCACATTCGAGCAACGTTGGGAAATATTAGAAAGCTAGTTCCAAAGTGCATGCTAGGTTGCCGAAACAGTGCGATTATTAAAGAAAGTTTCGGTCGAAATAAGGCAACAACCGCTCCAGTAGCACGCAAGTTTGGTGAAGGAATTTACGTGACAGCGCTGTGAAATTGCTATAGGTTTGCCGTCACCGCTCGGACAGTCACGCGCCAGCAACCACGAAGACTCCACTCGCTCCTAGCGCCGATTGCGAAGTTCGTTACACGATGTACAACGATTGGCCTTGACATAACGACTTCACCGTACACACTCCACAACTGACGCCGTGAAGAAAACAATAACAGCACGAACCTCGCAATCGGCGGTAGGAGCAAGTGTAGACCCCCATTGCTGGCACTTGATTGTCCGAGCGGTGAAGATGAATGTATAGGAATTTTACAGTACTGTTACTACATCCAGACAGAAGTTCTCTGCGACTACCGGATCTTTCCCCACCGAGCACGCAGATTTTCAAAAAATAGTGCAACTTACTTCTGAGACGTTCCTCATAGCCAGACGTTATCTGATTAGCTAAGGCAAATGTGAAACTATCCGCAAATTGTTATCGTAGCATAGTATTTGCTCTGACTGTTCTGATTATCTGCTGATTTACTCTGTGAACAATACTATTATTATTATTATTATTATTTATTAGTATTATTATTATTATTATTATTTATTAGTATTATTATTATTATTATTTATTAGTATTATTATTATTATTATTATTATTGATATTATTACTCTTATTACTATTCTCACGATTTCCTATTGACCCTAAATTGCATCGGTAAACTCCTCACCACACAATTGTTCCATAACAACTTCGGTGACACGTGTTTCGCTAGCTCGAGGCAAGCATTATCACAACCATAAAAACTTTTTTTTGCTGTGTCCGTGTGTGTGACGTAAACAAATATTTCCCCGTTCGGAAGCGGATAGACCGTCTGTCCCCGGAAACGCCCTTTTCTACATACCGCATCAAGTGGACGGTCCTGCTAACCGGAATAAGTTTAAAGGCTAAAAATAATGACATATATCGTTGTGTGAGTAAGTCGGTTAATTCCCCCGAAGAAAATTAAAACTAAAATGTTAGTTACGCTTCCATGAGCAATATTACTTAATTATTTCATTTAATTATGATAGCCGGAATAAACTAGCTTGAATCGGGCCGCCATCTCGATTCAACGACTTCCTCTAACAAAGTAACGGCGTCTACAACTCACTTTTTCGAACTTCGAGAAGTATTGAACGTTATTAATTCTATAAAAAATTTTAAAAAGGAACCACTCGATTGCCCATCCCTTATTAACCGAGGAGTTCGATCCGAAACTTTCGAAACTTTTCACCACACGAGAACTCAAAGAATAAATCCCGGTATTCGTCGCGACTAATTCCCTTTGTGTGTAGTATCCATGCGGAAACCCCAACACGACAATTTAAATTTATACAACCCGCCTTCAGCCGTGCGTCGTCATCGCTACTGTCGATTCTAAAACGACATATTTAAAATCTGTCGCATCTGTCCTCGTAATTATAAGTCCCCGGTCTTCGCCAGATGTTCTCCCCGCCAATGCGTGCGCGTTTAGGGAGCGAGGGGACGGAGATGTTTTTTTATCCTTTATTTTTTCAATACCGTCGAGCCTCGCGAGCCGTCGTGCGTGTAATGTAACTTTTCTCTCTATTAGGGTAGGTTTATTGGAAATGTCACGAGCGACGAGGAGGAGATTTTTCCCTCTTTTGCAATCATCATCTCCGTACACATCAATATATGTATATACTCATACCTCATAAAAGTATGTATAACATAGCATAATCACCTAGGTTTGACAAACGAGATGTTGCAATAAAGATGTTTAAAACTAGTATAAAAATTGATAGCGCGAACTCCGTCTAACCTGAACTTCAATAATGAAAGCTAACAGCGTCGATGCCGTACTCGTAAATGCTAAAAGTTGATGGCGCAAACCCTCTCTGTTCGAGAAACAATCGAAATAAGTAAATTAGTAGAATAGAAGCTACCCAGTAAACATTTTTAAATTTCGCGGACAGTTAAAGTTAAAGATAGTTGCGGCAATAGTGGACATACTCGCTAATTTTTAAGCACAATGCATGCGAATATGTTCGCTATTGCCGGAAATACCAACTTAAACTTTCCGCGAAATTTAAAAAACCTTTTACTGGGTAACCCAAAAAAAAAGAAAGTGGATTCATGAGGCCGCATTGTTATAACAAATTGTGACTTTTCACGTTTCATTGGTTATTTCGTTTATCCATCCTCCGAATTCGTTTATCCATGCTTTGTTTATATTCGAAAATCGTTTAAACAATAATTATACGAGAGAAAAGGCACCTCCGAGGTATACATGGATTCATGAGACCATATTGTTATAATAAATTGTCTTATATGATAGATCTCTACCACTAATAGGTCAATAAAACAAGGCTGGTTTGAACGATAGTTATATTTTCATATATATGAAAATATAACTATCGTTCAAACCAGCCTTGTTTTATTGACTTATTAGTGGTAGAGATCTAT
Source organism: Chrysina gloriosa (assembly GCA_038088585.1). NCBI lineage: Eukaryota > Metazoa > Arthropoda > Insecta > Coleoptera > Scarabaeidae > Chrysina > Chrysina gloriosa. The sequence goes on along the minus strand of CM076094.1, from coordinate 10,107,892 downwards.
CATATAAGATAAGTATAAAAAGGTCACGAAATATATATATATAATAAATTGTGGTTTTCCATGTTTTATTGGTTCCTTCGTTTGTTCATCCTCCGAATTCGTTTGTTCATGCTTTATTTCCGTTGTCTAGGCAATAATATATGAAAAAAAGAAGGAAAAAAAATGAAAAAAAAGATTTTTATTTCAAATAATCCTGGACTAACGATTGACAAACTAATTAGCGCAAAAAGTGCAAATTTCCGCGAAAATAAAATTTGAATAAGGGTGGACAAACAAAAGTATTTAATGGACAAACGATGGACGAACAAATGACGTATTGTTTTTCCAAAATTCGCAATTTGGAGGTTCCAACTGCACAGAGCTTATTAGATCGGTCTATAGCATGCTTACAATGTCAAGGAGTTAGGTGCTTAAATGCTCCAATAATATTAATGAATGATATCGACGAAGTCAAAGAAGATTAGTGTACATGTGTATTGTTTGAATAAAAATTGATAATTTTCATATCATTAAAATTTTAAATTATTATTATTTAGCAGAAATTGTTAATAAATTGATTTCTATAAACAATTGGTGTGTTTGTATTGTATCACGTTTCTTCTATGCAAATTAATTTTCGTTTAAACAAAAGAGATTTCTCACAAATATAAACAACCTCAAAAACAATAGCATTTATTATTTTCTTAATATAAATGTTTAAAAATTCTGATAATTATATTTCTAAAAGGAATTTCTAAAAATTTCAATTTTTTGTTTAAATACATGAATTTACGAAATAGCGGTATTTTTTAATGGGTAATCTTTGTAATTCATATTATTACGAAAAAATCATTGAAATCCATGCACTGTAACTGGATTCCGTCATTTTTCATTTTTAACGTCTAATTGCACTGGACTGTATCGTCCTTAAATACTTCACCTTTCAAGTATATATATATATATGTATGTACGTACTAATATAATCCCTTTCCTTGTTTGCAGGTACGTGAAACGTTATCCGACGTTAGAGGGGGAAATGAGATCTCGAAGGGGTGCAAGACCGTTCCATCGCAATAAAGGTACTGTAAGATCTCCGATGACGTCGAAAGATTTGGTTTAAACTTTTGAACTAAGTGGGGTTTCCCCGATCAAAGATCTTAATCCGAATCGTAAGCGCTCCGATCTCGACGGGGCGCACACATAACGGCGGTAGACGTTCGAAGGGTAGGACAAGGGGGAAAGACGGCGGAACTCGTCGAGTACGTCGTAAATTAATTCCGAATCGGGCCAACCGATTCAGAAATCTCGGCGAGCATGGTAATGACAAGTTATAAACCGCCCCAGTCGTCTCCGCAGCCACCGATACACACACACACACACACATACACACAGAGACAGAGGGATGAGGGGAGGGGGGCGAGCGACCGAAGGCAGAAGGCCTGAGCAAACATGACAAGACAGGGTTTAATTAAGTCCTAAAACCGTCATTGTTTTAGAGCGACTCCCCGTAATTATACATATACTCACACCTCCGGCCTCAAAACACAACGTGTACGGTGACTTCCCTTTCGCCTTAATTGCGCGCCCTTCACTTTGTCACGCCGAGATGAAACGGAAACTCGGATGTTTATCTCTCCCCGGCTTTGGTTTATTATTAGTGTAGATGCGGTGGCGGCGGGCGCGGAACGGGGTGTGACGAGATGACGCGGGATTGGGAGGGGAAACCCCGTTCCGGATCAAAAGTTCCGGGGTGGGGGCGTAGATAACCGCGCAATCCGCCGGCGTTCACCTGGCACGTCAAGCGAGACAATAGTCATAACGGGCGACCTTCGACCTCGTCGTGGCTACGTGATATTCGCCGTCTGCCGCGATCTGATTAGTCGCGCGCTTTACTACGAATACACGCCGAAACGTACTTCCGCATGCGAAGCGCGAGATAAGAAAACCGGGCGGGGGCGGTGATGGTTGCGGAAGCGTATCTGCTGCTGCGACGAGAATGAATGCTAATTCGGTCGTCATGTTAAAACGCTCTTAAACGGCGCGCCGGGCGTCTCGCTTCCGGAAGATGGAGATTAATTTTTGGGAAACGCGCGCAATTCGGTTAAAAATTTCGTCGTTTGGCACGATTCCTTTCGAGCGTCCTCTACGAAGCAATCTTAAATTGTTAAGCGTTATTACCACAAGTACACTTGCGCTTATATTTTAAATCGTATTAGCAAGTTCACCTGCTAAAAGCAGGGGAGGCAAGAACACGTTTTTATGTGAACAACGAATAAACTACAATTTATGCCGTTCTGTCCAAAAACAAATACTTATATATATATATAATATACAATATATATATATATATATATTAAAACATACAAACATATTAAAAACTCAATAAATCCGAATATATTATACTTAATATTTAAACGAGCAATTCTTGTATATATATATATATATATATAGTAAAAATATATATATATATATATAGAATTGGTTTCTCGAAAACGACTCTAACGATTTTGATGAAATTTAATACCTGGGGGTCTTCGGGGAAATCGATCTAGCATGGTCCCGGTCCCGGGAAAATCCATTTTGACCCGGTTTACACACATTTCTGGTATTGCGGTATTGTGAAAATGGTTATCGAAAATAACTGTAGCAATTCTTATGCGGTTTAGTATCTGGGAATTTTCGAGAACACAAAATTGATCTAGCATGGTCCCGGCCTCAAGAAAATTTTTTCGTCCCGCTTTTACCTATTTCTGCGATACATAAAATGTGTTATCGAAAATTACTCTCAAGATTTTGTTACAATTTAGTGTCTGCGAGTTTCTGGTGACGAAAAACCGATTTAGAATGGTCCCGGTCTCGATTCAATCCGTTTAGTCCAGGTTTTCGCCAATTTCGGCCTAAACGTGGGTTAGCAACTTCTTTTAACATCATGCAACCAAGTGAAATATATGTATATATAAATATAAGTAATTAAAACTTTACTACTAAACCATAGATGGCGCTGAAAGTAGTATGTTAATAAAAAATGTCGAAAACCAACAACAACATGTAAATTCACATGCTTTTAACCGTATAAACTTTTAATATATATGTGCTACTATATATACTTGAAATATACAATATAAGTTAAATATCAAAACTAAAATAAAGGGCGCTATTATTTGGTTCAAAATTATTCAAAAATGTTGGGAACTCCAAGCAAGGGCTCGGTCCACCAGGTACTGATACTTAATTGATTAACATCAGTCTTGAAATTGAGAGCCCTATTACCCTTATTGGTGTGTATGTCTGATATATGTAGACTCACAATTACCACAAGGAACTTTATATATGACATAGCTTTGTAAGAATACTCCTAATATTAACAGGATTATTACAATTGCGACCTACAAATAAATCTTAATTTAATTGTAATTGTGGACTTTTCTCCTTAATAGGTTTTAGACATTGATAATGAGGAAAATCTACGTTTGTCAAGATTTTACCACTTGGACTATTACCAATAAATGGAGTGTTTACTCAGAATCTGGTTTTGCCCACTTCTTATCGGTCAAGGATCTTCAGTGTCATATACAGTGTGTTCATTTGAACAGTTCCCAGGCGGAATACATCTGAAACTAATAGGAATTATTAAAAAATGCAAAACACGTCACGTTTTGTTCCGAAGGAGGACCAATTGATTAATGATGGTCATGATACTAAAATTACTCACTTATACGCCCTACCCCTTTCCCTCCCCGGCCCCTCTCAACATATAAATCCTAAATAGGATGGTACAATTTGTGACACATCGTTTTTCATTACGAATCATATCATTATCATACTTTAGCATTTGGTCAAAATTTGGTGGTTATAGCAGAAAGAGAACAATTCTAAGCAAGAATTATAAAATTATTAACTTTTATACAAAACAAAAATTCCGATTAGTTAAGTAAATCAACCACACTGACAAAGTCAATGCACAAATTTCCACTATCACCAAACAAATATTGCATGTCTCTCGACGCGCGTTTCGCTAACCAAGTTAGCATCATCAGGAGATGATCAAATGTGCACATTCAATATTTGTTTGGTGATAGTGGAAATTTGTGCATTGACTTTGTCAGTGTGGTTGCTTTGTTACACCAAAGGTTCCAAACCAATTTTCGGAGTTAAGTAAATGTTCATATTGTGCACCATTTTGTTGAAAGTAATAATATAGTCTATTTTGAAATCCTCTTCTGACCCTGTCAAATGTTTCTGATGCTATACCCTTCCACTCCTCAGTCACTCTTAGCACGTTCACTGCTAACTAAACCCATCGGAACAGACAATGACGCGCCAACGCGTCAATGCGCACTCAACGTGTTAAGCTAATATTTTATTAATATTAAAACTTAAACTTATTATTGCAGTTTTGAGTTTCGGTCAAAATGACTTAAATCTAAAGATGGAAAAACGATTGGGGATTGCAGCCAAGGTTGAATTGAAACGAAAGTTTTAGAATTCATTTAATCCTTCATCGGGGAGAGTTTCCCATGAGAGCTGAGAAAACAGCTTATCAGCAACTAAACGGAACACTACATCGCAATGTATTTAAAAATGAAATAAGTTAAAAATTAAAGTATTTTTTAAATTTACATGTGTTGCGGGTCTACTACTACTTATTGCGGAGTTTGTAAAGAAAAACGGAACTTGTGACTCTACACTTTTATTGTTTAATATCTAAAATCGATTATAAACTTATACTGTGTGTCTAGCTAAGTTCGCGACAAATGGAAAACTTTTTATTCTTGGGTTTATGAAAAAAAGTTATTCTTTATAAAAAGTCCTGCTTCATCCAAAACTTATATTCAAATTGTCAGATTTTAATATTTGTTAGTCATATACGAGATATGACAAAAATATGAAATTAGTATAAGAGTAAAGTATCTTTATTTTCAATAATACTTAAAATGTTATAAGGAATAGTCGTTCAGAATTGGAAATTATACAATTTAAATACAGCATTTACACAAAAGAAAGCATTGAAAATGTTACACAAATGCTTCAACATATCCGCCTTCTCGTTCCATACATGTAACGGTTCTATCACAAAAATGCCTTAAAACCCTTCTAATTGTTTGTGGAGTTATTTTACGGATTTCTTCTCTAATAACACGTTCTAGATGGCCTACATCCGTAAACGGCGCTTGAATATAAACATGTTCTTTTAAATAATCCCACAAGAAAAAATCAAGTGGGGTCAGATCTGGAGATCGAGGTGGCCAACGTATTGAAATTGTATTTAAGTTGTATAATTTCCAATTCTGAACAACTATTCCTTATAACATTTTAAGTATTATTGAAAATAAAGGTACTTTACTCTTATACTAATTTCATATTTTCTGTCATATCTCGTATATGACTAACAAATATTAAAATCTGACAATTTGAATTTAAGTTTTGGATGAAGTAGGACTTTTTATAAAGAATTACTTTTTTCATAAACCCAAGAATAAAAAGTTTTCCATTTGTCGCGAACTTAGCTAGACACACAGTACATGTATTTTAACGGTTTAAATGTTTTCTTATTTTGTACGATCGTACCCGATTGTCTATGTAAGTGATGCGCATGGATGTAACTATCTTTCTGTTCAGGCCCGACCGTTCGTTCAAGTGTTACATATAACTTTCCGTCACCGCTAACCTCTCGTCAAATCGAAGGGCGCAATGTCGCAAATTAGGTCTAAGAAAACAAAGTGATAAATCCTGGCGCCAGCGATGGGAAAGTTGGTTGAACTTATTCAAAGGAAATAGAGAAAGTGTCATATTACACGAATATATGTAGAGGAAAACAAGTAAGAACGTAATTCCTATATATTTCATGTATACTAATGAATGCATTATTTACATGAAACACACGCAGAATTTCGTCTGTTGGTTCTCCAGCACATGTAATTAAATAAAATTAAATAAAAAATTGTTCATTACACATACTACTCGGGAACCACAAAGTTAACATGGACATGTTTCTCGATGTCCACATGGTCAACATGTCCAAAACTTCGGTATAACGCAGAAGTTAACTTAGTGGTTTCTGATTAATATGTGTAATGAAAAAATTGTTATTCAATTTTATTTAATTGCTTGAAAATTTAAAAAATACTTTAAATTTTAACTTATTTCAATTTTAAATATATTGCGATGTGTGTGATTTGTTAATCGCAATAATTGAAGGCATTTTTGATCGAATAAAATTTATCACGACCAATCAAGAATATCGTATCTGGAGAAGCCAATAGGTACTCAGATTACCACGATCTCTTGTCATGCATTGTTGGCATATGCAAATTGCGCTTACTTAGTAAGTTTTCGCACAGTCACTTGATAGTTGCCCCCTGACGTATCTAATTTAATTAGGTTGCTATATAATAATAATAATAATAATAATAATAATAATAATAATAAACTTTATTGTCCAACAGGTGACCCATTAACAGGACAAAAATTAATAAAAGTAAAGTAGAAATATGTTGGCATATACCCATAACAGTAATCCATACAAGGAAAAAAATAAAATAAAAATATATTCAATTGAAGTAGTATGTAAAAATTAAAAGTATGCATACATACGTAATGAAATCTAAACACAAGGCACTACTTCTGCAAAATGTTTATTCCCATTTCGGCACATGTTGTAAATAGGTGAGCGCAGCAAAACATTTGTACGGGCAGTCGGCAGATAAAATTCAGAAGCAGAGCGCGTTGCAAGCCTAGGCACGTTGATACAAATCCGTGAAAGTAAATATGGACAGTCAATGTTATTAGTTAATAGTTTACTCAAGAATCGCGCACTTTGATACTCCCTTCTATTCGCAAGTGAATGTATGTTTAATTGACTCATAATGTCATCTAGGTTGTAACCACGTTCAGGGTAATTTCCAGTTGTTTTAAAGTTTGCAAATTTTAAAAATCTTCGTTGTATGTGTTCCAAAGCATGCAAGTGTGTTGTATAGATTGGACACCAAATCAAGTTTCTATATTCCATCTTGCTGACGACAAATGCAAAGTACAATAACTTAATAACCGTAATATCCGTAAAATCCCGACACGTTCTCATTATAAATCCCAACGATTTAGATGCAGACTTTATCAGTTGATTAATATGTGGAACAAAAGTAAATGACGCATCAAAAAGAACTCCGAGATCAAGAAAGCTGTCAGGGCTTAATGGTGATGTACCACATAAATAATAGGTGTAATCCAGCGGGTTAGTTTTTCTAGTGTAGGTTACTTTACAACACTTGGAAATATTCAAGTGAAGTTTATTTCGTTCACACCACTTATCAATGATGTCCAAGTTACTTTGAAGAAGCGCAGCGTCATCCGGTCCAGTGATCACAGAATAAATTTTTAAGTCGTCAGCGTAAGCGAGAGCTGGACATGTTAGAGTTCCAAGTAAATCGTCCAAATATAGTAGGAAGAGTAATGGTCCTAGATTGGACCCTTGAGGTACCCCTGAGGACACACAATACTCCTGCGACGTAAATCCGTTATAATACACATATGCCATTCTATTTGACAAGTATGAGCTCATCAAAGCTAATAAAGAAGAAGAAAATCCAAACGAGTCCATTTTGTTAATAAGTATAAGGTGGCTTATTGTGTCAAAAGCACGAGATATATCAGTGTAGATTACATCTACCTGGCCACGATTATCCAAAAAGTCACTAATATATTGTGTGATAGTGGATAAGTTCGTTATTGTGGAACGACCTGACATAAATCCATGTTGTAATGGCGACAAATACATATGGACACCAGCGCAAATGGAGTTATATAATACTTGTTCGTACAACTTAGCGAAATTCGACAGTATGGAGATTGGTCGATAATTGCGCAGTTGGTCTTTATTACCTCTCTTGTAAGCAGGAATGATCCTAGCTCTTTCTATGGGGAGTTATCCAGATTTCATTGTATTCGGTCCAATACGTAGATGAGAAACAATCGTCATTACTGCTAAGCGTAAAGATCACAGTTGCAGATTAAGAAAAAAGAAAGTTTGGTTTTTTCTCGTAGAATTATTTTCGTTTTATCAATTTCACGGCGTTCAACGCAAACACGAGCCAACTCCTCCCGTTTCCTCGAGACCAACGCCGAATCGAAAGGAACATCAAAAGGAACGAACTCCTCGCCCGCTATCTCGTTCTCCCTTTTTTTTTTCGCCCCCGTAACTGAAACCTCGCACCCCTTTGATACCCGACCGGGCAAAATTGAAATCCGACCTCGAACTCTTTTCTACATAATTTATATAATATCGGTCGCCGCGCGCGCGCTTTTTAATATTTAAAAGTCGTATTATCTCAATTTCCAGCGGTTAATTAGATTTCCTTTTTCGAATTTCGAAATTAACCCGCGGCGGCACGCGGGCCGCTCGCTGTTTGCTCTCGCGAAATTCGCCGCCGAGAAATGAACACCGCCACCGCCGACGAATGTACGTACGTAGTACGATTTCGTTTTATTAAACGGCGAAACGGCTCTCGCTTTTTGCATAATTGACGCGCCGCCGTTGCTGCCGGTGCGGCAACGAGCTCCTCCGCAAGATACAGCGTGGTCGTCTTCTTCGTTGAGCGTTAGCGTATATTGTTTGTCTATTTACCGTACTCGCCTATTTAATCCTAAGTCTTCTTATCGTGAGGTGTAAGACTGTTCGAGTTGATTTGACCATCTCGTTCCATGTTGTCCTATTCTATGATAAGTTTTTGATCTACTCCCGTCTTATTCATCTTTCTCGTGTCTTTCGCTGCATTTCTCTGTTTTAATTTCCGAAATGATGCGGTTTTAAAATTTAGATTCTTTTGAGGACCGGTCCGATGTATTTGACAATGAATTCCACTTTCCCTCCGTTCATTCAAACTCGAACGTTTTGAAGATGTGAATCAATGGAATTACACTCGGATCCACCTACGATGGACCAGTTCCGTTGTTCTCGAGTCTTCGGGAACGATAAAACTGGTTTATCATAAGCGAATTTCCGTTACGAACTAGTCCCTTATAGGCAGATTGCACTGTATTTATTTTCTTATGCGACTTCTACCATTTGCTTCGTTTATTGCCTGCCGCTCTTTGTACGAGGACATACCAAACGTATTAAGATTATATGCAGTTTTGTAGTACAATATTGAAAGTCTTGCGAGCATCGCGAAAACTATTCTACCACCGAAAAATGTTTGAAAGATTTTTCATTGCTGTTACCCACATCGAGAACCGGTAACGAAAAATCCCCGCCAATTTGTTACGCATTGCTTCAAGATCAACGTGCCATCATCATCTGACCGTCGCCTCATAACGAACCTAACCTCAAACGGGGCGTATTTAACGAAAATCATGGCTCCTCAGTCTAGATTACAAAAGTAAACTGTTCACCACACAACTTTCTGATGATTTCCGTTTTTAATGGGATACGATTTGAAGATGCTGGCCTCATCGCTAACGAAACGCGTGTCTCTGAAAGAAACAATTATCTGGAAGCAATTATCACCGAACGTGGCTGCTGCTTGATAAATCCCTTGTCGCATTTCAATCGGGACGATGACGAACGCTTCGAAGCAATGTCCAAGTCAACGTCGTTTTCCAAAAAGAGAAAGAAAAACGCCGCCGTTACAGGAATTCTGGAAGTGAAAACGGGGCACTCACGAAAGCGCGTTAAAGCAAATTACCGGCGATAAAGATGAAGTTCCTGAAAAAATTAAAAAGAATTACAATAATGGAGAATCTAGAAAGGAGCTGAACGCTCAGCCAATGTGCGAGAGAATTGAAAAACAACAACTAAGATGGTTTGGGCACCTAATTCGAATGAACAAGGAACGATTGGCGAAGAACATGTGGAAAGCAAAAGTGAAAATGAACTGGATAAGAGCCGAAAAAGGACATGGAATGACGAAGTAGGCGAAATATTGGGGAAAGAAGAAATCGACTGGACTGAGGCGAAGACGATGGTCTCCAATAAAATAGAAATGGGCGAATTTTAGTTATAACCATCTTGAAGTGCAATAAGAGTAACGCACTCTTACACCCAATAGGAACATAGAGGTTCCTTTGATTATATATATAGGTGTCCCAGCCTTTACTCCCCTGATCTGTAACTTATTTTTGAAAATAGATAAAACAAACTACATATCTCCTTAAATAGCGAAATATTCTCTATACAATAGGAAAAAGAAATTTGCAATTTGCATTCAAAGACCATCGTGTCGCTCTTTGTTTGTTTTAATATCCAGATTATATATTTTTCTCGTTTCTTTTCCTTTTATTCTTCGCCTCAGGCCACTGACACTAACAAAGGAACACCGGCAACCGAGAAAGTCTGTTTTCGATGAAGTTGTACAGACCGAAAGAGCGCCTTGCTATAAGAACAGCGCAATTTTTTTCGGGGGCCGAATCCCCAGATTCTGGGGTACAAATTTGCACGAATTTGACATTTTTATCAGTATCTCGCAAACTATCACAGATATCTTTCTTTTTTGTTTTTAGAATACAATTTGAAGTATATTATTATTATTTCAAAGATGGCGCCAATTATTTTCGGAAGAATTAAATAACGGGCGACCGGGCGTTCGTACCCCCGCTTTTTTTAATTGTGTGTCTTTATTTTATTTATCGCAAACAAAGTCGGTTTTACGTAGAAAGAAGAATAACAAACTTAGGCAGCTGATAGTAAAGATATTAAAAACGATAATAAATTTTCAATTCTCATTGATTGATGTACATAGATAAGTGCCATTGTAAATATAAAATTCTTTGAATTGCTAATTATTTCGAAAAGTTTGTAGGAAATATGAAATATATTCAGATAGATATGGATTAAGTACTTAAGATATAGAATATTAATAAACAAAAAATACACGCATTGTGTCACGTATTCCGGTGTAGGATTCCATATGTAAGGTTCCGAATCATATATCAGTAGCAGTTTTTCGCGCGGTGTAAATTTACAGTTTGGTTTTTTAATATCTTCACTATTGGCCGTCGAAATTTGTCACTTGCAGGACGTCGGACGACGATGGAGCATCGCCTGCTTTGACGGTGACTCCCAGCTATCTAAGGTTTGGGGCGTTGGTGCGCTCGTTTCGAATGTGGCTTATCATCATTTGGCGATTTGGGCCGTTGGCTATGCTCCGGAGCGACAATAATCAAGTTGGTGTTCCTCTCGGTTTAATGGCGTTGATGAGGACGTGGTTGTCGAAATACGTATTTGATACTGTCCAAATCGGTGTGGCAGCTGTCACTCGAGTCCAGTTCTTCTAGATTGAGATCGTAGTCTACAAGTGAGACAATGAGAAACGACTCATCCGCTTTAATCAAACGTGTTGTACACGTACGAGGAAATCCTTATCATCTTCGACAAGTTCTAAACCGGAAAGAAAGGGCGAATCGATTTGCGGATTCCACAAATTAAAACGAAATCCTCCAACTACCTCCGGTTCGAATACAAATTAGGCGTAAATTAATCGGAACCGGGCGAACGACCGGAGGTAAAATCGTCTTCTTCCTCCCTCGATTTGATCGACTCCGGGCTGCGGGAATTTTCGATATCAATGCGAGAAAGCAAGCCGTTCTCCTCCAATAATATGCAAATCGGCGTCGTCGTCTTCGCGTCGATCTTCGACGGTATCTACTTTTACGTCTTTCGACTTTCCTCCGAACGCCTTCGGAAAGTAACTACGTCGTAGTAACTGTAAATTGTCGAGATAAAAGAAACGTCGGCGGGGCGCCTTTATGTAATTAAAAAAGTTGGTACGATTTTAATTCCCTCGCTTAAACTTTTTCCTTTTGCCGACTTGAACGACGACGTCTCCCGACGTAGTATCTCGCGATCGGCGAACGAAAGACGCGTAATTTTCTTTCGAGGCTACTTACGAACCGTCGTCTAATGAACTCTCCTTCTGCGAAGATCTGGTCATTTTATTGTTGTTAATTAACGGAGTCGTTGCGTCGCTGAAGGTATTAGTTTCGATGGCTTTCCTCTCTCGCGAGATCGCTTCAAAGAGGGCCGTGTCTCTCGTGTCTCTTTGTCAGAACTTAATTGGGGAGGGGGAGGGGGATTACAGATACTTTACGGCGCTCATTTGCGAGAGAAAAGACGAAGAAAAATGAATATAAGAAGCTTTTAAAGTGTTCGGATTTGCTTTTGTTTTGCGAAATCTTCTCGGTAGTTACCTTTGATTCTCGGCAAATAAAATCATCAAGTCATCTACTCGTAAATACATAGCAGCGTGAAGGAAAGGGATAATGAATTTGGAAGAAGTATATTTCGGAAATTTGGGCTTGATAACTTCACAAATTTGATAAGTTGAAATTTGTTGAAAATCGGCAGGATTGTTACGAACAGAGTTGTTAGGGTAATTCCAATAATAACGGGTTTATAAATGTAATTCAATACAATGAAAACAACATTTTTGGGGAAAAGAGAGATATCGAGCAAGATACAAACTGAAGTTGCCAAAAAGTTATACACCCTACAATCATATATAGCGGCAAAAACATGGACACTCTCAGAGAGGTAAAAATCGAGAATAAACGCCGTGCAAATGAGGTGCCTGGGAAGAATTGAAAATAAGAAGACGACGGACAGAATGAGGATAAGAAATAATAAAACAAAACCTACGAGGAGAGGGCAATAAAATAAGGAAGATACATACATGAGGAATATCCAAATTAAATACAAGAGAAACGTAAGGAGCGGTTAAAATTTGTAAGAGAAGCAAAACAAAGAGGACATGAAGCAAGTTAGGCATATAATACAGTCATGAGGTATATGTACATATATCGTAGCTTGGAACAACTGCAAAGGATTGAATGAGAAACAAAGAACCAAGTGATTGAAAACACCACAGCAGATTCGAAGCCAAACTCGAGAAAAATCGGTGTGAAGGATCCCCCGAATAATTGCAAACAGAAGAGGAACGACAAGCGAAGTCGATTACGAGTGTGACGAGTCTGGGATGGATTCCAAAAAATTAGCCGAGGAAGGAAAGGGCATAGGGAAAGAGGACGACGAGGAAAGCGGTGAACGAGCAACATCTGGGGAATATTAAACCAAGGGAAGGGATAAAGGAAGGGAGAAGAGATGAAAGATCAGCAAGTGGGATGTATGCACGCTGATAGCAACCGGGAACGAGCGGACGAAATGGAAAGAGACGGAATCGATGTGGCCGAGCTATGAGAAATGGGATGGCAAAGAAATGGAAAATAACCGGACCCGGGAAATAAAGAAACAAGGAAAATATGGCGTAGCCTTTATAAGAAACGAGATATTGGAATTCTAACCAATAAGTAACAGAATGGCAATCCTTAATCGTTGCACTTTTAAATGGAACACCTGTATCTCTTAGCTTAAACCATCATAATTTGGGGCGAGCATGCTTCAGTTACCACAATGAAACAGCTTGTATAAGAATAGATACAACACCTTTTAAAATAGCTGTTCCAAATCTGTACGCATCAACTGAGAACGCACAAAATGAGAACGAGAAATTTTACGAATACCTGAGGAGTTGGGGAGGGGGATACAATCCTGATATTGGGAGACCTCAATACAGACGATACACAATCTAGCAGGAAATAAATAACAACGGGACGGAGGGTATGTAGGCCGGTAGCACACAGGTCCAATTATGATTATCCAATTATTATTATTGTTATCATCAGTAGCATAACATTTAAGGATAAAACAATGTCACACCGTAACATGAATATCACCAGCCTTATCAACGCAAACGCAAATAGACCACGTATTAATAAATCGTAGAAGGCAGTCCTCAGCGCGGGATGTAAGAATATAAAAATTGCAATTTCAATACCGTCGGACTTGTAGAGAAAAATGTGGCGGCGCACCATCGTGTATGAACCACATGCGTTAACGTTAACGTTGAAACTAATGTCCTCAAGAAGTTGCGGCAAATTTTTGCGTCAAAAAATTGAATAAGTGTCACCCTCTAATAATAATAATAATAATAATAATAATAATAATAATAATAATTTATTTATTCTCTAAATACAAAAGTATAGAACATGTCAATAAAAATCACAAAATTCTAGCAAGCGAACACAAAAACCTAAAATGCAATGGCGGATTCTTGATTTTCGATGGTGTATGATTGAAAATTTTTATAATTCTGGTATAGATACGATTCCGAATTTTAGAGCATCCCCTGCGAATATTTCTCCATTCGGAGTGCTCTTGCTTGTTTCATTTACGATCATTTATTCTTTGTTGCCTATCTTCGAAATATGACTCAATTAAATCTCCTGCAATACCTCGAAATCCCATGATTTCCGACCTATTTAGAAGAATCTCATGGTCTACTCTGTCGAAAGCCTTCGAAAGGTCCAGAAAAACACCAGATAAATAATCTTTATTGTTCAAAGCCTCCAAAATTTCCGAAATAACCTGGTAAACATTGTTGTTCGTTGATTTGCCTTTTTTACAGGCACTCTGTCGTACTGTAAATATTGTTTGTTCATTTATGAAACTAGATATTCCTTTATAGAGAACATCTTCAAATATGTTAGCCCTTAAAACAAAAAAGGCACCCAAGTCATGCGACAGGGAAAACAACCATATTAGATGGTAGTGCTATGGGTTTATAATTTCCCGAATCTGATTTATCGCTTTTCTTATAGATAGGTTTGATAGTTGTCCTTTTCAGATCTTTCGGAAATATACCTTTTCGTAACATTAAAGTTGCGATATGTACAAGGGGTATACGCAAGATTTCAGCGCTTCTTTTCAGTAGCATTGTGGGCACCTCGTCACGACCAGTAGAGGTGGTTGTTTGCTGAAGGAATGCATCGATGAGCTTGCACAGCGTTTGGCAAACCCCGAAATGGAATTTAGAATTTTGGAAATACGTTCTAAAAGTTAATAAAAGCCAAACGTTAGATTTGGTCTGAAGATCTCCAAGTTGATGAAGGAATTTCTTATAAATAAGATTGCACTCCTTATTACAACGGATCCAACTATTTCCTGCGCATGTATTATAATACTGTGCATCGGTGTTATCGGTGAGACATACTCGTAGTGTGGTAACGATTATTAATTTGAGATTCGTTGACGATAGTGAACTATTTTCGAGAGCCATAATTTTAACAAAATAAAATGTTTTTCCAAATTTTGGAATTGGATTTTTCGTCGGTTTTTAGGTAATTGTGTAGGAATTTTGAGCCGAACTCGTCAAAGAATTATATTAAAATAAAATGTAGAGGACTCTATATAAACGACCTAATAAGTTAGGTTTGCGATTGACATAGTCAAAATTTCCTACAGCATTATTGGCGTATACAAATTGTGCTTGCTTTGTAAGCCTTTGCACGGTTACTTGTTAACAGCCCATTAACGAACCTAATTTATTAGGTCGTTTATACAGATCCCTCTACATTTTATTTTATTATAATTCTTTGACGAGTTCGGCTCAAAAATTCCTACACAATTATCTAAAAACCGACGAAAAGTCCACGCTTTCAATATGGAAGAACGTTTCAAGTGAACCACCTCGTATTACTCAATTCCCGCATTCAGATTTACCCCATCAACGTCCACGTCACGGAATAATAGAATATTGTCTATCTCCGACCATCGAACGTTATCGCAGCACCTATTTTGCCGTCGCAACGTCTGCCGTGTCCAATAACGGGGACGTTGATTAATGGCGAAACGCGGCAAAGGATCTGAATAAACGTTTGCAAATGGAATTTCGATTATCTAATCTGGACCGTTGTCGAACGACAAAGACGAGGCCGTCATCATAAATCCATTGGCCGTAACTCGAGCGGACGGGTCCGCGTTGCAGAGCGGGAACGGACGGAAACGGCGGAGCATTGTGGAGGGGGAGGGGGATGAACTGCGTAATCGAATTTAACGCGGGGATCCCGGCTTATCGCGGATTCGACGTTTCGGATCCGTCCACCGGCAGGACACGTCAATTTCAACGATACGACCTGACGAAAATAGCAATGCACCCGGCAGCACGGACGGACGTGCATGCGTACACATGAAACGAATGACGATGCATCGGGCCACGATACGTCGCCGTCGGCCTTTTGTCCGGATAGATTTCAATTTTACTCGATTATCGCGTCATTATCGGCACTAATTCGCTTCCGATGCAGATATAATTATTATTCGTCGGCATCAACCGTAACGTTTTATCTCTTTGCGTATTATCGCGCCCCCGCTTTACGTACGTACCTGCGTATGAAACGCGCCGGAGTGGAGTACGAAATTGAATTTGGTAATTTTCGTTCGGGATAAAGGGATGAAAGGCGGCGGCGGGCGCCGCCGCCGCCGCTACCGCCCGGTTAAATCGATGAAACCGCGAAGATAGGAGGATGCGTTGAACGTTAAATTTGACGTAATCCGATCGCGTTAGCGTATTTTTAGACCGGTACAGCAGCGGTTCGGTGAGCTTTTTGAAGCACGCACACACAGAGGAAGCGGCTACGGCGGTTAAATGGGAAACTCGGGTCAGTCACCGATGGTGCAAAAAGAGGAAGTTGTAATCGCGATTGTGGCGAGCGCGATTGAGCTTTTCAGTGATTCGCAACAACGAAAAACCTACAGAATCACCCACCCTCGTATGTTCGAAAAGTGCCTCTCAACATCTTTCTGATAAAAACACGAAATGATTCGATAGAATAAACAACTTCTCTTATACATGTACAACAAAAGTCAAAAAAGGAAGTATCTGTGGAGTTTCAACAAAACGATATACTAATACACAAAGTTCAAGATCGTTTGCGAACCACGTGACTTCTGTCAAATTGCCTGTACAACCTAGATAGATTGGTAGTACTTCTAAACTTAGAGGAAAATGTCATATTTAGAGGTTATGATCGAAACTAACAAAGATAAAATGATCGGGAAACTCGGGTCAGCCACCGATGGTGCAAAAGAGGAAGTTGTAATCGCGATTGTGGCGAGCGCGATTGAGCTTCTCAGTGATTCGCAACAACGAAAAACCTACAGAAACAGCCACCCTCGTATGTTCGAAAAGTGCCCTCAACATCCTTCTGATGAAAACACGAAATAATTCGATAAAACAAACAGCTTCCTTATACAGAGATAACAAAAGTCAAACAAGGAAGAGACTGTGATAGTTTCAACAAAACGATATACATACTAAAACACAAATTTCAAGGTCGTTTGCGAACCACATGACTTCTATGAAATTTGACTGCAGAATCTAGATAGATTGGTAGTACTTCAAAACTTAGAGGAACATGTTATATTTAGAGGTTATGAACGAAACTAGCAAAGATAAAATGATCGGGAAACACGGGTCAGCCACCGATGGTGCAAAAAGAGGGAGTTGTAATCGCGATTGTGGCGAGCGCGATTGAGCTTTTCAGTGATTCGCAACAACGAAAAACCTACAGAATCACCCACCCTCGTATGTTCGAAAAGGCCTCTCGACATCTTTCTGATGAAAACACGAAATAATTCGATAAAACAAACAGCTTCCTCTCCACAGAGATAACAAAAGTCAAACAAGGAAGAGACTTGATAGTTTCAACAAAACGATATACATACTAAAACAGGAATTTCAAGGTCGTTTACAAGTAACATGACTTCTATGAAATTTGATTGCAGAATCTAGATAGATTGGTAGTACTTCAAAACTTAGAGGAACATGTTATATTTAGAGGTTATGATCGAAACTAACAAAGATAAAATGATCGGGAAACTCGGGTCAGCCACCGATGGTGCAAAAAGAGGGAGTTGTAATCGCCATTGTGGCGAGCACGATTGAGATTTTCAGTGATTCGCAACAACGAAAGGCCACCTTCGTATGTTGGATAAGGCCCTCAACATATTTCTGGTGAAAACACGAAATAATTCGATAAATTGTATTGTATTGTATTGTAATGAGGTGGGGGTCTGGCCCAAAGTGGCCCTTTGCACTGCGTTCACGTTGATCTATTGTGCTTCCCTTTGTTTTTTTTTATTTATTTATTTAATACGTCTAGGAACAGGATCAGCTCCCTCAATGGGAGTGTAAATAGGTCCTCTTCACTCAGCGTATATGCATGTAGTAATCTGTATCTCCTGTGGCCTAGTGCCCCACAGTTAGTGATCAACTACTCCATTGACTCCTCTTCTTCACTGCAGAATCTGCAAGTGTCCGTGTTGGATAAACCCCTTTTGTGTAGGTGCTTGTTGCAGGTATAGTAGCCTGTGAGTGTCCCTGTCAGTGTTTTTAAGCTTCTTAAATCGATAAAATAGACAACTTCTCCTACATATATATAAAGCAAAAGCCAATCTGGAAGCGCGAACGATTCTCTGACTATCAAAGAAGCAGGTCAACATGTTTTCAATCTTTGACTTGCTCTTTTTGGTTTTGTTTGTTGGCTTTTCCATGTTCCATGTCCTCTAGCTCTTAATTTCCGAATCGCACACCGTCGCTCGAAATTCGTGTCACTAATTGTCAGAGCGCACAAGCAAAACCGTCTTCACTCAAACAATCGCTACGGACAAACAACGTAACTCTGGCGAGATTCAATTCGCACTCATGTCCATCTGCCTTGGCTCCAAGTCCCGCGTCACTATCGAATACTACGCTACCGATCTCAGTACTTTATTTACGTGCCTCGTATATTTTTAAGGTATTTATCATCTCGTGACTGAAATTTTGACTTTCTTTTTATAAATTAAAAATTCTTAAAGAAAAGGGAACGAAAAAAGAACAAAAGAAAGAGTTGTACTATAATTTCATTGGTTCATAAATTCACTTTTCGAGCGACCCATGTATATCACCTAGTTTGTATAAAGTTCTTCGTAGAAAGGTTCCTAGTTATATTGCTTAATCATTAGAACAAGCTGTTGCATATGAGTTGTGCGTGGGTGTACACCTTACAGTCACAACGCTGTTAGTGATTTAGTTTGAAATTTACCTTAATATACTGATAAACACCTGATTCTTCCCTTCAGGATCTAACATATTGTATCAACCATTTCATTTATGTATTTACTGTGCTTAGTTTCAATTCTATGATAGTCTAATCATTGTTGTTTCCCACGTATAATTTTAACGATGATATACAGGGTTAGATACAAAAGTTCCTTAAGAATTTTAAAATCGTATTTGAGTTTGAAGTATTAATTTTTTTAGATCAAGGATTAAAACTTGGATTATATATTTTTGCGGCTTAAATTTTCTTTTCCTTTTGTTTGTGTATATACAGGGTGTTAGTGGTGACATGCCAATAAAGTTTTTTCTTATTTCTTTTATTAAACTGGACGTTAGTTGAATGTTCTGTGCTTACATTCATACCTCCCCCACCCCTCTCCGCCAGTTGCGGATGTTGCAAATACCGGTACTGCAGAAAAACTTTTCCTTTCTCACGATTAGTCAGGTCGGTCGCTTTTCGATCCATCTACTACACAACACGGTATCAAAATTAGGTCGCCGCTCTGCATCCGCTCGAAGTGGCGGTTAAACTTCTCGACCCGGAGCTGGTAGGGGAGGAAGGGGGCGCACAACTAACAAAGGATATTTTATATATTCCGCCGTAATTCCACACGGGAAGCAATAATTTCGAATGCGGTATGCGAGCTGCAGTCATGCCACTTAGATAACTTAATTTCCTTTGAAACGGACAGCTCTGCGGTATCCTTTGCCTTTGGCGCGGTCGGAACGGCGCGCTGCAATTTGAATATTTATGCTAGTTTTATAATTACGCTCGCACGGATTCGGTGCCGGGGCGAAACGGGCCCGTTCACCCCGCGTACCGTACGTAGATCGTAGTAGATACCGGTTTCCGTCTTTATTAATAAAACAAGCGGAGCGCGCGGGAATTTCTACGAATTCACGGAAAGGGATGTCCTTTTAGTTTCGTACTAGTTTCAGGTACGAAAGTAATAAATAAATTAGCTTCGGGTCTAAAAGTATGAAATATATCGCTCCCCAAAGTGTGATCAGCAATATAGAGAAGGAATTGGCGTTCCGTCTAATGACGATTGAGCTTTCTAGGCTTGGTATGGTGGTGTTGGTGGTGGTGGTGTTAAACCCAAATGCATTGTCCTCGACGTATTGGACATCTATCCCATCAAAAATAGCCTGTAATTTATTTATTGCGAGTACTTACCACCATTGCTAGAACCGAAACGCTCACTGGTAACAGCTCCAAATCGTAGGGCATTATGGCAGACATGTTGAGGATCGTCTTTATCGAGAAATATCTTGCGATTTACACTTGAGAACACCTACAATCACAGTTTGAACTGAAACTCTCAATAGTGATGCTGCTAAATCGTACGGCACCATTCCTCGGTCACGTTTTGCTACGTACTTCCTTTTATACCGGGTATTTCGAAAGGGTTGGGAACACAGAAAGAAAAAGACCAGCAAAGTCCTTAAGAGTCTTGAAGATACGAAAGGATAGGACGAGGCAAGTGACTTTTCGGTTATCTCCCATGAGATCTGTTGACAAGCACGCACGTTCTCCAAACTGTACAGTGTGATGTTCCTCAGCTGCTACTTTATTACTCCGTCGAACGTCAGGGTCGAAATAATGATAAATTTCTATTGATGGCGGTAAACGTACTACAGGTTCGAAACACGCTGCTTTTACGTAAACTAGGATTTAGAATGAAAAAGGATCATCATCATCATCATCTTTTACTTTTTCTACCTTTCAGTGTGAGAGTTCGGAGTCACCGAGCCGTATACGCACGTATACGGTCCCCGCCGTTCCAGTGGTATTTGTTTACTTTTCGCAGCATATTTTAGAATTTTAAACTGCTGCGTTCCGCCGCCACCGGGGTTCGAACGCCGGACTTTCTCATTGTGAAGCGTCCGCTACCACGTTAGTTATGGCACTTTGACACTTTGCCAGTTTGTCTATCTCATATCCCCCAAACATACGTTTCGAAATTCCCGAAACCAAAGACAGATACGTATCATATTTCGCGCTTTTTTTCGTTTGTTTTTTTTTCTTTGAAACTGTATACCGGTAGGTACTTCGCGCGTCACTTCCCTTCATTCGGGGAATTCTAATTTTGCATCGAAAACCGTAAACGAACGAACAATCGCTCGCGTAAAAATTCAATCGAAAAATTCTTTTTCGATCCGAAAACCGGATAGTGGAGGGAAACGGGCTCGATCCAAGCGCTTCGCCGGTACGGACGACAAATCGTCGTCGCCAAATGCGAGCGCTTATTGCTCTTGCATTTGACGACGACGATTACACAATAAACGGGCGCGCGACGAGTAAACGGCGAATTTCCTGTGTTGTGTGTGTGTCGCATTGCCGACCGGTCCGAACGTAAAAAATGAAAACGCGCTGATAATCGAGTAAAAGGCCGATCTTTTTGCACAATGGGCCGGGGAAAATTATTCGCGAATAGATGAGAAAATCGCGATTGTCTGTAT
The DNA here is from genome assembly GCA_038088585.1 of Chrysina gloriosa. NCBI lineage: Eukaryota > Metazoa > Arthropoda > Insecta > Coleoptera > Scarabaeidae > Chrysina > Chrysina gloriosa. Next base: position 10,086,521 of record CM076094.1, on the reverse strand, counting down.
ACGTATGTACGATACCGTCAATATTATTTTGGACATTCGGTAAAATTTCGTAAAGTATGTAATAAATAAATACTTTTATTTTAAAATGTAAATTATATTATGATGAACTATATATGTGAAGGTTTTGTAGTTCGCAAAGAACAAATACAGAATTTCTGAGTGATAACGTCATCAAATAATAATTAAAATTTATATTCTATTGGCATTTGTGGAACAAATGTACGCTCCCTTTATTACGTTTATTTTCGCGGTAGAAGTATGAGTATGACCAGTAAGTAAGCTTAAGAAGTTTAAATTACTCTGTCCTAAGAGCGCTGCATATTATAACCAATATTCTAGTTGCTGGACAAACGCGCTTGTGCGTGTATCTACATATACTAAGTGTGTATTGAAGAAAATGGTTTTCTTAAATTTAATATATGTCGAGAATTATTCTTTTTTGTCGTATGTTCTAAATATGCGTTAATAACAATAATATTATTATATAAATTTCATTTTGAAATGTGTGTTCTACAACTTTGTAAATTTACGTAAGTGTCCGAACTAATATGAACGGTAATGTACTTCGTACTTTGATAGAATGGGAAAATGGAAAATTCGAGACCCGCTGGAATAAAGGAAAAACAGAATGAAAGACGCTTTCGTAGAGACTGTTGATAAATAATTTAAAATTTACGGAAAATTTTCAACAATTTTACTAACAACCACAACAATCACTTCGTAAAGCCGTAATACACGATCAAAAATTGCATGTATTTTTCATGAATTTATTGATAAAGTATTCCTACATCAATTTTTACGCGCAATATTTCAGATTTAGATGATGTTCTATTTTTGAAGGTCATTGTTGTCTTTATGTATTTTACATGTAAATGTTGCCATTTGCATTTTTCTTGCTGTACCTTTTGGCGAAATCATAAAATAGGGTATTTTAACCCCGAACGACACTACTTTCGTCTAGCCTGCTACCCGAATTAAGGCCATCGAGATTTTTTGCCCCTTGCCTCCTCGGGGCCGCCCATATAAAACAAAATTCTCGAAAATACCTATCACGCGTCGATTGGAAGCAACTCGCCAGGTAGAATGTTAACGTTTAACTAGACGACGTCAATTTTTTGTTTTGTTATGTTTACTTATACCTCATATAATCTTATAGTAGCTGGTGGACCGAGCCTTGCACGGAGTTCCTAAAAGTTTTTGAATAATTTTGAACCAAATAATAACGCCCTATATTTTAGTTTTGATATTTAATTTAATCCGACGCTGAAAGGCATAAGGATGGACGAGAAGAAGAAGATATTTAATTCATATTGTATATTTCAAGTATATATAGTAGCACATATATATTAAAAGTTTATAAGGTTGTGAATTTACATGTTGTTAGTTTTCGTAGATATTTTTCTTTTATTAACAAATATTTGTAAAGTTTTAATTACTTATAATTTCACTTGGCTGCATGATGTTAAAAATAGTTGCTAACCCACGTTTAGACCGAAATTGTTGAAAACCTGGACTAAATGGATTGAATCGAGACCGGGACCATACTGAATCGGTTTTTCATCCCCGAAAACTCGCAGATACTAAATTGTAACAAAATCTTGAGAGTAATTTTCGATAACACATTTTATCTACCGCAGAACTAGGTAAAAGCGGGACAACAAAATTTGCCTGGGACCGGGACCATGCTAGATCAATTTTGTGTGCTCGAAAATCCCCAGATACTAAATTGCATAAAAATGGCTAAAGTCATTTTCGATAACCGATTTCGTATACCGCAATACCAGAAATGTCTGTAAACCGGGTCAAAATCGATTTTCCTGCGACCGGGACCATACTAGATCGATTTTTCGTACCCGGAAACCCCCAGGTACTAAATTTCATCAACATCGTTAGAGCCGTTTTCGAGAAACCAATTCTATATATATACGAGAATTGCTCGTTTAAATATATTCGATTGCGACAGAATCATCAACAATTATTAATTTGGCATATGCAACGTGGGGGTTAATCAAAAGAACGACACAAATCCTATGTTATCAAATTGGTAACGAATCGTCTCTGCTTCTCCGATGTCTTTTTCGAAATTATATACACACCCACGCATCACAGGTATTTGTATACGACGTAGTAGAAGTACCGCAACTTAGGACATTCCCCCGTCCCGAGAGAAGCTCACGAAACGCAAAACCACCCCTATTCGATGGGATGCCGTCCAGAATTTATCGCCTCGTAAAATATTTACACCCCACGAATCGATGACGCTGCTCCTACACCCGGCGTAAGCAATAGCAAATAACAGCAAGCAACGATAAGCGACGGTAAGCAACTTCCGAGGGCAACAAAGCGACGACTGTTTCGGCGGCACGAAACGTTACCTATGAAATAATCCAATTATCTATTTTAGTCGTTCGATGAGGGTTCGACGTTTGCTTACGGCGAATTAGCGTCCTTCTTCGAATTCGCTCGGACTAATTCTTGCATAGTTGCCGGCATTCGCGACACGTTCGTCCTTTGCGAGTTAAAACAACGGAGTCGAGTTACTAAACTAACTATGCGATAAGTGCCACTAACGACCTTCCTTCCCCGGGAAATGGAACATTATTAATTAATAGGTGGCATTTCGAAAACCAGATTACTACCAGTACTAAGAGGGGGAATCCCGACTGTCACGTCAGATCGAGAGAGAGAGAGAGATTTATTGCGATATGATTCTTTAACCCTCGTCACCGCAGAGAATAGAGACTTTATTTAGAGGGAAGACCTAATTTATCATTGAGAGTTGCAGTAATCAAATATTTATGTGAAAATATGGGCGTAGTAAGTTATTTTCGGTCGAACGACTTCGTACGTGGTCGCTATCGAATGCGCGTTTCGGCGGTGAACTTGTCATCTTCAACGGAACGTAAGAAAATTACCGCTGCAACTTTTCTTTTGTAAGGGTAGACAATTAAAGATGCACTAACGCGGGGCAAGAAGGAAACAACTGAATCCTTAAGACTCTCGAAGATACGAAGGGTTAGCACCACGGCCCTTAGGAGGCAAGTTCTTCTTTCGCAGTATACATGGTTTTCATAGAATTATATGAGGTGAGTAGTGAGTAAGTAAGAAATACAAGAAATTAACATCGGCTAAGTCTACTTAAACGATAACATTCTACCTGGCGAGTTGCTTCCAATTGATGGGCTGTTTCGTTATCTATTTATCCGTTGAAAGCGCCCATAATTCACTACTTAACCGAGGGCTATTTCCGGTAGTGGTGGTGTTAAAGTCCATTGCATCGTCGTCGACGTTTTGGGCATGGGCCCCATCAAGGATTTATTTGTTGCTAATACTTTGAGCTACTGCTAGAGCTAAAGGTCTTATTGACGATACTGCTAAATCTTGATGCATTGTCTCAAACATGTTGAGCATTGTCCTTACCAAAAATAAAATTATGCGATTTACGGCTGCGAATACCCACGTCTACAGCTCGAGCTGAACCTCTTAAGGGTGATGCCTTTCTTCCCCATTCCTCGGTCACGTTTTGCCACGTATTTCCTTATATGCCGGTGGCTGAATCCTTAAAAATATCGAAGATACCAAGTGTTAGGACTACGGCTCTTGGGAGGCAAGTTGTTCTTTTGCAATATACGTGGTTTTTATAAGATTATATGAGGTAAAAGTAAGTAAAGTAAGTAAGTAAAACAAAAAATTGATATCGCCTGGTCTACTTAAACGTTAACACTCTACCTGGCGAGTTGCTCCCAATCGATGCGTGATATTTCGAGAATACAGATTGAACACGCCTTTATGGAAAGGCGTGTGATCCCTTCGTAGTGCTTCTAAATACGTTGGAACGATTCGAGAACTGATGCCTTAATAAATTTTAAACCTGCTAAACATATGACTTGATTTTTACTGCCGTTTGCATTTATTTATCGAAGCAGTAAACATTGGAAGTTATTTAAAGATACATAAATGCTTTAGCTATCTAAATGCTCACATCTACATATATGCTGTTCATTTTTAAATAGTGACATGGAATAGTTACATGGTACAGAGTTTCATTCGTCAAATAATAAAAATAACAATAACTAACACATACACATATGTATATATAAAACGTGTATAAGTTAAATGAAAACATTTTTAGATATTTATAAAACAAACAGTGAATAGTTTAATACTAACAAAAAACAAAAGAACAATAACATTAAGAATGGGTGTTGCTGGATAGTAAGCGAAGTCTTCAGCGAAGAATTCCTCGTAGGTGAATGTACTTCTTGACCGAGGGACATTGATCAAATATTTCTTGAACTTTTTTAAAGTGACATTCGCCTCCATGATGACTTAAAGCACTCGAAATCGAATGAACTATACGTTAGTTAGTTATTATCGTTATATTCCATGCGATGGAATGTTTCGGGAAACGTCGTTATTCCTCGTCCAAAGGATGCGAACCCTTAGACGCCCTCGAGCCTGCTACATATTTGACTCGATTGTTATGTTTACGTTTATTTGTATAAACAGCAAACATTAGGAATTAATTACTGTGAAAGGACTCGTAGTTGAATGAATTCTCCGCCTTCGATGTGGCTATCGTAATATTATCGCCCGATTGTTAGTTTTATACGTGTATACGACATTCTACTTGAAAGGTATAAGCAGGAGTACCCAAAAGTCTTCGTATGAAACTTGAAAATTGAATGCACATCTTATTTGAAGGTATAGGAGTTCGGTAGTACCCAAAATCTTCAATGTGAAACTCAAATAATTTAAGAAGAGTCATGTACGACTTCTTTGTGATGGTGTGATATTTGTTTCTCTTACGAATTTTGTGTTATTTTGTATTCAAAATATCTTCGATGTTGATTTGATGTATAACGAATTTTGTTTTATTTTGTTTTCAAACTTTTTTGTGCTTTAATACGATGCATAAGCTGTGAAAGGCACTGTAAGTTGAGAGGTTGCTAGAATAACTAAATGATGTTTGTTGAAATGAAAGATCGTGAGCTTGTATTGATTTGTAAACATATCGTTGGATATAAACTCTCTATTCTTTCTTAAAATCCGAAATCAGAAAAATATTCCCACCATCTGCACATCAAGTTGAATAATTCAAAATCATCCTTCCAATTCCATTTCAATCCCAGTTTATCCCGAAACACGGAATTGATTCGTGCTTTTACAAGAAAGAGAAGCTCGAGGTTAAATCCGAATATTTTTTGTCCGGGATCTCACGCCTTCGCGTTCCTCCGCAGCGCCCTTCCAGTTATATTTCCGCTCATCTCGCCCATAACACCATTTTATCTCGAACAAACAAGGCGCAACAACAAAACGTTTCCTCGAAGATTCTACCGCGGATCGTATCGGTATCTACCGAAAATTTCGAACGCCCCCTCCTTCCCTCTGCCACCCTCGGTTTCCACTTCGGTTACGTGCAAAGCAAACATGGAAATAACGGGGCGGTTATAGGGGGACACGTCGCGTCCCACAACAACCGAAACGACGAAGATATCCGGCGGTGATACCGCGACGACTATCGACGGGTCCGCGTAGAAACGCTTTTAAAAGGCGCGCTCGGTCGTTTCCTCGTCGCGAGCTCTCGGTCCTACGTGTACGACCGTCGCATTTGCATAACGTTAGCGCCTCAATAATCGTAAAAGTAATAAGGAAATGTCACTCGGGTACCTTATATGGACGGTCGGCTACGTTGGCTTGTACGACGGTGTGTTTGGGGATGCGGTAAGTAATGGGAAGTGCACGTTGTTCCTTCGTATGAACAGAGCGAAAGTACCGGGGGTAATATACACGGCCTTGTCTCACAACTTATGCGCCGAATTACAACGGAAGGAAGTTCAAACAAAATGAAACTAAATTTGACGACGAGGCGTGCATACGTTGGGGAGTTCCTAACGCCATTTTGTGAACATACTAGTTTATAGTCATTTACAATTCGCTTATATTAAATATAAAAAAAGAGCTAGTGCTTATTATTAAATGAACCGGAACACCGATTATCACAGGAAAGCCAAAATTTATTTTTGCAGTTTGAAGGAACAGAAGAAAAACAGTTCGGTTACCGCTGAGATTACGTATATTTATTATTTACACGTAGAGATGCAAATGCTAGTAAAATTCGGGTCATATCTCTATAGATATGATTTATAGTTTTCCTTCGAATGTTTACTGTTTAGACGGGGAAATGTAAACCCTAGTAAAATTCGGTTAATATTTCTATGACAAAGTCAAGTGAATATTACGATAGGACGTGTATGTTTAATATATATATTATATTTGTTCGAGTTCTTTAAGTGTTTATCGATCGCGTTAAATAACTCGAATGTTTACTGTTTAGACGAAAAAGTGTGAAGGCTAGCAAAATTCGAGTTTAGCTTGACGTAGAAACCTATATCTTCCCCAAAACGTTACCTCGCCGCATCCAAATGCGTCCTCCTCACTCTACCCCGGCTTATCCGTCGAAGCGCCACTTTATATCGCTTGAAATATTAAAACGAGCGTCGCGAGGCGCCTCGAATCGTCGCGACGGAGCGGACGCCCGGAAACCCGAGAACTTAATATAGTTCATTTTATTTCTAATTGGATATCGGAAGAGAGCGTCTCCCGCGAGGAAACGGAGGCGAGGCGGTCGCATCCGTCATACGATTCCATTCGGGGGTCCATTAGCGGGATTCGGGAAGGATATCGACGAGGATGTTTCGTCGCCGAGTCGAAGGTGCGGGGAGAGATTTTTGACGTCGAAGCAAATGGAATCCGGATGGAGTGGATGAAGATTTGAATAGAAAAGAGGACGGCGGTGACGGGCACTGACGGAAAGAGGAAGTAAAAGCGCGCGGGAGGAAGGGGAGCGGGTGGGGGGTTGACGCTCGTGACTCGTGACATTCGACTGGGGGTACGGATTGTTGAGATGAACACCGCATAAACCGGTAATTTAAGATGCTATCGCCCCTTACGGTTCGATGGTGGGCGCCGTCGCTGCTCGCGCCTCTCGCGCATTATTTTAGCGGATTTGGAGGGCGAAACGCGCGACTCAGAAACGACGCCGTGAGGATCTCGGGAATTGACGATGATTCCCTCGAGAAATTGCCCGGGTAAATACAGTTTTAAGCGGGTATTCCCTGCTTAAAACCATCAGGATCGAAGGGGCCGTTCTCGGATAATATGGAAAAATTGTAAGGAACACGCCGTGGACGTCAGATTTTTTCATAACTTTATAGTTAGTATTAGTCATTATCACAAATTATAAATATGTAGATAAATTTTGGTTGGAGTTGAGTTTACATACCCTGAAACAATCGTAAATGACGTTAGCACTTAAAAACTTCCTGGAAAACGTTCAAACGTTCCTGCGCAGAGCAGATTTCGATCTAAAAAGTGCGATAATCCCCGAATCAACTGCTTTTCCTCCCTTCGGCAGCCGCTCCGAATCCAGCGATTGCTTTTCCCGGTCGTTCGACGCCCTCTATCTTCCTATTTCACTAGCCGCTCCGAATCCGGTGCCTGCTCGCTCGGCGCTCGGTATCTTCTTATTTCACCAATCGTCTTCAATCCGGCAACTGATTCGTCGTCCGAGACGTTTTGCCCGCATCGCCGGCTACATCGAACCCGGCAACTGTTTCTCTAATCGTTCAGGGCCCGATAACACGTCACGATCTCGACGTCAGACTCCGCTATATGAGCCCGCCCGAAATTCCCCGTCCCCCAACATGAGATATCATCCAGCTTTGCCAGCGGCTCCGAACCCGGCCACTGCTTTTCCCCGGTCGTTCGGCGCCCGGTATCTTCTAATTTCACCGTTCGCCTTCAATCCAACAACTGATTCGTCGGTTGGTCAGGGTTAGAGACGTTTTACCCGCATCGCCAGCTGCTTCTTCCATCCTTCCGAGCCCGGTAGTACGTCACGATCTTGACTTCGTACCTTGTTATATAAGCCCCGACCGAAAACTCCATTCGGCCTGCTTTCCCGGTCATCCATCGTCTGACATCTTCCGGCTTTGCCAGCTGCTCCGAATCGGGTGACTGCTTTCCCCGGTCGTCCGACGGCCCTCGTCTTTCCGCTTCGCCAGCCGCTCCGAATCCGGCGACTGCTTTTCCCTGGTCGTCCGACGCCCAATATCTTCTTATTTCACCGGACGCTCCGAATCCGGCAACCTATTCGCCAGCCACCTAGGAGCAGACTCGTTTTGCACGCCTCGCCAACTGCATCGAATCCGGCAAGACTTACTTTTTGCGATCCCAGTATCCGCGATTCCGAACCCGCGAAACCTTCAGTTGCTTTCGGATGATTCCGTTTCGTATTTATTGCCCTAGGTCTTATCAAAATTTCATCTCGAACAACCGATTAACTCGTTCCATCGACATTCCTCGCGTAGGCGTCTTTTAAGACGCGAGCACGGCGCGGTGTTTGCATTTAAATTAACCGGTCTCGTGCCCGCGCACCATTCCTTGTTTCATTTCAAGAGAGATAATTTACGGCGGCGCGCCCGCGATAATGGCTCTTCGGGGAATGCTCGAAAGAAGGCGGTCATCCGCGCCGAGTATTAATTACCGTTGATAGCGAGGAAATTCGCTTTTAACAATACATGACGACGTTAGGAAATTATATCGTAACGAGGGGTAAATTTTTCAAATAATTAATAATTTTCAGTTACATTTTTGACTTTTGATGATGCCCATTGGTATGTAGATTATAGTCTCAATCTGGTCTCAAGTGAGCTAATTCAACTATATTCAAATTTTATTGAAATGTAAAGTAAACATTCTTATAAAATGCAAAACGTTGTAGAACTAAATTTAAATATATTGATGTACAATAAATTACGGTCTATGAAATAAAGCAAAACAATTTCTACCTTTTATGGGGCAAAGGTGAACATTACATTTTTCACAAAATACATGTGTTCTTTGTTTACAGCTCGGATGGTTACATCGTAAAGTAAACGTGGAGAAATATGTGTACGGGACATTGTACAATCGGTTTCTGTTGTTCCTTATAAAACATGTTGATAGAAAAATACTAAAGCCTATGTACATCAGTACGTACGCCAGGTCTGAAGGGGTTAAATAATTCCGCCACCTATCGCGTGCACGATGAGTTATAGATTAAACAAAAAACAATGATAACAATTTAAATCATAAACAGATCTGAACAGTGATAGCAAGAGACGAAAGATCCCTATTCAATCCTACACTTTACCGAAGGTTAAGATGGACCATAGGATTAAAATTGATCGGACGGTTGCCCAAACATCTACAGTACTTTAAAATTTTATTATCCTCGAAGAACACCGATATCTCACTACGACATCGATCTTCAGAACGTCGTCGTAGATAAAGAAAAAGACGTCACCAGACCACCCAACGCTATCACCTTAGCATCTCGACACTTTATCTGGTCGCAGACACCTTCACATTCTTACGTCTTCCTTCGGGTCGGTCTCGCTCAAAATAACCGTCATAAATAACGATCCCGTTGAGTTGCTAAGAGACTTTCGCCGGAGGTGGATATATATCAATCGATTTAAATGCAAGATATACGCTCTTTCCTCGTCTCTTTCGCTCGCTTTCCGGCCGGTTTCTGTTTTTCCTCTCCGCGCGCGTTCGGAGATTGAATTACGTCGACGATGCGTCGGAGTCGAGCGGTTGACGCTTGCCGAAATCTTTATCAATAAATAAGAGAAAGGAAAGGAAGGGAAAAAAGAAGAAGTAAGAAGTAAGTTTTCGCGTCCCGAGACGTTTATTTCTACCGCCGTTCGTCGTTCTTAGGAGGAAGCGAGTTGACAAGCGGGCGAGACCTCCATCAGGAAGTACTTTAAAAATTTTATGATGCCGTTTCCGCTTTTTCTTTTCGACGTTTTCGATAGAAAAGTGGATAACCGGTATAAGTATATTTTCGGACTGTTTCGTTCTTCGGGGGACGATTCGCCGGTTCGACCTGACACATTCGTATCCGTTCCGAAATTTATCCGTAACTGAAAAACCGAATGAAAATCATCCAAGGAAAACCTTCACGTGAAACATCCGTTCTTTCACATAATTGCAATTTTTAAGCGTTCACCGTAAACAAGCCAGTCGGTCAATTTTTAAGTTGCCACTGTTTTCACAATAACGTCAAATTTTACAGAAATATCTCTCTTAATTAACAGCAGGAAATAGACGAGTATTGGAAGAGATAACGAAGCAACTGATGAAGGAGGCGGGACAAATACGGCCGGAGATCAACACCAAAAGGACGAAATTTATGGAAATAAGACGTAAATGCGGAATTGAAACTATTACCACGTTCAATTTACATAGACAAAATGGCACATTGATAGGATTTGAAGAAGTAGAAGGTTTTATGTATCTGGGAGTATTCCTAAGAAAAGCTGGGCAAATGCTATTAAGTCATAATTTTTATTCTGTTATAGAATTTTTAACACGGGAGATCACACAAGTATTCCTGTTTTGAGAATTGCTTATAGATAAGTGAAATATGTTTGTTCTTCACGTACTTTTTAACTGATAATTTTAACGAGTTTTCAAATCGTTTGTTTGTTGGTATAAGTTATATGTTTGTTTATATATTTCTCATAATGTGTATATTGTACTGAGAATTTAGTTAAACTCTTAAACAAAATTGCACCGGCCTAGCTCTTAATTAATGATATAAAAAGCATAAATTATAACCAATTATATTTATAAATTTTGAGAAATATTTACCTAGTATTGTGTGTGTGTGTGAGTGTAATTTCTTTTTCGATGACGGTTCTACCTATATCTCCTCTCTTAACTTCTATTCTCGATGCACCTGTAATTTCTATGGATTCTTCCCCTTCTTAGATTCTATCTTTTCCGGTATGGTGAGGTTCTTTTATTCACTGGTACTTCTTCTTAGAATACTTTTATTCCAAATATATATATTGACTTATCTATCTTGTCCATTTTTCTTCGTCGTTAACCACATTTTTTTATTATTTTTGGAAACCAGGACTACACTGCTTTATTTCTAAGTTGTCCACGAAACGAAAACTTTAATTCACCTTGACTCCAGTTCATCCGAGGCATAATACGTTGTTATAGAAACCTGTATTGAATGTCGATGTATCCTTGGTTATTTCCAGTAATTTTTTATGAGTTCTTGTAATGTAATAGTGCTGTATGTATGTGTCTGAATGATAACAATGTTTTTCTGTCTATTAACCGATGCTTTTTATAATAATTAATAATTTTATTTCTAGTGACATTTGTTTCTCCCATTAAACGTTTCTGGCTGGAGTTAAAATAAGAAGCTAACACCCGTAGAGTAATAAAATGCTCAAAAGATGGTGAGCGTGCTATCGAAAAGATATAAATGGAACCCCAAAATAAACCGAATAACAATTAAAAAGCATAACCTCAACATTAACCGTAAATTTTGATATATTGAATTGTAATAAGAGATGAATTTTCTAATGGTAATTAACCATTCGAGTATTACTATACTTTGCATAGTTCCATATGTTGGACATTAGTCTGACATTCATGTAATGTTTTTATTACATTGAATGAAGATTTATGATTTATTGATCAACATTAAATGCCAAGAAAGAACAAGGATGGAATTGAGGATTGCGAGGAGCAATAAATGTGCAGGTGGTTTAAATAGGATTATGAAATCGAAAGAAGTGTCAAGGAAAACAAAAGCAAGGATCAACACTATCTTGAGACCCATTCTAACCTACGTATGTGAAACTTGAATAATGTCTAACAAAGCAAAACAAAAGCTAGAGATTTTGGGAATGGAAAGTTCTGAGAAGAATTTTCGGAGGTAAACAGACAAAGCTAGGATGGGAACGAAGGACAAACGCAGAATCGTATGAAGTGCTTAACGAGGCACTAGTTAGCAACAGCATCAAGGCAAGAAGAATGCTCCTTAACATACCAGATGTAGAATGCTTACAATCAATTAAAAACATACCCATGGAAACCAACATCAATCCGGTAATGTGCCAAGAGGTCTTAGAATTATTTGAACTTTACATAAACGAAAACTCCTTTCAATATAATAATCAATTCTGCCAAAAAGAAATGGACTATATATGGGCTCACTTTTAAGTCCTCTCTTAGCGAAAATTCTTATTGACCGACCCACTTCGGTTTATACGGTTGTTGAAGATGCTTGCCTCGAGCTAGCGAAACACGTGTCACCGATTTTATTATAAACAATTGTGTGGTGAGGAGATTACCGATGTCATATTTGTGTCAGTAAATTACACTACAGCCCTTGCAATCACCTTTATTGAAAATTCTTATGTCTAATTTAGAAACCGAGTTTCTTAAGGGTGTTCGGAAGATCGGTTAAGCTTAATTTTTTTATTGGTTCCAAAACTATTTTGAAAATTGTATATCTGACCTTTAAAAGTATCGTGTGTAAAGTACTAGTTTTTTACAATGTTGAGAGCTTCTACAGCTTGAATCTTCCTTCAATAATAAGTGAAGAACCAGTACGTTTACGGGCTCGAAATTTTGCATACCGTGTACTCGTTACGATAGCTATGTCTTATCGGTGAGCTTTTCTGTAGATTCTTTGTTTGTTGGTTAAATTCAAACCTCAATTAAGGAATAGAAAAATGACCATGGGCTTATCGTCATTTTTGGACTTCAAGAAAGCAACGATAACAAAGGAATTTACGTAAAAGCTCGCCGATAAGACATAGCTATGGTAACGAATACACGGTATGCAAAGTTTCGAGCCCGTAAACTTACTAGTTCTTCATTTATTCTTGAAGAAAAATTAAAGCTGTAGGTGCTCCTTAACATTGTGAAAAACTAGTTTTATAGGGAAAATATACAATTTTCAAGATACTTTTTGAACCAATAAAAAAGTTTAAGTTTAACCGACTTTGAGAAAAAGTACCAAACATCCTTAAAGCAACAAAATTCTGGTACAGGTACGTAGACGATATTCCGGTATGTTTCGGGGGTCACAATGCTGAATTACAGAACGCCCTAGATCATCTTAACAACCTCCACCTTAAAATTCAATTCACGTTAGAAACAGAAGTTGAGGGGAGTATAAACTTTTCGTATTTCACTATAAAAGAATTCACCAGAAACTAAAGTTTAATATTACACCCCTCTCAATAGCGTCATCTAGCGGTCGCTTGTAAAAACATAAAAGCGCCTCTCGTACTTTTTGCATTTTGAACTATCCGTCTTAGAAATATTTTTCTTCTTCTCCGAGTTCCCGATCGTAACCGTTTCCCTTTTAATTTTCCTAATCCCATCGAATTCGATATAAAACCTCCTTATTGGACGTAAACGCATCCCGTAAACTCGCGGACGAGACGCGATAAATCCGTTAAAAATTAAATTGAACCTCGACGAGCGCGGCTCGTAAATTTTACGCGACAGAAAAACAACTCGCAGCTAGGTACAACCGCGTCGTAATCACCACGGTTGCCGTCGCCTCCACGGTCAGGAGCGTCGAGGCGACGTAGATATCTCGCCGTCTTTAAAACGCGGGGGTATCTGCCCAGTGTAAAGTCGCGTTTTACTCGCCCTTTTACTGCCCGACAGCTCGTAAACCTAAGCGCGTAACATATTGTCGTTATAATACGGACGAGTAAACCGTCCTCGTCGGCCATACGGTAAAATTTACTCGAGTCCGCTGACCGCTAGCCAGACGCGCTATAAATCAACTTATCTACGTATAGGTAACTAGCGAAGCGCAGCTGTTAGGAGCTTCGTAGTCGCTTTTGCGGTGAGATTGTCGAAGAGGATTGCTTCGTGTCAAACCAAGGGGATAATGAAAAATTTGAGAAGCTTGGATCGGATGGGATGAACTGGGAAATGAAAAAGATATAAGTCGAGATCTGAACAAGTTGATATGATCGGATATGTCAATTTCGAAAAAGTTTGTAGATGAAAAACGCAAGTTACGAGGGATAGCTTAATCTGAAACGATTGTAGAATTTAGTCCTAGGTATTAAAACGATTGGGCTGATGGCGCACAGTTTTCGGTCGTCTTCGAAATGCTACAATATTTTTCGTCACTAATATCTTCTTGATTTTCACTAAATAGAAGTCACAGATGTCCGTTGCTGAAATCTCTCTTCTTCGCAAACATCTCTGAAGATTTCCCCAATTCTCCAAACTCCAGACTCCTTCGTCCATTTTGCACGACCTAATGAGAACCTATTCATTCCTTCCCCATTAATTAGTCGAGCTCGGGGACATCGACTGACGGAAGCAAAAACTTTGCGTGCTCGATGGGAAGGTGGTAGCAAGACGAACTTCCGTTTCGCCCGAGATCAAATTGAAACCGGCAATGAAGACGAAATCAACGCGGTCTTTTCCTTTCCGGCGGCGACGACGACGACGCCCTAATTAATATGCATGCGGTAAAAAAGAAAATGGGTAGCCGAACTTATCGTCTCTTAATGAGTTTCTCGTAGGAGGACCTTTGGAAATTTTGAGGCGACGAAGAAACTAACTTTTCGGTTCTTTGATAGTTCAGTCGTCGGTCGGTCGGAGGGAATTAGGGTTTTTGGGCGAGACGGAGCTAAAACGGAAGTTTTTAAGAGATTTGCGCTATAAGTTCGGGTGATAAAAAATTAATCGATTGGATTGAACCTCAAAGGGATTGATTCGGGAAAATATTTTGCTTCGCTTGCGTCACCGGTATTCGATGTGTCTTGAACTTCACGGTTAGCACGGCAGAGAATTGATTAGGTAGAAATTCCCTAATGTCACAATCTTAAACTTGTCTCTTCAGATTTTGCAATTATCTAAAATGCTTTAAAACGCCTGTTTGGCTAACTTCATTTGTACGTAAATGCCGTTTATTGCAGATAAATGATTGTTTTGACTTTTCATAGAATAAACATCAATTAGAGAGTCGACTTACGACTACAATTCACTGAATATCCAATTCTATTACTTCGGTTTATACGGTTGTTGAAGATGCTTGCCTCGAGCTAGCGAAACACGTGTCACCGATTTTATTATAAACAATTGTGTGGTGAGGAGTTTACCGATGTGATATTTGTGTCAGCAATTCTATTACGTTAATTACTTCAAAATTACTATGCACGTGTTACACCTACACTACTCGTTCCCATAATCTGTAATTTTTTAATATCGTCTCTTATACCACGTTTCGGACAATCAAACAACAAACTGGAAATCAATAACTACTTAGTTAGTTCTTCCTCGTGGCCGTCCACCCACTCTTCCATATCTTGGACAGTTACATCCAACCCCATGGACTTCCCCAGAGAAATAATACATTCTGCAACGAGTGTAGCTTCGTCAGAGTCAGTCTCAAGCCTTTCAAAATCCTTCTCCAGGACATACTATGGGCACAATTTTTTCCACGCAGAGTCCATCGTCCTGGAAGTCACTTCCTGCCATGTCTTTATCTGCATATATCTATAAAACTTATACAATTGAAGATATTGATGTGATTCCTCCAGAACTCGCTTAGCGTCAATTCAGTGCCGGAGGTCACTTCAAAGCACCTTCGAAACAGTGCCATGGCGTAGAGCTTTTTGAAATTCGAAATGGTCTGCTGCTTTGTGGGATAAATGAAGGTAGTGGTATTAGGAGGCAAGAACTTCACTGTGTTTAAAGTAAACTCCTCCAACAATTGGTTTTCCAAAACTAAGAGGATAGCCAGGAGACACTTGTGGCGATTGATTTTCCAGGAGTTATTCCTTTACACTAGGACCAAACACATCATTGACCCACCATTTGAAAATTGATTTCGTGACCCATGCTGTATTGCTAGTCCTCCACGTCTCTTGATGACATTGTTTCTTCTTGAACACTTGGCGATTTTCAGAGTGAGTAAAGGCTTCAGTTTAAGATCCCCACTAGCGTTACCACAGAACAAAGAATTAAGTGCTACTTTCTTTTGCACGATGTAGATCCTTTTTGGCGGTTTCTTCCAAAAGAGGTCTGTTTCATTGCAATTGATTATGGGAGGAATCCTTCGAATTCATCAAAGAATTCTTCGACCTTATGTTTGTCCAAATTTGCAGTTGGCTTCTTAAATTTGTCGAGCCAGCCACTGCTACCCTTAAATCCACCAACAGCAGCTATCGTTCCGAGGCATTTTCTTTGCAACATCCTCGTGCAAATTAACGCCTACGCAAGACTATCTCTTGCTAATTGTTTTGTCGTTGATCCACACCAACAACAACTTCTCATCATCTTCAGTTGTCTACGATCTGTGTTCTGTTAGTACATTTACTCCATTCGCAATATTGGCTTTTATTTCATTTTTTTTTTTCGCCATGATGGAACTGGTATTTTATTACTTTATCTCCGCTTACAGGTCGAGGCAAGTATTTTTCGTAATAATCGGATTTGAGTTAACTCTTAAAATAATAAAATGATTTACTAGAGCTGGTTTCATTCTATTATTGCGTTTTTGAGGTTGAAATATAAAGAAAATGTTTATGTATTTAACTTATGGCTAACTTCATGCCGGTGGTTTGACTGTATTAACTTCAGAGTGGACAGAATTTTTCGACAATCGATGTGAACGCATGTAAAAGTGTACAAATCTTCAAGTTGAGTATTATATATAGAACAATTTTTTTGCCTAGCTTTTGTACCAACTTAAAATTTCTATTACAAGCGAGTTCGTTATAGGTGGATTGCGCCGTATATCTGAAAGGAGGACTCGTGTAAGTAGAACATACAACAACTTGATCCTTCGGACAGACAGACCTCAAGAGTTACTTCATTTCTTCCTGACACGTCTCATTCATTTCCTCACTTGATACTGCAATAACTGACAACTTATTTACCTCAACTAAAACTTCTCCCAAAATCGAACGTACCGCTTCACTATCTCGCAATCTGCGACGCCCGTCCGCGTGTCCATTATAACCGGCGTCGCTCTTCGCGCCATCTCGTTTCAATTTCGCCTTACGCGAAACTTATTTTCCGCGAAAACGACGCCGGAAAAGTGAAAAGTTTACGCGCCCTTTATCATTTTCTCTCTCCCTGTCTCTCTCTCTGTCGAGAAAGAACGATAGGAAGCGAGGAGGAATTGAAAAATCGCGACGATATCGAGTTTAAAAGGCGCGTCGCGGCGCGGGCGTCTCACGAAGAAACGGACGGAAATACCGAACCGGGCGAACGTCGACGGAACCGGGCGATTCGAATAAGAAGCGTCGCGTCGCGACGCTAGATTACGTTTCCGGAACGCTCGTCACTTGTCACAAACTCCGGGACCGCGATAGCGAACCCGGAACCGTCTAGCGACGGACGACGCGTCCGTATAGAGAGCGAGGCACTTACGTACAACGGGGAACGTCGTGGACGATTTTTGAATCGTGAAATTGGGACGAGAAGTTCTGGAAGAAAAAGGGAAATCGAAAATGCCGTTGTTGGGCGTTTCTTTTAATACGACAATGAGGAAATGTAGATGGTTAGTCGTCTCCGAAGTTCATTTTCGTGAAATGTGCAAATTGGAAGAGAAGATCTATAAAATAAATTAAAAAACCCTTACCACGGTCGTAAGTGGCCCTCATAAATAACATGTTAGCTAACATACATACGTGTGTAATTTCCAGATGTATTGCGAAAGAAAGAAAGTTCCCGTTAAAGGTTGTATTCAGGTTTTAAATTAGAAGAAAAATACATGTAACGTTACGCGATTAATTTTGGTTTAATAAATCGCAAAAGAGCGCCCCACCGTACAAAAGCTGATATTACCTAATTATAATAACCTGAACAACGCGGAATTTTGGATGGGGCCGCTATCTCAGTTTAGAGGAAATTGAGGAATTGGACTTGAGCGTACTCTAGTTCCAGCATGCACACTAAGTTCAATAACTATGTAATCAGCGGTTTTGGCGATTTTCTTGGACCTCCGCAGAGCTGCGAGTAGTAGTAGTAGTAATGCGTTCATTTCTCTTATGTAAAAATTACAAATGACAATAAACATGTAATGCCATTAAACACCAATCTAATAACTCGGAAATTGTTCAGACACTTAAGCGCGATATCAATCGAGGCATTTGTGAAATAGGGCCTCAAATCATCGAAAATGTACTGCAAAATTGAGTTGACACGATAACCTACTGCTAGGCCAGCCACTTGAATGATATTATGTTCCGTAACTAATTCGAAGGTTTCTTTTTTAGATAAATCATCAAATCTTGGAAATAGAAAAACATCCTTACCACACCCTTCGGAAAAAATCTACATACGTATCTCGGCAATTAAGTTGTCATCCTCAGTGTACAAACTGGGGGATTCAGTATCAGTAGCGATATGCGGCTAATGCCCAAGACGAACACTACACAACGAAAACTGTACAACACTAGAGCACTGCACAATCAACATCACACACTGAACTGATACTTTTCCATCTGTAGCTGTTTTTAACGAATTCATTTGTTTTGAGTGAAGTATTGCCGATGTATGTAATCTATATCTATATCTATACATATATATAATTTCCTTATTTATGTGTTCCTCTTTTTTGCCTATCCAGAGCTTCTTGAAGCCCACTACTGATGGGTTAAAAAGCTGAAAATTGGCATGCATATAGTAAAACGCCTAGGCCAAATCCTAACGTAGCCGGATTTGTGATTTTTGGCCTGTGGGCGGAGGATTAAGACGGAAAAGGGGCGTGGCAAAATTCAATTCTTTTACATATTAGCTTATATTAAAGCCCCCTAATGACATAGGAGGCTGAAAATTGCCTAGCATATAGTCCTAACAATCCCTAGTTCTGTCTTTTTCTTTTTTTTTGTCTATCCAGAGCTTTTCGAAGCCCACTTATGGGCTAGAAAGCTGAAAATTGGCATGCATATAGTCCTAACAATGGAACATAGCCTGAAGTAGTCGGATCTAAGATTTTTGGAAAATTTTAGAAAACATTCTCGAAATCAAACTAAAACAAAAACTAATGTAGAACATACCTGCATAGTACACTTGAATTCATCATCAATAATTATTTTTTTACCGTTTAAAGAACTTCTTGAATTTGTAAATAAATTTCTTTGCTTTTTCTGCCAAGCAGATTTTCTTTTTCTTCCTGCCTAACAGGGGCAGACTTAACAGCTAGTTGAGCTATAATTTTTGTATTTACTACAAGTTTTTCTATTGAATAAATAAAATTGCTAAGCAATTTGAATTTGAAGCTCCTAATTCCTTCTTCTTTATTGTCTCCGCGCGCATCCATACACTTTTACTTTAACGAGGAATATTCAAACATCCATAAAATCATTCATCTCGCCAGATTACGAGAAATACTTTCCTCTCCATATAATTAAGATACATACGTGCGCGTAAATCTAGTCGACGAAACGGAGAAAGGCGCCCCGAACAGCTCTTAAACCCGAATTTATAACGACGAAATGTGCTTACCTTTAATTTATCGACAATATAAGTTTTTTTTTTTCCGCCCGAAAAATATAATAAATTTTATGACCCACCGGCGGCTCAGTTATAAGTTATAAGACGCGTACCTAGCGCTCGACGCGCCTAAATGATTAACGAGCGGTAAAATTAGAAATTTAACGGCGGAAAAGTAGCTTCGAATTAATCGTGTCATTAGCGGTCCGTTAAACGAGCGTTTTATGGACTTTTGGAAAACGCGACGCGTCGATAGTGAAATCCGAATTTTAATTCGAATTCCGATGACGAGATCGATGGATTTCCATACGTAAGTGATGGAGGGGAGGGGGGCAACCGTAATCGAAATCTGGCGAAAATTTTGGGAGAAAATTGAATTACCATTGCCATTACTTCGGTAATGGCAAGAAGAAAACGGCGACAGCCTAGCCCTAGTTATCATTTTTATATTACCACTGAGAATTCCGTCCGGCTTTTATTCATAGACTTCTTATCTTACTTTCCCCCTTTTTTTTCTTTCCCGTACTTCTCTCGAGTCGTCGGTTTTTCTTTCTTTCGTTGGCGTTTCGACCATTCCTACTGTCACGACGAGCGTCCACCTATCTCATTCCGAATGATTTACGAATAGAACGCCTACGCGCGTTCTTCGGACGGTCGGCTCGTGTATTTCAATAAACGTGTCCCCGGTCCTTCCGAAAAGTTAGGATAAGATAAACGCGTCACGAACGAGCGGCGCGCGACCTCTACGGAGCGTGGATAATTCAAGAGAACGGCCGTCGGAATTCTAAAATTACCTTCGTCAAGTGCCGTACGGAAACAAGCTAGGATTTCCCTTTTTCTTCGTGGCAACGTTGTGAAGAAAACGACGGGGATGAGACGTGTAGTTTCGTCTAATTTTTTGGCATCCACCATCCGAATTTTCGTTTTTATTGATGAATTTCGGATTTAAATCGGTAATCGAAAATTCAATATTACATTCAATACTCAATTCTTATTTGCAATGCCGACTGAACGATGCTACGATGATAACCTGGTTATTGTGGAGACAAAAACGAAGCAGAACAAAAGCAGAATAGAGATGTCCTGAAGGAAGAAATACAAAGGGAGCTAACATGAAATAGAACTACAACACAATATAGATATCCTGAATGAAGATCTACAAAGAAACCTAACATTAAAATAAATAAAGGGAAGATAAAGTCAACGATAATAGGAACAACTAAGGATCAACTTTACAGAGCGAGTTGAGAAAGGATCCGGCTATCTGGGTACCATCATCAATTAGGAACCTTCCACGGAGGACGGAATTAATCAGAGAATCGCAAAAATAGGAAGACTCTTCAATGCAATGAAGACAAAATCTCTCAGCAAGAAGTTTCCTAGCAAAAGAAGTTAAAGCCCAAATTGTTTAGAAACCAACACTCACATTTGCCTGCAAAATTTGGACGCCAACGGAAAGACGAAGAAGCAAACTAACAGCAACGGAGATGAGATTTCTGAGGAAGATACCAAGAAAAAGAAGAAAAGGAAAGATACGAGATATGGAATTTTACAGAATAACTACGTATAATGCCATTGTAGAAGAGACGATACAACAGCGAGAATTAAGATGAATAGGACATATACAAAGAGTAGGACAAGACGAACTAGTGAAAAAGAAGAGATATAAGAAATTTGAATGACAACGGAAAGGAAAGTAAGCAAACTAACAGCGATAGAGATGAGATTTTTGAGGAAGATACCAAGAAAAAGAAGAAAAGAAAAGTTAAGAAGTGTACAGTTTAGAGAATAACTACATAGAATACCGGTATAGAAGAGACGATACAACAGCGAGAATTAAGATGACTGGAAAATAGGACAACAGAAACTAGTGAAGAAAAAAGAGATATAAGAAATATACAGGGCGTTGATTAAGAAAAATTCGAATCAACCAGCGCAGTCCCGAGACATAAGCGGATTTCGAATATTGGACTCTTCATACAGTTTTGAGACGTGTCTCTTAATTAAGTTAAAAGAGAACTCAAATATTCTTCATATACTTAAAATATGCAAAGTTTGACAGCTGTCAACTGGAAGTATAGCTGAATTTAACAACTGTCAAACTAGGACAGTTATAATTGACATGCAATTTCCTATCCTGCTAAAAAAATCTGTCAAGTGACCTCAAATATTGTGCACGTCGTTAAAACAGGTATCCGACTGGTTTCATTTGACAGCTGTTATGATTGGTTTAAAATTTTCTGAGCTAATGAAAACATCTGTCAAACCAATCAAATATTCTAAATGTTTTTAAAATTTGGTAAAGTTTAACAACAGTCAACTGGAGGTATAGCTCAATTAAGCACCTGTCAAAGTAGGGCAGTTATAATTGACTTTGAATTTCCCGGCCTAATAAAGAAATCTGTCAAAGAAACTCTAATATTCTACGTGTCGTTAAAACACGTATCTGATTGGCGAAATTTGACATCTCTTATGATTGGCTTAAAGTTTTCTCGTCTAACGAAAGTACCTGTCAAACAACTCAAATGTTCTTCATGTTTTAAAAATATGATAAAGGTTGACAGCTGTCAACTGGAAGTATCGCTCAAGTTAACACTTGTCAAAGTAACACACTCATAATTAAATTCGAATTTCTTAACCTAATAAAGAAATCTGTCAAAGACACTCAAATATTCTACGTAACGTTAAAGCAGTTATCCGGTTGCTCAAATTTACCAGCTATTATGATCGGCTTGAAATTTCCTCATTTAATGAAAACACGTGTCAAAGAGCTCAAGTAATCTTAATGTTTTTAAACTAAAGCATGACAACTGTCAATTGGGATTATAGCCAAATTTGACAGCTGTCATTTGGGAGTATAGTTCAATTTAACAGCTGTCAAAATACGACAGTTATAATTAACTTGGAATTTCCTATCCTAATAAAAAAAATCTGTCAAGGAAACTCAAATATTCTGCGGGTCGTTAAAACAGGTATCCGATTGACCAAATTTGACAGTTGTTATGGTTGGCTTAAAATTTCCTCATCCAATGAAAACACTTGTCAAACAACTGAAATATTCTTAATGTTTTTAAAATATGGTAATGTTTAACAGTTCTCAACTGGAAGTATACCTCAATTTAACACTTGTTAAAGTTAGATAGTTATAATTGACTTGGAATTTCCTAACCTAATAAAGAAATTCGTCAAACAAACTCAAATATTCTGCGTGTCGTTATAACAGACACTCGTTTGGCCAAATTTGAGTGCTATTATGATTGGCTTAAAATTTCCTCGTCTAATGAGAACACCTGTCAAACGACTCAAATATTCTTAATGATTTTAAAATATGAGAAAGTTTGACAGTTGTCAATTGGTAGTACAGCTAAATTTAACTGCTGTCAAAATAAGTCATTTATAAATGACATGGAATTTCCTAAATAAAAATTCCTAATAAAAGAAATCTGTCAAAGAAACTCAAATATTCTGACTATCGTTGAAACGGGTATCCGATTGGCCTAATTTGACATCTGTTATGATTGGCTTAAAATTCTCTCATCCAGTGAAAACAAATGTCAAACAAATCAAATATTCTTAATGTTTTAAAATATAGTAAAGTTTGACAGCTGTCAATTGGGAGTACAGTTAAGTTTAATAGCTGTCAAAATAGGACAGTTATAATTGACTTGGAATTTCCCAACCTAATAAAGACAAACTCAAATATTCTGCGCGTCGTTAAAACAGGTATCCGACTGACCAAATTTGACAGTTGTTATAGTTGGCTTAAAATTTCCGCATGTAATGAAAACACGTGTCAAACAACTCAAATATTCTTAATCTTTTTAAACTATGGTAAAGTTTGACAGCTCTTAACTGGAAGTATACCTCAATTTAACACTTGTCAACATGTGACTTGAAATTTCCTAACCTAATATAAAAATGCGTCAAGGAAACTCAAGGAAATATTGTGCCAATAAATATATAATTTGTTGAAAGGGATTCCCAATTATAACTGTTCCTTGACATTCCGGACTTTAGTTTGACATTTATGAAATTATCAGCTGTCAACACAACAACAATCGCATTGAGCGTTGTTAGCTGTCAAATTTAACTGTAGAGAAATTTGTTTCAACAACATTGGAAGTTTTATTACAGATTCTTCATCATTCTACATCATCAGATTGGCAGGTATTTAGTTATTTGGTGTTAGATTCGGCCGGGGTTTGGTTTTTGTTTGGCAACTTAACTTAGTTATACGTAAAATATAATTTTGACAACAGATTCAATTTTCTAGAATAGGCTAGAAAATAATTGACAGTTAGAAGTTTATAAATATCACATGGAGTACTTTTCGATTGATTGGAAATCGTATCACTTCCTTGATGAAACGGTTAAGTTGGTGAAGAGAGTAACGTACTTTAGTTTTCTTCTAGAAAATTTGACACTATTATTATCAGCAAAAACTCGTTTTCTCCATTTTTTTTTGGCAATTTCACCAATCCGAAAATTACCCCCACATTTCCTGGTCCCGTCCCCTATCATAAACACGTCGAGCTCACGCTATCAACGTTATCGGCTGACTGCGAGAAACTTCCGCCTGGGAACGAACCGGAATTAACTCCGGACTCGACCCGTAGGTACGTACGTACGGACGTTGTACGTACGTATATCCCCCATCTCGCAATCCGCCGACGAGCGAACGGGCATATCTCTTCGGGGGAGGAAACGTCGTCCATCCACCCGCTTTTTCCAGCCGCTCTTAAATTTCGCCCCCGAAATCGATTCGCGAACTCTAACGCTATCGGACCATTATTCAAGCGCAATCGGACGAAGGAGTTTCTGCCCGATCGAGCGAGGACACCCCATTTCGACAGTCACCTACTTCGTTATTCGAAGCCGAGAGAGGTAACAGCCGGTACGTTTCTCGCTTTAACGAGTTAATCGCAGTTTTTGGGGCGTAGTGAGATTTTCGATATTGTTTCTCCGCTTGGGATCGTATCATAGGTAGTACAGTTTACATTTCACACATATATTCCAGGAAGGAAATCGTCGCGGATTTGCTCTAGATTGTCTCGAATTTTATTTATAATTCCTTTTCCATCTGCCTTTCCTGTGAATTTCAGTAACTTAGTTTGCATTCAGCTTTCGTATTGCAAGCAGCGAATGGTGAAGAGCTTGTACAATATTTGAGAAGAGGCGAGTAACGTTAACGTAATTCGCGCAAGAAGGGTATTATGGATAGAAACGTGTGCTTAAATAGCGACATATCACAACATCGGTAAAAGTGGCCCATAAGTACTTCTCGGCTGCTTTTACCGATGTTATGATGGGTCACTATTTGAGCACGCGTTTCTATCGATAATTCCTATCTTGCCCGCATTATGTTAACGGTACCCGCTCTTTTAAAATATTGCGCAAACTTTTCTTTATTCACTGCTTGCAATACGGAAACTGAATGCACACTGAATTTTTCATTATATTGAAATACGCGTTCCGTCGTCAATTATACCCCTTTAAAAAATGGTTAAAAATTAAATATGTTTGGGATTGCCTGATTGTATGATACCACACGGTTTTGGAGGTGCAGAACGTGAATTTGGTGTCAGAATCCACGAAATCTCTCTCGTTCATTCACGCGGCCCTATGAAACAATTTCCCTTAAAACTAATTTTAGTATTTCCCTTCAATTTTTACTTGAAGACGTTTCCCTGGCATTAACGACGACCATATTCGCAATCTACGCGCCGAAAACTTTAATTTGATGTGTAATACGTCACGTTTCGGACGATCTCATTTTTTCTTAAAAATTCGAAAAATTTGAAAAATGGTTAGAAATTAAATATGTTCGGAATTGCCTGAAAGTGTGATATCGCATGGTTTTGGAGGTACAGAGCGTGAATTTGGTGTCAAAATCCACGAAATCTCACGTTTATTCATACGGCCGTATGAAACGATTTCCTTTAAAGCTAATTTTAGTTTTTCCTTCAATTTTTACTTGAAAACGTTTCTGTCGTCTTAACGACGATCATAAATTCGCAACCTGCGCCCCATCTCATTTTAATTTACTATGTGTACAAATTTTGTTCATTCAATTTTGTTTAGGGTCATTTTCTTTGCTTTTCCCCATGTCATATCCCTTTTCTTGAGAATCTCTGCTAGTACGACGTTTCACGTTTTCTTGGGTTTTTCTCTTCCTTTTTTTTATATATTTATCATTTCGTATATTAGTCTTTTCTTATAATAATTTTATTTTCCTTAAATAATTGTGTTTTAAAAATAAATGACTTAAAAAATGATTTTCTTTAAAAATGAACGAGACTTTGGACGAATCTTCTCAAAAGAGATTATTGTAAATTTTCTGCGCTAGAAAACGTTTTATGCATTTTCTGTCCAATTCTCATCGCATTCGTGGTTATACTACCCGAACATCGTTTTTATGACTCTACCCTTTTCGTTCTGATCGCTCATCTTGCATTTTTCAGTTATTATTCATCCCCCGCAGATCTGAAAACGAAGTGAAAATAGGGCAAATAAATGCCGACGCCCGCTCCGTTCTGCATTTCCCAAACTTTCTCCCCGTTTCCGCCCCGTCTACCGCCGTCGACGTCGACGTCGACATCGCCTCCCCATCCGACTTTTCTCATTTTTATTTCGACTTTCTTCCGCTCCGCTGACGGCTCTGACGCCGTCAGCCAACCAGCCATCCGACCGGCTATCTAACTCCCTCTAACTTCCAGGACGTCGGCGTCGCCGTTGAAATTTCGAAAGTAACTCATCTGCGTGATTAGCATCGCTCGCGCGCCCGAGCGCCGAGTAAATAATGGCGTTCGTAAATTAAGAATCGTCCTTCGGCGCGCGGGTTAAGTGCCATCCGACGACGAGGACGACGACGGTCGACGCTATCGCGTCGCGAAGCCCTCTACTTGACAGGTGACGGGTATTTCGACGCCGACGTCGGTCGTCTCGTCGAAAATTACGGGAAAAAGTTTACGAAACGGTCGAGTTGAAATTTTTGTATCTGTTTTCCTCCGTCTGGTTCTTCGCTTGGGTGCTGTTGCCGTTTTATATAGGCGTTTAAGTTTTGAATCGTCGGTGCGTCTTTGGCCATATACTTAGTCTATAACGATTTATAATTTCGAGGGTAAATTGATGAAGGTTTAGTGCGATCCTGGAGGTAAAAAATTAATAGTACTAATCCCTGTTTCCCCTTCATGCCCTTCACCATTAACATGCTAGGTCGAAATCATACATATTTTGAATTTTTCACAATCGGTGTGGTAATGTTTTAACATGTATTAATTCAGAATTTTATAAAATATATAAATAATGTAATGGCGAGAGGAAGATTTTAGCCACGAATATTTAAAATATCACTGGCAACGGCAGTTGTTCCCCGATGAGCATCTGTAGGGTAGTGCTGGGAGCAAAGAAACATGGAAATAATAACTTACAGATTTCATAGCCCCCGCCTGATTTTCTTAATTATTAGACCAGGAAACTTATGAAGTAGTATGTCTGTCTCCTCTTCCTACTCTTAGCGAACTTTCACCAAGCCTGAGAGGCCAGAACTGACCACCTACAATCCGATTTCTTAAACCGGTGGTTAAACGAGGAAACGAAAGAATCTGGAGGAGCACAACAATATGTAATGCGTTTAATTAAAAAAATTAAAAGTTGACATATTGACAGTATTGAGGCCACACCATTCGTTGGACCAAGTCTAGCAAACTCCGTCCAAAGTCAACGTGTGAATTGCGAGCTTATCTCGGTCGGTCTTGATTCAGCCAAATTTGCATGTTTCACCTGCGTGTTAGTAGATGGCGCCGAGATCAAAGAGGCTTCGTGTATCCTCGTATAAAGTATGCGCAGTGGTTATGGGTCCAGGGTATTGGGTTTGAGTTTTTGAATGTAGATTTAATTGTAAGTATGTATAAATATAACCACTATTTCTTCCTACTGGTCTAGTGCTTAAAACACTATTACTATTTTTCTATTGTTTCCATTCCATTATTTTTTCGTATGTATTTACGGTTGAACTGTATTCTTTTTTAATATTGTCCTGAGCAAATGAACGGATTATTATTATTATTATTATTATTAAACTGGGGCAAGCCACCAGATGGCTGTCCATATACAGTGGTGCAATGGTTGCTGTTGATATCAACGTGGATATGGTAAAACTGATACACACAAAGTCGCTTATGCTTTTCAACAATTTGACATTGTAACAGTGGGATATCTTCGGGGAGCCCAGGCATACAAATATGAAATTAATTAAACACGGTCTGTCCAAATTCAACTTATCATCAACCAATACAAAATTACTCTCATAACTATCACTAACTTCTATAAGCACTGCTCTGTCAATATGGCTAACGCCCCCAAAAACAAAGCCTAAATCGTCATCGTCACTAGGATATCTTCTGGCAATGATTTTACCACTAAAGACAATATAGCCACACACAAAATAGTTACACACAACATAGTTAACGTGCAAAAATTATAGTTTTCATCGTCTGCCCTGTCGTGAAAGCTATGATCGAGTTCTAAGTAAATATTTTGGCAGACGCGTCGGCAATTGTTTCGTCCAAAATGTAGTTCAGAGTGTGCTGCTAAGATTAGACTTGAAACAGAAACGTCGATCTGGCATTAGCCTGTCGTATTGCTTAAGCTCCCACATCGTTTTTCTCCTCAGTTATCGCCGCTAATTAAATTTGCCACGGAACGTAAATTTCTTAATTGAACATTTCCCGTTTTACGAGCGACGTACTCCTTCGACCGCGCTAGATATTTTTACGATCGCGTCTTTAATACAAAAACTAACCGACGCGAGGCGTCTCATAACTTTCCTAATAAGAAAACTTCCGTCGCCCGCGAACCGGAAGAAGAGGTGAAAAAGAAGGCGACCGCCGACGAACGAGACGAAGAAACAAAAGTCGGAGAGAGGGATGACGCGCGGCGCAAAAACTTAGCATGCAAATCCGTGCCTCGTAATTAGGCGCGAAACAAGATTTAAAAAACCGCGCAAAATTAATCTTTCGTTTCGTAGTTGCACTGTCACCAACAGATGTCAGACCGTCGCTGCTTTCGGAGAAATTTACAACCCGCCGCCGTCGCCGCCGCCGCCTCCGACGTTGAAAACTCGGAACAAGTTTCATTAAAGTTACGACCGTTTCGGCCGCGAACGAGGAAAAGGGTACGGGGACGGGGGGGGATGGGGGATGGCGTTCCGACCGGAGGTCACGTTTAATTATCACGTGGTAATGTCTAAAAATTGGTTGGAGAAGAAATTTCAATACCCCGATGGAGGAGGTTGAGGTCGTTTAAAGATTTGTCTAAACATGAATTACAGTTGCAAACTTTCATTAGTTTCAATACCTTCAACTCCAATCATTCGTGGAGGTTACATCTGTTTAAGGGTGTTTGGTACTCTTTTCAAAATCGGTTAAAATTAAAGTGTTTTTATTGGTTGCAAAACTATCTTGAAAAATTGTATACTTGCCCTATAAAAGTAGCGTGTGTAACGATAAAATACTAGTTTTTACAATGTTAAGAGCTTCTACAGCTTTAATTTTTCTTCAAGAATAAATGAAGAACCAGTATGTTTATGGGCTCTAAACTTTAAATACCGTGCATTCGTTACCATAGCTATGTCTTATCGGCGAGCTTTTTGTAAATTCCCTTGTTATCGTTGCTTGCTTGAAGTCAAAAAATGACGGTAAGCCCATGGTCATTTTTCTATTCCTCAATTGAGTTAAATTCAACAACAAACAAAGCGGGGAAATGATGATGTCGTTTTTGTACATGTACTGATCCTACACTAGCGTACTTTTCCCGTCTGAACAAAACACGGAAATGCTTCTAACTGAACATAAACACTTTCTAACGACATCTGTTGTGTATTAGAAGAGTAAGAAAAGGTAAAACAAGTCGTTTCGGAGATGTTCGACGAGCTTGGGGAAGAGCTCGGAATTTCAATGAAAAATTTTTTCAAGGTAACAAACCTTTCTCCCCATATTCCATAACGTGGAAAGAAGCCGACACTCTGACGAGTGATAGAAGAGCATGGAAACACCTCTACACCAAAAGGTACAAGAGAACGGACTATGCATTTGTTACGGGCACAAATTTCGTTAGTTCAACTTCAATATTTCGTTTAACCTGTTTCAAATTTGCGCTCAAACTTTAGTCCCAGTAGTCAAATTCTCCTTCCCTAGTATTTCCGTTTACCGATCATATCACCGCGCTGAGCAGTGCCCTTGAGCGTTCTGAATTCGACCAATCACGAGGACGGGAAGAGAATCTTCGCTCCGGCGCAGTAGCAACTAGGCAATAGGTAGCCGAGTGGTAAAGACCGTTACGGTATCGGGAGAGTTTTGCCGAGTGAAATTAGGTTTTGTGTATCGATTTATCGAAATATCGCAAAGATATTGTTTACCCTGAAGTAGGGAATTCTTCAGCAGATCCTCAAGTGTATTTTAATAAGTACAACTCCCGTTAGCGGAGGAAAAGATCCGTTATCGAGCCCTCAATACACCTCGTCGTACCGAATTGAACACCTTGCCGTTATACCTCCCCAAAAGGTATTAATAGAAGCAGATCCTATAGTCTAATTCGTCGGACAATTCTGGAAGTCCATCTTTTCCAACAAACGAGCCAGACGAAACACAGAAATTTACGCGATGACATCATCCGGACCGCCATAACACCTACAGCTAAGCATTTATTATTCGATATGTTTTAGACCTTCTATTTTGTTTTGGAATATTTCGTATTTTGCATTAGTAATGTCAACTAAATTATCACCATTAATATTCATAAACTTGTCAAGTAGTCATTGACTAAGTTGCCGTATTTTCTTATTAAATTCATTTGTATACAAATATAGACTAGACTTGTATCGCATTTGCATAACTCACAGCACAACTTAGTATCACGTATTTTGTATTTTATCCTCTAAAGGTCTACGATAAAACGTTTTATACTGACTTACCGTTACCGCATTGTTCGCATTATTTAGTTAAATTGATCTCAAATATTATGTACGAGGGCCATCCAGTAAATAAGTTTCCCTATTTTTAACCAATAAACAACATTATTTACAATTATGCAGTTATTTTATTTTCATTATACAACTCATAGACTACTTCTCTACATAATTACCATTTCTGTCCAAACATTTTGGTACCGTTGTAGCAATTTTTGATACCACTGTTGTACCAAGCTGTGTCCTGTCTTCGTAGCCAGTGGTTCGCCTCCGCCTTAACTTCGTCATTATTCGCAAAGTGCTTGCCTCCAAGGTGCAACTTGAGTACTGGAAAGAGATGGAAGTCGCTTGGGGCAAGATCCGGAGAAGAAGGTGGATGTGCGAAAATTTCCCATTTGAAGTTTTCAGCAACGTTTGGGTCGTTCGAGCTGCGTGGGGGCGAGCATTGTCATGGACGAGTAACACTTTCCGAGACAAAAGTCCAGGACGTTTACGTTTTAGTGCAGCTCAGAGTTTAGTGAGGATTTCGCAGTACCTCGCAGCGTTAACCGTAGTGCTTGGGGGCAGGTAGTCAACCAATAAAACAGCCTTACAGTCCCAAAAGACGGTAGCCATAACTTTGCCTGCAGAGATTGTGACCTTCGCCTTTTTTGGTGCACTTTCCTCAGGCTTCTTCCACACCATGCTTTGTCGTTTTGTTTCTGGAGTTGAATGATGCACCCAGCTTTCATCTCCAGTGACAATACGGGAAAACAGTTGATCTCCATCTCTTCGATGCATTTCCAGGAAAGCTCGGGCTGCCTCCATCCGTTGTTGCTTGTGATTTTCCGAGAGCAAACGCGGGACCCATCTTGCGCAGACTTTGCGAAAATTCAAAACATCTGACATGATTGTTCCAATCGAAGAACGTCAAATTTCGATTCCAGGAGGCAGTCGAATCTTTATTTCGTCAATGGTGACGCGGCGATCTGCTTCCACCACATTCCGAACAGCAGCAACGGCTGCATTGTCTGTAACAGTAACGGGCCTGCCGCTTCGCTCGTCATCATGCACGTTTTGCCGTCCTTCCAAGAACCATGAACGCCATCGGCGAACCATTTGGATGCTCATACATCCTTCACCATACACTGACACTAAATTGCGATGAATATTGACCGCAGTTTCATTTTTCGCCGTGAAAAAACGAATTACAGAACGGAGTTCGCACGTGGACACGTTCACCAGTGGTAGCTCCATGGCAACTGAAGCGCTACGGACTTGCGCGTACGAATAGCGTGATGTGGAAGGTCACGCGCTTCCAACGCATCCTAGTCACCATTTCTTACACTACTAACTAATTTTTACAACGTTTCGTTCGCAGAAAAAATAGGGAAACTTATTTACTGGATGGCCCTCGTAGTTTCTGAAATTTATTAACGAATTCCGTCTAAGGGCTAATTATACAAATTCTTGAATAGGCGTGTGCAGGTTTTGTAGTAGAACTTTGTTGTTTACGTGAAAAGTAAAACGATATTAGAATCAACGCTTAAATGCACGCACCCTCCAAGGTGATCTTGGTCACGCCTGACGTCAATTAGTATTTCATTCAATAGAAGGTACCCCTCAGTGGCTGAGTGGTAAAACTCGCGCTTCACAGTGCGAAGGGCCGGCGTTCGAGACCCGGTAGCGGCAGAGCGTAGCAGTTTAAAATCCTGAAAAATGGATCTGGACCTCTAATAAGCTGCGAAAATGAAGGAAATGCCACTGGGTAGGCCAGGAGCGGTACGGTATATGCGTCTACATATACGGCTCGGTGGCTCCGAACCCCTACACCGAAAGGTAGAAAGGGTAAAAGATTAAGAAGAAGAAGAAGGTACCGAATATATTTAACCATGAGTATATATCTGGTAAGCTCATATTACCTTTGACCCAAACTTCATGGTTGGCGCCTATTTTATCTGTTCTCCTGGCAAGACCTTCTGTATTCAACGACCGTTATGACATCTATAAAAGGAACCTACACGACGTTCCACTGAGCTGAGCACGGCATTGGCTAGCCCGTTGCGACAAGCATATGTATCGCGTATTGTTGTTCTTGTCGTGTTGTGCACTCTAGCCAATTGTACCCCCAGTTGTTGCTATCTCCGCGAGATAGTGATAACGAAAGTTTTGGGGTAACACATTCTAGAAGGTTTAGAGCATCTATTAAGTCAATGATAAAAATAATCGATTTTCTGAAAAATTTGCAGTGCTTTTACCCCTTAAATTTGTTTAAGGATTTATCAAAACTAAGTCTAAGTATTAGTTGGAAAATTTCATTTCAAGTCCAATCTCTCAACCGGATGTATTTTCTCAAGTCCAGGCACACCATCCACGACTAATGAAAAGCCAGTTTCGACGAATTGGAAGTAACGAATTTGGTTTTGTTGATATCAACCTGCAGATGGCACCACGTGTGTAAATGCAGCCTCGATTCTCAATCGACTCGTGAATTCCCCTATAGAAAAGGAAGGCATCTCCTTTTGACAAGACGACATTAAAGCGCGTTAATATTCGCCGGACGGATTCGCCAAACGAATAAAATATTCAAACCGCAACCATTTCGAGATTGTCGGCGAGACGTCGCCGTCTCCCCGACGCATCCCCATTGTCCCCCATCGTGCCTGTGAAATTTCATAAATTCGCGAGCAAAAGAACTCCACAATCAGTGGAAGATGACGCGACCGGGGAATATATTAAACGTAATTAAGTTCGTCGGAAATGGAATCTAACGCGTATTGTGCGGCGATATTAATATTTATTGCGCGCGCGAAAAGTTTATTTTTATTAATTTTTAATAAAGCTCCCGTTGGTAGCGCTCAAGACACCGTCGCATCGTCCGCATCACCGAAATCAATCTCAATCTGCATTTCGCATTCTCTCCGCCCCGAAAACCATTAAGCCGACGCCGCACTCTCGACTCTAGGAGAACGGGAGTTATTACGTGCCCGCGAAGAGCGGGGAAAGGGCGAATCGCCACGTAAAACGATGCAAATTCGACTCGTTCCATTTTCTCCTTCGTTTTTCCGTTTTTAATTTGCGCATACGTCCGCAATCTAAACGCGGAATACTAATGAAGTATATACCTAGTCTGTATAAGTGATAAAAGTGTTGTCGGTCTAATCCTGCTCGTTAAAGCCGGTTCTGTAATAAAACTGCGACCGGTAATGCGTGCGTCACGTCGCTGGAAATTACGTTTTCGAGCGAATAAAATGCAGCTCGAGAGGATGAAGTTATTATTATTACTTGCGAGGAAATTTTGAATCGTGACGTCGTTGGGAATAATTCGAATAAAACCGTTTTTTATACTTAGGTGTTGGCGTTTCGCGAATTATCATCCTCAAGAGGGATTGAAGAAGGTATCCCTAGTGAACCATCGCCGTCTTAGAATAACGAGGTGCGGTCCGAAGAGCTATGTTAATCAAAGTTTACGTTTCGTCGCACTGAGGATAACTTACTTTTTCTGCTATTTTCATTTCAAAAATGTGAGTCATCGCCCACCCTACAGAAGCACATTGGCATATTGTACTCTAGAATGTGGTTGCCGCTGCTAGCGCCCCAAAAATTACGGTCTTCAGCGTCATCATCGTTGGGCTACTTTCTGACAATGAATTTTCCTCTAAAGATAACATGGCTGCTATCGCTAACGTCCAGAAATCATCATCAAACCGTTCGACATTGACAATCGCTTCGTGGCCAAAGACAAATAGCCTAGCTGTCAGCAACTTCACTGATAAAGTCAATATAACTGCTATTGCTAACGCTCAGAAACGACAGTTTTCATAATCCACGAGCCGTTCGTCATAGACGATGGCTTTGTGACCAAAGAAAAATAGCCTAGCTGTTAACGACCTTATTACTAAAGTTAACATGCCTGCTATTTCTAACACCTCAAAAAATAGCCTCCTTCGTCATCGCCATTTGCATATCTTCTGGCAGTGATTTTAACACCAAAGCCATGAACTCACAGCCACATCCTTCATCGCCTACATCGTTAGGAGACCTTCTGGTAATGATTTTCTTGCCAAAGACAACATGGCAATTAGTGCTAACGCCCAGAAACCCCAAATATTATCATCGAGCTATTCGATGTTGATAATGGCTTTCTGGACAAAGACAAGTAACCTGACTGCCAATCACCTTATCGCTAAAAACAACCTGGTTGCTATTGCTAACGCCCAGAAACGACCGCTTTTATCATCAACAAGCCATTCGACACTAACAATAACTTAATGCTCTGGCTACTGACGGCCTTACCGCTCAATTCCATATGGCTGCTGTTACTAACGCACGGAAACCACAACTTTGATCATCATCGAGCCATTCGTCATTGACGATGGTTTTGTGGTCATCACTAAAGTTAATATGTTTGCTATTGCTAACGCAACAATAACACATCCTTCATCGTTATCGTCGTTAGGATATCTTCTAGCAATGATTTCACTACCAAAGACAACATCGCTCCTATTGTTGACGCCCAGAAGCCACAGCTGTCATCATCGACCCATTCGACATTAACATTGGCTTTGTAGCCAAACAGAAATAGTGTGGCTCTTAATGATCATAAGGTGATGACCGAGATGTTAGCTTGTCGATCATTTAGTGGGACGGTCATTCATCTACATTCAACTCCTTTCTCGCTACAAATCCCGCAGGACAATCACCGCATAAACTTTCATGGAACTTTTGAAAGTATTCATATCTGATGGGGATATGAAGTTGGAACTCAGAAGGAATGGTATCATCTGTTCCACGCAGGAATCGAAGAGGGATACCGGAACTAGATAACATCTGTTTCACGCAGAAACAGGAAGGAGAATTGACTTGAAGTTGGTAGGCTCAAGCAATTGTATTCCAAACCGAACTCATAGCCAATCAGGATGCAAACTGACAACCAAACAACCACCAAGGTAATATGACTGCTACTGCTGTCGCCTCAAAAATATAGCCTTCATCATCATCGTTGCTGACAACGGTCATTTCAGAAAATATGGCTCTTATTATCAACGCGCTAAAAACATGGTCATCGTCATTATGCTCGTTTAGTTACTCGCTAGCCGTGGTTTTGTCGTTAACGATAACATAGCTGCTTCGTCGATTGTGACGAGTCACACCCAAATAAATGGTAGAGTCAATTTCCTAGCGATTTTACCACGTACTTGGGTGTGGCTCATCACATCGTGCTTATAGCATTAAAACCGTTGACGAGGCAGTAACGTTGTTAACTGCATAGGTCAATTACGTTATTTCTGATCCAGAACCCGCTTTTACTATCTACCGAAGACTGCAAAAATGTTAAAAGAAATCTGGTAAATTGTTAATTTGGGCATTATCATTTGGAGGAGACTCTAGATTCCTCATGGTGACTTCGAAATTCATTGAGGTTGTATCCCTACTCCTGAAGCCACTGCAAATCCATCATGCAAATAATGAACCCTCGAACCTATCGTGGTATAATTAACGCGAAAATCGCTTAGGAAAACATACTCGTGATATTTTGGGAATTCACCTTGTGCGCTTTGGGGAACCACACGAATTACTACCATCACTACCACTTGGGTTTGGGTGTGGCTCATCACGGTCGTGCTTGTAGCATTAAAACCGTTGACGAAGCAGCGATGTTGTCGTTAGTTGGCTAGGAGATTACGTCCTTTCTGATCCAGAACCCGCTTTGGTTACCTACAAAAGAAAAATGTTAAAAGAAATCTGCTAAATTATCAGCTTGGATATTACCATTTGGAAGAGAGTCTAGCTTCGTCGTGACTTCGAAATCGTGCAAATAATGAACCCTTAAACCTATCTTGACGCAGTTAACGCAAAAATCGCTTAGGAAAACGTACTCATAACGTTTTCGAAAACCACCTTCTACACTTTGGGGCACCGCACGAGTTACTACCACCACATCGTATAGTACCTCCTATACAACACGGGAACTCCATAAAACTTTCGTTCTGCACGTTTAAAGTGGAAAAAAAGGAAGAGACAAACGTAAAGCAAATTAATTTCGGAAATAGGGGCAAAATGAAAGCCACATGTTACGTCGGTTTTTGCGTCGGAGCCGCGAGGCCCGCGCGTTCGCTTATAATAAATTTCGCCCCGGTTTAAACGCTTCGACTGCGGACGCCGACCAAGGATAAAGTTAGTTCAACGCCGGAGCTCGGCGTAATTCACTTAATCGCTCGTAAATCAGAAATTTTCGCATATATAGTCTACGGCGCGGCGTTTACTAAATAGCCCGTCGGGAACGTGACGCTGCGAATAATAATTTTGCCCGACGGCGGTACTTTAAAGGGTAGTTTCGGGAGTCGATGGGATTGGCAATCTTTGCATTCTATAGAAATAAAGAATTGATCGTAGAGGGCAAAATGTGCACCAAATCGTCGCGCTTGATTCTTAATTTATATTTATATATTCAGCCTTGATATACAAGAATTTGACATATCATTGAGTAAGTCAAAAGCAACAAATCGTAGGTTGCTACGGCCGATTTTTCGAGAGATGTCATGTTTCAAAGTAAAACAGTTGCTTGCCAGTTTCTTCCTTCTTCTGTTCCGCAAGCTGACGACGGTTAGAAATATCATTTTGGCTTCTGTCCCGCTCGAGTTGTCGCCCCCTCGATTATAGGAGGGACTCCACCCAAGGTCCAAGGCAAAAGTAGCCAAGGTTTTTACTAGAATTTCTTGATTTCCGAAATTTTCGCCCAGACATTAGGGCTTCCTCAGGGTACAATATGATTTGTCGTGTTCTGAAAGAACCCCAACGTATGGATAAAAATTTCGTAAATATATTGTTTTTTTGAATAAGTGCGCCGATTATCTGTTGTAGGTCTATTAGTAAAATCAGTAAATGGGCGTGAAAGTTTGATACAAGATTTTTCACAACTTATCGAAACAAATTTAGTTACAAATATAAATTGTACGAGGTACGTGAGTCAACAATTGTAAAAGCTCCATAACACATTTCACATTTATGATAAATCAAAAAGGCTTTGTAAGTTTAAAAATATTTAATCATAGTACCACGACAATGCTGTTTTGTTAAATATTTTGAAACTTACAAAGTCTTCCTTGATTTATCACAAATGTGAAAAACAATGATATTGGTTATTCTACTTAAACGTTAACATTCTACCTATCGTTGTTTAAATTCTTCTCGTTACATTGACTTTAAGGAAGATGGATATATTTGCAACTGTTTATTATTTATTTATATTTGTAGTGCTGTATATTTTTGTATTTTATGTATACTGACATGTCATGAAACCCTCGATGACCAATAAATACTACTACTACTACAAAGGTGTCCCTGAAAGTTCCAACTTGACACCTTTCTGTCTTTATCGATTTCTTGCAACTACTCGATGGTCGAAGTTTTACCTTATGTTGGTGGTATTGGAAGTTTTCCAAGGAACCACTAACCCTGCTCTAATTAGAAGTGAGTTCCACCACGCAAGAACCTTCCTATTCTGCAGACAACCGGACTCGACCATCCGAGAACAAAAATACGCCAAAAGCATCCTCCTCCACGCGTTTCGGAAAATTTCCCCGCTAAAATTCCATTCGGATCCCGAACGATCTTCGATAGGACGGCGACGCTCGTAGTTTTCCGCGAGAATCGCCACTTCCGGCCAAGACGACGCCATCCCGACGCGAAGATAAACCCATCTATGCATGTTCGCGCGACAAAAGAACGATAAAACCGCCCTTATCGCGTCCGTCTAATCTGAACTACCCCTTTTGTCTGGAACGAACGGCTCATCGACGTCCGAAAACTCCCACTCTCGCTCGACGTTACGTTATCCGAATGGGGAAAGGTGGTATCGAGAAAATCTCGAGTCGTCTCGTTCGCGAAAGGAAGAACGAACGTCGGAAACGGAAAACGGGGAAAAGGCGAATCGGAAAATATGCCTGTTTTGATTTTCGAGACCCTCGAGCATAGTGGAATATAGTAATACTCGAAAATTTATCATTTATTACAATTCAATATATCAAAATTCACAGTAAATGTTGGGGTTATGGATGTTTATGTTCAAATGACCTTCGGTTTATTTTTGGGTTCCATTTGTACTTTTGCGATACCACGCACACCACCTTTTAAGCTTTTTATTACCCTACGGGTGTTAGCTTCTTACTTAACTCCAGCCAGAGACGTTTAATGGGAGAGAAAAATGTAACTAGAAATAAAATTATTAATTATTATAAAACGCATCGATTAAAAGACAGAAAAGCGTGGTAAACATTTAACACATACATACAACACTTTCACACCACAAGAATTCCTAATAACCACTGGATATAAATAACTAAGGATACGTGGACAATAACAATAACGGTTTCTATAACAACGTTATGCTTTGGGTGAACTGAAGAAGAAATTAACTAAATTCTCCGCACACCTGCATTTTGGGCCCACGTACGTTCCACCCCTCTGTTTAACAATGACAATGCCAGAAACGAAAAGTGCAGTTATTTGCTTGAAAACGTCCAAACGTTTCATTCACTCAAAACCTAATCCTAGTACTAGAATCTGATCGGAAAGAAAAAGATACGCGTCCCCCCACGTACTCGATTTTGCAAAACAAAAATTTCCCCTTCAAAGAAACCGTTTTCCGAATTTTACATCCCGGTACAAAACACAGTAGTCCTCTAACTCAGAACGCCGCCGTCCGCAAGCCCGTTTCAATAAACAAACCTCGACCCGGAAACAGGTATGGAGAAAAGGAGACGAAGAGCGGAAAATAAGACGAGCATCAAGACGAGACAAAGGAGGACCGTAGGTACGGTAACAGACGCACCCGAGGACGAAAAGGGATGACGCAAGCCATAAACGGGAGTTCGTCGCGCCGCTTTAATACCATCCGAAGGATTTACAAATACATGAGAAGGGACGTGTAGGCGGACGCCTTCGGCGTCCTCCGATACCCTTAAAACGGACAAAGACGACGACGCGCGTATTTACGGTATCGAATGCGTGAAAGAAATTGAATGTCCGTCCGGAGG
Source organism: Chrysina gloriosa (assembly GCA_038088585.1). Taxonomy (NCBI): domain Eukaryota; kingdom Metazoa; phylum Arthropoda; class Insecta; order Coleoptera; family Scarabaeidae; genus Chrysina; species Chrysina gloriosa. The sequence continues at coordinate 10,047,197 of CM076094.1, read as the reverse complement.
CGACGGAGAGAGTAAGCCTTCGGTATCGCTGTCGTCCCGTTGACCGTAAATCGGACACCTTTCACGACTTTGTTACCTCGGAAGAAAAGGCGAGAGACGAGGGAGGCAAAAAAGGAAAGGCGTAAGCGCGTCCGGATACGACGTCAACGTCGTCGTCCACGTCGTCGTCGTCAGGGTATCTATTCGGCGCGTGAAGTTATCGACTGTCGGAGAGGCGGAATCCGGGATCGCGTATGCGACGGCGGTCTTTGTTTTATTCACGAGGAAATAAAGAGCGGAAAAATACGGCCGGCCGTCGACTGTAATTTCCAATCGGAGAAGGACGAAATTAAAATTGGATTCGGTTCGGGAACGGATTCGGGGGCTTTCGCCATCGAAGTCGGGATCACCATGTTATAACTACTAGAAGAAAGATGGGAAGGACCAAGAGACACAGAGGAACGAGAAAGTAAATGAATGGAATAAAAGCGTGGGAACACTTTCTCGATTTTTGAATGTAAGGGGAAACTCTAATTAATTTCGATCTGGAGACTCTTGATTTCCTTATTTCAATAAAAATCACAAAGAAATTGAAGCTCCCGGAGGTATCTTGAAGTATACCAGAGCTGACAAAACTCTAGTTTAATCGTCGATAGTGTTTTGCAGAAATCATAAACCAAATAGGTCTTAAGTTGGTATCCTGAGGTACACCAGGGCGAAGCGATGTTTTTGGTACTCCGAAGTATACCGGAACAAGGGAAAGGTTTGGTGTCATCTTAAGCCATGCTTGAGTTGGGACAAGAAATAGACCGCAGTAAACCAAGAAAGTCCTCAGTGCCTACCCTTAGGTATACCAGTATATCTTCGTCGTGCGCAATGCTGGAACCGGGGGAAGCAATACACAACAACAATTGATTCTTCAACGTAAATCATAAACGAATATCACAAACCTGAGGTATGTCCTTAGGAATGCTTGAATTGGGGTAGGAAATAAACCGCAACAGTTTATTCTTCGACATAAATCATAAATGAATATCACAAACCAAGAAGGTCCTTAAGGTTCCAGCCTGAGGTATACCAGAACAAGGTGAAATTTTAACTTTGTCTTTAGCAGTGCTGGAGTTAGAAAAAGAAATACATAACACCGATTGATTATTCGGCGTAAATCGTAAATAAATATAACAAACCAAGAAGATCCTAAGTACCTATCTTAAGGTATACCAGAACATGGAGAAATTTTAACTTCGTTTTTAGCAAGGCTTACGTTAGGGCAAGAATTACATAGAAGCAATTCATTTTTCTACGTAAATCGTAAATTAATATCACAAACCAAGAAAGTCCACAGTGCCCAGCCTGAAGAAAAACGAAAATTTTAGCTTCGGCTTCAGCAATGCTGGAGGTATGGCAAGCAATACACAGCAGCAATTGATTCTTTGACGTAAATTGAAAATGAATATCACAAACCAAGAAGGAACCACTCTGAGGTATACCAGATCATAAAGAAATTTTAACTTCGGTTTTAGCAATGCTTGAATTGAGGCAGGGAAAACACAACTACACTTTTTTTCTATTCAGAAATAAATAGTACGCACTAAGAAAGTCCTAAATGTCAACCATCAGTTATACAAGAAAAAAGGCAAGGTTTTAGCTTCGCCTTCAGTAATGGTGGACTTGTGGCAAGAAATATACAGCAGCAATTGATTTTTACCCGTAAATCGTAAACGAATATCTCAAACCAAGAAAGTCCTAGGTGCCCACCTTGAAGTATACCTGAATAAAAAGAAATTTTAACTTTGTTTTCAGCACTGCTGGAGTTAGGGCAAGAAATATATAGCAACAATTGATTTTTTAACGTAAATCGTAAATAAATGTAGCGAACCAGGAAGATCCTAAGTACACAGCCTGAGGTATGCCAGAACAAAGAAAAAATTTGAGTGTGTCCTTAACCATGCCTGAATTGGGGTAGGCAATATACAGCAACAATAGATTTTCTGGTGTGAATCGGAAAGAAATACTACAAACCAAGAAGGCCCTAAGTTCCAACCTTAAGGTATACCAGACAAAGAAAGGGGATATTTTGGTTTGGTCTGTAGCAGTACTATAGTTGGGGCAAGAAATACACAGCGGCAACTAATTTTTCCGTCGTAAATCACAAAACCAAGCTGGTCCTTGTTGTTGGTGCGGTTTGTTGTGGAAGTTACCTGGACGATCTTCTCCAAACGTTCGTCTTCGTGGTACCCACGGTTTGGGCTTCTCCCCCAGATGAAGAAGGTCGAGATTCACGCCGATCATCTCGAAGAGTTTTCCGGGGAATGCACAGATTCGTCGAGAGATCCAAACATTCCGATTCTACGAGAACATTTGAAAAATTCTCTGAAAAGTATGTTAGTGACAAGCCCTGCGTTTGGATGGTGATCGATCTCCAAGATGGAACCCGCCCCTTCCGTAGCGAATGAAGATGCGTAACGCACTAGATTTTGTTGGCATCGGTTGATGTAACGTTCAGCTTCGACAATCGAGCCCTCAAAATAAAGAAAGAAAGAACTAACTAAATCTTTGTTCTTTACCCCAAGACTGTGCGATTGCAGCAGTTTTCCAAGGAGGAAAAAGGGGGGTTCGAGAAGGCTATCATCTCGTCGTCTTCCAAATTGTACGTTCGGTAACATCCTCTCCAAAACCGGAAGTCTAAAAAAACTCGGAAGCTCGAATTCAAACGTGTTTCGACCACTCCCAGAGCTCCACAGGCAGGACGTCCATCGAACTAGCCTAATAATGGTGATGAGTTTTAAGGGTGAGTGGCATAGGAAGGGTGTGGCGAAGACGTGGAGATGAAGTGGTATGGAGGTGGTGTAGCGTGTATTTGAGGCTATAGGGTAGTTATCTTCAAGATAAGACCTACAGTTGTCAAAATAGTTTTGGAACCAATAACAAATTTTAGGTCTTTAGCCATCTTAAAGTCCCTTACAGTCTTAAAGCTATCAATCCGATCCTAGGCAAGAATCAAAGTTTCACGTCATCATCGCGGCAACGTCAACGAAAGAAATGTCTGGTCTCCCGATGAAAATCGTAACAGCATCTTTTCATCCACAATATCCTCCTACAAAAGGAAGAACCGATAACTTACGAATACGACCTCGAATCCCGCTCCGCACGATCGGATGGAAAACTGAAAAGGAAGCGACATTATAAATTTACGAGAGGGTTATCCTACGTGATTTCCGGCTCCGCGCCTTCGTCGATATCGGAAAGAAAGGTTTATTTTGCAGGTACCGCCGCCTCCGACGTCGCCGCCGCCGCTTTTGTGCCGGCGCGGCGCGTCCGGAATCGCTCTCTCGTGAAATATGCCGACGTTTCTTTTTCCGTCCTTCCCGGCTACGGCGACGAGCCCGCTGTTTCAATTTTTAAAAGGATTATTCGTGATTTACGACGGAAAGCTGACGGCGACGGTTAAAGTTGCAGAGGATCGCGGGACAATTGGGCTAATCTGAACGTGCGCCCGAGGACGCGCGCCCCGGTTTAGGAAAAATACGTCTCGTCGGCGGATGCGAACGAACGAAGTACAAAGTGTAATCGTAGTTGAAGTCGGAAGATTTTACAAGCTTTTTCTAAATCGCCGCTTTTTGAGTGGAGGAAGGGATTGCATGTCAATTTCTGGGGTGGATTCTACATAAAGAACTTTTTACCGATCAGATTAGTAAACTTACACGTAAAGCACTATCAACAAATAGCAGATTGCAATATTTACAAGACGCCATCTATCCAAAGTGAATTCAATTATCAAGGATTTCACAAGTTCTTTGAACTTCCACGGAAATTCGAAATATCTAAAAGTGGGTCGTGTTATACATCAAATTAAAGCTTTTATTGAGGGGATTCGGGTTAAATTATTTTCAACCCGAAATTCTTACCAGTTCTAAAATTATAGGCGAAATACCGCGAAAATTTGATGATTTTTCCTCGAAATCCGGACGAACTACGCTAGTCAGTGGCGTTCGATTGTTTCAAAAGGAAACGTTCTGTCATCTTTGAGTTCTCAGGGTATAATTTATCAGGTTAAAGTTGCTGACCCTTACCGCATCTTTGAGGGATTGCTTGAATATTGAAGAAATCAATGATTTTTCCCAAATTAATTGCGAAATACAACTAAATCAGAGGTATTTTACCAATCTAAAGCAGGAAATCGTTTTCTGCGTCTTCGATACCATAAATGTACGAAGTTTCGCCTCAATTAAAAAAATAATAGAATTTTGTCAATTTTGTCAAGGTGTACCCCTTTGAACTTTAACGAAAATTCGAAATATCCGAAAGTGGGTCGTGTTTTGCGTCAAATTGAAACTTTCATCGAGGAGATTTCGCGTAAATTATTTTCAACGCAAAATTCTAACTAGTTCTAAAATTATAGGCGAAAAACCGCGGAAATTTGATGATTTCTCCCTTTTTCTCGAAGTCTGAACGAACTACGATAGTTAATCGCGTTCAATTGTTTCAAAAGGGATACGTTCTGTCATCTTTCAGTACTCAGGGCATAATTTATCAGTTTAAAGTTGTTGGCACGAATTATGTTGAGATTGTTTGAATGATTTGTCTCAAATTACTTGTGAAATACGACTAAATCAGAGGTATTTCACCGATTTAAACTTTTTACTATTCGTATTTTTTAGGAATATAGTTTCAACATTCCACGTAGTAATTTGCTCTGTGTCAACTTATTTTTGATTCTCTCACCCACACGCCAGTCACCCCCCTTCTTCTAGTCATATTACCCAAAAAGCAATTCGCTAAATATTTATCCCGCAATCATTAATCACACCACCGTCGTACCTGAAGACGACAACAACATCCCTTTCAGGCGTGAAATAATGCCCGAGTTTCGAGTTTAAAACGCGTCCCCTATTAATTATTTAGTCCTTCGTTTCGTCGACGCCCCACTAACCGCTTTTTTCCCGTTTCCGATGGATTCGAAAAGAGCTGCGGGGGCGTCGCGTCGGGAGTAAATATTTTTCGACGCTCGAACAACGCTTTCCATAATTAATGAGCAAACACTCCGCACGATGGCCTCTATCGGTGCAAAATACCAAATATCGGCCGTCCCTTTGTTATGATTGGTAAGTTTCGAAGAGGCTGCGGTGGTCTTTTTTGTTTTGTCTTCGATGGGTTGTTTTCGCGTTTATTTTGTTCGAAATTTGGCAAATAAATAGAACCGGGGGAGCAGAACAACAGAGCGTGATTCTTTCTTTGATATCTCCCTTAATGGAAAAGTTGTAGGCATCCACGATCCCTATTGGTATTATCGCCGAGCAGTAGCGTATTGTAGTACATTTACCATTGAATAATATATCATCAATTACAATTCAATATATTACAATTCACAGTAAATGTTGGGGTTATGGATGTTCATATTCAAAAGACATTTGATTCAGTTTTGGGTTCTGTTTATGCTTTTTCGATACCACGCACGCGACCTTTTAAGCATTTAATTACCCTGCGGGTATTAACTTCTTTTAAGTCCAGTCAGAGACGTTTAATGGGAGAAAAAATGTAACTAGAAATAAATTTATCAATTATTATAAAAAGCATCGATCAAAAGATAGCAACCACACCATCTAAACACACAGATTCAACACTTTCACATCACAAGAACTCCTAATAACCACCGGATATAAAAAACCTACCTACCTAGGATACCTGGGCATCAACAATGTAGATCTCTATAACAACGTCACGCCATGATGAAGGTTTTTCCATGGTAAATAGTAAACAGCTAGTTATTCGGACAACGAAGAAATAATGTAGTGTAGTCCTGGTTTCCGAAAAAAAGATGAAACGAGGGTATGTTTGATTGACGACCGAAAAATGACAAGACAAAAAAGTCATTAAAGAAAATACGATTTTACTGCGCTGAAGATGGATTGAAATAGAAGTTTCAACTATATTTGGACCGAAAGGGTTTTTAAGGAAGTAACCGTTAAATAAAAGAGCTTTGCCACACCGGAGAAGAAAGAATTTAAGAGAGGGAATCCACAGAAATTAGAGGTGCGCCGAATCAAGAATTTAAGAGGGAATCCAGTTACACACCGACACACACACAACACGATACGTAATTATTTTCGAATTATGTCAAATATATCTAAAATCTTGTAAATATAATTCATGTTTTTCATGATATCATTAATTAAGAGCTAAGCCGGTGCAATCTTGTTAATATAATTATCTAAATTTTCAGTACAGTATGCTCTTTGCCTTCGCCTTTTGAGTTTATATTAACCTTCCTATACTCGCGCATACGGTCTGTGAGACCGACTTATATAGTATAGTATACGTCTTTCATTTTGACGTGAGTATAGGAAGGTTAAGCGCATGTCGTTCTTTTGGTTTGGGTGGTGAACGCCCACGGTGTTGTATACCGAACTAGCCGGGTTAAATATTTCTCTCGCTCGTTTATATTTAAGTGGTTAATTACAGGCAATGATAAAGGGAAGGGGTGACCTGGCGGCAGGAGACGGGGAAAATAGACAGCAAATTCATAATGGCGGCGCGCCGTAGAAGGAATAAAAGATAAAAAAGAAGGCTATTTAAGTTTTCAGCGCATAAGGCGTTGCTGCCTGTGACCAATAAAATATCGCAACGGTCGCAGCTTACGCGGCAGCGTATGTCTTCGAAGAGAGTTCTCTGAACGCTGGCGTGAGGCGGATTTCAAGATTTTTGCGCAAATTGAAAGAAATTGACCCGCTTACGTCTTTGATAAGTTAGCAGATATCAGTTTAGTCTTCCAAAGTTTTTGCGCGAATATTTGAAGGATATTAGTGTAAGAAATGATGCATTTAGGTCGTGGAAATTCCTCCACTTTTCTAACCTGTCAGCAGACGCTTTCGTTGGAACCAAATCTACCTATTTTCGAAGTACTGTTAGAAGATCTGATTGTGACAGATTGTTCTTGATTACTTTAATAATGCCCCTATCCCTCGTCCTCCCCCTCCCCCTCGCCCGATTTGTAGGTAGATTACCTAACCTAAAATTTCACCATTCAAGAAACGATTTCTTTTAAAGGAGCCAATAATCTGAGGTCTATAGCGTTCCATTGAATTCCCATTGCTTGCCTTTAAAAGGAAAAGAATAAATACGTGAAACGTAGAACGCGATCGTCCTCCCCTTTGAGCCGGCGAGCATCTCCTTTACGTTAAAGGTTTCTCGTTCGATGTCGTCGCCTTGTTTACATACGAACGGGACAAAGATACCCCCGCACGCACGGGTCTCGTCCTCGGCCTTTCGGTCCGATGGAAGCTTGTTAGGAGGGCGCAGCGTGCAGAAAGCCGTTCCTGTCAACGGATCCGTTTCGAGATCCTGACGGATTTGCGACTCCCCCTTTCGCTTCCTCCCCGTCCGTCGCGTCCCTCTCGCATCCAAAAGGATACGACCGGACAATCGCCCTTTCTGCGAGCGCGCCGCCGCCGTACCGACGGATCGTCGTTCGCGTATTCGAGCCCCGCGGCTGATCGTTTGTACGTACACGCGAAATTCACTTTAATAACGTCGTTCCCCCATCGAACGGGGGATTTTCGCGATAAAAGGGCGAGCGATAGCCGAGGGGGAGAGGAAATAGTGAGGAAATTTGATGCTACTAAACTAAAAGTTCCCAAAATCGACGGCGCGGTTCGCCCCCGATTTCTTTTGATGCCGAATCCGTTTGATTTGTAATTACTCGTTTGTAGATCCGAAACTGCGTGGATAAGTTTGCGATTTCAATTTCGTTATCTGAAGAAGCGTGCTGGCTGTATTTTCGATGATCTCTTAAATCGATCCTAAATCGACGACGGGAAGGAAGGCTTTCGTTTCTATGGGTGCGTCATCGACGAGGGCGCGATTGCAAATCCTCGCGATTTCGAATCCGTCGAAGTTCAAGAACTCGTCATTACGTCCCTTCCATCCCGCTGTTAACGCCATCTCGAATTTAAATCCCACAAAATGATTTCCCGGCGGGCCGTCGGACCGATTACGCGAATTTCGCCCGGCGGAAATCGGGAAACGGGGAGAGACAAAGCGAGAATGAAATCTTAAGTGACGAAATTGGAAATGAAATTTATGTATGTGCAGTGAGTCAAATATAGGAACGCGCTTCAAGGTCAGGTATGCTGCACTGGTAAAATGTTTCCACATCGCACCTCATTTACCTTGTGTTCGAGATCCTTCGATTGCAGCTTGTACTCGATGTTCACTCGATGCCAACCACTATATTTGATTCACTGTATCTATGTATGCAAAACAGAACAAGTAACAAAATAATTATAACGGTGCACACACGTCAGTAGTTTACCACTTTTATAACTTCAAAATGCAGAAGAATATTGTCGCTTTGAAAGTTGTAGTAAGATGAGCAACGAATAAAAAGGTATAACATCTACATAGGTCTCCAACGAATGACTTACAACTGAGGTTCGATTGTTAAGCAACTCTCGCAGAAAGCTGTGCACTGGCTGCACTACAGGACTAAATTTTATATGCCGATAATTTTCACGGAGGGAATCGTGGTTTATTTAATCGTAGACTGCAACCGTAGACTAGTTTCGTTCTTATTAGCACTCTTCAGTACGGTATAGCACTCTCCCACAAGTGCTATACCAGACTGAAGGCAAACAAAAGCGATTCCCCAGAGCTAAGTGCTACTAGAGTTTATCATATCAATGAATTTCACCAAACTAGTGGCTCCATCTGACGAGTGGCGATAATATTGGCATACATGGGATACATCGTAACAACGACGAATAGCAAATAGAAAAATAGTTTGAAGAAGATACCTCGCACAGCTCTTTCTGAAAATTGCCTAACAAATAACTTCAGTTATTCAGTTATTAGTCGTTCGTTGAACAGTTAGGTAGATATTCTGCTTTTTCATTCATTTCTACTGTCTCAAGTATCTTTTTGAAACTAACAAGGAGAAGGCAAGGTAATCGGATTTTTGTAATTTTGTATATTCATGGTACGTGTAGTTTGGACCTTAAATAAGAATATTTTGGAGTAGTTCGACGCAACGTTCATAAATTACCGAGATAATCGATGTTGAAGTTTCACCCACCAGTTAAATCCACTAGATACAATATGGTTGACTCCTATAGAATAATAGAAATTTTCATTTCCTACCTGACTCCGTTCGTTTTTTTTTGAAGAAATATTATTGTTAATTCAAAATGAATATTGTTTATCAACCGATTGTGCATTTTAATGGTGTACTTGAAGAATGTTCCTGCATATAGTTCATATATTTCGTTTGTTCATAATTTTTGATGTGAGAAGAAGAATAAAAAAAAACATATGGTGCGTTTTTGAATGGAAAAGAAAGAAATGTCCCGTGACGAGACTCGAACCAGCAATCCCGTGAGTATCGCACCAAAACGCTATCGACTAGGCCACGAGTCCATTGGACAATCGTATTATATCTAGTGGATTTAAATGGTGGGTTAAACTTCAACATCGATTATCTCGGTAATTTATGAACGTTGCGTCGAACTACTCCAAAATATTCTTATTTAAGGTCCAAACTACACGTACCATAAATATCAAAAATGACAAAAATTCGATTACCTTACCTGCTCCTGGTAAGTTTTCTATGACATGTCAAAAGCGACATTTATCTCTAGCATTAGCCTTTGGACATTTGACTCCTTGATTTAATTGACGAAATAAATGTGAAAGTTAATCGTAGTGTCTCTCTAGCGCGGGATATTGTGGTGTTAAAATATTAAGGGTGACCTCTCATTGGTGCTTAATCCATTTCCATAGTCTAGCTCAACTGAGCTTAACTTTCGGTAGACTACTCTAGTAACTGTTAGGATAATACTGACAATGAGACAAGGTGTGAATATCACTGACCACATTTTGTACGCAATAATAGTAACCTTACTACACCAAATTGCCATTCAATCAAGAACACTTACTCCAACGTCGGTGTCTGCTTACAATTTCATGTGCATATATACTTTTGGACATGACTAGGCTATAACTTTCTTCTTGATAGACATGGTTTTCAGTCATTGACAACTCGAAGAGAGAAAGTTAGTCTAACCTTATCGACTGTCTAGTCCTTTTATCTCAGGTTAATTTTGCTCTGGCTGCTTATAACACACGGTCTTCTGACACATTTTTAGTACTTTAGAAGTGGAAAAAATATTTGGAAGAAGACTCCATTGTAACACATGATCAGGAATCTTGGCCCGTTTGTCTAATCTTATTCTTTATTGTTAATATTCCTTTTTGTTTTTGTAAATCGCTAATATTTACGTATTTTTAATTCCTTATCGTGTATGTGTATAATATTATTTCTTATTGTCACTTATTTTATGTAGAAGGCATATGTAGGTTTATTGCTTTTTCCTTTATTTTGTATTATTCTATAAATTGAAATTTTATTCTTCTGGATAATAAAGACTATTATTATTATTATTATTATTATGTCATTTAGAAAACATTCGAGAGGACAGATATGACGTGTGAAGGAACGCTTTGTGCCAGGCAGCCCAGCTTCCATTTTTTCTTTCTTTCTTTTTGTCTTTCCTTCTTTGTTTTTATTTATCCAGTCAGCCTTGGTATACAAGAACTGGACAACTCATATTACAATAAAAGAAATATCCAGCTTAATTTTCAAATATAAATATATAATATTTTACTTTCTTTCATGCATTGTATGTCTATTTATTTTTCATTTTTGTCCCCTGTGCGAACGATTCTGCCCTCGTTTCGTAAAGAATTGACACAGGAAAAATTCCAAAGGCCTTTCAAAAGTTTTTCGTGTACGCTGGCCCATGTTAGGAGAACTATGCTGGCAGTATGATCGTTCAACAAAATCTACGTAATCATCCACTCGTCTTCCAGATCGCAAATTCGATAACATCCTCTGCAACTTTAAAACTGTAATGTCCATACAGAATAATCGCTTGATGTCATAACAAAAAAATCAAAATTTGAAAATCGTGTTTCGTCATCCCTAAAATTAAGTGTTTATATTTTATAACGTGTTACATGATTAAAGCTCGATAATATATATTACCTGTATGTATGAAATATACAGGTAAATCATTCAAGTTTTGTCTCACAAAATCCATCTGCTGCCCTCTTCATCAAATGAGCACTTGATTTTGCTAATTTTCAACTTTATAGAAAAACGTTATGGAGATATTCGATAGAATTCTCCTAGCGTTACCCAGAACTCTACTCAGACTTCTTGCAAAATCAAAAAATTGCAACTTTTGCAAAAAAGACATTTCCTGAACCATTCCTGAAAACAAATAAACAACTCCAGAACTCTTACCTGTAAACTGAAAAAACCGATCAGAACTCTTCAACGAACAAATTACGGTGCCAGCCCTGAAACATGATGGTTGCTTTTCTTGGGGTAGTTTTGCAGAACTATTGACAATTTTATGCAAGAGCACCAGAACTATACTTATTTGTCTCAGAATTCTAAAAATTTTTTGAAAATTCGGGCGAAGGCAAAGAAATCGAACAGTTCCCAGAACCAAGACGGTCCTCTCGAGACGAAAGGGAAAAAGATAAATCGATACCACCATTCGGTCCTCCTCATCTAAATTCCGGCGAAAGTTGAAGGTCCGTCACGTTTCCCTACGCGCCCCGATTTTCGAAATCACGCCGGCTTCCAATTTACCGTTCCCCACCTCTCCCCATCCCCGCCTGACTACCCTTCTCTCTCTCTCGATCCGCGGTCGAAAACGTTTAATTCGCGCCCCGATCCTCCCACGACGATTCCACGACGGCATGGTAATTAGGTTTCTTCGTCGAATTCGCTTTGTTGTTCGAAGACCGGGGCCAAGTTCGCCGGACGTTTTCGCCGAGTAAATGACTAAATCGGCGCGGATCGTGCATCGTTGGCGTTGCAAATTTTCAAAGGCGAGTACTAACTTGGAAACGTTCGGAAGTTAAACACGATGGATAAGTAGAGGCGATATCGATTTAGTCACGAAGTAGATAAGCAACGTCTAGTCTAGAGGAGCACGTGTTAGTTTCTTGAGGGAAATGATCATTAAGGTTCGAAAAACGAGTACACGATAAGTTGTGTATACCGGACTGACGCTGCTTATACCACTTAGCGATAACTTATCGTGCACTCGTTTGTCGAATCTTAATGATTACCCGTTCGCAAAACGTCTTCTGATGTGAAGCTGGACTAGTGTATCCATCGACATTACTCAATATTCAGCCGATCCTGTCGTATCAGCTCGGGCAGGATGAATATTTTCCTAATTTACTGGAAAACAAACGGGCCTCGGCCCGTCATCGAACAAACTATACGTACGTAAAGCTGGCTTTAACATCCTCCGCGTTTCATTCACATCGCTAGATTACAATGCGCATAATTCTCAAACTAAAAATCACGTCCCAGGCGAATTTTATTACTCGTCAACCGGATTGACAGCAGGATAAATTTTATTTACACCCCTCCGAATTATCGAGGGAATTCGTGATTTTGCGGCCGGACGACCCAGTTTAAAAATTAATCGGGACGCGAACGAACCGGACAGTTCGAAAGTGCCGTTCGGACGACGGATAACAGCGAGCGTCCGTTTATAACGTATATATTTGATGCACACTCGGATTCAGTTTGTTTGTGTAACTGTTTATTTTGCTCTCTCATCGATGCTACTATCCCCGCACAGGCGTCCTAATTCCAGGAACTTGCTGTCGAGTCGGTAGATAAATTATTATTGCGGGTCTACTATACTACTTGTACGGAGTTTGTTAAAATAAACGACTTTGTGACTCTACACTTTTATCACTTAATTTCTTAAAACCGATTATAAAAATAGAGATATATTTTAACCGTTTTAACGGTCTAATAAGTGATGCTTATTTGACCGTACCCGATTGTTTGTATGTGAGTGATGTGAATAGAGGTAACTAACTTACCGCCCTGACTCCCTCGTTCGAGTATTACGTCTAACTTTTCTTATCGCTAACCTTTCGTCAAGTCGAAAGGCAGAAATCTCTTAAATTAGGTTTAAGAAAAACAAAGTAGTAAATTCTGTCCTTGGCGATAGTAATGGGAAGATTATCTGAAACTTATTATAAACAATTATTGAATATGTTGAAAAAGTAAACTATAACGGTGTTAAATTACTTTGAAGCAGCTCTAACTTATCATAAGGAAATAGAAAAAATGTCATATTACACGAATATATGCGGAAAAGAACAAATAACCACTTAAATCTTGTGTATTTCACGTATCCCTAAAGTCTCTACTAATTCCTGGAGTGAATGCGCCGTTTTACATTAATCACATACACAATTTTGCCTGTTGGTTCTCCAACATTATTACTAGGGGTGGAAAAGGGAGGTTATCTATATTTCTGTACATTAAAAGTATCATAATGTCGTTGGGAGGGTGGTAATTACGTTTTCTTAACTACAGAACAGTTCCACAGACTATACTGTTGTCTTCGTTACGATTCGTCAGCACGTCGTAGTTAATCCGTGATTAAGTATGTAATTATGTTTCCTTAACTACAGATCAGATCCACAGATTACAATTTTGTCTTCGATTTCAGTTGATCAATCTGACGTAGCTACTTCGCGATTGAAACAAGCACATCCCCCTCCCTCCGATGTATAAAATTCTTCCTAAGAGAGCTACGTCAATGAGAACGAAACTAACACATCGGTTAATAAGTCCCGAGGCTTTTGGTCAGATGGCGCCGGTAAAAAATTTCATTTTTCTTACCGTCGCGTGCCATCTCTTAGATGACAGGGAAAAAATTTCATAGAAATCCGTCCATTAGTTTACAAGTTACATCGCTTTGAGTGACGGTACTCTTAGCAGTGACGTCAACCATGGATGCAAAGCAGTTTCGTGTCTTGATTTATCATTGTTTTCTAATGAAAAAAAAAATACTGTGCAAGCCAAAAAATGGCTTGATAAGTGTTATCCGGACTCTGCCCCGTCGAAAGCAACCGTGGAACGTTGATTTGCCGAATTCAAGTGCGGCCGTACGAGCACCGATGATGCCGAACGCTCTGGAAGGCCGAGGAGGAGGTGGTTACACCGGAAAACATCAAGAACGTCCACAAAATCATCTTGGAAAATCGCAAAAGTGAAATTGCAGGACATCGCTGACATCATGAAGATGTCGAAAGGCAGTGTTTTCACAATTTTACATGAACATTTGTCCATGCGAAAACTTTTTCAAAATGGGTGCCGCGCTCACTTACCGTCGACCAAAAACAACAGCGCGTTGATGCTTCGGAGGAGTGTTTGGGCATTTTCAAGCGAAACAAGGCGAAGTATGGATTCACCACTATACGCCGGAATCTAAACGTCAGTCATCTGAGTGGACAGCGGCCGGTGAAAGCCGCCCGAAGCGGCCAAAGATTCAACAATGGGCTGGAAAAGTCATAGCATCCGTTTTTTTTGGGATGGAAAGGGAATCGTTTACATTGATTACCTTGAAAAAGGTAAAACCATCAACAGCGAATATTACATCGCTTTGTTGGAGCGATTGAAGACCGAAGTCGCAAAAAAACGGCCGCACATGGCGCGCAAGAAGATCCTGTTCCACCAAGACAACGCGCCATGTCACAAGTCACTGAAGACGATGGCGAAATTGTACGAATTAGGCTTCCGCACCCACCATATTCTCCAGATCTGGCCCCCAGCGACTATTGGCTGTTTGCACAACTTAAAAAATGGCTGGCTGGGAGAAAATTTCATTCCAACAACGAGGTGATCACCGAATGTGAGACGTATTTTGAAGGTCAAGACAAATCATTTTAGAAAAAAGGTATTGAAATGTTAGAAAGACGTTGGACTGATTGTATAACTCTTCAAGGGAACTATGTTGATGAATAAAAACAATTTTTGGAAAAAAACTGTTTCTTTCTCCATTTGCTTCGGGACTTAATGGCCGATGTGTTATAACTCCCTATACGACAACTCGCTTCGTGCAGATTGGTCATTTCTTGGGAGATTTAAACGGTTCTATGATGCTTTGTACGTCATCTTAGAAAAACGTGTTCCACAAAAGAATACCAGCGCATTATAGTCGCATTTTCCACCGCGCATCTCTCGTGAAATTGGGCACCTTCTAAGAAATAAACATTACTATCAATCGCAAATGGACTAAAACGAAAAATGTGTCGTTTTATAAAAAGTCTAAGTGTCTCGTAGCGTACGACAACTACCTCTTGAATGTTAAAAATAACATTAAAGCTGATCAGCAATTTCCTCGCAATTTCGGAAAATTTTAAATGACGGACGCAACTCGACAAGAATCCCTGGGAGAATGTTCTCTGATGATTCGGGGTTTAACCGTAGTTGGACGGAATAAAGGAATAAAGCAATAGAGGCCTGTAATTTTGTGACCCTTAAGTCCTTAATTAAGATTAAATATGAGAAAGTTCAGAAAAATATCTCAATGCTTTCCCTATTGTTTATGGCATTTAAGATCTACCACCCTTAAGAGACTGCGTAGGTACAATTGTACCTTCGTATGTATCTTATGAAGAACGTGCAAAAGAAAACGAAGAATTTTTTTTTTTATTTTAAGGAATTAATAGGAATCTTCATCAAAAGCAACAAAGGATTCTTCTTCATCTTCAGAACATTCAACCATCTGCCGTATTTCATCGGACGGACTGCCTTATCAGGTGTACCCCAAAGGATCGAACTTGGGTCCATTACTATTTCTGTTTTTCGTAAATGACTTACTCCTTACTATTAATTGTTCTGTCCTTGCTTATCTAACATGAATGATGCTAAACAACTTCAACATAATCTAGATATCATTGCTGAATGGTATCGAAGGAACGAACTGAAGCTCAGCTTCTTAAAGTGCTTCATAATGTCCTATAGTCGTAGGAGCCCGCCCTTTATAGCGTCATATATAATAGGTGATCCCGTGTTGGAGAAGACTTCCATTATTAAGGATCTGGGTGTTGTATTTGACAATTGATTTACTTTCATCAACCAAATGAAAACATTGTACACATCCGCGTGTAAATCCTTAGGATTCGTTATGCGTGTCTCCAAATATTTCCAGAATTTTCCAGAAGAGAATACTTCGCTTATGTGATCAGCAAGCTGGAATATGCCTGTGTAGTTTGGTACCTAATATATTCTAGGCACGCCATATCTCTTGACAGGATACACAGAAGATTTCTGAAGTATTTATCTTTTAAAATTATGCAGTCTATCCTGAGGTTGGTATAAGTCAGGATGGATTATTATTACGCCACAATACGCCACAACTTCTTTTTCCACAAGACGGGATTTATGCTGCAGTAAACTATTTTATTTCATGTCCCTCATTGTCTTTCATCTCCCAACTGCAAGGACCACTGTGCTTCAACGTGCGGCGCGCCGGTGAGATTGATGTGCCAACTTGCAAATCACCAAGTGGGTGATATATTCAAGTAGTTTAGTTTTTTCCTCTTCTTTTGGTATATGAGTTATTTTATTTTTATTATAATAAAATATTATTATTATTATTATTATCCGAATCTGATAGACTACTTATTGCTGGTATGAACCGCTACGAATTAGTAAAACTAATCTCCCTCCCCCACTATTTACCGTATTTAGTTTGTACTTGCTTAGCAAACAGCCGCACGGCTTTCTTTCTTGAGAATAAGCTACCTGATAACGAATTGAATTGTTGTAGGTTATTTGGGGAGATAAAGTACGTTGTTGCTCACTTTCCGAGGAACTTTACAGCGGTATCGAACGCCACATAGTATTAATTTTTCGCCCCGAAACGGTCATCACGGAACCGCCGGCACCGCCTTCTCATCCCCCATCATCCCTCTTTTCCCGGCCGTGTAATACGGCAACCGCTCCTCTCGCCTGCTCCCCCTTCCCTTCCGACAATGGACGACGAACATTCGGTAGTTAAGCGGTGAGGAATGTCAGCAATGTTCGGGGACGCGCTGCGCTAATGGGCGTCGGAATTAGCGGCCGTAATCGCGGCGTGTTTATGCGCTCTCTCGCAGATACCCGCACGGCAACGTTTGTGTGTGCCGGAGCGCCGCTTTCTGCTAGAACGACGCCCGATGCAATTGGAGCAGAATTGAAAATAGATGACCATCGTACGTACGTATACGTTGAAGTCGTGCGTTTGGAGCGCACGTAAAATTATAACGTACGACCGGTCGTATTTTACGACGTCGTTGCCGCCTGTATGAAATCGGCTCGGTCGCGTGGAACGAGACGTATGTATGTATGGCATGTACAACATACGCGGTGCTGTATAGTTACGGGTTATTTCAGGTCGCCCTGAACGATACGTACGCGTATAATAGTAATATCGACGAACGAAGCATGAAACTCTTTGGATGTGCGCCAAGAAGAATGTTAACGTAGATCGGGGCTACGGGTAACGCCAATCTGGACGTTTTCTGTTAGAGAGAACGCATAGGATGTTGAAGATAGCGTATCTCTTCTCAATTACCCGAATTACATTGAATATGATCAACAAGAAAAAAGAAATACGTTTTTGTAGAATTAAAAATGGCTTCCGTTCGGGTAAGAAGGGAAAGCCCTAGAAAAGAGCAATAGAGTTAATTAAAGAGACGCATAGAAATAATACAAACACAGTTAAGAACCAACAACGACGAATCTATAGAGTTTAGGACAAAGATATGGGTAAAACAGGCGTGTGTGCCTAGTCGAATGCTGCCTTCAATCGAACTAGGTGAAGGCATAAAGAATGCCAAAAGAAACCACCAAAAGTGGGTCACTGGAAAATGAATGGGATTAACCTATGTGAAATGATGTTTGCGGACAATATGGCAATTCTATCCGAGTAAGAAGAAGGGCTCCGAGGGAACCTTGAAATCCTAAGCAAGGAAATCACGAGGATAAACATGAAAATAAACACCCAAAAGACCAAATCCATGATAATTTCAGGAGCAAGGAAAAGACGTGTAACACCAAAATCGAAGGAAGGGGCAACAGAACAGGTTACTAATTACAAATATTTAGGAACAAGAATACAATGGGACGGAAAATTGAAGCGGGAAATTGATGACAGGATGAAGAAAGCGGCAAGAATGTTTTATACGATTTCTGAGAGAAAAAGAAAAAGAAGTACCAATACAAGTCAAAACGGAAATAATGGAAAAAGTTAAGACTTAAGGAAATAACGTATAACAGCGAGATCTGAACAAAGTCAGAAAAGATCAAATCGCGAGTGAGCGCCTTGAATATGAGATTCCTAAGATGGATAGAAAGTATGATCAAGAAAGACAAGATAAGAAACGAGAAATACTGACAGAACCTAGGAATTAAATCTATAAGAAAAAGAATATGGGAGGGTCAGCTAAGATGGTTGGGCCATGGGTGTTGTATAAGTGATGATAGACTGACTGAGACGCGAGTAATGGGAAAAGAACAACAAAAGGAAGGAAGGAAGACCAAGAAGAAAATGGAATGACGATAGCGGGGAAGCAGGAACAGAAAAAGGAATTAAGTGGGAAAGAATGAAGGATCAGACCAGAGATAGAAAACGGTGGAATAGGAAAACTGACTTCACGCAGACCTTACACCGAAATGTAGATAGGCACAGCATTAAGTAAGTAAGTGTAGGAAGTTTCAACTAAAACGTCCTAACACCTTCATTAATACGAATATATCGATGGTCGATGGACAAAATGGATAAAAAAATAGGAAAGGATTTGACTCAATGAAGTTTCCTGTTAAACAAGCCAAAAACCGTACATTCGCTTAGTTAAATTGAATTAAATTCTATTTCTCGCTTTGAGGCTATTCTATTTTGCCCATTCAATCTTTAGTCACAACGAATTGGATTTTCTAGAATAAATTGCATTGAAGGTGATCTCATTTGAAACTGTAGGATTTCAATTGCGTGCCAATCTTTATGTGTTAAATAGAGAACGCCGATATTTGGCAATTGTCATCTACGTCAACAAGGTACATTTAGCAGTTGAGCTACGAATATTTTTTTGCTAAATAGATAGATAGATAGACGGATAGATAGAACTTTATTGCTGCATTTACAAATACAAAACAATTGTCATAGTATTTACAGGAATACGTAAAATATTTCCTTGTCAGTAAACTTAAGGTGAAATTGTGTACAACAGGAATTTTGCATTTAATTTCTCTAGCGATGGTCGTAATTTATACATTTTGTCATTTGTGAGTTTCCCCTCAACTCTGAAGTGTATGAGAAGGTAAATGACTAAGATAATATCAATAGTTTCCTGAATTGCCAAATAAAAACATTTTTAATATCTAACAAAAGCCCGCAGTGGCATCTTTCTCCAACCAGCGGGAGATCCCAAGAAGACGATTGGGGCGATCTGCTCCAAAGAGATGGTCACCTTCGATTGAGGTCCAGATATCTCAACGAACACTCAAAA
Organism: Chrysina gloriosa; assembly: GCA_038088585.1. Taxonomy (NCBI): domain Eukaryota; kingdom Metazoa; phylum Arthropoda; class Insecta; order Coleoptera; family Scarabaeidae; genus Chrysina; species Chrysina gloriosa. The sequence goes on along the minus strand of CM076094.1, from coordinate 10,027,841 downwards.
TCGACGTTGCTCTCCTGATTATTTATATAGAGCAGAAAACGATGAACGTGAAGGAAGATAGGGTCAAAACATTTCCCAGGGTTCTTTTAATTTTTTCAACCTTATCTAAACACACGCAGGTGATGACAGGGAGCAAATTGATGAATCCGATTCGTTCTCTACAAAATTCGCCTTGTTTCAAGAAGGAAATCAAATTGCTTAGGGGGGACTACCTCATAGTGATCATCACGTTTCATTGAGGTCCAGACGCCTCAACGAGTACTCAAAATTGACGCGCACTATTTATGTACAGCAGAAGACAATGAGCTTCTTGGACGAAGCTGAAATTGAAACATCGCGCCTTGGTTATCTAGAATCTATAGCAAACTGATGAGTCAGCTATAACCTCCATCGAAGAAATAAATTATGTTTACTGGTCCGATTTACCCCAAAACATTCAGTAACGCGGTTGTCAACATGATTGACAATTAAAGTTTTTTTCTTTCATTAAATTTACGCCATAAAGACAGTAAAAGTGGCAAATTTTTGAGATACATCGAAGAAACACGTATGTATGTACATATTAAACATGATGATAGGTAATCATGTGACGCAGACTTATCGATACAGTTTGGTGCTAACTTAAGAATTATGCACGGTTGAGAAATGATTTCTCCATTCCCCTTTTCGCCTTATTGTCGAATAGGAGGTTTCCCCGGTTTTTCCTTTTTTTGTTACGACGTTCCACCTCGTTCCTTTCTGTACGCGAGTACGTCTCTCGCCAAGAACCGGTTCTCCGACGACGACTGCGACGCTGATTTATTGGATCGTATACTCAGATTTCGCTCGGATCAAACGTTTCCGACGCCTTTGGGAGTTTGATATCGCGGCGCGATAGGGCCCCGGATAAGAATATTTATTACCTCGAGCCCGTTCTTGTTTTACAGCACGATTTACGTTTTTCATCGGCGCGACGTTGGTACCGGTACGACCTAGGAGTGCGTGGGGTCGAAGATGTTTAAAAAAAAATAAGAAACGGATATAGGTGATAGGGATATAAAAGTAAATGTTGTGTTACTCGGATGTAGAAAACTGAGACAGGAGTAGCATCGATTTGATTGATTTCATTGACCTGGTGATCAATGTTTCACTGGGTCCACGAAGAAACGAAATTATGTTCACGCCTTTTCTGCCTGTGCGACGACGCAATTTTTGGGGCGATGAAGCATCAAGCCAGTGGTCCGCTTTCCACTTTCACGTATCCAATGAAAATGATTTCGAAACATTGAAAGCGTAGCAGTTTTAGAATCCTAAAATGGACGTGTTACCTTCAGTATGTTACGAAAGGAAGAAAGTGCCACTGAATAGGCCACGAGCGGTACGGTATACGTACGTATACGGCTCGGTGGATACCGAAACGTAGAAATGGTAAAAGGATTAAGAAGAAATCTTCCTTAACACAATGCGGGTCCATTCGAATGTGGGATTAAATTTCTTTCGAAGTAACAATAACAACAAATTGCGAAATCGCATCAAGCGCTTCCAACGGACGCCTTTCAATTCATCCTTCTCTCCCTTCCATCTTTCTGGCCGGTTGCTTCAATTTCCACGCGGAGTGGCGTCGCGAAAACGAAACTAGTTAACTAATACGCGCGACGACGCGACAGGAAGGCACAAAAACGGGACGAAATTAATTATAAATTTCGCTCGCGCCCCCTCCTCCCACCGAGATGATGAGACGTAGAAAGAGGGCGGTAGCGACGGCAGCGGCGGCGGCTGAAACTGGAACATATTATGAACTCCGAAATCCATTAAGAATTTCGCAAGTTTCGTCCCGGTTATCTTTCGTCGAATTAAGGGAGGAGAAAAGCAGATTCGTCTCTCGCCCTCGTTCTCCCTCCCCCATCTTCACTGTCTTACGAAATAAGAAAGGAGCGCGCTGCTCGAGTTACCCGGCACCTTCGCCTTCGTCCCCTTATTTTTACGTGTCAATTCTCGGATTTAATTTTCGCAACCCGAAGAAGTTCCGTACACCGGAAACGAGGACGAAATTGTCAATTTCGCGTATAGAATTTGGTCGTTTCCATTTAAACTTGTTTCGGATTTTTTCAAGATACGGAGGGGAGGGGGAAAAGGAAGAACAGGTTAAATCTAGACATTCTAATCAATCCGAAGTTGGTAATAGCACTGCTAGCGCCCCGTTTCCGGGTCTAGTTTTTCGGAATTAGTTGATAGAATTAGATGATCTTGCCGAAAATGTCACTAAAATTATTACTTTAAAAAATACTGACACTGCATCATATCGGTAAACTCCTCACTAGACAATTTGTTTAATTACTTGTTAATTAATTGTTTAACAACTTGAATAATTCTGTGTAACACTTCGGGTTTATACGGTTGTTGAAGATGCTTGCCTCGAGCTAGCGAAACACGTGTCACCGATTTTATTATAAACAATTGTGCGGTGAGGAGTTTACCGATGTGATATTTGTGTCTGTGTAATAATAATCATAATAATAACTTTATTTGTTCTGTGGTACAAATACCATTGCAAAGAACAAGTCCAGAGAAAAGTAAAATACCAAGAAAATACGGGGAAAGTATCGCGTGTTATTTTTAGAGTGTCACAACTTTGAGTTGGCATCGCTGCTATATTTGAGCACCCATTTGACAGCTGATAATTGCTTTTTGTTTAGTTTGATTTGAAATTTCAATATGAATCGACATCCATTCAATTCCATCACATTTCCATTCAAAATTTTATTTTCCGATGAAGCCCATTACTAGTTGAATGGGTACGTAAATAAGCAGAATTGTCGCATTTGGAGTGAGAAGAATCCACAAGCTTTTGTGGAAACACCCTTACATCCACAGAAAATTACTGTTTGGTGCGCTTTATGGGCTGGCGGAGTCATTGGCCCATATGTCTTCAAAAACGATGATGGTCAGAATGTCACTGTCAATGGTGAACGGTATAGGAGTACGATTCGAAATTTTTTCGTACCTCACTTACGTGGCACTAATCTTGCTGATATGTGGTTCCAACACGACGGAGCCACATGCCACACAGCGGGCGCTACAATTGATTTACTCAAAGAAACTTTTGATGAAAAAATAATTTCACGTAATGGCCCAATCAATTGGCCACCAAGGTCGTGTGATTTAACCCTATTGGATTATTTTCTTTGGGGTTATGTTAAGTCACTTGTCTACGTCGATAAAGCACAAACAATTGAACACCTGGAAATCAACATTAGAAGAGTTATCGGCGAAATACGGCCGCAAATGCTGCGAAAATTGGTGTTTCAGATCGCGCCTTCTACGCGCCAGCCGCGGCAGCCACGTGGCAGAAATCATATTTAAACATTAATTTCATAAAATTTTCTTTCCAATGAATCCCGTTTCGTTGATATTAAAAATATATTTCCTTGTTTTATTATGATTTAAACTTGTGACACTCTATAAAAACACCCGTTACAAAGAAAATACAAGGAAAATGCAGAGAACAGTATGTGATCTGTATACAATAAAACCCAAAATTTTCTTCTACCTATGTGCGTTATAAACTTTGAAACCATCCAACCGATGTGCCCCAAACCGGTTTCATCAAAAGGCAATAATACGAAGATGATTTTAGACCGCTAAAACAATGCATTGGGCACATTCGGTCCATTCATGAAGTCGATTTTCGTCTTTTCCCATGGAAGAATTTTCCCGAATTTTGAAATTTTGAAAATTTCACTTTTTAAATATTCAAATTTTTAAATGACACCAAAAAATGATAAATAAATAATCGATTAGAGGAAAACACGGCTGTTCAGCGAATACCGATTCCTTTGAAACCGAAATTATTATTGTTAATTGTTCATAACCGTCATCAAAGGGTGACGTTACTCGCAAATAAATTAAAAACATAATTTGTGCAATTTGGACATCATATTTCTTTTATTTAGAAGAAGTTTTATCATTTGCAGTTATCGCGTCAATCGTGTCAAATAATCGAATTACAAAATTTTAAGAACCTCATAAACAGTAAAAAATATTTATTATTATTTCGCTTTGTGTAGTGCAACAAAATTATGTATCCCCATACATATAAAAAATCTTAGTTATCAAAAATGCCAACTTCCTTTTTTCCAACAAATAAACAAAATGTATTATATATCTCTTTTTTTGGGGTAGTAACACACGCCGGGTATCCTCTAGTATACATATGTATATTCAAGAAGAACTATGCGCTTTAAAATAGTCATCCGTAAAGTAAAATATAGCTTGTTGGTAAAGATATTTTTAACTCTGTTGTAAATCTGGCAAATGGCGTGGTGGTTCGAATATATTCCGGAACAGGGTTAAAGACAAACGAAAAGTTCTTCTTCTCTACAAATCTCTCACTTTTTCGTTTTGTATTTGTAACTCTCTCCAAGCTCTTGACTTGACTATTTTTCAAACACGGTTAAAAATTTTGATACCCTTGTAATCAAGCGTTCTGCGTGACAGATGAAGTAAAAAGTTTGGTTAGGGATTGCTGGAAGCCCCCTTTTTTAGTAAAAGATACTGTAACCACAATCAATACGAAGAGGAATCCAAATATTTATTTCCAGGACTAGGTTGTCATCCTCAGTGAACAGAATGGGCTTTGGCCAAGCACCTTGTGCCCTTTCTGTTGAACTTATTGTTCGTTGTGCAATGGTAGAGGATGATGTACAAGACTGTATTTAGTCAACAACTTCCATGCATATAAGGGGCGTTTGGCAAGCCTCTAGGTCCACAGGTTTGTTGTGCTTCGTCAAAGTTTCCCATTTTTCGCATTCTTCTTTCAATTTGTTACGTTCCAGTGATCCAAAGCCCCTATTCACCGTATCCTCGATCTTCCCCTTTCTCAATTGTCTTCTGATACCCTCCATGCCGAAGACAATCGCCTATGTATTTTTATGATTTCTTGGGCCCAGTTTAGAACGAAATTCTTCTGGAAAAAAGGATGACATCCGCCAAAAACAATTGGCGGTAATACATAGGCTCCTTCTATTGTTTTTGAAGTGAATACTACTTAGAGGATCGTAAACGTAAGCGTAAACGTAAACGTAAGAGCGTTAAATTTGGGCGGAGCTTCGCTTTATGTGACAGACAGAGAGTATGATGTGCGAGCGAGAGGCGATGAGCGAAGGAGAGGATACGTGTGTGCTTGCTTCGTCTGAAACAGAAGGAGTGACAGAGTATGAGAGGAAGTATTCACTTTAGACGTGCGTAAACCACACACACACACACCAATTTTTAGATTGTGTAGATTCCAGATTGACTTCATCGATCCAAACACCCCCTTAACAATCGCGATCGACACAATATAACATTTAGGAGATGGCACGATGGTCGCCTCCGCACGAGCGAGAGTGCTTTTCCAATTTATCGACATGGCCCTCTTGTTGCTGTTGCTCTCGCCGTTATCGTTACTGCTCCCTTTATTCCTTCATATTCCGTTTCGGACGCCCAACTCTCGCTTTTTTCCCACGCTTTTCCCGATTTTTCTTCTTCCTTTCGGACCGGAAACGTATTAGCCGCGTCGATCGTTCGTCCCTCTTTCTCTCTGGACGCGCGTACGTGACGTATATGCATGTCAAACCCTCTGACTGATCCGGGGGTCCGTTGGGAACCGACGAGCTGGAAGGTCGCGATAAGGAATCGCGTCCCGGCCGGCGCGCCGCGAAAACTATTTAGATTTACATTTCACGAAAATTACATTCGTGTAATGCCGTATTTATAGCGTGTCGAGATAAACGAATTTATTATATCGCTGGCGGACGGGCGAGAGACGGATGAATTGGAAGGCGGTTTTGTGTTTGGGCGCGGGTTGGTGACGGTGATACGGTCACGTCGTAATGTCGACTCGAAAAAACCGACGATGGATATACGTGCAAACACGGGTTGATGAGGTATATGTAGGGAATATCAACAATTTCTGTGTCACCACGTGACTACCAAATTAGGCAACCCAAATAACAGCAGCTGGTAGTACACTATTCCTTTATATAAAATATTCCAGAAAGTTTTAATGAATGTGCGCATTTAAAATAAAAAGAAATTGTTTTTACTGTTTTTATTTACTCTTCAGTTTATCGCTAGATAGATCGTAAGTTTTTATTCTATGCCTTTCAATTTGATATAGATTTAGGTTTAATAATTGCGACAATTTATTTATTCAGTTAGTCTAATAGCTATTTGTTACATTAAGAGTAAAGTCGATAAATTCTGTCAGATTACAATAAATGTACAAAGTGTGATCCGTTCTGTTCTATACATAATTGTATCCTCCTTTTTAAATTGTTAAATACTTTTCTCAAACCTTCTACATTGATATCTTCAATTTTATGTCGTATCGCTGCTTGTAACTCATCAATGTTATGTAAACGTCGTCTATACACTTTGTCTTTTAGATAACCAAAGAAGTAAACATCCAGAGATGTTAAATCCGGTGATCTTGTGGGCCATCATTCCATAACTAATAACACGATCATCATAAAATTATCGTATGTACTCCAATATATCGAATGCGGTGTATCCTTCCGTCAATTCGTCAACGTGCAACTGTTCGATAAATGGGTGGAAAATATTATTCCGATATCTTTCAGCAGTTACTGTATCATTAAAAAATATAGGCCCCACAATGCGCCGGCCTGACAATGCCACCCATATATCAATTTTAATAGGGTGTAAACTGGTTTTAATAAAATTATGTTGATTTTCCGTTCCCCATGTTCTACAATTTTGGTTATTCGCTTAGCCTGATAACTGAAACCACGCCTCGTCTGACATAAGTGTCTTGTCCAATACATCGCTATTGTTTAAATTTTCACTAAACCACTGACAAAATTGAATACGTTCTTGATGGTCTCGTGGATATTACTGTTGTTTGAATCCTCTTCAAAGCCTTTCAGCAGCTTCAATAAGAGATACCTACAAACTAAGGAAACATTGAATTCTTTTTATAATAAGTGATGAAATGCGTTATCATACCTGTCCGAGCAGATAACTTGGGTAGAAATTTCGTAGGACTTTGCTCCATTCGATGCCGAATGTCATCAACAACATCTGCACTTAATACAGTTGGCCTACCAAGACCTAGTAGATTCCCCTTTGCAAATGCAATGTTTATTTTCAAATCGCCCTACAAATCTATTCTAATGAGGAGAAAATGTTTCATATCAAATATTTTCATTTGGAAATATTTCCACATATTGTTCAATAGAAGACTGCAGTGAGTATGTCCTAGAAGCGCTTCGAAAATGTGCCGTCAGAATGGATGCGTCTTGTTCACTTGTAAACATTTAAAAATGTAACCTAAAATAATTATTTTTATTTTATACCATACGATATGCTACTTAGCTAACCTTACGCTTGAAATACGATGAAACGTCTGTGTACTGAAAAGTACGGTTCTGTTACTTTAGATCTATGATAAAAATAATGAATGACAGCAAAAATTGTGAATAACGATTGTGCGCCTATGTCAAATGCTAGTATGATCCCAGTAATATGAGAATACCATAAACCTATGAAGACAAAAATCCCCAGATTAAGAAAAAAAAAAATTACGGGTCACGTGGTGGACAATCATTCTCGATAAGTCTGTATATATGCAGGTATGAGGCGACGGTGCAAAGAGCGCAATCCTCAAGTAACCAACCCTAAACGAGTAAATGAAATGAATGACATGCCCAAGGGTTAGGGATGTTGAACGAAAATGAAGCTCAACAATTGAATAATTTCTGCCATTTAAAATTCGTCGTTGATTTACCGAAGTAAAGTGTTGTAATCTGAAAGCGTTAATATTTACCTGCCTTCTTCGACTTATAACCTACCCCGTGGTTAATGTGTATTCGTTTCAATTTCCCTCTTTTGTGGTATCGCACACGTCGATTGTGATACCTCACTGGTTCACGTGGTCACCGTCGAAAATCACGTTGGTGTCCGAGGCATTTCCCATACACAGTTCTAGACAAAAGTCTGTTTAACGAAAATAACCACCGAGGGGCGTTGCACTGCGAATAGCTATAAGTAAGAAAAATTTCTCCAATTTTTTTTGTACTTATTCCATCGTTCTTCACGGGAGACATTTCAAATTTCAAACCATCCCTTACCCCCCGCATACCCGTACGCGTATTTTCTCTCTCCTTTTTTATCTATTATTTTGTGCTTCTTACGTTGAGGGAGGCGATGATGCGATTTCGGTCGCATCCCGCTCGCGATTTTTCCGCCGCGCCATATGAAAATTTCTCTCGGAAAATCTCTTTGAATGAGGAACTCGAAGGCGAACCTTTGACGTCGTCGGCGTCGTCGTCGGTTCGCCAAATCGAATTCGAAATTCTCCGTACCGCTCCCGAGCCCCTCATATCCTCCGTCCCCCTTCCTCCCGCTTTTTTTTTAACGGCGTGTATCTTTTGTTTATCTTCTTTAAGCTCGATTTTTATTATTTTATGGTCTAGGAAGAATAGCAGACTTTGTCTGAATCCTACAACTATTGGTCAGATATTATGATTATGATTGGAATTGTAGAGAAAAAAATGTTTATTGCACAAAGAAATTATATAAATATTTGTCGTATAAATTCATCTAAATTTATCATTCTGATCAATAAAGCTCATTATTACTATTATTATTTTCTTTTCTTATTTCGAAAGAATATACTAGACGATGAAGTGACGCGTTTTAATCCGTAATTTAATTCTAATTCCAACCTAAACCAACGCTGGCGCGTCGACTTCGTTCGCGGGCGCTTCCCGCCTCAAACGATTTTTTTTTCAATTAAACCGTCCGACGAAATCAAAGAGCGCCGAGGAAGAAAAGCCGACATCGGGGATGAAATTTAATTAAACAGAAGCGTTCTGTTTACTTTTCGGATGGACACGCGACCGAACGCCGGCTACTTTCTACGTAATTATTCTTTCATTAACGTCGCGGCGCTTACGAGCGCGCCGTCGAAAGAATCGGTGACCTTGGCGCCTCCCATTTGATTGTTCTTTTTTCTAATGAATAGGGTGGCCGTAACCTATCAAAACTCTCTCTAGTCCACTCCCTGCACTTGAAAGTCCCCTTTATGCGAGAGCTGCCATCGTTAAAGCTCGCCCGTCGATAGGTCATAAAGCATGTTTAAAAGAAAAAAGAGAGAGAAGGAGGGAAGGAGCTAAGGGATCGAATCGGAAATGATCGAAAATTGTCGTTTGATTCAAATCCAAATGAAATAGTACAGAGGTGGCAGATACGAGGAAAGCTCTGCCTATTCGGCGACTACTTCTCGTACTAAATCCTTACGAATTGAACTAAAGGCGAATGTTGTACGGAAAGTAGTCGTTTCCTACGCGAAACTCTCCATATAACGGTTGATTGTCAAAAAACCTTCATTTCGATACTGATACTACATTGCATCGACAAATATCTCATCACTAATGTGACCGTGTGAGGCGGGACAGTCCCGCTTTCGGGCAATCTGTCCCACCGTTCCCAGCCAGAGGAAAAATGTCCCGGATCCGCAAACAAATCAAACGATAATTTAAATAATATAATTGAGTGAGAAGATTTTGACTTTGGCGGTTGATTGTCTATTAAACAATCAACGTCATCTTTCGTGTGAAACAACATTTACAAGGAGAATCTTAATTATCAAGACCAACATCAAGCAATTATGTAATCAGCTCCATTCTGATTTGAAACCTAGACCCGATATTTTGAAACAGATTTGCTCCTACTTATTATTAGTTTAGAATAAAATTTTATCACGTCCTCGTTTTTTAACCCTCCGTGGCCACACTTCAATATAGAATCTAGATGGTCATACTGGGGTCCCCAGGCGTTTCAATAAACTATTGTCAAAGTACTATCCGTCCGATATTGATGTAAAAATTCTGGAACATACTATAAACATTTTAGATTAAGGACGAATAGTTTATTTGTACAAGAACAAATGGAAAGATGATGAAAAAGAAATATAGTAAAAAAAAATATCGCAAAAATTACAATTTTCCATTCAAGAAATTGTAACCTTGTCAATTTTTAAAAATTCTTAATTAGAATTTGAAGAAGATACTCCTTATATATTATGGTCTTATCAAAAAAATAGCAGTATAGTGAGTGTTCCAAAAAAGGTATTTATTTCGACGTATGAAGATTTTGAAGCAAAAAATAATATGGAATTATGCGCAAAAATAACGTTTATTGAATTTTTTTATTCATACCAAAACCTAAGTATTATTGTCAGTCTTATTATTATTAATGTTATAAATAAAATTTTAATCCACTCAGCCGCATTGTATGCACATATGTAGTCGGTGGTTATTGCAAATGGCTCGTAGACGTGAGCTGCATTATCCTCTTGTTTTTGTTGTCATTTTTTCTGCTGCATAATTGATACCGCTGCTTCTTATTTCTGCCTTCTTCCGAAGTAATAAAAATTCAATTTTTTCAACTTCATAATCAACTTGATCTCACGAGATATTTTGGACCCCAATCGCGCGCACGATGTTGTTCAGTTGAGAGCCAGGTAAAAACTAATATTGGACTCAACTTGCTAAGTATCCATACCTGTAGAGAACACTTCAAGCTCCAGATAGATGGAGACAATGATGATGAAAAGTGGGGTCTGATAGAGCCCACGTGACCACGGAGGGTTAATAAAAAGTAGTACAGTAGTAATAAGTATTTTTCTTACAAAATTCTTCAGTCATCCCCCTGTGATGTACAAAATAAATGGTCACGTTACTCATCACACAATTATTTTATTTAAGTATTTTCGCCAGCACAAGCACCTTCGACATTCACTTTGATATTTTCATTTCGATTACCCGTCTGCGGTCCCCTCCCCATTTCCCGAGCCACCCGTCTCTATTATCCATCATCAGATATTTTGTAAACACGTGCTTTCGTGCCGGAAAAGTTTCCATTTTTCCCTTTCCCCCTTTTCGTCCCTGTTTCGAACGAAATCGTGGATAATTTCCACGGACCGGTTGTTTATTCCCGGATAGGATCGCGTCCGTGCCGCTTTCGACGCCGCCATGCGATCTGTCGTGTTCGGCCGCAATTTTATCGTTATTTATTCATAGAAAAGTCCGGGGACCGGAGCGCCGGCCCTTTTTGAACGTACGTAGTAACAATTTCGTGCAATTACGCGACGAGGAAACGAACCGAAGTGCGCCTCCGATTCGTGTAATCGAGGAGGGAAAACTTCGACTTTTCCGGGGGAGGAATGGGAAAACGTTGTCGCCGTCGGGGCGCGTTTCCGTTCGGTTAATAAGGCGTAAGCGCCGGCGTTTTTTGAAGTTTAATCGTCGCGTCGAAGAGACGGGCCGAAATCGACGGTTATAGGTTCGAATTGAACCATTAAAATCGGCATAAATGCGCGGCGCGACCATGAAAAAATCGGTAGTTTCCACGAAACGTATGGCGTTCGAAATTATAGGGAGAACTTTGGAGGAAATTACATAACGTAACTGTTGAAGAATTGGAAATTACTGACGTACGTATTTCAGATCTTGTAATATTCTTTCCTTCATATTCATATTCCTTATTGCTCAAGAACCACATTATGATGACATTAACATCGACAATATTAATGCCATTATAATTTGGTTTAGGATGTTCGTTTAAGATGTAAGTAGGAAAACATAATATTTTTATCGAGACCTTTTGGAGAATATCAGAGCAGAACAAAAATTATGTTTAGGGCAACACTCATTACTGCCAAGCCCGCAGTTTGCTCTGATTCAGTGCTACCATACAGAACTTCTCACGAGCTGAGTCTCAAACTTATTTATAGAGTTAAATGAGTGAGGAAGCAAAAACCAACCTATAAAAAAATTTAAGGAAATAAAAGTTTGATTTTGGGTACACCAGTGGCGTGTCGTGACTTTTACGTATGGGGAAGCTGTTAAAATGAAAATCGTACCCTATTTAAAATGAAGAGGAATACGCCTAGTTGTCTTAGCAAATTCGTCGATGATATCATCATAAAACCGTGGATCAGTTGACATTTCTTGAATTAGTTCCTTTTCTATGGATAATAAGGCTAAATTAGAAAGTCTTTCCTGCCCGGTAGAATTTCTAATAAAATTTTTAATTCTTTTCAAAACCGAAAAACTACGCTCTGTTGACACAGTGGTGGCTGGAATAGTTAAGCCTAGTTCACAAAGTTTCATAACTTCTGAGCAAGCTTTATCGAGTCCACAATCTTTAATAGACTTCCACATGTCACTAACACTATTTTTGTCGATTCCCTCGAAAGAATTATATATTACTGTCAGTTCAGATCGCAACGCAACAAAATCAAAGTACTGTGAATAATTACGTTTTAGAGACTCTAAAGCACCTTCCGGAATTGCACTAACACCATTAAAATTAATTAATTCCAGAAACTTCATGTCATTAAAATTTTTAAATCGCGTGTCTATGTGTGTCGAAATATTGTCCATTATTTCAAAAAATAATCTACGGTAACCAGCTTTCTCATCTCCTACCACATCAGAACGAACTCGTTTACTTTGCGGCTCACTGTGAAGGTCAAGGTGTTGAAATTTATTCCAAATATCTTCGAAATTTTCTCTCTTTGATGATAAGATGGACTGAAATTCTTGAATCTTTTTTACGCAGAAGTTTATATTATTTGTTTTGTTTTGAAGGACGGCATATACATTGTCGCAAAAAGGAAATATTTCTGAGAAAACTATAATTAGTAAATTAAAATTCTTATCTGTTTTTAAAAAAGATAAATATCCCCTGGAATAAATTATGGTTTCATTGTCCCAGTCTTCCTGATGAATCAAAATATTTTCAAACAGGTCTATTAAAGGCTGCCGATATTCAAACACAGTTTGCACAAGTCTCGAATTATAATTCCATCGAGTAGGAGCGACCCTTGGAAGTCTTTTGTGAACCTCCATGTCAAGAGCATTGGTTCGTTTTGAAGACTTAGAAAAAAGGATGCTAAGCCACTCAACTTGGAAAAAAGTACCTTGCATTCCTTTATACTGCTAACAGACTGCTGTAAAACTAAATTTAAACGGTGTGCCATACAGTGTACAAAAAGAGCATTCGGATAGTTTTCTTTTACTTTAGCTTGTAAGTCTCCAAATTCACCAGCCATCACTGCTGCTCCATCATAGCTTTGTGCGATCAGTTTAGTAGCGCAACCAAGTTCGTCAACAATTTCTTGAACTTCAGTATGAAGAGCAGCCGCTGTTCTCTGTGATGCAATATTGAGGAATCCTAAAAATCGTTCTTTTATGTCACCCTTTTTTGTAACATAACGAATTACTTTAGATAATTGACTAATATTAGCAACATCAGTGCTTTCATCTAATATTAATGCGACGAATGACGCTTCATCAATTTCGGATTTTATTTTTCGATATACAGTGCATTCTATGCAGGAAATTAATTCATTCTGTATAATATTAGACGTCCCTTTAAAAACAGTTGAATTTTCTAAATGAAAATTTAAAGTTGCGTCATATTTTGCCAATAAATTAACCAAATCCATATAATTGCCTTTATTTGAAGAGATTTCAGACTCATTGTGACCCCGAAAACCAAGTTCGTGTTCTCCGAGAAAACACACAATATCTATGAATCTTTTTAGTATCTCTCGATTTTTTCTAACCTCCAAATTATGTTGCTCATGACTTTTCCTCAATTGGTCGTCTAAAGCATGCTCAATTCTAATTTTACCGAAAGTTTTTCTTTAATAATTGACTCAATGTGGGTTGTAGTACTTGAATGCCTTTTTATTAATTTGTGAAGGTTATTTAAATCTGAAAATCCGTTTTTATTCCATAAATTTTTTTCTCTACAAAAGAGTAAACACGGCCAACAAAATAAACGAGATAATGTATTGTACCCTGTAAGCCATTCACAACGTTTGTAATTGTCTGTATGAAAGTGCCGCACGTACGATTTAGTTTGTGTCTTTAAATTTATTAATTCTGGAGTTGGCCTACCAGTTGAAATAATTTGCTTTTTATTTTCAAAATTAAACATTGTAAAACCCTTTAAAACTATGTCACATACAATACATTCGCATGAAACACTTTGCGTTTCCGACATAGAGGGAGTGAACGACATATTAATTATAAGCTGTAGGAATACAGCTTACACTAACAGTATTTTAACGGGATATTTACACTTCTAATCACTAAATAACTGCACTAAAACTAAATCACTTCTGTCAAAATTCATCACAATTAATGTCTCCATACGCGTATGTATAAATATTTTGAAATATATGCGAAAAAACTGTTGAAACGCCACAATAATAACTCAAAACAGATATCTGGACACGCCAAACGTAAGCGTTTGCGCAATGCGCATATAGTTTTGTCAAGGCAGCGAGAAGCTACTCGAAGACAGCGTACAAAGCATATACCTACTACTACATTCTGCGTATAGTATACCCGTTATACGTATACGTACGCCGTTACGCGTATACGTACGCGTATACGTATAACGGGTTGCATAAAAACTTTACGATTTTTGAGCAAATATAAGAATTTATGCAAAATATAGTAACGCAATTAATGTACTTATTTGTTATTAATATTACTCAATGAATTCTTAAAAAATTAATTTGTTCTAGGGGAAGCTGTGCTTCCCTAGCGTACATAGAAAACACGCCCCTGGGGTACACTGACCTATTTATCACAACTGATGTTTCTGTTTATTCTTGACGGAGTTGATTCATTCTAACGATGATTCACCGTATGTACGACGCGGTGATGACCAACACAACCTATCATAATATCCTGTTGACATTGCTTAACATATGGGACGAATTTTACTAACGTTTACATTTCTGCAGTTCCCAATCATTTCTTTTTGCGAAACTTAAGAGAAATTTGTCGTTCCCATGAAAATTTTTGCCAGTGAGAAAATTGAACACATTGTACTATTTACATAGAAAATGCGAGAAAATTGCTGAATTATAACCGACAACGAGACGCTAGGAATACTATAAGAACAGAAATCATAGCCTTTATTGGCTCACTGCTTTTATCGGGATCAGAAAGCTAAAACAACAAACAAAAGTGGACGCAACGGTTGTCCCTGTGGCAGGCTAGACTAGCTGTCTCATGTACCTAAACTCTCACAAAAAAAGTATTAAACGCAGTTCTCGGGTTTGTTATCCAATAGGCAATAGGTAAAAACAAGAAGATTTTTAGAACATTTTATTTTAGCAGAAGTACTGGCTCTACAACGTTAGGACTTAAATTTAAAGATGGAAAAACTATTGGAGATTGGCTGCAATCCTCACCTTTAAATAAGTCCCATTTTCAGAAAAGTTGTGAAGAAATATTATTGGGCCCAAAACGTTTGCGTGCAACACGCTAGTTTAAATACCACTTGTACAACGAGGCCTATCGGAGTCTCAATTGTCTAGTCTGATCACTTAAGCAGAAAATCTTTGCTGCTAAGCGAATGTGAATAAAACAAACGAATGAGGGTGCAATGGTTTTCCCTGCGGCACCCCAGACTAGCTGCTTTAAGTACCACAACTTTCACTACAAAAAATTTAAAGCAGTTCTCGAGTAGCTTATCCGACAGGTAAGAGGGAAAAACGGCAAGAATGTTGGAAAGTTGTCAAAACGAGTAAAGGCAGAAATGTTTGTGGATCCAAGATGCCACGTAGCGGCACGCCAGTTCAAACACCAATCCGTATAACGAGTCCTATTCGAGTTTGAGTTTCCTATTCCGGTTACATAAACGGAAAATCTTTGTTGCAAAGCGAATGGGAAAGAAACATATACATACGTGTGGATACGATGATTGTCCTTGCGGCACGCCAGACTAATTCCCTCAAGTACGTCAAATCGTAATATTTTCCGGTTCTGGTGTTCTTCAGGTTTCCAACTTCGAACCAGTTTAGTTTCCGATTGTTGCCTTTATGCTCTAGTTCATATAATCAATGGCACTTGCCCTATATTCTCTGGAAGTTTGAAATTGAAGTTTTCCTTTGGACCGCTATTTAACTTTTCCCTTCATTGTGGGGTGCCTCAGGATACCTATTTAGGAAAGTTTTTATTATTTTTTTCCTGCAATTATTGAATTATTTGAGAAAATGGACCGGTGGCCAGCTTAACCGGTGCTAGCTACAAAATCGTAACTTCGCTTCCGGTGTACGTCAGGGCCCTCTTTTATTTGCGATTTCCGTTTATATAACTTACGCGAGTAAATGAACGAACCTGAGCTTGTTATTCGTTGGTGGAATGAAAATTGGCTGCCGTCATCAAAAATTAAGGTGCCTAGCCCAATTAGTAATGATTATCATTT
Source organism: Chrysina gloriosa (assembly GCA_038088585.1). Taxonomy (NCBI): domain Eukaryota; kingdom Metazoa; phylum Arthropoda; class Insecta; order Coleoptera; family Scarabaeidae; genus Chrysina; species Chrysina gloriosa. The sequence continues at coordinate 10,011,560 of CM076094.1, read as the reverse complement.
ACCACGAAATTGAAACTTCTGACGTTTTCGTGGCGTTTCTCACGGTACCAACTTGACAAAGCTTTCATTATTATTATTGTTCTTATTATTATTATCATTATTATTTCGGAAGTGAGGAAATCAACTGCCACTGCCAGTATCCATGTACTACGCAACTCAAGCATCAGTGGTCGCGAAACCACAACTTCTCTAGTTTCTTGATGTTCTTCAGGGTATTAACTTAGGCCCATCTTCATTTGTGATTTTCGTTTATGCTTTGCCTGAAAATCCACCCCTTCCCCAACCATGTATTTTCTCGTGTTTTGTAACTGGAAATTTACTGCTGACTGTTATTTTCCGCGAAACTAAAAGTTGTCCCTTCATTGCGGGATTCCTCAGGGTACCAACGTAGCAGAGCTTTCGTTTCCTTTTTCCTTCTGTTATTAATTTATTTGTTAGAAAATTGTCGCTATTCACTTACCATGCCTCCCCTCCCCCTTCCCCCAACACTGCTGGCTGCAAGATCATAGTAAGCTTTCTTTCTGGTGTGCTTTAGGTTTCCAACTTCAGCCCTCTTTCATTCGTAATTTTTGTTTATGACTTACCTGAGAAAATGAACAAATGCTTTTTTGCATTGGACGATGGCTTGAGAATTTACTGCCGCCATCAAAAATCGAGACGTCTAGCCCAACTAGTATTGATTGATCTGCGAAGTTGAAGCTTCTTTTGGTGTTCCTCAAGTTACCAACTAAATAACGCTTCTATTATTATTACTGTTGCTAGAATGGGAAAATCAACTGCTACTGCCACTGTCCATGTACTACGCTAGCTCAAGCATCACTGGTCGCATAACCGAAACAGTTTCTGATGTTCCTCAGGGTACTAACTTAAGCCCTTCTTGGTTTGTGCTTTTCATTTCTTGCTTTACTTCCTTACATATACGCCCCTTGCCATGTATTCGCTCGTGTCTTGTAACTGGAAATTTGCTACGGACTGTTATTTTCCTCGAAACTAAAACTTTTCCCTTCATTGCGGTGTGCCTCAGAATACCGCCTTAGGAAAGCTTTTATTTCATTTCTCCGATTAATAAATTTTTAGCGCAGCTCTCGGTTGGTTTATCCAATAAACGCCAAATATCCAATTTTATTTCGGGGAAAACGTTTCATCTCGTCCCCTCGAAATTACCATCAATTCATCCGCGTCCACCTTTTAGGTAGGTACGACCTCGCTTTTCCCCGTTCGATACGACGCCGTGCGATTAGGGCTTCCGATACGAACGAAATATCCGTTAATGGAAGTAAACGCCAGGTCGAAATATGTCTAAATTAATTAACGAACGCTTCGACGGCCGGACCGACGCCCCCTCCCCCCTCCGGTCGTCGGTAATAATTAAGGGAATTACAATACAATTATTTATGTAGCGGTAATTACTTTCGGCCTCGCAACGTGACTGTACTTTAATTAAAAAAGAAAAAACTTATATACAGACCGGTATGGAGGGAACGGAGAAAGAAAGGAAGATGGGCGACGGAGGCGGTGGGGAGGGGGCAGGGGGATACAACTGCGCCATCGGTTTTCCATTAATTTTATTTTCGTTTCTCTAATTAGAATCTAATGTCCCCGATGTATATCTTCGGCGTTCGGAAAGGGGATCGCCTATTTCAAGGAAATAGATGATGCGAGAGGGAGAGAGCGCTGGAGCGAAGGAGAGAAAGAACGAGAGAGAAGGAGGCGATAAACTGAAGTTGAATTAGTAAAAATAGGGAAATGGGAGAATCGGAATTAAAACAAACGAACGGCGGCGCCGTAAATTTCCCGATATTTAGATTTTTCGCCCGGTAGGTTTCGACCAATATTACTGTTACCATTCTCAGTTTATAGATCTGTACGAAAATACTCATAAACTATGTAATATTTATGTATGTTTTAGCACAGGTTTCTGTAAACTTAGTTAGCCGCATATCAGTTTTTAACTCCCTAGGTTTCGATCATCGTCACTACCACTACCATCTTCAATCGGAAAATCCGGAAATGTCAATGCAGGAAAATCCAAACAAGAAAAGTTTCTCCGTCGTCGTTTCGATTAAAAACGTGTATCCTTTTACGACCCGTTTATTTCGACAATCCCCTAAGACGTGACGGACAAAATCTCCGGAAAATCCCCCTCCCGAAGAGGAAGTCTTCGAAATCGTCTCGTCCACGACACCGCTCTGGGAGTCCGGTCAAGTCCGCTCAAATTGAATTTCGAAGTTGGACCGTCGCGTCGTTTTGATTCCGTTAGCGAACGTCGTCGAATGCGGGCGCACAATACCACCGCCCTTTCTTCGACGATTGGCTAGCGGAAAGACGAGTTTTAACGGTACCGGACGTGAAGACGGTGCGAATTAAGAAGAAAATTCTTACCGGATTTTACCAACAAATTGAGAATTTCACGTATTTAACTGACTTGGGAGTCGTATCGTTATATAAGGTGTGCTCGCTTCGTAAGTGTCTAAATGTGATCTTATCGCACAATGTCTCATACGTTGAACTACATTTCTCTCAATCAAAAATCGCCAAAATTTTACTCTTTTTGTGGTTTCTGGTTTGCTTCTAGGTAATAACTTAGGACCAGTTTCGTTTCTCCTATTTATGACTGCTTCGCCCATTGCTTGAGAACGCATTAATTTAGCCTAATTGCTGCCAAAGCAACGGTTTTCCTTTGCAACTTCTGGTGTGCCTCAGACTGACAACTTAGGACCAGTTTTATATCTCCTCTTTGTCACTTCTTTAAAGATTGCTTCAGAACGCATTCATTTAGCCTAATTACTATCCAAGCAAGACTTTTCCCTTACAGCTTCTGGTGTGCCTCAAAGTTATAACTTAGGACCAGTTTTGTTTCTCCTATTTGTCACTGATTCAAGCATTACTCAAGAACGCACTAATTCAGCCTAATTATTGCCAAAGCAAGGCGTTTCCCTTGCAGCTTCTGGTGTGCCTCAGAGTGACAACTTGGGACTAGTTCTGTTTCTCCTATTGGTCACTGCTTCGCCCATTGCTTGAGAACGCATTAACTTAGTCTAATTACTGCCAAAGCAAGGCTTTTCCTTTGCAGCTTTTAGTGTCTCAAAGTGACAACTTAGGACCAGTTTTATTTCTCCTCTTTGAAACTTCTTCAAAGATTGCTTCAGAACGCATTCGTTCAGCCTAATTACTACCAAAGCAAGACTTTTCTCTTACAGTTTCTGGTGTGCCTCAAAGTGATAACTTAGGACCAGTTTAGTTTCTCCTATTTATCACTGATCCAAGCATTGCTCGAGAACGCATTAATTTAGCGTAATTACTGCCAAAACAAGATTTTTTCCTTGCAGCTTCTGGTGTGTCTCAAAGTGGTACTTTAGGACCAGCTTTGTTGGTCATTTGTCACTGCTTCAACCATAGCTTGAAAACGACGCATTACTTTACTCTCACTATTACCGAGGCAAAACTTTTTCCTTGTAACTTCTGGTGCCCTTCAAGGTGATAAGTTAAGACCAATTTTGATTCTCCTATTTGTGACTGCTTCAACCGTAACTTGAAGGCACATTACTTTAGTGTCACTACTGCTAAGGCCAAACTTTTTCCTTGCAGCTTCTGGTATGCCTCAGGGTGATAATTTAGGACTAGCTTTGTTTGCTTTAATTGTCACAGCTTCAACCATAGCTTGAAGACGCATTACCTTAGGCTCACTACTTCTAAGGCAAACTTTTGCATTGCAGCTGTTGGTGTGCCTCAAAGTGATAACTTAGAACTAGTTTTGTTTCTCTTATTTATCACTGCTTCAAACATAACTTTAGAATGCATTACTTTAGTTTCACTACTGCAGAGGCAAAACTTTTCACTAGCAGCTTCTGATATGTCCTATGGTGGTAACTTAGATCCAGTTTTGTTTCTCCTATTTGTTGAAGACAAATTAATTTAATCTAATTTTTCTCTCAATTTTTTCCTTGCAGCTTCTGGTATGCCCAAAGGTGATAACTTAGAACCAACTTTGTTTCACCTATTCGTCACTGCTTCAACCATAGCTTGAAGACCTTAGCCTCACTACTTTACACACAAACTTTATTCTCACTACTGCCGAACCATAAAAAGTATTTCCTTACAGCTTCTGGTGCGCCTCAAGGTGAAAACTTAAGACCAGTTTTGATTCTCCTATTTCTCACTGCTTCAACCATAGCTTGAAGATGACGGATTGCTTTAGCCTCACAACTGCTAAGGCCAAACTTTTTCCTTGCAGTTTCTGGTATCCCTCAGAGTGATAACTTAGGACCAGTTTTGTTTCTCCTAATTGTCACAACATCAACGGTAGCTTGAAACCGCTTTATTTTAGCCTAACTACTGTATATGCAATACTTTTTCCTTGCGAATTCTGGTGTGCCCCAAGATAGGTATCAGTTTAAGGCGGTTTTTATGTCTGTTTCTTATTATATCACCTAAGAAAATCAAGGATTCCATTTACAGCGCCAAGCCAAACAGTGTTAATTATCAAACAAAAACTTTCCTGCTTTCTGGTGTACCTCAAGGTTCCAATCTAAGATCTCTTTCGTTTGTCATTGAACTGACAAATTCAACCTTCCTTTTTCTATTCGCTTATGCGTTGAAAATTTACCGTCGTCATCAGATATTAATAAAACTATCTCAGCTACTGTTAGTTTCCCTTTTCGACGAAATTAAAGTTTTCCATTTAGTCCTGGTGTAGCCCATATTTCCTTTTCATCGAAGATTTATAGGAAATCAACTATCTGGCTCAGATACTGCCAGCTACAATATTGACATAATATTTTTTGCTTCCAGTGTAGTTTAGGCCTCCAACTTCGAGCCTCTTTTTGTTTGTCATTGTGGTTTATGCTTTATTTCATAGAATCGATTGGTCCTGGCCCCTATATCCGCTGGTGACTTAAAATTGAGAATTTCCTTCTAACTGCTATGTTCGGAGCGGCTAAAACTTTTCCCTTCATTCTCTTAAGGTACCAACTTAGGGAATATTCTATTTTCTCTTCTTCTGCTAATAACTTATTTGAAAACGTGCACCGTTGGCTTCCACATATCAGGCCAGCTCAAACGGTGCTAGCTACAAAAATCGTAACTTTTTTGTCTGGTATATTTCAGGTTTCCAACTTAGGACCTTTCCTATTTGCGATTTCCATTTATGACTTATTCGAGGAAATGAACGAACCTGCTTTTAACTTCCACCATCAAGAATTAAGCGGTCTAGCTTAGCTAGTTTTGATTATTATTTTCCGCCAAGTCCAAACTTCTGACGTTTTTCTGGTGTGCCTCAGGGTACCAACTTTGGAAAGTTTCTATGTTATATTTTGACAACAATTGGTGTACATTTATTACACTATCAGCTACTAGGCCTTAGATCTCTTTTCGTTTTGGGATACTTCAGGCCACCAGCTTACACCTCATTTCGTGTTGGGATACTTCAGGCCACCAGCTTACACCTCATTTCGTGTTGTCGCTTTATAATTTATCTGAAGAAATCAAAGAATTTTCACTTCTATACGCTCGTTACTTAAAAGATCATTTTTCATTTTCTTCTGGTGTGCCTCGAGGTACCAGTTTAAGAAAGTTATAATTTTTTCAGTTATAGATGATTTACCTGGAAAAAAAACGAATCGTTTTCCTCTCACTACCCAAGGTCGAACACTACAAAATCAAAATCATTCTCATTCTGATATAGATACAAGCCTCAGGATCCTAACTGGGGACATTTCTTGTGTGTGATTTTTATTTATGATTTATTTGAGAAAACTGCGTGACAAATTTCATTGTTTCGGCATACCTCAGAGTAGATACTTAGGATTGTCTTTATTTATAAGTCCTAACTACGAGAAAATTAACTTTGATTCTCTATTCTCTGTTCCCGTTCAAGCATTACAAACGTCGAAATCAAAAATTTCTGTTCTGGCCTACCTTAAGGTTGGAATTTGGGACCTTTTTGGTTTGTGATATTTATTTGCGATTTGAATCGGGAAATCAATTGCTGTCGTGTATTTCTTGTCCCGACTACTAAGACGAAATGAAAATTTCTTTCGGTTGTAGTACACCTGTTGGTGGGCCTTCTGTCGTGAGACGGGCACCGTTGACTTAGCAGACCTCCTTGAACTCTCTCAGAGCTTCCCGAAACCGGTACGCAAGGAGATATTTGCTGTTAGATTGTGTGTTAGGATTGTTACGCCAGTTTCGTCTTCGTTCTCTAATACCGTGCCGTGTTCAGCATTTGGAGATGTTTACACGTAATATTTTTAACTCATTTCCTCTCCCCAAATTCGATCAGTTCTGCACGAAGTAGGAATAACCGAGGTAATAATTCTTAGCTCGTACTAATTGCTTAACTATGATCCAATTCTGCGAAAGTCGCTAGAGAAAAACCGTTCGTCGGCACGCCATCGCGTAATTCATTACGTGAGAAAAAGGCTTCCAATCGCAGAATGAAAAAAACCGGACATACACACACACACACAAGCGCGCGCGTAGCCGGCGATAGGGAAAAAACGGCCGAGCTAACGGGCATTCGGTTAACTCAGAAATGATAATGAGGATAATGATCGGTTGCAACCGCGGCCAATCTACCGGTGTACGGTATTGTATAATGCATGTACGAACAAACGTATCCGGGCGTATAAAACGCTGTTAAACACGTTAGACACGCTAGCCGCGATAGTGTCAACCGCGTCGTACGTCTCCATACGACGCGAAGGAAAATAATTGAAGTCGGCTCGAACGGCGCTAACTCTCGCCATCCATCTACGAACGGACATACGTACGTACGTAAACTGCAGGTTTCTATATTATACGTTAAAGGCCGTTTAGAGCCGGACTTATTACCGACGTCATGCAACCGTTTCGCGATAAGGTTCGAGGCGAAATCGCGAAGTGCATATACGAAGTAGAACTAAAAGTTAGGAATGTGGTGGCAAGTCGTATAATAACTCGAAATGTTACTGATAATGTAGCACACTGGTAAACTCCTCGCAAAACAAATTATTTAATTGAGGCCAGTGACGAGTGTTTCGCTAACGGCGAGACAAGCATCTTCAAGTGTCAGTCCTTGCAATCGCCATTAGCTCGAACTATAAAGTATATGCACGTTGCTATATATTGTTACGGCCAATTGTAGGTTTTCTATATTGTTACAGTTTTAATATTCTATGATCGCCTCAACGTGTCGCGTTCGTAATTTGTATTCGATGATATGACTTGCGCTGCGCCGCGTTGTATGCGCACGTGGGTTTCATTCCTGTTTGTTACGTGGCGATGGAACAGTTGGTTTTCCGTACCTAAGTTTCGTTCCGTTTCGTTCTAAATCTCGTTCATCGAGGATTATACGGAAAACCGAGGCGTTAGGGTATCGTTTTCCCCAAGTTCCACGTTTCAAACTACGTTGCTTTTCCCTCAATTAGAGGTGAGTCTTTCTTTTGTTTTGTAATTTCGATGCTGTAATATATCTCTTTAGTTTTAAAATATATATATATATATATATGTATTTTATAATAAGACAAAATTTAATTATTATAATTGAAGTTTAACTTTGTTTAAAAATTAATAAGAATCTTCATTTATAAATAATAATTGTCATTTATTTCGAAAATTTGAAATTAATCCATCTAAATTCTTTTTGTTCGCATTTTGGCCAATACCAAGAAATCGAGCCGTTTTTTCTAGTGCTTATCCACCTAAGAGCTCGCCCGTAGCTCTCTCAAACCTCAGTTTCGAATAAATCTTGAAACCAAACCCGCCGTTGTTGGTTTCAATTCAGAAGAAGAACTCGCCACCACTACTCAACAACATGACGATACAAAGAGCATATTGCTCGGATACCTGGGCTGTTAGTGACCATCCCTAAAAGATTAAATGAATGAGGAATCCCAATTTCAGAACTAGATGGGGATGATCGATGGTCGCTTCCTGTGCGCAGGGTACCGGAAAGAATCCCTTATTTTTTCCGTTGTTAAAGGAACCCGTCTGAGCTTCCAGGAATCAGCTCCAGATATTGAAGAGAAGCGACGATAGAATCGAACCTCGAGTGACGTCTGCTGACCTAGTCCTAATGCGGGGTCGAAGGCTCTGCAGCATAACCTGGAAACTTCAATTGTGAAGAGAAGAACTTGATGATGCGAAGATATTGGGGCTTAATGGGCGGCTGTTCAGATTTTGGGGTGACAACCATGCCGGCGCATTTTCATTGAATCCGGAAAATACGAAGACGAATGATGGCATTTACAATGGTTTTGATGTGAAATTGACAAAGACCAATCATGACATTTACAATGAATGGTAGCTTTTCCGGTAGGACTTTGAGCGCCCGTATCCTGTCCTGAAGATTTAGTGAAGTAAAGGCCACAAAAGATAACTCATACTTCCTCGGGGCGAAGTTGAAAGGCGGGATTTAGTCCTGCTCCTCCTCTTCGGGGAGTAGTCGACCTATCTCTTGTAGGTCTTGTAGGAAGTTGATGGGAGGTTTCGAAAGCTACAGTGACAAACTCGCCCCGTCACCTGGAACTGAAATCGGGATTCTTTGACTTGCACCGCCGTTGCATTGGACCCTCGTGGGCAGCATCATTCCTACAAGAATTTCTCCTATCGGCTCCCAGATGTCATGGGGGTTGAGAGTCCTCTGTTATAATTGGGAACTGGATTGGAAACACATTAAAAACCTGGTTTCAACTGCCCCATAATCTGAGCCCCATAGATTTTGTACGATAGTGTCAGTATAAGCTGGAGAAGAGATGAATTTTCTGGCCCTCGCACACCCTCCCCGGTTATATGGGTTTTTCGATGCTAGTAGACTTGCCACATTGAATGAAGAGATCGACTTGGATGCTCTGAAGGAGGTATGGACGGATGCGCCGGTAGATGGAGAACTGGGTGGATACAACCGACCTGCGTACTAACTGGGGATGGTTTGAAGCGCTTTTTCTATGTTTATCAGTGGCAAGCTAGCAGAAACCGGTTCGAACGTGTTACAACGCAATAAAGGTTTTCTAAAAAACGTCATTTATTTTGAAAACTGACTTTGCCGTTTTTTGTTGGCTATCGTTAGATCGCTGCTGGTTACGGCATTTCCGTTAGATTCGAAATTAAAATCTAATCATACCAGATCTAACCTCATTTCCGTTGCCTTTATTCAGGATTCGTTTCGACAAATTCAAAATTCTCCACTCCTCGTCGTATGCACCGACCGATACATATTTGAAATCCTATAATTCCGCGCGTAATCATCGACCCGTTTCCGCCCCCTAATCATTTACATAAACCGTACGTACGCGTGGGAACCACCAGACTTCAGCTCGTCTTTTTGCGCGCGTATCGCAGACTGGGATAATAACAGCGCAATTGTGCATGAATTCAATTCGGATTATTCACGATGCTAATCATCTAAGATAATCGACGATCGATAAGGCGGAATTAGATATCGGACGCGAACGCCCTTCTCCTCCCCCTTCCCGACATCCTCGGGAAGCGGTGAACGCGTACCGCACGCGGTAATCAAGCTAGACATTATTTAGTAGCCGGCATTGAACATGTAAAGCTAATTAAAGCGGATAATTCGGTTTCCGCTTTTATATTTACGAGCCGGACGGTTGACTAAACAATGGAAGGGCGCTGAAATATTGAAATCGACCTCGCCGACGACGTCACGATGCAATCGCCGCGTTTGAATTTAACCGCGAAAAAAATGAGATGGCGTTAGTTTGGGGTAAGATGAAATCCTTTCCGGGCGGTTTCGGACATCGACTGTCCAAAATTTTTTTTGTGTGTGCAGATACAATGACCGGTAAGATCCTAGCACCGGTCACATCAGAAATTGGTATAGTTTTAGATTTATATTTGGAAAACGATTTGGGTTCTAGAAAACTCGTACTACTTTCACCCTTCAGATCGTGGATGTAAATGATTTTGTAGCTATTAAAGGGAAGTGGTGTGAGGATACGTCAAGGGCTTTTGCAAAACACACCGCGTTTGATTATCGCAATGGGAAATACCTTTGTGGGCCGGAAAAACCGGAAAAATGCTGAAGAACCAACTCGCAGGTATATTTTAGGAATACTTGGGAAAATGCAAAATGCCATTACTGACACTATATCATTATATCAATTGGCATTAGGAAGATGTCCTTGGAAAGGGAGAGTAGCATATTTGAAGAATGTAATCGAATCTCCGATTTAGGCGTTTCGATGGGGGTGTAGATAAATGTGCCCAGACAAAATAGTTAGTAGTTAGACGATACAAAGCCATGGGATTAGTCCCCTCAAAGCCACGATATGTAAGAAAAAATTAAATTACAAATACAGATAGAGGAGCATTGAGGGAAGGATTATTGAGAAAAAGTAGACGCGCTACTTTTACCTTCAGTTAAGTTCTCGGTGGAGTATGGCTAATTTCCAGATGTACCGTCTCATAGGGAGGCTTATAAACTGTGGTGCGGTATTTACGAGGTAAATCTTTTAAGTAGGAACAGGAATATTGGACATCGGGAAAAGATTTTGCGTTCCAACACATCACACGCCAGAAAAAATCCCTAAAATGGATGGACGACAACAATATATGACTTATGGAATAGGTTTTTAATGGATCTCGGGACGTAATAGTAACCAAGCCTTGACTAAACGAATCCCACATTTCTACAAATTTTTGTTCCAGTTCGGGAATTGTTCTAACTGCATGTTTGCGTAGTACCTTTTTTATCCCGTGCCACAAGGTTCCGATTGCAGACAAATCGGTACCATTAGAAACCTATACCGTAAGTCGTGTATTATTGTCTTCCGTCAGTTTTAGGGATTTTCTTGAGGTATGGTATGACGCGCCGTCCTGTTCGAGGGGAAAATCTGGTTCATGATGTTAAATTTTCCTGTTTCTACTTAAAAAATTTTCTCGTAAGTACCGAACCACAGTTTATGAGCATCCCTATGACACCTACATATCGAAATTAGCAACACTCCACCGAGCACTTCCTTGAAGGTAGAATAGTACGCCGATTCTTCTCAATAATTCTTCTTAATGTTCTTCTACCGGTATTTGTAATTTGTCTTTCTCATAAGTACCTATCGTGGCTTTGCAGCGACTAATCCGATGGCTTTGATTCGGCCGCTAAAAGGAATAGCAAGGTACTCCTTCAATATGTACAGTTTCATCGAAATCAGGATTTCTCAGTTGCCGGTGTTCCCATGCCAGCGGTAAACGTTAAAAGGGTTTTTCTCTTAAGTTTACGTTTGGTCCCATTTTTTCCTATTTGTTCCCATTTTATCTTAATTACTGGTTTTCATCCCTTAACAGATATTTCCTTCTTATTAAGAGATGTAATAAACGTTAAATAAATAAAATTATTTTAAGTTCATGTAGTATTCTTTGTATTTTTGCTTAAATATCGATTTCTAAAAGATCTCAGACTAGGCCAACTGAAATGAGAAGGGACTCGTACATGTCGTCTCCTTGCCACGTAGAATTGCGGTTGAAGAGCGAGTCGATGAGACCGAACGTGAAGTGACTGCTTGTAGTTTTTATTTCAATATTATGATTTGACAGATTTTAATTTGAAATAAACAACTGATACAACTTGAACAGAAACGAATTTTCAGTATTGATCACCAATATCGAAAGATATAGCACTAGGAAGAAGTGGATGGTAAGCATTTGCGCCAAGGTTAAATAAATAATATCAGTAATAAAAGTAGGATTGAGACTAGAAAAGGAGTTTTAAGTCCAAACTTTAAAGATCAACTTATAAGGCGAGAGGTGTAGTCAATTTTATTTCACGAGACATGTACTTAGAAGCGTAATATTACCTAAGGGTTTCCGACCGGCTTTGTATTTTATAGATTATAAGTATTTAAATCTGTCATGTTTGCGGGACATCACGTTCAGAAAGAGATAATAATAATAATAATAATAATAATAATAATAATAATAATAATAATAATAATAATCTTTATTGTCCAACAAATTACAATTCAATTACAGGACAATTAATGAAATTACAATAAGCAAACCGGTATAACCCTACAACAATACAATAATTCCAGAAGAACCTATACAAATGTATTGAAATGACGCTCACAACAGCTGACAATATTCCGCAATGAGTCATGATTGATATCACAGACAGTCGAAATTATATTATAATTGTAGCACATCAAGTATATAGGCGTGGAAGATCCAATATTTGTTCTACATCGTGGTAAATAAAATGTTGGTGGATTACGAGATAAAAATTGTGGCACATAAAAGTTTAGTAATTGCAAAAGATTAGGACAGTCAATGTTACCATGAATTAAATTATATACATATTTAACGCTAGAAGTAATTCTTCGGAATTGAAGTGACTGTATCTCGAAGCGATTCAACAAAATTGCCTGATCTATATTTCTAGCTGGATAAACATTATCAATTTGAAAACTTAGGAATTTTAAAAATCTTCTTTGAATTAATTCAAGAGATGCCATAATTACCATTGCAAACCCCAAATACATTGAATTGTTCCGTATTTACACTTGTACCAATCCGCCGCTGCATCCTGTCCTTTAGATAATAAATAGCTCTATATTCGTATCTATAACGCAGAATTCTTAATAAACAATAAATAATTTACCATTTAAGGGGAAAGTGCCTCCTTCTGGAAATTCCAGATTTTATAGAACACTCTTCTATTGACCAATAATAAATTATCTCTTTGAAATAAACCATTTTCGCAACGCCCGCTGAAAATTTACTTTTTGAAGGAATAGCAAGAAGTAAGACATAACAAGTTTGTCACAGCAAACAGAAAGTCGCATTTCAAAAGACATTGTTTCAATCTCGCCGTGAGCAGATTAACAGTTAAGTTCAATTCGTTTCAACGCGGTCGGGAGCCAGTTAACTGTATTTTACATGTAGATTTAAGTTCACCGCTTGCGTAAATTATTTCTTTGTTAAGTGTATATTTGATTCATTTGTTTTTCTGTATAATATACTGTCAACAATTTAGCCATTTACTTCTAACGAACTGGTTTATCTGTTGCAACGAAAGCTAAAGTCTAAGGCCTCTTCTGACCATGACGGGATCCCTGTGTTTGTTATTAGAAATGTGTTGGATCGTCTTTGTGAACCGCTAACTTATTTAGTTAACTTGTCATTTTTGTATGGAGTTTTTCCTTCCAAATTGAAGATTGGCAAGGTTATCCCCGTATTTAAAAAGAGTGATCGTTGCGAAATAGCTAACTATAGACCAATTACATTGACGTCTGTTTTCTCTAGGATTTTTGAATACTGTTTCCTGGATCGGGTAATGTGTTTTATTGATGATAATGGGATTTTGACTGATAAATAGCATGGATTCCGTAGTAACAGGTCAACGAATACGGCCCTTATATCGTTCTATGAGCGCTTGCTCCATTATATTGAGCTGGGGGAGTGCCCTGTGGGAATCTTTTATGATCTTAGCCGGGCTTTCGATTGCGTTGACCATGGGCTTCTACTGGGCAAATTATACGATTTTGGCTTCAGGGGGTGTCTCATGACTGGGTCACATCTTTTCTGGTGGAGAGAAGCCAGTACGTGAGTTTAAGGTGTATTGTGGACGGACTGTTGGTTACAATAAATTCTGATACAAGAGTTAATTCTCTGGGGGTTCCTCAGGGGTCGGTACTTGGACCCATTTTGTTCCTGCTCTTCTGTAATGACTTGGGGAGTCTTTTCGACGATAACCTCCTATTAATGTATGCCGACGATAATTCTTTTCTGCTTTCGGACAAGAATGATGAGTTCCTGCTTGGAAGGTGTGAGCTCGTCCTGTCCGAGTTTGCAACATGGTGCCAAAAGAATTTTTTATTATTAAATGTTGCTAAATCTAATGCTGTTAGATTCCATAATAGACAGCGTAATTGTAATAGCCTGGAAATCTCTATTGGCGGAGTTTCTTTATTGAGTTCTAATGAAAAGATGTTTCTGGGAATAACTTTCGACGAGTGTCTTAGCTGAAGGCCTCATTATGCTAATTTAATTAATAAAATGAACTCAATGTGTTACATGTTTAGAAATCTTAAACAGGTGCTGGGTGTTGGACAGATGTTGTCTGTTTATCATGCCTGGATTGCTTCCCGTTTAGGCTATGGCATGTGTTTATGGGGGTTATCTGCAGCGGCATGGAGTGTTTTTACACTTCAGAAAAAATTATTGCGAATCATTTTTGGCCTGTCTCGCGGGCATACCTGCAGAGGTATTTTTAAGGAGTTTGGCGTTTTGACTTTGACAAATATCTACATTTATAATGTCTCGATGTATATTTTCAAAAATAGAAATAATCTAGATAGGGTTAAGGATAAGCACGGTTGTAACACAAGATCCAAAGATAACTTTTATATACCGTTTTGCAAATATAAGTGTACTTTTAATTCACCTGTTTATATGGGTATGAGAATTTTAATAACTTGCCGCCTGAGATTAATTTAAATGGTGGCTTGAGAGTGTTCCGGGTCTCATTGGGCGATTATTTGCGGAATAATGTTTTTTATTCTCTTGATGAGTATTTTGAAAGTACAAATATAAAGACTTCATCTCCACCCTGTCTCTGAGCAAGGACTATTTCTTTGCTTAATTAAGTTTACGTGTACTATATTTTTATTTATGTATATGTTGATTCTTTTTTTTTTTGTATTGACTTGTTCTATGTACATTTGTATCATACTTGAACTAATAAAGTAAAGTAAAAGTAAAGTAAAGTAAACAAAACAGTGCATAATTTCGCGCATCCTTAGCACTTTAAATTAACGAGTGAAACATCAACTGCAGAACAAATTACCAGCACAATTGATCGTTTCCGTAATCGGCATAAACGAAAGACATCTCCTTCAAACCAGGAGGAGCAACCAATCATACGGAGTTTTATTCTTTCTTTCAAAAGAATAATACCGGTAGGACATATTTTCCGCACAAGTCACATGAGTAATGATACTTATTACGCTGATAATGCCGCTAACACACCCAAACTGAAGATTGAGATTTTTTCAGCATCAGTCTAAGAATAAGCGACCCAAAGTAGCCCACAAATGCTCAAGGTTCTAAATATCAAGGGCACTGTAAAAATAACAACTAGAAAACTATATATGTTACTACTACTGCTGCTGCTATACTTTTATATCTAGTCCGAGCAAATAGCGGTAAAAGTTATGAAAAAAGTTACGACAGCCTACATATACACAAAACTACCTCGCATACAGCGTACTGACTACAGTGGGGAATTGGCGATGCTGTCGTAACTTACAAATCGTAATTGTAGGCTGTTACCGCTGTTTGCCCAGACTAATTATATCCATCAAAGTTGACGATGATGTCTCAGCGAATATTATGTTCCGTGGCAATAACTTTCAGAACAAATTTAAATAATAATACAATATATTTTCTAGAATTTAGTTCGAAACAATAAAATTCTCGTAGAACGTTCATGACGTATCTTACGCCGCCATTACATCTAAACAACCATCTTTATTCGTCGATATACATCTTTCGAAAACAAAATTTGCAAAACTACCCCCATTCCCACTCCCGAAACTCCCGCTTCAAATCACTTCGGTCATCCCCATTCCCCCATATCGAACTTCCATCGCGGATATGATCAACGTATCTTCGCGGACAACTCATCTATACCCACGTATGTACACACACGCAGAGAGAGAGACGGCCGTTAGTCTCCTCATCAAATCGAAACAAACTACGAGGCGAAACTTTTCCATACGAGAGAGAGAAAATAGAAGACGCGTTTCGCCTCCCACCCTCCTCGCGCGCCAAATGACCTGAAGTAAGGGGATTTTATTTGCACGTTCCGGAATTTTTCCTCGCGGGCGACTCCGACGCCATCGACGGCGAACTTTCCGGACGGCTTTTTCCGAACCGACGGCGAACATATTGTGGAAGTTCGTTGGACGACGTTATTGCCGCCGTTTCGGAAACAATCGCCCGTCTCTCTATCATTTTCTCGGTGTGTATTTTTATTATGGTAATAAATGAAATACAGTCCTCGTTTTGATTTTCGCGCGGAAATCGTTCTCGGGCCAACTTTGTTGTGTACGGGTGTCTTTAAGCGAACGTACCGAGTCGAGTTTGGTTTGTTTTTCTTTCTCTGCGAATTCGAAATGTTGTTTACACGCGCGATTTCTACCGGAATATTCCGTTGTTGAGCGTTCGTGACTTTGCCTAAATTTACCCCCTAATAAAACCTGGCGGGCTCTAATGATGAAATCTCCTCTTCGATCTTCTGGTACTCATATTTTAAGTTCGGCTTCCTTCGAATTATCTGAAATTATCTGAGTTTCAGCTTCTAAGTGGATCACACACGGAATCCATCCTTTTTTTTTTGGGAATATCAAGCGAGTTTGATCGTCTTTCACGCAAGTCATCATTAACGGCCGCACGACCATGACGACGAACTTCTCCAAACCAGTTATAAACAGTTTTGTCTGATGGTGCTTCAGTACCGAAAGCTGAACGAGGCAATTGCTTTCATTATTTTCGAGTTAGGCCTATACCAAAGTCGTAAAGAATCACCAAGAAAGGTGGTGAGAGATGGATTCGATGGTCAAAAATCGACCGGAATGATATTTCTCTGGACTTCGCGGACGCCTTTTGGCACCCTGCAGCACCCTTCCCCTAATACAGTGTAGCCCGAAACTTTTCGACGTCGATGTAATTTTAACCGCAGCATATTACGACGATCACGCGATCTACCTCGTCTGAATCGACGAGAATTTGCACGGACGACGTCGGCTAATATAAACCGCCTAACTACCGGTATTGGTTCCGCTTAAAGCGGTTAGACGTCGCGATGTCGAGCGTCACGCCACCTCGTCGACCGCTCATTATATGCGGAGAACTTTCCCCAGATATGCACCCGGTTAACCGCATAATATATATGAATTTATGTACCTATTATATTATTGGGTTCTATTGGTGGTGGTATTGGGTTCTAATAGACGGGGAGAGAGAGGGGAGGGGCTTTCAAGTAGTTACAAAAGCTGGGAAAGAAAAATAATGTTTTTGAACAAACTGTTTTATTGCTTTCCAAGGTACAGTCGAGTCTCGTTTATCTTCAGTTCTCCGAAACGAACGCGTTCCGTTTATCTAAGTCGGCAGGGGTCCCCACTACCGCTACCGTTGCCATGCCAACTGAAATTGCGTCACCTCCACCCCTCCCATTTCTTCCAAGCTCACGCTAGATTCTAGCGTGACGATGAAATTGTGGAACATGGAGGGGAGCGTGGAACTTAAAATAAACGAGACTCCCAAGTTTAAGATAAATGAAACTCAAAATACGTGAGCCTCGAGATAAACGAGACTCGACTGTAATCGTCTTATACTTTAGCACGCCTTCAAGCCAATTCCCGAAATATTTATTCCACTCTGAACTTGGATATCTCAAAAGGATGGATTTTTGAAGGCTTCGACAGCTTCATGAGATGCTGCGAATCGCTGAATCAGCTGAATACGGGACACTAATTCGATATTTTTCTCCTCCAAATAATCAATTGTTTGACGTGCGGTGTAGGAGCTTGCATTATCATGATTGGAATTGCTGTGCTACACTGTACTAGAATAGTACAGTTGTTTCAGATAGTTGTAGTGCTATTGGCGCAAAATGAGCAACTCAAATCATGATGCGAAATTATACGACGTTCTCGGTTGTTTTTTGCTGATTTCGTCGTTGCCTAAGAATGCCCTTCTGTCATTGTACGTCACGTGCCGATCTTCTTCCGTAATGCTGCACATTGAATCGATGCTCTTTTTGGAGTATCAAGCGAGTTTGGTCGACCTCCACGCCATTCATCACTGACAGACAAATGACCACGACGATGACATTCTGCAAACCAGGTATGAACAGTTTTTTTTTCTGATTCGGTGCTTCAGTACTCAAAATTGAACAAGGCAATTGCTTACATTGTCGTCCAGTTAGGGCTATAACAAAATCGTAAAAAGTCAGAGGCAATTGCTTAAATTATTTTCGAGTTAGATCTATACCAAAATCGTAAAAAATTATCCAACAAAAATCTGCACGAAAAATTGCATTCGAGAGTCGTCGTTCCAAGTCAAATTGACACTATTTTCAAGCAATATTTACCTCGCCACTTCAGATTCGCGTTAAATTCTGCATAGAGATGTACCATTCATATATAGACTTACCAGAAAAAGACCAAATTTCATCGAGCTATGTAAATTTGCCAAAAAAATTGCTCTACAAGTTGCAGAGAGCTGTCATTTTTCAGCATTTTCCTGCGATATACAACATGATGTACATTAATCCAAATATACTTTGCCAAAATCTTAGAAAAACAACAATTTAAAATTTTCAAAATTCTTCCATGAATAGTTAGTATTGTTGTAAATCACGTGGGAAAATATAAATTTGGGATGATAATGTATTATTAAAAAAATTGATTTTTCATTAATTCCCTGTATTCAGCTGAATACAGGGGGAATAGAATGTATACAATATACATATATACAAATGAAAACAATACAAAAGAAAATATATTACAGGAACTATATTAACCTTCCTATACTCACGCATACGGTCTGTGAGACCGATTTATATAGTATAGTATACGTCTTTCATTTTGACGTGAGTATAGGAAGGTTAACATTCATGTCGTATTAAATAAATTGATCAAAACTGTCGTATGAAAAATAGTTTTGTACACTGTAAAATGCATTATGAAATAAAAATTCTTTATTAACTGTTTGAATGTCTTCAGTTGTAAATCCTTACACGATGTAGGCAAACGATTATAATTTTTTAGCAGCTGTGTGACCACACCTTTCTGTGCACCTGCTGTAGTAGTTTGCGGACTTCACAGGGAAGCTAATATTTACACTTCAGTGAAAATAAATATGAATACTAACCTGAAGAAAGAGTACAGTAAAGAGAATTAAACAATTGGATTTTACAGACTTGTAATCTGCTGGCAATATTTATAGGTTAAAGTGCTCATTCCTGCTAAATCATCAACATGGCACAGGTTCTCTGCGATGTGACTAGCGGTATAACTTGTTCAGGCACAGACTGATGCTTTCTTGCATCAGATTATCATTCAGTTGACTAGACAGAGCCCTTGCTGGGTAATTGCATTCTTAGTTGTTGTACTTCACATTGTTTTCTCTTTCCTTATTATTTTACTCTGCAAATCATCCAGCGAGGGAAAATTAACAGTTTCAATCGGAATTGTTCTTGAAAAGTCATTTTGAATGCATTAAAGCACTAGGACTATCCAAGGAACACAGGAATACCGTACGTTTATTCCCAAAAGTATATCGACATTATTAGCCAAAAACGTTTCAGATAATTTGCAAGTTTCGGGAAAAGAAAGTGTCAAAATCTCTAGACACATTTAAATTAGAAGACATACATACGTGTGTATCAAGCTACGTGGCTGCAACGTAGCCTGATGTGTCTTGTAATTTGTGAAGGAAACTGGTGGCTCAGGTATATATTACAGGAAAATGGGGAACTTGATGCGTTAAAAAACTTTTCCTCATCCATCTGGGCCATCTACATCATTCTGATATCCAAGACACGCTGATATATTGTGGATATCGGTGGTGGACGTTCTGATAAAAGTGAATCCTGTGATTCCCACTTGAGAAAGTTATGTTCTACTTGAAAGTGATGTATGCCAAACATATGTTGGTTTTTCTAACTACAAACGAAAAACATATCGCATTACTTAATGAAAAGTTCTAGTTTATTCTGATTATTGTACACTTTCTTCAGGTTAGTGTTCATAATTATCTTCACGGAAATGTAAAACTCAGCACTTTTATAATATTCAGCTAATTATACTGTATTAGATGAAAAATCGAGTTTTAATGTTAATTTTTGGTTTAACAATGAAGCCATTATCATCTCAAGTTTATACTTTGCAACGTGATTTGCAACAATACTAATTATTCATAAACGAAGTTTGAAAATTTTAGAATACATATGTATTTTTTGACAAATTTTAAATTGTTTATTTTTTAAGATTTTGGCCAATAAAGGTGATTGCAAGGACTGTGGTGTAATTTACTGACACAAATATCACATCGGTAAACTCCTCACCACACAATTTTTATAATAAAATCGGTGACACGTGTTTCGCTAGCTCGGTGCAAGCATCTTCGACAACCGTATAAGCCGAAGTGGAATTGAACTTCAGGTTATACGGTTGTTGAAGATGCTTGCCTCGAGCTAGCGAAACACGTGTCACCGATTTTATTTTATTATAAACAATTGTATGGTGAGGAGTTTACCGATGTGATATTTGTGTCAAGATTTTGACCAAAAGATATTTGGATTGGTGCACAACATGTTGTATATCAGAGGGAAGGGCATGGAAAATACTGCAAAATGACACCTCTCCCAGCTCTCTAGCTCAATTAGGAGAACTTGTACAGCAATTCCAGTAATTTCTGTTTGCGGTTTTTGGGCAAATTTATATAGCTGTACAGCTCTCTACAGAATTTAGCGTGAACCTGAAGTGGTGAAGTAAATTTTGCTTTAAAATTGTGTCGATTTGACCTGGAACGACTCTCGGATGCAATTTTACGTCTAGATTTTTTGGAGCGATTTGTTACCATTTTCGTATCGGCCTAAGTCAACAATAATGCAAGCAATTGCCTCGCTCAACTTTCGCTCAACTGAAACACCATCAGAAAGAAACTGTTTGCCTAGCTCATTTAGGAGAGCTTGTAGGGCAATTCAAGTTAGTTCCGTTTGTGCTTTTTTGGGCAAATTTACATAGCTGTAATTCAAAAAAAAGGTGACATATCTCGATCAAATTTGGTATTTTTCCAAGTTTATATAAAAGCTACACCTGCATGAAAATCCGAGATAGTTAGGTTTATAGTGTGCGCTTAGTTGACCTGGAGTGAGTCCCGAACTTTCGCCTTCTACTTTATTCTAAACCACGGATATTCCCATTTTTCTTCGTTCGTTTAGTGTTTCCTCAGTTTCTTAAATCTTTCATCAATTTCGCCCGAATACCTATTCTTATATTGGACAGGGTGTTCGTCCTAATTCGTCCAATCGTAGACCGCGTTTAATCGCGAATTCGACACACATTAGCACCGCCGGTGCCCGTTAAAAATTCTCATAATTCACGAAAATAAATAATTGCATCCATCATTGTACGTGGTTATTTTCCAAACAAATCGCTTTGCGCGATCGAAAACCAGGCTCTCGCAATCTATGACGAGTACAGTAAATCAATATCTAATTAGCGTTCTATTATTCAGCGGGAATAAATTATAGATGGCGAGCGCGTCGCTATTTTTATCCGGAAAATCGGCGGGATTATTCGTTCGTAACGTAGCACAATGGCGCCCTAATTCGATATGCGCGATTCAATTTCGCGTTAAATAATTTTCATATCGCGATTTTCGATTCGTTGTATGCGCACCCATCACCTTTGAAAAGACCAATCGTTCGCGAAGTCGAACGGATAAAATACCGGAAATGTATGGATTTTAGCGAGGACAAACGGAAATAAAAACACGATTTTTCCTCCTTTTATTAATCCGTACGCCGCGTCCGTAGTAACATCTTCATTTTACTACCGCCGTGGCGGCGCTTTCGCGTCGTAAGTTTCCCTCCTTTTTTGCTGCACCCCCTAACTACGAATACGCGCGGAAGAAGAAGCGCCTCGGAAGGGAGCAGGTGTCCGCTTATAACTGTAATGCTTCTTTATTGGAAGACTAAATACGTCGTTAAGGACTTTATTTGGCAGATGTGTCGCGTGTTTCAGCATAGGTAGGTGGTTTATTAGGAGGGCGGCGGCAAAGCCGCCGCCGCCGCCGCCACCGAAAAAGTTTTTATCTTCGCCGAGAAGGAAGCGATGCCCTCACAAATCATTCGCATTTGCATAGACAAGACGGTCGAGGACAAGGGCGGGACGCGGGATTACCGTTATTATTAGGGAGGTCGGGGGCGAATCCTTGTTATCCCCTTTCCCCCTTCGAATGTTTCGTGTGCTCGTTCTCGTCGTAGGAGGGTAGGAATAAAGAAAATTGAAACGTCAAAATTGTAACCTCGAATTGACTGAGATTTCCAGGAAATAGGAATTTTTGTTATACAAAATTTCTATTTCTTAAGTCTTTGCGTTATATAGTTTAAGACCTCAGTTGTCTAAGTACTTCTGCGTTGATGCCAGTCTATTGTACTGAGATTTTAGTTCATTTCTTAAACAAAACTGCACCGGCCTAGCTCTTAATTAATGATATAAGAAGCATCAATTATAACAAATTATATTTATAAATTTTGAGGAATATTTAACATAAAAAGATAACTACCTTGTGCTGTGTGTGTGTGAATGTAATATCTTTTATTCAGTGATGGTTCTTCCTCTGTCTCCTCTCTTGAATTCCTTCTTCGATGCAGCTCTATTTCCTATGGATTCTTCCCTCTCTTAACTTCCTTTTTGAGTGTAGCTCTATTTTCAATGGATTCTTCCCTTTTTTAAATTCTTTCTTCTCCGGTATGGTGAGGTTCTTTTATTCACTGGTACTTCGTAAAACCCTTTTATTCCAAATATATTTATAAACTCTTTTGTTGACTTATCTATCTTGTCAATTTTTTCGTCGTTGCCCAAAAGAACTTTTTATTTTTTGAAACCAGGAGTACACTACATTATTTCTCCGTTGTCCACGAAACGAAAGCTTTAATTCTCCTTGACTCCAGTTCATCCAAGGCATAAGGTTGTTATAGAAACCTGTACTGAATGTCAATTTATCTGAATGTTAACAACGCCTATCTATATATTAACCTGTGCTTTTTATAATAATTAATAATTTTATTTCTAGTTACTTTTAATATACTACATTATCGTTCTAGCGGGAAATGTATCATGGTATAATCGAACAGCAGCAGCTTCATGTACCTCGCCATAAATTAACAATATATATAACACAAATATCACATCGGTAAACTCCTTGCCACACAATTGTTTATAATAAAATCGGTGACACGTGTTTCGCTAGCTCGAGGTGAGCATCTTCAACAACCGTATCAACTGGTTTATATACCTCGAACTAGAGGAGTTTACCGATGTGATATTTGTGTCAGTAAATTTCAGACTGTTATCCGAAAAATAAAATTAGGCGGCGAAAATATGAGACAAAGGGTTTGCCTCCTGAAGGGGCACGTATTGAAGAATCGAAACCGAGGACGGACGATTATCTTCGGTAACTTCTAAGAAATCGACGTTCAAGTTAGTTTTGGGGGCACGAGGAAGCCGGTGCGAAAAACGGAAAATCGCGAGGCGCCTTTAATTTCCTCTATCCTCCCCTTTCCCACCCCGAAAGGCTGCGGAAATAAATCGAGAGGCACGGGAGCCGCGCCGGAATCGCAAGAAAATGCGAGGGGTGTTTCCTGCGGCACTCGAGACCTCGGCGCTTGTATTCGAAATAAGAGTTTCCTTAATTCCGTTCCGGCTGCGCCGGCGGAAGAGATTCAATTCATGAATAGAAATAAAAGCCAATGGTTCGAACGCTTCTTAACTTATTCCGCCGTCGTCGTCGTCTTCGCCGTCCTCGCCGTCCCAGAGAAATTTCTCCCCGGCTTCTCCATTGTTTTTATCCCCGGAATCACCGGGAGTCGGAGCGAGAAGGAGCGAGTCGGGGACTCTTAACTTTGCGGATCACTCCGATGGATCCAATCTATTTCGCTGCTACCATAAAATAAAATTATGGACCTCCTTAATATATTAGATGGGATTACTTAAGAGATTTTATAGTTTATATTCTCCCGGCGGATCGACGCAGATTTCGTGTGTCGCCTAACTTTCTTCTTTCGATTTCTTTCTTTTTGTTTCCCTTTCTCATCCCCCTCCCTCCCGTCCTGCTTCCTCGGTCTCGTCGCGCCGTTTCGAGACTTTAATTAATCACGTAACTCGTATCTGGAAACGCGTATTTTAGCTTAATGTTCCGCTTTAATAGGCCCGTTAATCGGGATTATGTTGTTCTCGTTGCGTTCGCCGATAAAAATAATGGAAACCGACTTGTTCCGACCGCTCTATGTTTTATTGTAAATGTAACACTCGAATTATGATGTACGTCGCTACGCGACGATTGTGTAAGAACGTAAGCTGTGATTAGTCGTGGGAAACTCGATGCGATTATTACGTGCACAAATTTCACTTAGTTCAGTTCCGTATTTCATTGCAGTTGTTAGAAATACAGGCTCAAATTTTACTCCTTTCGGACAATAGTTATTTCCTAATATCGCTTAACGATATTAGGAACCCATCATATCGCAGCGTGTTAGTTGCCCTTGAGTTTTTCGAATTCGTCCAATCACGAGAACGCGAAGCGAATCTTAGCTTCGGCGTAGTAACAAAAAAGAGGGAATTAGGCATTAGGTAGCGAGTGGTAAAAGACCGGTGACGAGATCGGAAGAGGTTATGGCTGAGAAAACTTAAGTGTGTGTATCGTTTATCGAATTATCATCAAGAAAGTATTTACTCTGTAGTGGGGAATTCGCCAGCAAATCCTCTAGTGTATTGTTCAAATACATCTCCCGTTCGCGGAGGAAAAGAAACCCGAGATCGAACCATCCTACACCTCGTCGTACCTAATAGAACATCATTGTCTTTATACCTCCCCATCAAAGTATTAAACGAAGGAAAACCGCTCGTCTAATCCGTCGGACACATCCGAAAGACCATTTTCAACATCCGAGGCAGACAAAGGGTAGAACCTTATGCGATGACATCACCCGGAAGCCATGACAGCTAGGCATTCATTCTATATGTCTTAAACCTTATCCCTTTGTTTCAAATATTTCGTATATCGTATCAATAATTTCAACTAAATTCAACGTTAATATTCACTAGCTTGTAAAATCATTATTATGTAGATGGCCGTATTTTCTTATTAAATTCATTGATATTCATATATATATCGAAATTCCTACTAGACCTGTATCGTATTTTGCATAACTCACAGTAACAATTAACATCACGCATTTTGTAGTTTATATTGTGAAAGTTTAGATAAAACGTTTTATGTTGACTTGCGGTTACCGCACTGTTCGCATTATTTAGCTAATTTTATCTCAAATTTTATATAGTTTTTCAATGTTTTTATTGAATTCTAACTAAAGGCTAAATACACAAGTTCTTAAATAACCGGGTGTAGTTTTTCAAGTGGAATTTTATTGTTTTCCTAACAGAATCGAATCATATAGAATCAACGTGCATTTTCCAGCTGATCTTGGTCGCTCCTGACGTCAGTTCTTCGATCGATATAAAGGTACCGATTATTTGACCATGAAAATATATCTGGTAAGTTCTTATGACCTTTGACCCAAATTTCATGGTTGGCGCCTATACTATCTTTTTCCCTGACAAGACCTGTTGTATTCAACGACCGTTATTTAGAGCTTGAAAAAGAACCGACACGAGCTCCCACTGAGCTGAGCACGGCATTGGCTAGCCTGTTGCGACAAGCGTATGTGCCGCTTCTTGTTTTGTTCTCGACGTCTTGTGCACACTAGCCAATTGTTCCCCTCAGTTATTGCCATCTCGGAGAGATAGTAGTAACGCAGTTTTGGGGGTAACAAAGTTTCTAGTAGTGCTAATCGCACAGGTCCGGCCTTTAGATCGAATTAATTGTACTTTCACGAAAAGTGGGGAGAAAATCTAATAAAGGATGTAGAAATCTAAATCGCGCGTGTGGAAACAGTCCGTTCTGTACGATTGCAATTTTGCGCAGGCGAAACGGGTAAATTAGACGAAAGAATGCACGTCGACCGGGGGCCCTGATTGAATTGAAAAATTATGCAGGTTTGCCGGGGCAAATTGCGCACCGCCGATGAGGAATTATGCATCCGTTTGCGCGGAAAGCGCGGTAAAACGAGGCGAGTGGAGCTTTCGTTGCTCCTGCACGAGAGAAAAATGGGAGTTGTGGGAGCGAATGTGTATGAATGTGATCTTTCCGGTTAGAAATTCCGTAAAATTGAGCTCGTTGCGAGGACGTCGTTTGGGTGATTTAATTTACTTATTGTTATTGCAAGGATCTTGTAAATGTCCCCTATCACTTTTAGTTTCTGAAAATGTAACTGTTATTTTGCAATTTATAGTTTAATTGTCTGTGACTTAGTACCTTACACCGAATGGTAGAAGGGGTAAAGGATAATGGAGATGAATTGACCAAAAAATGGTAGAGGACACTTAGAAGTGAAGATAAGTACATTAGGACACAATACATATATCCTCGTAATCCTAATCCTAACCCTTATACCCTTGTGGGTATGTCGGGTATGTCTTTCAATGCATGCCTATCAATCCATACTTTGCAATCCATACCTTTCAATCCATACCTTTCAATCCATGCCTTTCACGCCATGGCTTTCAATCCATGCTTTTCAATCCATGCCTTTCACTCCATAGCTTTCAATCCATTTCTGTCCTCTAATTGCTTTTTAATCTCCTTCCAGCTTATGTTTCTTCTTTAAACCGCTTCACACACTTCCTCCGTTCAGTTTATCCTAAGTTTTCCTCCCTTCCGTTTTCTTTTGATTAGTTTAGCTTCAAGCACATAACATGTCCCAACCACATCAACTGACCATCGCCTATTCTGTCTTGTACGGACTCTATTTCCAAGTTTCCTCTAATTGTACCATTTCTAACTTTATCCATTTTTAACTGTAATTTATCCTTCTCACAAAATTTCTGTATTTTGTACTTTTGCTTCTGTTTCTTTGTTATTGACCAAATTTCCAAACTGGTACGTAAGTATTAGAACCGGTATCGTTTTGAAGATCTGGGTTTTCGTTGGCTTGGATGTCTCATTTTTATTTAGAGAAGTGTTCTTGATGCTATAAAATAGTCTTCTTCCTGCTTCACATCTTCTAGTTACCACTTCATCGAATCTTCCATCTTCGGTCAAAATTGTCCTCCAGTATTGGAAGCTGGGCACCTGTTCCAGTTTTCTTTCGTTTAGAAATATTTCATGTTTTTTTTTATCTCCTCTACCTACAATCATCGTCTTAGTATTTTCTTCATTTATGTTGAAGTTAGCTTTGTCCAGGTTTCCGTTGTATGCTTTAAAATTCCCCGGTCAAAAGGTGGTGTTCTAGCGAGATCGTAGGCTTCAATCCTTATTTCTCGTCATTTAATTTCCATAGGCTAGAAAGAGATCCCGTTATCTGCTTTTATTAGTTGGGCATAGAGAATAATAATTTTATAGTACATCGGAAAGGTCGTTCGTTTTCCGTTACGTAAAGAAAGATGGCGCTTTCAGCGTTTGTTAATTAAATTTCTTAAGCATCCACGGCGAGAAGGATATTTATCAGAAATTGTCGCCACTGAAATGATCTTTTATCATCTGAAGAGAAATCATTTTTTGTTCTAAATTTGTTATAAATAAATTAGACGGTCAAGTTCAGCTTTTATTAGTTATCTCGTTATAGTAGGCGTCGATCACGTAAACATTTTCTCGGTTAGAAGATGGCGATGCAACGAGATTTTACGCTTCCATCCTTATTTCTCGCCGTTAATTTTCGATAGGTTAAGGAGAGATACCGCTATCGTCTTTTGTCTGTTAGCAATAGAGGGGAGCTTTCAGTATTTATACCGACAATTTCATGCTATTTGAACAACATCGTTCGCTTTCCTTTGATTAGAAAAATCGCGCTAACAACGTTTCATTACAACAGCTGATGATTTACTGGAGACACGCCGAAAATTCCTTGTTTTCATGTGCTTGTTACTTGAGTTTCGTTTCTTCTACTTACAGATTGGTTCAGTTTTAAAATGTTTCCGACTGCATATAAGCAGAAGAACCACTTGCTTATATACAGCCCGATACATATTTATTGGGCACCCAGCGTTTTACGTTTTGCAAGAAATCGTTATTCGAAAATAATTCTTTGAATTAAGAGCTTTCTGACCTCATCGACAGGTCTAGGATAAGACACGGGGAGAACTTGGGAGATCCTAAAATATCAACCCTTGACATTATTATGTGCTCCATCTATTGAATCTTTTATGGAAAAATTATACCCTGATAGTTTTTGTGTGTTTATTTTGTAAAATTGTAGCATTAAACGTTAGAGAACTCATTCTATTTTACCTACGCTGAAGCAGGCTTTCAATAAAAAAATGTGATAAACACCGACATTTTCTTCTTCGCCGAACTTATTAATAATCATTTATGTCATTTTTGGCGTACTCACATCCTAGCAATTATTCGCGTGCAGAGCTGAAGAACGTTTGTTTTGTGAAAGGCTGGTTGTTGTAAGCCGTTTCTGATGAATATGAGATCGCTCTAACGCATTAAGTTTCCTCATTTGTCCTTTATAGTTATGCAAAATAAAGCATAAAAATGCCGTTAAGTATCATTTCGTCACGCAACTTCAAAGGATGTAGCACACCAAAACGATAAAGGACGGCATTTCAGGTTTTCCTAACTCCCCAATACGTTTCATCTTAGAAATAACAAACTCGTCGATGAGATTGTCAGGTCGTAAATCTCTTCATTCTAAAAGTAACGATTTCAATACTGATTTGGTAAGTGCGCAAGCAAACGCAGGCTGTTTAATAAATTTCTTTTCCAACTCACTTTCCATTACACGTATCGTCCAAGCCTTTGTTTCTTGTGCTCGTCCATGAAGCAGGACACCGGTGAATGGAGGCGTAAGTGAAACAACAATAAGTAGTAATTTTACGTTAACTCCGTCACGCTTATGTATTTGGCGAAAACGAGAAAATCACCTTTCACGTATTTCGGTGCGTCTAAAACGAAAAAAGCACGCGTGAAAAACGATGTGTGAGGGGAAAACGCGAAACGAGGAAACTAGGCGAGCCGTAAGTAACGATTTATTTCATTCATATAAGCGCTTAGAGAACGCTTGAATATTCATCTCGCGAGCTTTTTATCCTCGAGTTTAAATTAGAGGAAAAAAAAAGAGGAAAAAGGGGAGAAGCGAGGACGTCGAACGTACTTACTACGTACGAACGTGTACGCCGGGCACCTCCGCCTCCCGCCTTCCGCCTCCGTTTCCAACTTATAATCTGCCTCGTTTGCATTCGACGAACGGGCTTTTCTCTATGTTTATTCGTATAATACAATGCGGCCGGCGCGGCGGTTGGTCGGTTGGTCGGTTGGTCGGTTAGTCGGTTGGTTACTTGACGGATAGGAACGGGAAAATCTGAGTAATTCCTGACCTATTCGAGCTTAGCCTATTATCTTTTCCTGCTGGTACACGGCTCTCGACCCTTCAATGAGTTATAAGCGGTTTAAGCGCGTTTCATAGTGCCTCAGGTCATCGTACTGTTCTTAGGACGTATGTGTAAATAAAAAACGAACTGAAAACGATTGATACAGCTTTGCTTTAATTTAAATGTCATGGAAAGTATCCCGATCTTCACTTCGGATAGTCAAAATTGTCAACAATGATTGACTGATTACGCAATTCCTTCCCCATTCCTGAGAATCTATAGAACTCGTTGGAGCTTGGCTGGGGCTTGTAAGTGGGGATGCCGTTTTAACCCGGTCCCGATTGGTGAAGATTTTCCTTTGAGAAAATTATCGCGATTCTTGAAAAGGGCGTTAGGCTCGGACGATATGACCGGCTAGGCACAACTTCAGCCTGCAATTCGATCAGGTTTTTGGACGATAATTTTCGAAACATATGATCGAGCGTGGTCGTCCAAGCAGATTTGACCTGCTCTGCTAACTAGTCCCGACTGTAGTATAGTAATACTCAAATGAACCATTAGAAAATTTATTATTTATTACTATTCAATACATTAAATTCGCAGCAAATATTGGGGTTATGGATGTTTATGTTCAAATGATATTCGGTTTATTTTTGGGTTCTATTTATACTTTTTCTATACCACGCACGCCACCTTTTTAAGCATTTGATCACCCTACGGGTGTTAGCCCTTTATTTTAAGTCCATCCAGAGACGTTTAATGGGAGAAAAGAATGTACACTAGAAATAAAATTATTAATTATTATAAAATTCATCGATTAAAAGATAGAAAAGCATTGTAACCGTTCAGACACATACATTCAACACTTTCACATCACAAGAATTCCTAATAACCATTGAATATAAATAATCAAGGATACCTACAGGTTTCTATAGCAACGTTACGTCTTGGATGAATTGAAGTTATGGTGAATTAAAACTTTTCGTTATCTGGACAACGGAGTGCTGGTTACCGAATGAAATAAAACGTTGTTTTGGTTGACGACGAAGAAAATTGCCAAGATGGATAAGTCAACAAAAAAGCTTTAAAATATTTGGATCAAAAGGGTTTTAAAGGAAGTACCTCACCACACCGCAGAAGAAAGAGTTTAAAAACAGGGAAGAATCCATAGAAAATAACCCACACCGAAAAAGAAGTTAAGAGAGGGAAGAATCCATAGAAAATAGAGCTGCATCGATGAAGGAATTCAAGAGAGGAAACATAGGAAGAACCATCATCGACTAAAAGAAATTACACTCACACACACACACACAATACTAGGTAATTATCTTTATTTAAT
This sequence comes from Chrysina gloriosa, assembly GCA_038088585.1. Taxonomy (NCBI): domain Eukaryota; kingdom Metazoa; phylum Arthropoda; class Insecta; order Coleoptera; family Scarabaeidae; genus Chrysina; species Chrysina gloriosa. The sequence goes on along the minus strand of CM076094.1, from coordinate 9,981,059 downwards.
GTTAAATGTTTCTCAAAATTTATAAATATAATTTGTTATAATTTATGCTTTCGATATCATTAATTAAGGGCTAGGCCGGTACAATTTTGTTTAAAAAATTATCCAAATTTTCAGTACACGACTGTTGTTGGCCTTATTTCCAATACATTTCTTCAATATGGGTAATTTTCGTTGCGCAAGTGCAAACAAGAACGAACTTCCAAACTTGTCGAGTTTTTCTAAATAACTGAAAAACAAATCAGATCAAATCAGAAATGATTGTGGGCATACTGCCACGTTTCACGACTCAATTCCACGTTTCTTAAGCGACTTGCTAGCTTTAAGCATTCATTCGCGACTTGATCGAACCGCGATGGCTTTAGTTTACGTAAATATTGCAGTTAACTTTGACGCCTTGACCTTTTATTCGAGCACCCCGTATCTAAAACAACACTCCTCATACACACAAAGAGCCTTCAACAAACACATATTCCGATTACGGTATTACCAACCGCATCGTCATAATCATCAATCATCATATCTAAGACGAGAGCTATCTCCACGGACAATAAGTCATTTATTACTTGCTTATTGCCGCCGGTTATATACGAAAGCCATTTTCTAAGGATTTCTAAGATGCGACTGTTAGACTTCTTAATGATATTGGTTTCAACCGAAACGTTGCGCAATGATACGCGTAGGTATATCTAACAATTACGGCTTAATCAACCGGTTATTGTTATGGCTTTATTATGCGTAAGCTGCCGGAGATCCTAATGAGAATGAGACAATACCGCAATAGAAATTCCCTCTGTAATGCCTAGCATTCATCGTCGTTATTGTCTATTTTCCTAGGAAACCTGCGCTGCGAGGCGAACATTATCAATTCTTAATCTCGTGGAAAAGTATGCTGGAAAAATCTTGAGATGGAGGAATAAGGAAAAAAATTGGGGAAATTTTCGAAGAAAAACTGTTTAGTAAACGTTATCTTTTTCTATGCTTATCTCATCCGATCGAACACCTACCAGTCCCTTTATTTGCAGATATCGAAAGTTCACCATTGGAAACGTAAGAATGAAAAATACACCAAAATAATGCAATTGCATGCAGCTAGTTGGCGTAGTTTGATGAGTTTTTCTAAAAAACACGCCAAAAATCATTGAATTTTCGCGATCTTTCCGATATAATTTGAGAATACGCAAACATATAAATCTAGAAATAATTCTCTAAGAATCTACTTGCCCAGAGCTTCAATTTGATATGTCTCACGATGGATTTCCGAAGGTCCGAATTTTTGCAGAATTTCCCTTTGAAAAATTGCTGAAATTTAAACCCTTTGGCATCTCGACGAAACTTCGTGTATTTATCATTTTGATGGTGTAGAACACGATTATGAACTTGAAATAGGTGAAATATTTCCGGTTTACTCGTAATTTATATTAGAGCCGATTGTCAAGCGATTTCTTCGAAATGATTTCAATCTCGATAACTTAAACCCGACAAGCTATGCATTAGAGATGTACGAATGAGACAATACACCGAAATAATACAATCAGATGCAATTGGTTATCGTAGTTTGATAAGCTTTTCAGAAATACGTCAAAAATCATTGAATTTTCGCGATTTTTCGGATATAATTTGAGAATCAGCAAGCATATAGGTTTAGAAATAATTTTCTAAGAATCTACTCGTCCAAAGCTTCAATTTGATGGGTCTCACGATGGATTTCCGGATGTCCGAAAATTTTGCAGAATTTCCAAGGGCCCTTTGAAAAATTACTGAAATTTAAACCCTTTAGCATCTTAACGAAACTTCGTGTATTTATCATTTTAAAGGTGTAGAACACGATTATGAACTTTAAATCGGTGAAATATTTCCTGTTTACTCCCAATTTATATTAAAGCCAGGAAAATCTGCGATTTTAACGATTGTCAAGCGATTTCCTCGAAGTGATTCTAATCTCGATAACTTCAACCCGACAAGCTATGCATTAGACATATACGAATGAGACAATACACCGAAATAATACAATCAGGTGCAATTGGTTATCGTAGTTTGATAGGTTTTTCAGAAATACGTCAAAAATCATTGAATTCTCACGATTTTTCGGATATAACTTGAAAATCGGCAAGCATATAGGTTTAGAAATAATTTTCTAAGAATCTACTCGTCCAAAGCTTCAATTTGATGGGTCTCACGATGGATTTTCGGAGGTTCGAATTTTTGCAGAATTTCCAAGGGGTACCCCTTTGAAAAATTGCTAAAATTTAAACCTTTTGGCACCTCAACGAAATTTCGTGCATTTATCATTTTAATGGTGTAGAACACGATTATATACTTTAGATTGGTGAAATATGTCCGGTTTACTCGTAATTTATGTTAACACCACGAAAATCTGCGATTTTTAACGATTGTCAAACGATTTTCTCGAAATGGTTCCAATCCCGAGAACTTCCCTCGTCGAACGGGTGCGCGCACGGTCAACCGGACATCGCGAATAATTACCGAACGGACGGCGCTCATAAATGCCGCCGTCTCCTCTGTGCACACGCGTTACGGTTTTCCGAGGATTACACCCTTCGATACGACGGAGAAATGTACGGGGAACCCCGGGAAGAGGGTTAGAGGGAGGAAGAGCGGCGGTGCTAAAATGAGCGTGCGTACGCACGCACCCCGAGTAATAAGTGTATATATGGAAATCGGGAGAACGGGAGAGAGAGCGTTCCCACAGTTAGTAGAACACGTGTTCGATCGAGTTTAGCCGCAGATTAACCGCGGTTTACCGCGTTTCGCCTCTGCGACGAAACGCGTGTCCGAATCGATGGGTCCGTTTTTATGGGCGACGATGTCGAAAGTGTAATTGGCGCGCCGAGACTGTGGGATTGCGACCGCTGTTACAAAAATTCCATATCGATCGGAAGAACTATACGACTTCGAGGCGAGGGAAAGAAAGGGGGATGAGATGGGGAACCATTCGCGAAAAACCACTGAAAATCTCTCATCTTGTAGCAATTTTTTTGCATATTTTGTACAGAAGTTAAATTACAAGAAATAATGAATATTTAATATTTAATTTCTTCCGGCATGTCATTCTACAGTTTTAGTTCTTTCGAAAACAATGTAATTTCAATTTCTCGTTGCTAGAGAACGAATGATTTATAGAATGATGTAAACCCACACAGCCGCCCAAACGACGACAACCGACACCTAAGTCGGTTGGTGTTCTGCACCTGGTAAAGAGCTGTTCAGATTTAGTTACACAGTCGCACAAACGATGTTTGTCTGAGCGACTGTACAGACTTGACCAGTAGATTAAGCGGGTCAACTTCTCATGGATAGATAGCGGATGGTTTATGGGATGATGTTAGCCTACACAACCGCCCAGACGTTTATAATCAATACCAGAATTACAGTCACATAAACGATGTTGACCTGGGCGTCTGTACAGGCTTGACAGGAGATTCTATTAGCTAACTTCACATTGGTATAGGGCAGATGGTTTATGCGATAAAGCCACAAGCCAGCGCAGCCGCCCAGACGTTTAATATTTATTAATACCTGAACTGAGCGATGTATTGCACGTTCTAAGGAACTGGTCTGCTGCTCATTATAAACGAACGCACGAACGACGTTTGTCTGGGCGACTGTACAGGCTTGGCAACAGATTACGTTTAATCAACTTGTCGCTGTTACAGAGCAAATGTTTTATGAGATGATACACGTTTATGGGATGAAGCAACAAGCCAGCACGGCCGCCCAGACGTTTATACTTAACACCATTTTATAGAGAACTGGTCAGGTATTGATTATCAACATCGCACAAACGATGTTTGTCTATACAAGCTTGACACTAGATTAAATTGGTCATCTTTTCAATGCCGGAGAGTGAACAGTTTCTCAAGAAACTTGCACACTCACTCAGGCGTCTATAGTCAATATATGACCGGTTTATTGCTCAGTGCAACAAGAAATTTAAATGAAAGTAGGCCAACTGACTAAAAATACCATCCTCACCCCCTTCGTCTTACGTGTGCAATTCCCACAGAGGTTATTTACAGAAAATCCGTAAACTTTTGCAACTAAGTCAAGTTTTAAAATCCGACCATCTTCAAGAAAGCTCCAAAGTTGAACGGATGAAAGGGTTTCCAAAAGAAAAACGCGGATAGTTAACAAAACCAACTGTTCCACGAGAACGTAGGATTCAGAATGAACGATGCAACGTCTCATTGCAAGCTAAACGCCCCGTGTGACGTCTGGAAATATTCCAAAGCAGAAGTAATTTCAAACGGAATGTGTTTAAACGCCGAAACTGTTGCTAACGAAATACCCAAAGAAAAATGTAAATTTTGAAATAGTTAAATTCACCACAATTAACTAGATAAAGCTAGAGACGATATCGTGTAAAAAGGCGATATTAAGAACACGGTACAGTTAGGAATTAATGATTTTAAAATTGAATAAAATTTAACGTGTTTAGTTCGAAAATCCGCCACCACTAAAAGTGGGAACGTTCCATGTACAACTACCAAACGAAACGTCCATACAGGCGCGCTCAAAACTAACGAAATACAGGCGCGCTCAAAACTAACGAAATATCTAGTTCTAGAACGGGTTCATCATATTGGGCGGCAAATTCGAGACTGAAGACGAATCTAGTTTAAAATGCGTTTCTTCACTGCGCCCTGTGTTGCAAATAAGAATACCGCTAATGATACAGATTCTCCCCAGTTTTCCACTGAGGATGACAATCTAGTTGCCGTAATACGTATCTGGAATTATTTCCGAAAGGTGTAATCAGGTTAATTTTATATGCGCGATATATTACATAAAACAAATTGAAAATGCGTTCCATCGCAAAGGAGAAACCTACGTTACTTTTCATTATTCCAAGTTTCAGATCGGAATTTTTCCGCTCCAATCTAAACGCAGTTCCATCGATAAGAATCCTCGTTCCCCCTTTATTTCTCCGCCATACACGTTAACTTCAACTTCGCCGTTCGTAACGAGTTTCATAATTCGAAACCTCAATTCGAAAACCTAAATGGGGACCCGAACGCACGGAGATACACACACGCACACGTAAGGAAACAAGCTCCATTATTAGAGACGACCGTTAAGTTGGAAATTCCATTTAAGAAAACGCATACAACGCCGCCGCCGTCGTCGTCGTCGTCGTCGGCGCGCGGGGCGCGCAGGAAGGTTTGCGGTTTAGAACGGAAATTGATTTCTGTTTATCTAAAATAAGAAGAACACGAAAAGCGTATTAGAGAGAGGAACGCGGCAGCGTCTTTGGAATGTGTTTGTACGTATTTATGTGTGTGTGTGTGTATGTATGTATAGGTGGGATACGTAGGTAGATGCCCGAGGAACGAGTCGACCGACGACGACGGAATCGAAACGACAAAGACTGTTGAACAAACACAAACACACGGTTTTTGGAAAGCGGCGGTGCACGAAAAATGGCGCGCCCGCGAACGAAAGGGGCGAGAGGAACGAACAAACGACTTTCTTTCGCCACCAAAAATTGTATGAAGGAAAATATCGCCTATTCTTAAATATAGGTACTGATGAATTGCCGGGTTACAAATGGGGATGTATGGTGCTGCAATATCGAAGTGAAAATATTTGATTTTTACGCGCTGAATGAATAACTTAACTCCCTCATCTTCTCTACAAAGTCTAACCTGCATTTTTCCTGCTTCGTTTTTACTACCCTTTTGACTTCTTTCCTTTCTTTCTTGTAGTTTTGTAGTCTTCTTGAATTTTTGTACGTAAGCATCTTTCCCCTTTTTTAGCTGCATTTTTGTACCTAACTATTTTTTCCATTTTGGCTTTTTCGTTTTAGCTTCATTTCTGATTATTCACCAGTTTGTTCTCTGTCTCTTTCTATTCGGAATTCTGGTTATTCCGCATGCTTTCCTTGTCGCAGTCAATATTGCGTTTTTTACGTTGCGTCCACATATTTGCTATGGATGCTTGGGGATCACAATCGTGTAGGTTCCACGTCGGGCGTTTTTGATATTTTGCTTTTATGTGTGGTTTTCTAGTCTGTATCATCTGATCTTTTCTTTCAACATGGTTCGTTTTGCTTTTTCTTCGTTTTATTTCCTCTTTGTTTATTATTATTATAATTACCAAGAAGTAATCACTTCCAAGAGAACAAGAGAGAGCGGAAGAACGAGGACGACCATGGCAAATGAGATGGAAACGGAAAAGGAAAGGAAATTGGAGACGGTTAATTTAAGCAGAAAATTGGGAAAGGACAAGCAGAATATTAGAAAAACACAGATAAGAATAGCAACGTGGAATATTCAAACTATGTTACGATCAGGGAAAATGGAAGAAACTGCTAGAGAGTTACACGAGTATGATATAGACATAGCAGCGGCACAAGAAATTAGATGGAAAGGCTCGGGTGAAATAACAAAAGACAAGTACACATTTCTGTACAGCGGGGAAGAGGTACGGGGAAATAGGGGAGTGGGATTTTACGTAGGGAAAGAGTGGGTAAATCATATAATGCAATTTAAACCAGTGGACGGAAGATTGGCAGTTCTGAGACTGAGAATGCAGATTAATAATATCTCAATTATTAATATATACGCACCCACGGAAATCGCAGAAGAAACTGAAAAAGACCGCTTCTATGATAATAAGTACGGAAGAATGATTATATAGAAATTATAATATTCGAGGACGCTAATGCCCAGATAGGACGAGAATCATATTTGAAAGAAGTGGCAGGAAAGGGAACAGGAACAATTCATGAACACACTAATAACAACGGGCACAGAGTGACTCAGCTAGCAGGAATGTTAAACATGACTTTTCTATCAACCAAATTCGAACATCCAAGAGAGCACAAGGTCACATGGAGACATCCATCAGGAGCAACGGAAAATCAAATAGACCACATAATAGCAACAAAGGGAGTAAGAAACAAAACAACAGACATGAGAACATTTAGGGAGCACAAGTAGAAACAGACCATTATCTAGTGGTGGCAATAATACAAGGCATAAACAAGAAACACCAACGCTAGGGGAAATAAGAACACAAAGAAATGGGAAATAAGAACACAAAGAAATGGGAGGTAGATTTATTAGAAAACGAAGAAACAAGGCGAAAATTAGAAGAAACAATTACAAACAGTCTACAAAGTGCAACAATATGAACACAGGAAATAGAGGAGGCATGGTAAGGGCTGAAGAGAAATATAACCAAAACAGCTGAAGAAACACTCAAAACAACGAAACAAAAGGCAGAGACGAATGAGTGGTTTGATGGAGAATGTGAAAAGGCAAGAAAACGAAAGAATGTGGCCAGAATGGCTTGGATTAACACCAAAAAACAGGAGGACAGGAAAACATATGAGACGGAGAGAAACAAAGCAAACACGATATATAAAAGCAAAAAGAATGAGTGGATAAATTCGAAACTAGAAGAGATTGCCATTAGAAAGGCCGAATTAGACAAAAAGAATATAATGGTTGATGGATTGCAAATAATAGCGTATGCAGACGATGTCACAATAATTGGTAGCACAAGAACAGGATTGACACTAGCCCTGGAACGTATGGAGAGGGAAACACGAAAACTGGGTATGGAAATTAATGAAACTAAAACAAAATATATGAAGATAGGAAGAACTGAAACCAATACGCGAGACCACCTGAGAACACAGAACCACAAATTTGAGGAAGTTTCATCGTTCAACTACTTAGGTGTAATAATGGACAGGAATGGGAAAGAGAGGGTGAGACAAAGAATATTAAAAGGACTACAAGCGATTGGACGAAATAGGTCACTACTGAAAAACAAAACACTAACGAAGAAAACCAAGATCAAGATTTACAAGACTTTAATAAGGCCGGTCATCACGTATGCAATGGAGACTACAGCAATCACTAAAAAAGAACAAGAAGACCTAAATATAGCAGAAAGAAAAGTTTTAAGAGCAATATTAGGGCCGCACATCACAGAACAGGGAGTAATAAGACCGAAAACTAACAAAGAAATAGAGGATCAACTTGGGGGAGAAAATATTATAAGATACACTAAAGCTCAACGGCTCCAGTGGGCAGGCCACATCATGAGAAGGAAACCAACGGATATGATAAGAAGGATAACCCAGTGGATTCCGATATGGCCCAGAGGTAAGGGACGACCAAGGAAGAGATGGAGAGATGCCGTGAAGGAAGATGTAAAAGTGATGAAGATAACCGATTGGAGATCAAAAGCAAGGGACACGAAAGAATGGAGGAAAATAACACAGGCCGCCAGGACTCATAGCAAGCTTTAAAACACCGGAAGCAAGAGGAGTAGTTCACCTCATCAAAAGAACTTCAAAAACGTCATAAGACGTTAGCCATAGCCCAACGGGCTGAAAGGCTTGATGATGATGATGATAATGATGAATCACTTCCAATCTCTGGTCCTCTATTCACTTTTATGTCTTTGATCAGGCTTTACTAAGCAGAAAACAGTCTATTATCGAATGTTCCTTACGACTTAAAACTTCTCTGGTATAATTTGGATGCCCTTATGCTTGAAGCCTCTATTTATTATAATTAATTCGTTCTCTAAGCAAAAATTTATTATTCTTTCTCCGTTATTATTTCTAAAATTTCCTCCATATCTCCCCATACACCATTCAATATTATTTATTATCATTCATTTATTTCATACTAAAAGCTCGTTAATTTTGAATAGGCGAAAAAGTTATCTTTTTTCAAGAATAAGAAAGTAGAACGTCTACTACGTAACTGTCCAGTGGACGCCCTATCACTGAGGTTGATAATTCGCGCAGAAAGTTAATCGCAGAATGCTGAAAACTCCTAATAAGAACGAAACTAGTCCACGATTGCGAAGCCTCGTACCCACAACCGGAAATTTTCAAAGCCAAAATGAATTCCGAAAGGAAGGTGTTTAAAGAATGCAAGATCTGAAGCAACTAAACCACCATAAGTAACTATATTGAGAAAAGGAACAATAACATGTACAGAGACGATATCGAGAACACGGTACAGCTGGGAATTAAAGCATTCAAAATTGAATGAAATAAAGTGTGTTTAGTTCGAAGATCCGCCGCCACTAAAAGTTTATCGCTGCACAACGCTGTACAACTAGGAAACGAAACGTCTTTACAGGCACGGTCAAAACTAACGAAATATAGGCGGGGTAAAAAATAACGGAACAAAGATTGCAGCCGGTACTGATGATATGGACACTAAATCTCCCATTAACATACTTCCCTATTCCCCCTTTTCCTCATCTTTCTTCGCGCATTGTTTATAACCTCAACGCTAACCTCGTAAACACGCGGGCAAAAATATAATTTTTTTTCCGTTGACATATAACGTGCCTAAATACCAAAACACGAAAAAAATGGCTTCAGATCCTTATCCTCGATCCCCGTAAAAAAAGGGGTCGAAACTAGTCCACGGTTGCGAAACCTCGTACCCACAACCGGAAATTTTCAAAGCCAAAATGAATTCCGAAAGGAATGTGTTTAAAGAATGCAAGATCTGAAGCAACTAAATCTACTACAAGTAACTATATTGAGAAAAGGAACAATAACATGTACAGAGACGATATCGAGAACACGGTACAGCTAGGAATTAAAGCATTCAAAATTGAATGAAATAAAATGTGTTTAGTTCGAAGATGCGCCGCCACTAAAAGTTTATCGCTGCACGTACAACTAGGAAACGACACGTCTTTACAAGCACGGTCAAAACTAACTCTCAACGCTAACCTCGTAAACACGCGGGCAAAAATATACATTTTTTCCGTTGACATATAACGTGCCCAAATACCAAAACACCAAAAAAAAAAAAAAATAGACTTCAGATCCTTATCCCCGATCCCCGTAAAAAAAAAAGGGGGGACGAAAAACAAATACTCACGAGCGGAGAGGTAATAAAACTTTTACGCACTCGTTTGCCGCGCGAGTATACTAAGCGAATTAGCATAAATAAGTACAGGTAGCCTGCCGGTGGAGGCTTCGAGTCATTTCAATCCGGTGAGGACACGAGAGGAAGAGAGAGAGAGAGAGACGAAAGAGGGAAAACGCGCCAGCTAGCCCTTTTATTGGAGCAGCAGCAACCCGCGTAACGTTATTAACCGGAAAAACTCGCTAAATTGCGACCTCGAGCGCCTGACGTGCATCGATGATGAAACGGCGAATTGCATGAGTTACGAGTTCCGACGTATTCCGATGCGATTTCGCGGATAAGGCGTGTGTATGTGTGTAAGGTATAACGTTACGATGGGGCGATTTTTCGCTCCCCTCTCGAAAACGATCTCGCGATTTATTCGAGCTCGCCGGCGGTTTTCTATTCCGTCCGTTTCCTGACGAATTATAAACGAGCTTTATGAATGTCAAGTTGTCAGTTTGGAAAACAATAATTACGACGGCGGCGGCGGCGGCGTGGGTGTTGCGTTCGCGGATGAAGTGGATCTCGTGACGGGCGAACGACGAGGCAGACACGCGCGAAGCTTTTTGATGATGATGATGGCGCTGGACGAGCTAATGGAGATTGAATTTTTCGAATGTGGAACGAAGAGGTTGAGAGGAGGGTGTACGAATAGGGAGCAGTGAATTAAATGTTTTTTTCCGGAATGTCTACGGGAGGCGGAATTTAATTAGGTTCGTTCCAACACAGCACAAAACTAGTTTGTTAATCGTCGGGTACATGCGCAAAGCAAATTTGGAGCGTCAAATTTGCTCTGCGCATGTACCCGACGATCCGCAAACTGGGTTTGGGCTGTGCTGGAACGAACCGAGTCGAGTCGATTTCGGGAAGGAAGATCGAGTAGATTTTCGTCTTCTCTTGTAGTTTCTTCCGACGGGAACACGTACGACGCGTTTGCCGATGGTTACTTGTCTAAAAATGTACGTGCTTGCCACGAATATCACCTTGAAAAATGTTAACTGGCCCTCATTAATGATTAACTAGTATTAACTACAGCAGGTATGGTTGGGAAAGAAATCCTTGGAAGTGACATATGTATTTGTTCGACCATTCTTTGACCATGTTTGACCACAAAATAATTTTGTTTGATTACCGTTCATTATCGAGAAAAAAATTGCGAAAATTTTTTATTCGAACAACAATAATCGACGCTAAAATATCCTTCGCGTGTAGCAAATCGTTTGGGCACTGCTTAGCATTTTGATAAAGTTCAATAAACATTATTTATTTTAGACAATCGTTTGACCATGTTTGACCACCCCACGAATTTTTAGTTAAGAATAACAGAAATTATTATTTTTATTGAAGAAGGTTATTCAATGTAGATATCCGACTATTTCAAGTCAAAACCGTAAAGAAAATCGTTTAACCACGTTTGATAATCGCTTGAAATTTCATCATTTCTGATTTACACATCAGGCTCGGTCTTATTAGAAACTTAATAAAAGCCACGGATAAGATTGGACCAACATTCAAGCACCTGCATGAAAAATTCGCTGTCTAAATGTCCTGTGGACTATGGGAAACTGATACGGACCAGATAATACAGGTTGTTTGTAATTAATAACGGGGGACCGGGTACCCTATACCCCCAATTTTTTACTATTATTTTCATTTTTTATAAATAAAGTGTATTACATAGTCTCAAAGATGACGCGAATTACTTTGGAGAAAAATTAAATTAAAAAATTTTTTTTATTTTTATTTATCACAAATAATGTAGATTTTATGTAGAAAACAATCCTGTAATAACAAATTTGGGCCGTAAGAAAGATATACGAAAACAATAACGAAACTTTACTTGTCATTGATTGTCTTATAAATATATATTTACCTAGATATTATTAATTATTTCGATAACGATTTAAAGAAATCTTACGTACTTAATCCTGAAACCCGTTCAACCGTGAAGTGTTGGCTTGTGTGGAGTTGAGTTTCTTGGCTCTCTCTTCCATATTTGTTTCTGCATCTTCCTCTCATGGCCTCCCACTTCTCTCCCCTTCGTTCTTATGCACTTTTTACTTCTTGCCCCCAAGTCTTCCTTGGCCTTCCTCTTCTCATTTTTCCTATTTCCTTTGATTCATATATTCGTCTTGTCAACCTTTCTTCTCCCATTCTTATAACATGGCCAAGCCATCTTAATTGTCCTTGTTGTATTCTTGTTTCGATTGACTCTATCTTGAGTTCCTCCTTGTATACTGCGCTTCTTATCCTATCCAATTTTCATTTAATTTTTATTCGTGCCTACTTCTTTGTCTATCGTTTGTGGTCAATGATTCGGATGAGTGTGTCAGTACTGGTTTCATTCTTTAAAGAAATACTATCTATAAATACTAGCCATTTCGGTAGCTGGACGCGTTCTTTCAATCACATTATATTGTAGTATTTCTTTAAACCGTTATCGAAATATTAATAATATCTGGGTAAATATATATTTATAACGATAATCGATGACAAGTAATGTTTTATCATCGCTTTTTCCTATATCTTTGTTATTAACTGTCCAAATGTGCTATACAGCCCCGTTCACATAAAACCGACTTTATTCGTGATTCTGCGACCGGGTTTCACCACTCGGCCACCAGGCGAGTTTAAAAGCGCCTTAGGATTTCAAATTAGTCTCTGATTGACCTTATAAAAGTGATGGAGATAATACGAAGCACAGTTTAATTTACCGGTACATAAACCAAATATTTCTTAGCTTCAAAATGATGACCACAACTGACTCTGGCACCGTTCTTTTACAGATCACATACGAGAATTTTCCTGCGGACCGCTTTTCTACAGGACGTTCTACTTGGACACGAAGCGGGACGCCCTCTACGTCGGAGCAATGTAAGTACCAAACTTTTTTATTTCAAATCCACTTCCAAAAAAAAATTAAAAAAATATTTATTGATCCACACGCATTTTATCTACAATTTTTACTAACGAATGAATTATTCACTTCCTACTATACTTCTTTATTAGAAGATTACTAAATTATCTTTTTCCGATAGGCTAAAACCGAATAAATTCCCATCTCGCTGGACATGCGACGTTCAATTATAGCGATTAGCTTTATTCGGGTCAAGGTTCTTCCTATGCTTATAAATACGTATAAACACGATTATGTAGCACACACTCCGATATTAACGGGTTGTTTATACGTTTATTACGTGTAATTCCGGCGGCCTCACATTTCGTATAAATTACAGTTTAATTGAAGGACGAGCGCGATGCCAAGGAAGATGACACACACATGAATTATCCAGATATGTTCGATATCGATACGAGTTACGTTTTAATGAATATCAAGGTTTGTTAGTTTACGCGAAAAGATAACTCCAAAACAGGACTTTGCTGCAATTATTCCGAAATTAGAATTCACCTTGAGTTAATAATCGATCACTTAGAAAACTCAATACATATTTCGTTTGAAACTATTTTCAACGGGAGCTAAAGTAATTTAAAACAAAACCTAAGCGACACTGTATTAAGCTGCCTAGTAAATGATGTTTGTTAAATAGCCCGCCGGGGAAAGCTGTGCAGTAGCCTATTACCCGGGGTAACAATGAAATTCCTTCCTCGGTGAAAGTACCCAACTCTGAACGAATGTAACGTCCTATACACGAATATCACCTTGAAAAAGGTTGATTGGGTCTCGTTGCAGAGGTGGAAACTTTTTGTCCGCTGTATACGCCCTATGGACTAATACAATCGTAATTAACTACCGCGAGTATGGTTGGTTGTGCTGGACTAAAGGTTCATGAGTTTTCAGCCCGGATATGCGATTTTCACTACATCAGGAAAGATTGTGCTCTAAAAACACCATTTAAGCCTAGAACAACAGCCATTACTACTATAACCGCACAAGATCATCATCCTTCATTTACACATCAAGCTCGGCCTATTCAAAAACTTGATCGTAACCACCACGAAAGAGAATTGATCAGCATGAAAAATTCTCTCCTCTCCGTGAAGCGAAAACTGAAGAAGGCGTTTTTGTGGCACCTCGGATTAAACAGCTCATCAGAGGTCCCGGCCTCAAGTTCAAGAGCAAGTTCTTCAAAATAAAGGGATTTTGGGATGTGTCCTGCCGAATGGCATGAAACTTTCCAGGGGAATAAGAATAAGGACACTGTGGTTAAAATAATATACAAAGGAAATAAAACTTCCCTTACCACACCTTTCGGAAATGATTCAAATATTCTTTTCTTTCTTGAGGGAAGGACAAGGCCGAAAACTGCAAGGTACTGGTCCAGGATATGTTGGCTTCATTTCATGATCTCGACTGCAATGTATACTTGAAAATCCACTTTCTTGACTTCCACTTGAATTTCTACCCTAATCCTTGCGGGGGTAAATCGATGCAGTTTCATTGTTACCTGAGATAATAGGCTATTGCACAGCTTTCCCCCAGAGCCATCTAACAAACGTTTTTATTGGGACATTTCCAATATGCAGCAATGGTAACGGGACAAATGAACCACGTCAATGTTGGTTCACTGTTGTTGCACGCCCATTAGGGATGCTCTCCTCGACCTCGCCCGAAAGAAGGCGAAAGTTAGAAGCAAATCAAAGTATTTTCGATATGTATAAGAATATTTACGTACATACATTTCTTGAAATGAGACTCCTTTAGTCCCGTTGGAATTAATCCAGAATTACACGCTAGATCAGTGACAACGATGGCGAGGATGGGGAGGGGGAGTGACCTCGTAACTAGTGTTGCCAAAAGGTTTATATTCCCACTATTCAAGGTCATCTTTTCTTCCTCTCTCACTCGATTCGGGCGTTGTTGACGAGTTGACACAAACGGAATCATTGGGGAATCACTAATTATTAATTGTCGAGGATTCCTCAAGGTTGTGAAAATAAGTGGGTGAAGTAGAAATCGAAGTACAACCGTTTCTCGTTGCTTTAATTCAAAGCCATAACGTGCCATTTTGCATCGTCAGTCGAAGTAACATAACCTACACAACGCGTCTTTTAAGGAATTATTTCTTTTTAATTTTTATTCTATTGTATTGATCTTCCTTTTTCGTTATTTGCTTCAATATTCGTTACAATATTTAATTATGTTTGTTGTGAGTGTCTTTTTTGTAATTTACGAAGTTCTGAACCAGTTTTACTTCAGTCTTGTGCAAGCGAAACACGTGTCCCTATATTTACTTAAGGAAACGGATCATTTTACGAATTTTTTGTTTTTATTTTATCTCCTAGCATAAGCTAGCTTGCGTTATTTCATTTATAGTGACACAAATAATTTCATTTTATTTTGATTTGGTTGTGTTGATCGTCCTTTTTGTTGTGATTTACTTGATATGTGTTTCAATGCTTGACTGTATTTCATTTGTTGTGGTTTTTTGTAATTTAAGTTCTGAGCACGCCCGAGATTTTGTTTCAGCCCTGTATTCTATAGCGCACCCAATTTTTTTCTCGAAAATTCGTATACGTGACCAAGAAACCGTAGGCAATTGAAGTTGTTCGCAGACACATTTTCGTTCTGCGCACTGAATTCGTCGAGGAATGACTATTTTCGGCTCGAAAGGTTGAATTTTCCTGAAATTTTGTCACCCCGTATTTCTGACATATCCAATTTGTACCTGCTTCGTAGGCTATTGCACAGCTTTCGCGCAACAGTCGCCTAACAAACCCACATATGTAGTTAATCTGGTAAGTCGTTTTTTCGTGGTACTTCAGCGCAATTACCGCGGATACTTACGTCGACGACCGGGCGATTTTTTCACATTTCCCTTCTCGTCGAAGATTCCCGAAAATTGTGTCGCTTTCCTGAGGATGATTTACGCAATTTTTTGACGATATACTGGACACAAATTGCACCGCCAATCCGATGCTTCGAAAGACAAAGGGTAAAAGCGTAAAAGCGAAATTGTTTCGTACTATTCTGGTACTATCGATTTCCCTAATTACGTCACCTTGAGCGCACAGATCGGGTAGCTTTCCACCGCCAATAATAACTCCCTGCCCCCTTTATTCGGAACGGATTTACTACGCGTTTTCCCATTTATAGTATACACCCCGATACTATCGTAGGCTTCGTAGTTATCAACCTAGCTTACGTATCGAACATCAAAGCTTCCGGTTCTCACCCCCGGTTCCTCTTCCTCCCTTCGTTCTACGTCCGCTTTAATTCTCGTCTGCTCGCGACGTTCCTTTCTATTGCCTTAACCCGGTAGTACGCCCGAATTTTCAATTCAAAGAAGACCAAACTAGACGAGATTAGCTCGCGCGATTACATCGTTACATCGTAAAGCGTTGTCGTTCGATTATTTCCGGTTGGGAACGAAACGTCTCGGAAGTTTCCTCTCGCGCCACCGCGGGGAAGAACTTGAGCGTTGCATCTTGTACGTTTGTACGGTGTACCTTTTCACTTAGATACATAGATACAACTAACACCTCCGTTTCGCCGCAATCGATGTGTACGTATATGTACGTACTTTCGTGCTTGTTCGTTTGCTCTTCGACGTTCCTTTGTTTGATGTTCTTAAGTGGTCGTATCTGAAGGATTACGATTAGTGCAAATAAAGACGGGATGAAATACTTTGGCGGTTAACGAGAGGAAATACAAAAATTATGACATAAAAATCTACTTAATATTTCTACATGATCTCCTCCTGAAGATATGCAACGTTTCTCATAACATTCTTAACTCATGCGTAAAATTTATTTATAAGATTGTACGAGGTAAAAGTAAGTCAGCGGATGTTGATTTAAAAGAAAATTGTGGAACTGAAAGTGTTGTTTTAGAAGCACTAAATTATCTATCGTAGAATCGAATTTAAACAGCACGGCGGTCGTCAAACTGGACATTAGATTTAAAAGGAATGGACACGTCCTGTCAAAAGATGCACAGTGCCTTGCTTGACGTATGGTCCGGAATTTACTAGCGTTTACATTTCTTCCTCTAAATTGTGAACATTTGCCTTTATTTTTCAATCACGCCTTCGAATTTTTTCGACCTATCATTTCCCGTATGATAAAAGATCCACTTGACCTTGCTCTAGAAATGACTTGAATTTTACTAGCGTTTACATTTCTAGGTCTGGAGGAGAACTTCCAGACCTAGAAAATTAAATGAAAGAAGAAGAAGAAATGTTTCTTATGAAACGTACGAAACTTCAACAATGAATTTCGGCTTTGACAGTAGGAAAATATTTTCTCATACAAAATTTTGTTTCATTTGATTCCAGCTTTCTTCTGTTTTAATTTGATGCAGTTTTAATATGAAAAATGCTTGAATGCCTTTCTTATATGCGCGTTGGTTTCTGCGATGACTGAAATAGTCATTTGTTTTCCACCAATCTTTTCTCTTGTTGAGCTTTGCAAAGGCGCTAAAGTGACACAGTGATTGGACTGCTGCCGTCTGATGAAGATGGGCGTGCTTTCTACGCTGATTCGCTAGAAGACGACAATATCATCAACGACGAGGACGTTCTATCGTCATTCGTTGCTATTACGAGGGTTACCAAAAATCCTTTGGAGACACCAATCACCGACAAAAAAACGAAGAAAAACTCACGGGGGTAAGTCAAGGTAGAGAAAAAGTATCAAAATCGGCGCCCAACACGGTATGTAATCATAGTAACTAGCGCCCAACGCCGAGCGTAACCGTAGTAACTGACGCCCAATACGGGACATAAATTTAATAACTAGCGCCCAGCACGAGACATTACTCTAATAACTAGTGCCCAACGTGAGACATAATTTTAATAACCATCGCCCAATGGCCCAACGTGGGAAATGAAAATTAAGGGCAACAAATTTCATTCGGCGGTCATTTATATATAATACTTCTGCGGACTTTCTGCACGACTTCTTCGGTTACGATCGAATTTTAGTCTTCTAGAACGGTCATCAACTTGGGGGCAGGTACAATCACCTTTAGAATGCACGATACTCGTCGTTACAGTAAAAGCCGAAGGAGATCCTTCCAATGTGGCGTCTAGTGCCCTTTTGATTTCTGCAGGAGACGCACCTTCGGTAAGAAAAACATTTTACCGTGGATTCTAAGAAAACTTTATCTTATGAAGCTTTGACATTATATCACATCGATAAACTCCTCACCACACAGTTGTTGAATAAGAAAAGTCGGTGACTCGTGTTTCGCTAGCAAGTTGCAAAGATGGTGAAAACCGTGTTTTGATTAAAGGAAAGTTGTACATCGACAAACGCTTAAAGACTTTTACAGCCAAATGTTGCTAGTGGAAAGTCATGACACTGAGGTGGACACGCCCAATATCCAGAAGTCCTCTCGTTAACATTCCGTGGAAATGAACTGTTCCGTTGTAGTTTCCTTTTTTAAGTTAAAAACAGAAATCCCAGATTAGAAACCAACACGAAGCAGCTGTCTTTACCACAAATTCAGGCAATACAATTACACGTCGCGCCGTCCGATCCAAAAATTTCCCTATTTTTTGACCGACCCGAGAGGTTTTCTCGGGAAAAGGAGGATTTTCGCAAAAGTATAGCCGACAGCGGTCGACGAGGATGAATTACCAGTAACGACCGCAACGTGGCGCGTCGACGTCCACTTCGAAAGCGTCCACCCACCAGAAAAGCTCGTTAATGTAAATGTCGCCGGCGGTATCGAACGACCCGCCGATTTCGGGGACCGACCGTAATGTATGTCCGTTTCCGGACGCGTTTAAAAATTACGAATTTTTCATTTAATAAGTCCGGAATTAACGAGAAAGTCCTTAAAGAGCGATGTCGTAATTAAGTATATGTATGGGGGTGAATGTATGTATGTGCATATATGTATGTATGAGTGCAAAATGGTGGATACGTTGAGGAATTAATTATCTGAAAGATGGAAGGGGACGAGGATTGGAGGAAAAGGGGGACCGGAATAGTCTCTCCTGTAGTACACGGATAAAGAAAGTTACTGATGTAGCTGCTGGCCGCAGGAGATGTTACCAATCGCGTGCGGGTGGTTAAGAAGGTGACCCAAGGCTACACAGTCGTCCAGACAAACTACCTGCACAGCGTACTGAAACGTCGCACAAACAATTGAACGCTTTATCTGGATCATTGTGAAGGATCGCGTCATCTTGTTAGACATTCACATTCTAACTGTAATTGTGTGGTAGTTGAGCAGTTCCAGTATATGACTTTTTCCTTACTTAAAACTTTTTGAGCAGTCCCTGTACGTCAGCGCTTGAACGCTTTAAACTTTCTGAGCGATCCGCGTATAGCAGCGTGTCCAGGTTAGTTCCAAAGCTTGCCATCGAACATCACAGGTGGCGCTAGTGCGAACTGGGGAGCGGTGGCAGGTGTACCTCTCATCCCTCCCTACTTATACGTTGACTTTAAAAAGTTAAATCACAAATTGATGGGAGAAATAGCTGCACCACTAAATGTTACACACATGATGAGAGCTCACAGTTGACTAACGTAATTGAGATGTTTCTTAGCCAGCATGATACATTGTTTACTGTTTACGTCATACCACATCTTTTGTAGGTGTATCATTTAATTACTGTGTATTGTTGTATTTTGTATTGTATTGTAATGAGGTGGCGTCTGGCCCAAAATGGCCCTTTGCACTGCGACCACGTTGATCTATTGTGCTTCCTCTTGTTTGTTTTATTTATTTATTTAATACGGTGAGGAACAGGATCAGCTCCTTAAATGGGAGTGTAAATATACTCAGCGTATATGCATGTAGTAGTCTAGTCTCTCCTGTGGCCTAGTGCCCCACAGTTAGTGATCAAGTGTTCCATTGATTCCTCTTCTTCACCGCAGAATCTGCAAGTGTCCGTGTTGGATAGGCCCATTTTGTGAAGGTGCTTGTTACAGGTATAGTGGCCTGTGAGTGCCCCTGTCAGTGTTTTTAAGCTTCCCCTGTCCAGTTTTAGGGGAGATTCGCCCTCCTAGCGTCGAAGCTCAGAAATTTTTTGGAATGTTCCAGCCCGCTGGTCTCATTCCAGTGTTTCATTGTAATGGACGCTGTTCATTTCTTTACCTCACCTTTAAGGAGACCTTTGTTAAACCCAAAAGGTGGGGTAGGTCCAGTAAAGTTTCTCTCAGCCCCTTTTTTTGCGCAGATGTCTGCATGTGTAAATAATGATAATAATAATACTTATTTTTCTTCATTGCTATCTATGAACTCAAATTATAGCTCTTTAGCAGAAGTACTGGCTGTACACATTAGGACTTAATTTTAAGATGGAAAAATTAATGGGGCTGCAATCCCATTAGTGTTTCCATATTTCCAGATCAAATTATAGTTTATTTAGCAACTTTCTTTTCTTATATTGGTAGCCCAGAGCTTCATTCTTTCTTTCCATACCTTTTTGCTTATTCTGTTATTCCCTTATCCTGTAAATCTTCTAGTATTACTCCCCTCGATCGTCTTGTTGCCCCCCTCCCTTACTTATTTAATCCTGAGCGTTTCTACCTTTCGGTGTAAGCCCTTCCTCATTTTCTCTAATTCTGTGGCATACTCCAGGCTATCTTCTTCACGATTCGGGCTTCCTCCATTCGTTCTGTACGAAACGCAAAGTGGTTCGAAACCTCCAAGTTCCATCCCGAACTTAGTCCATTTTGCAGATTTGAGATATCTCAAAAATTATAGAAATTGTGTGGGTGCATTTTCCCGGAATCGAAATTTATTCCCGACTTTCTTGGGTTCGAGGTACAAACGAAAACAAAAGTGATTTCTGCGGGTACAAACGATTCTCTTTCGATTGCCGTTTATAGAATTCGAAAATTTTCAAAGTCGCGGTAATTAGTTTTTTGAGGTTTTTGAAAACTTTTCAAGATGCCTTAACCTTTTAGGTTTTGAGCAAATTTGAAAACGAAGGTGGTACAAACGGGTATAAACGACCACGAATCAGATTCCGTTGGAAAATTAAATTATTTTGTGTAGTTATAAAAATTGATTTCAATTACTGAAACCGTGATTCTAATTATATTTCCTTATTCATAAATCTTAGAAAAATAACAAACCAAAGGCAACAATTAGAAGAATAAATGACCTATTAATTTAATACTATATTATTTTATTTGGCGCTTTTTTAACATGTCACAAACTTTTTTATAACACAAATTAAATAACATTTTCTACTTTAAACCACTGTTTTGTACGGGTACAGGTTTTGCGATTGGCGTTTATATCGTGACGATCGCGGCATATGCGCCCAAAAGGCGGTCATTTAGAGTTTCCATGACTGTACATCGAAGATTTAGACAAGGAATTTCCGAAAGGCGGATAATTTTCTTTATTTCACATATTTTATTGCCTATGAACAATTACCATCAGAACTAAAGCTATCCAATTGCTTGTTTCAACCTCCAATTCTTGCGTTTCGATCGGACCAACCACGAAACGCGCTTTTTCCTCTGACGAACATTCTCCGTATCCGAACGCGTTATTCCCCTGCAAACTCGACGACACCGAAAAGAAGAAAAAATTAACGCTACATAAACGTTACAAATGGCGTTCGGATGACGGTGCGTCTTTCCGGCGACGTTGAAATTTGATTGATGCTCCTCCGCGTATACCGGTCACCGGTTCCGAAGCGCGCGTTACTCCTCTTTGTCGACGCCGCGGTATCTCGAAAACCGTAGGGCGTCTTCGTCCTTAGCGGAAAACGTCCTTTCTCGTCCCCTATCCCGTCTCCCGTCTTTCCGCCGGTTTATTAATGACGTCGGTCGGTCGTCGAGATGATAGCCATTATCTCGATTCGATCCTCATTACCGTACGCGTCTCGCAAGAGCTGTTTTGTACGCTTTACACGACGCCGACGCCGACGCCGAGGGTGGCACGGTGAATATCGAAAGCGAAGTTTTTTCTTCTTTACGTCGTGCTTGCGGGCGGAAATGATTTATTAATTGCGAGCGACTAATTACGGTTTTTTATTGGACGCGAATGACTCGGTGAAATACGCGGACGGGGAAATGTTTTGATTTTATTATTTCGCGGCGCTAAAATGGATTATCAATTTTAATTACGACGATGCGATGGAGTAATAAATTACCTACGGAGGGAACGATTTTGTTTTCATAATTTTTCGGTTGTTTGGAAAATATCATTAGTACCTCTCGTTTTTCGAAGACAATGGACGAGGATGAGGTTTAAGAAAGGGGATAACAGAATCGTTCATCGTCAAGACTTCTGGACATTGGTTGTGTCTCTTCCTCCGTATGATGGCCAAAATTCTCAAGATCCTTGCAAGTTGCGACCGCTCTCCATTAAATTCCGATCTTGAAAAAAGTAACGTTTTATGGCTCGTATGAGCAACCCCTCAGTGGCTGAGTGGTAAAACTCGCGCTTCACAGTGCGAAGGGCCGGCGTTCGAGACCCGGTAGCGGCAGAACGTAGCAGTTTAAAATCCTAAAATGGATCTGTTACCTCTAATAAGCTGCGAAAATGAAGGAAATGCCACTGGGCCGGCCAGGAGCGGTACGGTATATGCGTGTTCATATACGGCTCGGTGGCTCCGAACCTTTACATCGAAAGGTAGAAAGGGTAAAAGATTAAGAAGAAGATGGAGCAACTCTACTCATAATTCTTGACCGTTGAAGCCTTTAGGCGTTTGCGCACATTTTTAAAATGATACAAATTTCCTTTGATCCTTTCACTTGTGGCTTTTGAAGTTGCTGAGGAGGATGGTGACGGCAAGAACCAGAACGAGAAGGAGGATGGTTAGACCGACGAAGACCTGGGTGTAGCAAATAACAGGGAAAAGGTAAAACAATTAGGGAGATGAAGGCGAGGACCGGCCACTGGAAGAAATAGATGGAAACATGAAACCGGAACCTGTGACTCCCTGACAGTGCAAAAGAAGAACCGAAAAAGAAGAAGAGGACGAATGAAATTATTTTGGTTTTATGGTATAAATGCATAGATAGGGACCTGAAATAGTAGTGTGACAAGTTTGAATATTTTTTGAGAAAAACTTGGAACGTATATACTGTGGGACCTGCTACTGGACCTACCCCACCTTTTGGGTTTAACAAAGGTCTCCTTAAAGGTGAGATAAAGAAATGAACAGCGTCCATTACAATGAAACACTGGAATGAGACCAGCGGGCTGGAACATTCCAAAATATCTGAGCTTCGACGCTAGGAGGGCTGACTTCGCTCTAAAACTGGACAGGGGAAGCTTAAAAACACTGACAGGGGCACTCACAGGCCACTATACCTGTAACAAGCACCTTCACAAAATGGGCTTATCCAACACGGACACTTGCAAATTCTGCGGTGAAGAAGAGGAGTCAATGGAACACTTGATCACTAACTGTGGGGCACTAGGCCACAGGAGAGACTAGACTACTACATGCATATACGCTGAGTGAGGAGGACCTATTTACACTCCCATTGAAGGAGCTGATCCTGTTCCTCAGCGTATTAAATAAATAAATAAAACAAACAAGAGGAAGCACAATAGATCAACGTGGTCGCAGTGCAAAAGGGCCATTTTGGACCAGACCCCACCTCATTACAATACAATACAATACTGTGGGACACCTACGTTCCAGTAGTAATGTTATATTACCAAGATTTTAAACTAAAATTCTTTCTTCTGTAGAAGAAGGAAAAATCTAATCCCACTTCTGAAGCTGTCGAAGAAGGAAAAAGTATAATTCCTTCGTTTAATGTTTAACTGTACTTAAATAAACATCACATAATTTCTATACGTTTATTCACTCGTCTCCATGACATAATCTTGAAGATAATGTGTACATAACTTCTCTCACGACTAACTAACTTCGTCTTTTCTTACCAACCTGGCCAGTATCACCAACTTAAAATTACGCGGCAAATTTAAATTTCTGAATACTACACTTCTTATATCAATTGCAAAACCATTTAGACTTTTTTTTTCCATTTTATGTATGATGCGATGTAAAACTAGTGACACACTGAGGTGCTTGACATTGACGACATGTAAATTTGCTTTCTCAAATTTTCTGGCCTTTCGACGAATGCATCTCTTTTGTACGCCAGTTTCTATCGGAAACTCAACATTCGCATAAAACCTTTTTCAAATCCTTGCTTGCTTTTCTGTGTTCTGCTGCAGCTTCTGCTCTTCCTACACTTATTAGATGATCGACCAACCTAGCAATTCAAAATCAAAAAATTGAGATTTTTGCGATTGACTTCTTGTAAAGATAACAAAGGCATTATAAACCGCTATCAATAGTATCCCCCAAGAAACCCTTACTCCTACTATTTAGTACCTTCTTCCTGTCTAAGTCATGTCGAGTAATGATGTGATCGGCGTGACCTACTCCGTATATTTTTATAAAGTCAATGGCTTCTGGGCACTCAGCATCTTTTGATGTACTATTTTGTATGTTTCTCTATATAAGCTTATGTTATCCAAAAAATTCGTAGGTGTAAAAGCACACTACTAGGTTGGGGCGCCTTCTTCACTGTAAACTGTTTCTATGAGAGTTGATGGTTAACAGGCGAACCTCAGTGATAGATCGTTCATTGGAGAGTTAAGTAGATGCTTCACTCTTTGATAATTTTCTTTTGTAATTTTCACTCTCCCAAGTATCTTTTTGAGGCAAATCTTGTCTATCTGCATAATGACTTATTTGTATTATAAGACTCCTAGGAAAAGTTTTAAAAGACAAGTACTCTCGAGTTTTATCGATATCTGCTGTTATGGCTTTTCTTCTCTCGAAAGGGTTGCATTTGGTATGAAATTATCTATACATTGTCTCTTTTAAGTTTTTACCTACGTCATTATTTTGTCGTAGGAGTAAAGGCGATTAATATGGCTTATCTTACTCAAGTGCTCCCGGTAAAAAATGAAGCACGATTTGCGCTTGTCTCCTAGACAAAGAACTATGGACAAAAATCGATGACGTAGGTAAACAGACAAAGCGTATATTTCTGGTCCATTAAAATTTTCTGGATATTTTTTGGTAAAGGGGGAGGATCACTTTCACTATTTGCAATACTTTCGTTGACACTCGTATCACATCGGTAAACTCCTCATCACATAATTGTTTCATAATAAATTTGGTGACACGTGTTTCGCTAGCATCATCAAAACCGCTAAGCGATTGAACAATTTCCTTACTTACATTCTTACTTCCATTCTTAGACATGCATGCTTACCTCCCCCTCCCCTCGAATTGCGCAACAAATATATTTACTCGGTGACGCCTAGCCTTTTTCGTTCTAAAAGACCCTTATGAAACGGCGGTCAAGCGAACCGCCTCTCCAACAGCGATGGGAAAGGAAAAAGTACCTGCTGAAGAGCTGCCTTGTGGTTTAAATAGGTTTTAAACGTTAGAAATTACAAGTATCGTGTGTGAATAGTTTAGTTAATTTCTCGAAGAAATTTAAAATGCTAGCTGACCTTCTAGTGAATAATATTGCTTAATTATTTAATTACAATAACGTGAATAAAGTGAAACGCTGGATTGGGCCACTCTCTCGTGCCAGTATGTCGACTCTGTCACATATATCAAAGTCGTATAGGTCTATCTCGCCTTCTTTCGACAAACGCGTGCCTTGTTCGCTGTTTTTTCGACGAACAAGACGCGCGTTTATCGAACCTTACACATAACATATATGTTGGAAGGTTTCAATCAACTTTTAACATACCATTTTTTTGCTAGCGCTGGTTTCATCGTATTGTTGCGTTCTGAGATTGGAATCGAAAGAAACCCTTTTATGAATGGAATTTATGGCTAACTTCACGCCAGTCATCCAACGGATATTTTGCTCCAATTCACCTGCCTATCAGAATATTTGTACGAATATAAATTCAAAACCCAAAACAGACCAGGTTCTCTGCGGTAACATCGCCGCTAACAACATCACCACCTCTCTCCTATTTCACCAACGAACCGATGGTCCTCAAAAAATTACGGCGCCGGTGACGCAGGACCGCGTCGGACGAATGGCGCGCTGCGTCCTTTGCCCCATCCACCCCCGTAATTAATCCGTTAATTACGATAATTACCGACGTGTCACGTCGCGACACGTGCATAATTAAATATTATCCTTGTAGTCGTTGCGGTCGGGCATGTCGCGCGTTAGCGATACGTCAACGGACGGCGGCGGCCGTCCGCAGGACGATCGTTATCGCGTAATTATACGATGCACGGCCGGCCGACCGGGATGAACTCGCTCTTTCCCTCTCTCTCTCTCTATCCGCGGATGACGCTGGGTCGGGCATCGCCGTCCGCTAAATCGGTAAACAATGTGCGTGTCGCTCGTCGAAAACCGAAAAAAAAGAGGAACGAAAAAGCGGGAGGAACGCCGGGCGGCGCCGCCGCCGCCGCCGCTGTCGCATGCGTCGTTAAAACGCGGCCGCCGGTTAATAGCGGCCGGCGCCAGCGAAAGTATGCTCTCTGGGTGTGCTGGATTCGAAGTCGTCGTTGTGATCTATTTGGTGCGATGGCGTGCGCGGGAAACCGAAAGCTAATGAATTGTCGCGTTGGAACGACGTATGTAGGTTACGGTACATCGGGAATTTCGAATTCATCGAACTCTTTATAGAATTGTTAGAGCAGAAATCATCGTCAATTGGTCAGCACCAATGGGATTTCGAAAGAAAACTTTTAAGAAATCATTACGTTCCTTTGTCACCATTTTTCTGTCGCTTCTTCTCCCATTTCATCGCTCCTACGTTACTTAATCTTTTCTCTTCCATACAAATCCATTTCTTTCGTTCTTATCGTCATCCCCGACGGCGAGTACCGGGGTCGAAATAAACGTCGTCCCTATTATTGTCGCGGAAGAGGTGAGAGGACGGGAAGAACATAGGACGATGATTTATTTCCGATTTTCGTCGTGCGACGACGAAATTCTTCCGAGAACGACGAGATCGGGGACCGAGGTGAAAAAATGTCGCCCTCCGAAATAAAGACGGTGGTTGGTCGTGTGTGTGATTTAGTTGGCGGATGATGTCGCTAGTGGGACGAGTCCTCTTCCGGTTGTTTGTTTCCGTATTAGAATCGCGAAGGAAATGGATGAATCCGGGAGAATTTCGTTCTTTGGAATCGAAGAAGTATTTCGTTCGAGAAAGAACAATAACAGAAACTGAGGGGATCAAATTTTATTGTAGTTCTTTTTTCTTATTTTTACCGCGAAATTGATAAAATGTGAAGTTGATCAGTTCGTTTAGAAATATGAGAAGGAATTATTAAGATCTAAAGAAAAATGCTTCATTAACATTCGATTCTTCAGTTTCCATTTGAAATGAATGAAGGTGATTGCAAGGACTGTGGTGTAATTTACTGACACAATATCACATGGGTAAACTCCTCACCACACAATCGTTTTATAATAAAATCGGTGACACGTGTTTCGCTAGCTCGAGTCAAGCATCTTCAACAACCGTATAAACCGAAGTGTTGACCGAAGTTGAAGATGCTTGCTTCGAGCTAGCGAAACACGTGTCACCGATTTTATTATAAAAGGATTGTGCGGTGAGGAGTTTACCGATGTGATAATAATGTCGTTGAATGAAAAATCAAGGTCAAAAAGCACGCATTGGGCAAGGCTTCTTTCGTAACACCCACCTTCTCCAGTATTTTCTGACTGAAGATGACGCCTTGGTCGTCGAAATACGTATTCAACGTACGAAGGACGAAGTGAGTCTGCAGCAGATAACTTCATTTCTCGGAATAAATACGACGGAGGTTACACAGTGCTAGAGAATGAATCAAACGTATAGTATCACCTAAAGTGGACAATATTCTTTTCTCTCTCCCTCTCTTTCCCTGCGATTGTCATTTTCAAATGCATCCACAGTAAGTCTCTAACAGGCATTAGACGTATGTAAGTCTCAAAATCCCGATCATTGATGTACGATAGGTATTATAGATGAAAAAGTGGACGTTGGGGAAAAAGTGCATCAGCAGACATCAGCGGGTCAGAAATTTGTCTTAAATTCAGCTGTTTCGAAATTGACAGCAATTATTTCAGAGATATTTGTTTTTCAGAGAGAAATAGAAGATGCAGTAGAAGAACACAAAAAGAATGTCATTGCTCGCCAAGAAAACGTCAAACTGGACATTTCTATTTCTCTCAAGGCTTCGAGCATTATAGAATATGCCCTTGAAGCACCTCTAACTTGTATCAACTTCACATCAATAAGCGTAGTTTATATCTTCTCGGTAACATCCTCAAAATATTGCCATTAGCCAAAAAAATCGACATTCTCTTGTGGGTCAGAAATTTATCTTAATCGACAAAACCAGCTTCCCCCTTCTTTTTCATGGAATCCCAACCTCGTTCCAATACAAGGATATCCAATTTGAATAATTTGCCTTTCTGTGAGAAAGCGCTTTTTAAGAAATACTGCCTGGAAAGCAGCCTATTGACTAGAAATTTATCCTAATTGGAGTAGGCCAAGAATCTTTCCTTTTTCTAGGATTCTGGTCTCTTTGGAACGCTTTCACGATGGGCGTCAGGGTCCAGATCCTGAATGTAAAAGTATAAATACTTCATCACTAAATGAAGTCGTTTAGAGCAAAAGTCAGATCGAATGGATACTGTAGGGCAAAAATTTGATGCAATAATCGAACTAATCGCGTCAATACCTTTCAAATGCTCTCACGATGAATTTCCGAAGGGTATCCATCTAAGCTAAATTTCATTTTCAGGAACGTGAAATGAATGCGTTGACAAGACATCGTTGAAATGAAGCAATCGCGGTTATATCAAGAATTAGTATACGCGGACGCCTCAACTTATTTGGACAATAGACGATTCGTTCGTTATTCTTTTTTTTTTTTTTTGAACTGTGAATCCCCGCGGGGCAAGGATCATACGCCGCCGATTCGATAAATAAAGTCGATGGGAGGCTGTTCATTTCGCGCACTTACGAGCATCAACCTCTCTCTCATCCATTATCCGCGCGACCTTTTGTTTCGAACGCGAAGGCGAGCACGTCTCAGTCGAGGTGTGAAAATCGCGGGTGGCTGCGTAGTAGGGCGCGTACGCTTTTTGTTTCGCGACCGTCTCGCCCTATTGTTCGCCGCTGTTTACTTTCGAGATGAACGGGTTTTTGTGATAGAGGAGAAGAGGCGACAGGGGGCGGCAAGAGCAAGGAATACACCTGCGAGGCATCGTCGCAGCGACAATTTTTTCGCCTCGTGGAGATGTTTCTTTTTGTCGTCGTTTTCGTTTTAGTGAGCTTTTATTTAAAGTGCGCGCGCGCGTAGTAGTTGATGAAATTCGCATCTGAGTTGGGACTGGTTCGCAATGACACGATGATGGGTTATGTACGAATTATTTGCTTAATATTCTCTTTCAATATTGGATTGTATTTGGAGTACATAGGAATAACAGAATTGGACGGGAATCAAGAAATCAAACAATGACCACTGGATAATATGGTTAAGGTATCAAAGAAGATGAATTAAGCATCAAGAACGAAACCAACCATCAAGAACGAAACCATAAAAAATATGAAAAATGAAAAACAAAAATGACCAAATACTATCAATAACAATTATGCAGAAATATGAAGAATATACACTCGTGGTGACTGAGCGCCCAACAAAAGAAGGAAAAAGAGAGATTCTTCGAAGATCTGCAAGAATAAATAGGGGGCAGTAAGAACAACATAATTATGCTAGGAAACCACCCTCCCTAGAAAGCGATCTGATCATAAGCAACAATCATTTCAAACACAGGGACGTGCATAAATGCACAAGAGATATCGCGAGGAAAACCAGAATCCAATAATGGACCAATCCTGTTTGCTAAAGATACTATACGGAAAAAGATGGCAGACGTAAAAGTCGGGATATGGGCAGAAATTGGACCGCAACCACTTTAGTGATTATGAAGTCCCAAAAGGAAACAAAGGAAATGAAAGAAGGGAAGAGAAGGAAAGTACGAGAATGAAAGATAAGATGCTACCACTTGACCAATTACAGAGATGAATGTCTAAAGCAGTTACGACAAGGCACACAAGACATAACTGAGCGAGACACAATAGAAGGAATGTGGATGGTTCCATTCATGAATATATGAAGGGGAGTAGCAAAGGTACGAACCGATATAGAAGTCTAGATACAGGTACAAATGAATGGTTGTTGTTACTAACACATGCTTTAAGTTGGTGGCTCCTTAGTTTTGATTACAAAATATACAACAATACTGAAATCGACAGAAAATGGTTGTGGGACTACAAGGATTACAAACAAAGAACACAAAAAGACACGGTGGTGGAACGAAAGAGTAACGAAGGCAAGTAAAAGAAAAAGCGGAAGAATTACGAAGGATTACGAAGAATACAGAAGAGAAAGGAACGTGGTCAAGAAGTTGGTACAGAATGGAAAGCGAACAGTGTGGGTCACGTTTGGAGAAAACATGAACGATGCACACAACGAGAACCAAAAAATATTTTTAGGGTAATGAGAAAACAAAGAAAAGTAATGATATCAAACGAAGAAGAATAAGGATGAATAGGAGGATAGGATACAAACAGACAAACAAAAAATTATGGAAGGATGGAAACAACATTTCCATAATTTACTAGAACGGAGCGACTGAATGTATGGTATGGAGCCATCTGTATTCGTATAGTGCAATGTTATTTTATTCTAATACACTCGTTTCAGATAGTTATAATGTTATTGGCGCAAATTGAGCAACTCTAGAGAGAACTGAAAAGGAAATAAGAAAGCAATAAACAAATTAGAGCAGGCGAATAGCCAGGGCAAGATAATATAACAGTGAATGTGATAAAAGCCGGAAACGGAGGTGTACGTAGTATATAGAGCGCGTCCCAAAAAGTCATGAAATATATTTTAAAAACAAAAAAATTCATTGACATACTCTCTGCGAGTATCTACACTTCTTTTCCACCGATTCTCCCACGTCCGACACGCCCCCTTAAAGGCCTCGAGGAAACTCCTTTAAAACTGTTGTCACAACCACTTGGATAGCCTCTAAATGAGGTTCTTTAAGTCTGGACTGGACCCTCGTTGACAAAAAGGGTTTGACTTGTTGATGGTGCTCCAGAAGCAAGATCATCGTCCACCCCTTTCTGGACCTCCTTAAACATCTTGATCCACCTTATACCTCACACGTACGATACGGCAGACGTCCCGCAGACTTGTTTAAGCAATTCCTGAGTTTCGGCATATTTTTGTCGAGTTTTGTGCATTATTTGATCGCCCAATATTGTTCGAAGTATCATCCATGGCGCCTTCGAGACGTGATCTCAAAACTAAACTAAATCGACGCTTTTGACTCCACCGATGCAGGCTGACCTTGGGCGTGCTATGAAGCTGATCTTCCCCCTCCCCTCCTCTCCCTAACTCAGGCGATCCGAACACGCCGCCATAGCCTTGTTTGCCCTGCGAAGCTAAGGGATGAAATATATTTTGGAACGCATCTTATACATATATGAAGTGTGGACAACGACAGAAAGTCAAAGAAGTAAGATACAAAGCACCGAAATGAGATTCCTAAGAATGATCGAGGAAAAAACAAGACCTGATAGGGTTAGAAATGACAAGATAAAAGACGATAAAGCCAATAGAAGATAAAACAGAGGAAACTCGCCAGTTGAGATGGTTAGGTCACGACGTGAGAACGAATCGTTCGAAGATGGTTAAAGAGGTCTACGAGGCACGGACAAGAAAGGAAAAAACTAAAAGAAGACGACGGAAATTTCGGGTAGAAAAGGTCAAAATGGTGATACAAAGAAAGGGAATACAATGGAATGCGAAATCGGCGGAGAAACAGAAGACAGAAAAAATCAGAGAGAACTCTGGAAAAAAGAACCACGAGAATAGTTCTGCCCCAAATACCTTACAGCCAAAAAGAGTAGAAAAATTTCACTTCAATCGTTGCCTAAATTTTTTTCTTTATATAATTTGAAGCTATGGAATTGTTGAGCACTTAGTTCGTAAAACGCGTAGACGAAGGGAGGATGGGGGAAAATTGACCAAAAACAAATGCAAAAGACGACTGAACGTATTAGCTGTAACTACTCCCTCTCTGTTTTTAGTTAACGAAAGTACTCTCTTTTGTACCGTATGTTCCTTTGTCAAAGTTATTCTTTCATATTCAATTATAAAAACCATGTACTACCAGTAACGAATGTTTAATAAATCGATTAATAACAGCAAACACTGCGACCTAAATCTCTGTAATGTCTTGTTATAGCGGTCCGTGCACCAAAATCATTATTTACAGAATACAATCTCTTCTTTAAATGGGCCGAGTTGTCAAGTTATTACGAGTCGAATCGTAGTGGCGTATCTACTAAATATTCTCCGCGAGGCGTTCGACGTATATTCCTTAACCTCCGATATTTGTCGGTTGAGATATTTTAAATGGACGCCCACGAAACCCAATTTCTCCCCCATATTTTATACGGAATACGTAATTAAGGAGAACCCCGCGAGCACGCTATTTTCTGCTGTTAAACTCTCGTCAGGCGCTTGTTAGTTAAATGGGAATTTATACGCGTCAGTTTTCGACAAATTACGTCATATATATACCTTCGTCGAATAGGCGCGGAAATTGGCCACGTCGAACGGCGAACACGCTTCGAAAACGAAAGTGAGAGAGCCTCCTCCACCTCCTCCTCCTCCTCCTCCCCGCCTTCTCCGAAGGAAAAATATAGGTACCCACTCGTATATATAGGGCAATCGCGAGGAGAAGAAAAAGATCGGGTGAGGGAGGAGGGGGAGGGCGTGATAGATCGGCGGGCCAACTTACCCGAATTTCCTATGCAAATTGATTTATCAAAAAAAAAAGCGCGCGGCTCGTTTTTGGCGACGAAGATCGACGAAAGGATAGCGGGAGGAGGGAGGAAACGGAACGAAACGAACGCCGTGGTATTAAAAAGTACTTTTTTCGCCTTCCCTCCGTTTATATTTTTCCTCGTTTAATCACTCGCTGGGACTCGCGATATCAGATCGAAACGAAGTTTATATGACGTTAGAGTTATTTAAGATGGAACGATAAGATATACTGCCGCCCAGAAAGAGGAGGGGAGGGGGGCGAAACGGGCGCGCCGAGATAGGGGACGAAAATGAGCTAGCTCGCTCGCTCGCTCGAGGGTAGCATGTTTTGACAGTGCGTCACACAAAAAGAAACGCAATCACGAACCAGCCGGTTGTTTTATTACGTCGAGAGAACGAAAATACACGAATTAATAGAGGGAAAACACACGTCGACACGATAAGCACGTCATGAAAATATGTCGTCCTTGATAGGGTGGGGTTGAGGGAAAACTCGGGTACTCGGATTACGTGGAGGAAGTAATCGAAGATCTCTCGTTTGGGCGCAAGTTCCGGTCGAGATTGAATGCGGGAAATTTTGGAACAATTTTAATAAACATCGTACAACGAAAGGACTCTCATGTAATCCTTCTGCGGAATTACCCGCATATGTTATCTTATACATTCCGCGAAATATATTGGGCGTCAGTTACTATCGTTTCTTCGATTGCCAGTTAAACAGTTACCACAGATTAATCGCATTTTAACTAACATCTTAAAGATTCTAATAATTAGCGCCCAACCTGGAGCATTCTCAAGCATGCATTTCGATGGAACTGAGAGAATCGGCTAAGACATGAACCGGCCATTATTTCAATATTCCAACAGTGTTAGCTACCTCCGTCACTTTATTATTGTTATAGCAACAGTTTACCACGTTTTCTATATGTTCTTCTGACGTTAAACGTTCTGGAAGACCAAATTGCCCCACAATCTAGGAAGTAGCGCAAAGGATCCGCAAAGGTGTTACAGGAAAAACAAAACGAGAACAACAAACAACTAAAACTAATCAGCTACCGAAAATACAAAACAAATAAAAATCAACACCCTCAACACCCTAATGCAGCAGTATACAATAATTATTAGCGAGTTAACAGTAAATAAAACTAATGATAACAACAATATAAACAAAAATAAATTGAGATGGTAACATGCCGCAATACACAATATACACTAGAATAGTACAGTTAATTCTTTCTTTCAGTTTACCAACAAAAATATTGCTACAGTAAACGTCACAGTTTTTACACATATACCACAAAGGTACTAGCACCAAAGCATTAGATCGGGAAGTACCCATATTGAACGTAACCGAATGCCTCTCCGAGAAACGTGGAACGTTAAAATTTACGACGTGTTACTATTAAAATTTGCTACGTTTTTGTTTTGATTTCCCACGTTAGGCGCCGATTGTTAGAATTCCACCGCACGTTGGGCGCTAGATACTAGCGTTGTTTTTAGAGCCAATTAAACAGTAGTCACCTAGTAACCATTGCTGTTTAACTGACATTTGAGAGACGCTGATAATTAGCGCCTAACGTGGGACGTAACGGTAAAAACTAGCGTCCAACATTGGAAATCAACATAAAAACCTAACAAATGTCACTCCGCCTTCTTCTATGTTTCAGTGGACTTTTCAAACAACTTCCGTTATGAAATTAGGGCTCTACTTCACATTAGGCGTTAGTTATTAGCGTTTCTTCGAGCCCCATCTTAACAGTGGTAATCTAGTGACAATTGACACAAAATAATCATAGTTTAATTGGCAGTCAAGAGACGCTGATAATTGGCTCCTGACGTGGTGCATAGCGCTAATGACTAACCCCCAACATTATAAATCAACATAAAAGCCTAAAAAATGTTACTGCGGGCTTTTATGGTGTTCTTCTGGACTTTCCGAACGACTTCCTCGGTTGTGAGGTTAGCGTTCTGCTCCACATTTAGACCCCAGTTATTAGCGTTTCTTCAAGCGCCAACAAATTAATGGTCACCTAGTGATAATTGCCACCAAGTAATCACTGTTTAACTGACACTCAACAGACGCTGATATTTGGCGCCTAACGTAGGGCATAGCGGTGGTAACTAGCGCCCAACATTGGAAATCAACGTAAAAACTTAAGGAATGCCACATCGCATTCTTTAGTGTTCCTCTGGACTTTTTAAGCGAGTTCTTTGGTTGTGAAATTCGGCTTCTGGTCCACATTTGGACGCCAGTTATTACCGTGTCTTCGGGCGCCAACAAAAACAATAGTTACCGAGTGCAATTGCCACAGATTCATCACTGTTTAACTGACACTACCAAAACTTTAATAATTGGCCCAACGTGGGTCACGATCCCAGTAATTGGCGCCCAACGTGGATTACAATCCCAATAATTGGTACCCAACGTGGCGCAGAATTCCAATAATAAGCGCCCAACATTCTAAATGAACGTAACAAATATCAGTGTGCCTTCCTTCGTGTTCCTGTGGGCATCTTGAATGACTCCTTCGGTTGTCGGGGATCCTCGTTTTCCAGAGGTCATCGTTCAGAATACACATTCTGACACCTACGAAGCTTTGCATCTATTACCTGCAATTTCTAAAAAAAAAAACTTAAGCGTCTTATCACATTTTCTCCCTCCGTACCCATCGACCCGGCGAAATAACCTTTCAAGTTTGACCCGAACGATTCTTGATAAACGAAGAACCTTCTACCACCGCGCACCGCAACGGCATCCTTCCCCTGTAAGTATTCCAGTCGGTCGAATTACGATCGTCTTCGACGCCCTCTTTCTTTACGCGACGGGTAAAACGTAAAGACGGGAGAGAGATCGGCCGCCGTAATAGTACCTAGTAGCAACGACGTTCGCGTCGTAAGATTGACGTAAATCTGGATATAAACGCCGCCCCGCCGAAATCAATGCCCGCGTATGAATATCAAGTGCCGCTTTATCTGATCCGGGGAGGCCCCAGCGCGACAGCGGCCGCCATCAAAAATTCATGGGCCCCGGATAAGCATAAACATGTAATATAATGGCCGTACGAATATTTATTCGTGTACAATACAGAACTTAGAAGGTTGGGCGCCGTTGGTTGTTGCTTTGCTGCGCTGCTCTTTGTTGGGCGTTTTGTTCTGACGTTTCCATTATTTGCTCTTTTTATCGGGAGATATGCACCGTTCTATTATATTATACGAGTATATGGTGGGTAGTGGTGGCTGGCGGTAAGCCACCCCTCGCGGCTAAGGTAGATTTAATGCTGCAATTTAAGAAATGGGAAAAGGGCATTAAGAAGTGGGGAGTTATCGTAAGGAAGGGAATTTGTTAACGGTAACTTTTTCGAGTAGGGTATTATCAGAAAGCTGACTTTATAAGGAATTTCGTTTGAGATACGTGTTTCGGAACGAACGGAACGAGTAGGATAAAATATATAACTGCTGCATTTATTCCTACAATTCGGATAAACTCAAATTCCTGCGAGAATTTGTAGATAGTTCTAAAGAAAGAACCCTCTGTCCACGATTGGTGTTGAAAAGCAAAGGAGATGATGAGTTAAAAGATTTCAAATTGCAAGTTGATTGAATAGTGTTCCAACTTTTTAAAATTCTTGCAGAAATGCACAGGGATTTGAAAATTTGAAACCATAATGAAAGTTTCCTCCCGCTTATTGAGAATATCTGCTGGAAGCCTGGTCGTACTCGCAAGTCGGGAACGAACTCGAATAAACCAAGCTCTCATCAGCGTTAAAATCAATTGGATCTGACACCCGCCTGCTTGCAACGTGCCCCACATACCAGGTGGGAATTTTCTAAACTAGTCCGTTTCCTCCACCCCTGAAGGATGCAGATAATTCGCCATTTCTTATCTTCGAGAGTCTTAAGGCCTCGGTTGGCTAGCTTCTGGGCACTCAATCCTTCGGAACATCCGGTATAGAAGGTGGCGCGCAAAAGTTTGACACACAACCTACGGCCAAATTCAAATTGTAAAACGTAGCAAAACAAACAGCTGTATCCTCAATAATCTGAATTGTTCACTTCCAACGTGATGTGACCATCTGCGATGTTCATTACATCCGATTGTCTCGTAATAATAATTCTAAACCGGCGCGTAATAACCGATATAATCGTGAGCTTCCGGAGCGAAAAATGGCCCCGAAATGTAAATCCGTCATCCGGATTTCGAAAGAATTCGACTGGCACGACGTCGACGAGGCGCTAACCGCTTCTAATCGCGCGCGCTTCGTACAAAATCAAGGCGTATTCTTCGACCGCCGGTGTAATCTTATTAACTTCGACCGGGTCTCTCGACTTGTCGCTAACACGAGATGCGGGAGGGAGAGCGGGATGGGGGGCGAGGGTTTTTCCTCTTCGTCCCGGAAACCGTAGTACATAAATAGTAATTCCCTAAATTGAAGCTGACTCGATTCCGGGGCGCCCTTTTTCTACTTTGATTATATATTTATCTCCATTCAGGGCGATAATTACGTTCGCCGGTATAAATCGAATTTTTCACTCGCACGCCGTTGGTGGTAGTTTTGGGAAAGGGGAGAAGAGAAAGCGTCGCAGAAGTAAAGTGGTAGCATACGATGCGTGACGTTAGCAATACGTAACCGGGTCCTCGATATGCGGTAGCAAAATTTGTTTAAGACTAGTTTCCTAACTGGGAACTTATTTGAGGGCGACCTTGTCTCGGAAGGCGGAAACGAGGGAAAGGGTGACACCCTATCACCCGCTACTATTTAATTAAATCCGGCGATACGTGTTCCGGTAGCAACGAGGTCTAGCATCTTCAGAATCCGCATCTTACGGAATGAACGGCCATTTTTAAACTTCCGTTCATGCAAACTGAGATTCCACTTGAACAACTCAGGGACACGTTTGAACCGGCTAGAACGAAAAACTATTTCGGGAAGGGACACCAACGTCATCTGAAATCAGGTAAATGACGCCCTCTTTACTCTGAGGGCAGGTATCTCTTCTTCAAACTATCTTTCTATTTACTAAACCTACAAAAGACAAACTATCCCTCCCTCTAATAGATCGAAAAGCACCGAGGGATGCACGGGACCGTCGTCTTTGTTTTTAGAAGTTTCCTATTTTTACGATTCATATATCGCCTGATACACTTCTAGATTTGAGGGCGAATTTGCACATTTTCTCGAATTTTAAATTGTTGATTTTAATGTCATGCCCTGTATCGGTCAAATCTGGTAAACAACGCCATCTGTACGCTGACGGCATGTATCTCCTCTTCAAACTATTTTTCTATTGACTAAAGATACAAAAAGCAAACTACCTCTCAGTCGTATAAATCGAAACACACCGAGCTATGCACAGGACCATCGTCTTTGTTTTTAGAAATTTCGTATTTTTACGTTTTGTGTATCGCTTCGTACCCTTCTAGTTTTGGCGGGGAATTTGCGCGTTTTATCCAATTTTAATTTGTTGATTCTAATGTTGTACCCTGTCTCGTACAAGCCTGGTAAATAACGTCCTCTTTACGCTGACGGCATGTATCTCTCCTTGAAACTATCTTTCTATTTACTAAACATACCAAGGACAAACTATCTCTCTCTTTCTAATAGATCGAAAAGCTTCGAGCGATGCACGGGACCGTCGTCTTTGTTTTTAGAAGTTTTGTGTTCTTACGACAGAGGAATGTCGTCAGCGTTGACTGCCCTTTTGACTTTTCCTCATAATTTCCGTTTAAGAAAGAATTTGGTCAATTCAAGCACATCGTTGGAAAGATCTTGGAAAGGGGAACCCTTTTTCTGAAGATCGCAAATTCCTTGGGAGAAAAGTGACAAAAGTTACAAAAAAAACAAGTGCTGTCAAGATCGGCTCTTACTGCTTAGGCTGGCCCATATCTGAGAATCGATAAAATTTATGCTGAAATGATTGACCTAGGAAACTGAATGTAATGAAATACAAAGCCAAATTTGTTGCATTTTTCTGGGTTTCTTTTTTATTCGATTTAGCAAAATTCTTCAAGGAAATATCGCAAAAAACTGTATTGAATAGTACATTATTCGGAATCGCAGTTCCATCCAATACATGCAATGGAGTTGTTGCAGTTTAACCGACGAGCCATTACTTCTTCAACAGATGAGGCAAAAGTCTTCATTTTCGTCGGAAGAACACTTCTTTGGGCGGGTGACCTCGTTTAGCTGGTGTTTTTGTGGCGAGCTTCATTAGGGTTCGTGCTGAGCTTTCATTTGTTGCTTGACGCGCAATCTGGCAAAGTCAAAACTCTGCTACTCACGGAGCGCCGTCGTCGATTTGATTTGTTTGTCGACGCAGCAATCTGAAGAGATTCTGTTGAAGTCAAAACGGAAGAAAGACTTGACTCACGAGGCATGGATGTCGATGGCTCAGTGGACGTCACGACTTCTTCATGTGCGCGAACTTCTGGGACATTCGAAACCGCTATACGGCGCTCTAATTCCTCGTCATTGACCTATGACAGCTTGATCATTTTTCCACTTAGCACCGCTTGCACAAAAGCTAAAAAAATGCACAAAGGCTCCCGGATTTAAGTCTTTACGTTGGCAGCATGTATTTCTTCGCCAAACAAACTTTCTATTCACTAAACACACGTGGAAAATGGAAAGTACCTCTCCCTATAATAAATCGAAAAGTATCGAGTGACTGATAGGACCAACATCTTTATTTAGAAAACTTGCACTTTTACGTATTCTCGAGTGCTTCGCAACACTCGATGAATTTATTATAGGGTAACGATAATGCGACACATGTTCCTTGAATTGTGCGGCCATTACGCGTCTGAACTGTCCTATGTATACTTTATCGCATTCGCTACACTCGATTTTATAAATCCCCGTTGTTTGTTCCAGTTTGATTTCGTCTTTCGGGTTTCTTAATAAATTGTTTAAAGTATAAAGTAGTAATTCGCGTGGTGAGGAGTACCGTTCTGGTATGATCTCAGTAATACTACACCCCAGTTCTTGCAGTCACTAAATCTGGAATGTTATCATTACGTTTTTGCCCCTTTCGTGTTACACCATCGTACAGTGACCATTACACTTTTCTGACCGTTCGTTAAATCGCATTCGTTTCGTCTTTTGGGGTAGTCAAATTTTTCTAGATAATTCGCTTATCGGACGAGATCGAATTCGAGGAGACCGGCAAATCGGCGCAATCGAATTTCCCGACTAAAATCTACGCCCGAAGCGATTAGCGTCTGATTTAGGTTAGGTACTCGGGGCCTACTAACCGCGTTACACAATTAACGTTTTATTAGTAAATCGAGTTTAGCTCTCGGAGGCCGTCGCTTCGGCAAACATGGCGGCAGCGACGTCCCGTCCCTTCGGGGTCCGTTCGCCGTCAAAGTTACGAAACTCTAAGTGACAGGCGGGGGCGCGCTCGCGGTGCCTTTGAGGGAAAGCGACGGCGGTGACTGCGACGTGATGCGGCCGCGGAGGAAGGAAGGAGGAAGAGGGAAAGACGTGTTACCGGAGAACCTAATGAACATAATTGATGGATGTTAAGCATCAAATAATTTCTGTTACGCGCGTAGAACTTCGGACGACGACGTCGATCTAGGAACTAGGGACTAGACTAGTCTGTCGTCTATTAATGCTCGTTTGGCGTCGCTGAAGAGTTGGACAGGTGGATAGACAGGCTAAGAGGCGGGCAGACAGGCAAGTTTCCGGGTTATCCTCTCTTACATCTGCTAGTATACAGATATAGTTCATTTTTAAGGGAGGAAATAGGTCGATGTTTGTGCCTATGCGACAATCGAATTAAGAATTCTGTTATGATGTACCTAAATGCGTAATTTGGCAGCTATTTCATTCTGCAAAAGTGGACAACTAAGTTACCACAGACTCCTGCGGTAGCCGCAATCGTCCTTCTCGGCCAACCCACTGTGGGAAAATTGCAAGTAAAGTAGTTTTCTAATAATCCCAATAGGAACTCGGATTTATAAGGAATTCCACGTCAATGGAGCTTCGCTCGTTTCTACTTTTTTGTACAAAAGACGAATTTGCCCTAAGCAAAGCGTGGAACGATTTCTGGAACAAAGGATTTCCAAAAGTCGTCATCGTATCTGTATTGGTGATGAGAGCCAAATGGTCATTATATCTCAATAATTCACGTCAACCTCCATATTTCGGAAGATGGAGATAATGTGTTAGATGATGACGCAGTTGGTTAATCATTACCACGTTGGCCATGTCAGTACTTAAAAGCTCGCCCTTTGTATCCGACATTCCTTCAACGTTACTCGCCATTTTAAAATATTGCACAAACTCTTTACTATTCACTGCTTGCAATACGAAAGCTGAATGCAAACTGAATTTCATCATCATTGTATTGAAGTTCGTATGTCGTCTATTATCATATTTTATGGCGGTTAACATTTCCGAGAAACCGGTCGTTATCTAATCCATCTACCTGAACGTGCCTAGACCGCAAAACGGTCACTTACGATTTCTTATTTTCAATCACCTCATTACGTACACACAAAACATTACAGAGGGATTGTAATCTATGTCGTATTTGCAGTTTAAACATCCAAACATTTTCATAGCGATAAAATCTGTATTTGAATGAATCTCCAATTATGCAAGGGGTTAAACACTTATGGCAGGTAGTGCATACGCTGTTACTAGCATTTGATTTTCTAAAAATGCACTTGCTAGTTTCATAGATGTGCTTGCGTTTAGAAAAAGTACTAGGGGAGAAATTATACGAGAAATTAAAAAGTGAATTTCGAACCGTAACAACAGGATCACGAGGAAATCTTAACAGGGCCATGCCTCCTCGTTGATATATTTACGACCGTCCGGGTCTCATAAGATATTTATTCCCCTAAAATTGCGAACTTAATTAAAGATTTTCCACAGCAATAAATAAAAGCCTTTCGGAGACGCCTGACGACGCTCTCTCCGACTTTTTCCTCCGTTCTCCGATAATGTTATCGAGAACTTATATGTATAAGAACGGAGAAAAGGAGAGAGATTCGGAGATTTATCGCCGAGTACGGATGATTAGTTTTTGCTACGACGGTACCGCGTACTATATATATATATAATTTAGCACGGTACCAGAGCGACTCCAGAAGCGAGAGTTTCTGAAGCGAATCAGAACTTCGGGCTCCGAGAAGATAAGTCGCCCGGATGACGCCCCGGTTTATTTTCCATCTCGGAGACAATAGATCGGGAGATTGCGCCGGACGTCGCGTATACTATGTGCATGAAAGTCCGAGCAAATAGAAGGAAGAATATGCTTGTACGCGTGCGACGGCGCGCGCGCGGGAGAGAGAATAAGTTTGTGCGGACCGGAAACGGCCGTGGCAAAATCGCGAAAGGAAAGTTTCGGAAAGCGCGCAGGAAACGCGGACAGAAATACGTAAGTTTCCCTTCCGAAGAGGAAAGGGAAAAGAATTGCATAAACTTGTACGTACGTATATTTCGAGGGAAATATCTTCGAATATTGCGA
This sequence comes from Chrysina gloriosa, assembly GCA_038088585.1. Taxonomy (NCBI): domain Eukaryota; kingdom Metazoa; phylum Arthropoda; class Insecta; order Coleoptera; family Scarabaeidae; genus Chrysina; species Chrysina gloriosa. The sequence goes on along the minus strand of CM076094.1, from coordinate 9,938,929 downwards.
AGTTTCCCTTTTATGTATTTTCTCCGATAAAGTAGTATATCACGTAGAAGAATGTTTTAAACTAGTTTTATGGAAAGAACTCGGTAAGTAAATTGAATCTTTGAAATATAGAAGTACACAAAGTGCATGAAAATCGCGTTTTTGACTATGTCAGATTTACCGAGAAAACGGAGCCTCGAGCACTATCCATGTAAACATCTAAATTTTCGGCATTTCCGCAGTAAATCTTTTGATTGGGGAGGGGGAGGGACGGTTACTGCAGATACGAGATTTGTAATTAGGGGATTAACCATTTTGGATTAAAAAGCAACTACTACCCGGACAAAAATCCGACGGTAATTGCATTATATTTAAGTCGAGATTTGGGCGCCAATTTGAAATGTACGAGGCCCTCTCTATTTCAGTTGGCACACCTAATGAAATCTTAGTTTGTTCGACACCACCAAAAACAATAATCCGTGCATATGGAAATTGTGCTTACTTACAGGGTACTACCGGCAAGATTTAAAAGGTTTTTAAATTTTTGTCAATATCTCGGAAACACTAACGGATTTTTTATTTTTTTATAAAATATAATTTGAAGTATATTACATAGCTCCAAGCACAACGCATATTATTTTCGTTCAAAATTAATAACGGAGGACCGTGTACCCCATAGCCCCCTTTTTTTCACAAATAAAGTATATTACATAGGCTTAAGGATAACGCGAATTATTTTCGGGAACAATTAGAAACAGGGAACCAGGTACCTCATATCTCCATTTCCTTTATTTTTTTTTTTATTTTTATTTATCGCAAATAAAGTCGGTTTTATGTGGAAAGCGATGCTGTATAGCAAATTTAGACAGCCAATAACAAAGTTATAAGAAAACAATAATGAAGCGTCACTTGTCATGGATTGTCGTTATAAATATATATTTACCTAGAAATTATTTATTATTTCAATAACGGTTTAAAGAAATACTATAATATAATGTGATTGAAATGGATTAATTATAAGCGTTTACTGTAGATAGCGACTTGCTAAAAGTATATCTAATTACCTCGAACGTTTGAAATTATTAATTATTTCGATAACGTTTTCAAGAAATACTGTAATATAATCTGATGGGTATATTGATGTAAATATCAATAAAGTAAAACTACAAGTATTCTATCGCGTACACCATTATCGTAATGTATATATGGTATAAGGTGGCCGTTTCAAACGATATAACAGAAGAATTTCTTTTCGTGTAGTATAAATTTCAAGTTTAAAATAATGTCAGCGATTAATATAGCTAATATTTCAAGTAGCCAATATCGCAATAACTCCTTTGACATCTCAAGAACTTGCATTGCATGATGCGTTGAAGAATATGATTGCAGGTGCTCAACAAACAAACATGTTCTATTTTGAGTATGTACCAGGATTTGAGTTTGAACGATTAGAAGAACCACGTGAAACGCAATTTGTTGAGGATATAGCAGAAGATGAAGAAGACTATTATGAACATATTGTCTGTATTCCTGAAAAAGGAGGCACTGTTATTGACCTGGATTACGAAATTAGAGCTGTAGAATACTGTAAAAGTGGTAAAATCATCTTCTTATTTTTAACATCATAACTATCCAGCTGCAAAACTGCAAATCTCGCCCTCGTTTCGTACTCCGAATAAAAACCATCTTCTTCAAACATCATTATACCTCCTCCGTAACCGCTTCTGCCGCATCGCCTGACCCATACATATATATTTCTCCGATAATTAGCTTCGCTAACATCATCGTTCGATTAACAGCTAACTAGGACGGCTCGGGTCGGATCGGATTACAACAAAGATGTTATCAATCTGCAGTAATCACGTGAAACTCCCTCCGGTAGGTCGGTACACGGCCCTCCGCTCGCCCTCCCCTCCCTCTCCGCTCTCAGCATCATTCCCGCCGGTTTCTGGGGGCCGGATCTCCGGTAATGATATGAGCCGATCTAATTTACCGGCTGCGGCGTTATGGCCCGGAATGACGATGCGGACCGCAAGACCTATCTAACCGGGCTATCATCGCCGTATTAATTAACCGGGCGAACGACCTACCGCTTCTTCGCTTCGTTCGCGCCGTTTCCGCCGACACAAGGAAGGCGTTGAAGGAAGATGAACGTGGCGGATCGAGTCCGTCGTGATTATTCTTGACCGGTTAATGTGGCCGCGGGGAATTAGGTATTCCATGAGTAACGAGATTGTTTCCCGAATTAATGATACGACCCGTGAAAGAGTGCGCTCAGCAAAGAAGAATTGACTTTTATGGTTAGCTGACACCGACCAAATCGCAAGTAAAAAAATAAAATGCCGTTGCCTTCGCGAGTATTGGCTTGCATAAATTATGTATATATACTTGTTCATCCTCTTCTTCGTGTCATATCCTTATGTTTATTACTCGTGAGGATAGAATTAAAGGAGTCGAGATGGGATTTGAAGAAATGAACAAAATAAGGAAACCCTAGAAGAACGTAATTCTGGAAGCTCTAAGGAAAACTAAGGAACAAAAGGTATGCTACCCACCATAGAGGAAAGACGGCCAAGGTGGCTGGCGTATCTGCTACGAATAGAAATAAAAAGAATAATACGAAAAATACACGAAGCAAGAAACAGCAAGAAACACTGGGACAAACTCAAGAAAACATTGACAGAAGAGGTCAGAAATGCAGCTGAGAGAAGAGCGGTAGACTGGGCTCTGATTGGACAGATATCACGGGACAGAAAGTATGGAGGGGAAGCATGAAGGAGCAATCCAAAAGATTCGTCAAGCCTCGGACCCAAGAGAAACATGGACAGAAGAGAGGAGAGAAAGAGACGTAACGGAAGCTGGGCGGATATCACAGGCCAGAAGATCACGGTAAGAAGCATGGAAATGTAATCGAAAACACTGACCAAGTCTCAGATCCAAGAAAATATGGGGAGAAGAATTTAGAATACCGACTAAAAGGAGAGAGATGGGCTGGACTAAAACTTGACCAATGTCACGTGGCAACAAAGGATGGAAACTGCTCTCCATGCAGACCCAATCCAAAACACTAGTCAAATCTCAGAGCCAAGAAAACATGGACAGAGGAAGTCATGAGCGCGGCCGATGAGAAAAACTTGACTGAATTTGGATAAATATCACAAGACAAAAGGTATAAGGAGAAGCATGGAGAGGCATTCCAAGAGGTCCACCAAGTCTCGGACCCAAAAGAATACGGACAGGAGAAGTCCCAATAGCGGCCGAGGGGCAAGGTATAGACTGGACTGAGGTTGGATGGATATCACAGGACATAAAGGATAAGGAGAAACATGAAGTGGCAATCCGAGAAGCTGACCGAGTCTAAAATCTAAGAAAACATGGACAGAATGTTGTCAAAATGGCCCTGAAAGGAAAGGGATAGACTGGATGAAAGTTGGGCGGATGCACAGGTCGAAATAGATATAGACAGCGGTATGGAAACGCAATCCAAGAAACCGACCAAGAATCATACTTAAGAAAACATTGAGAGACGAAGATGGAAGAGTGGCTGAGAAGAGAGGGATAGCCTAGACAGAGGTCGGACGAATGTCACATGGCAGGAAAGGATGGAGCCGCGGGAGGGGGATAGACTGGACTGACGTTGGACGGATATGACAGGAAAAGAAACGGTGGAGAGAAACGTGGGGCGCAATCTAAAAACACTAGCCAAGTCTCCGACCCAAGAAAGCATGGATATTAATAGTCAGAAAGGTGTCTGAGAGGAGAAGGAAGGATTGGACTAAGGTTGGACGGATAGCGCAGGAAGGAAACGAACGGAGAGAACCATGGAAACGCAAGCTGACCAATGCTCGGATTTAAAAAATATGGCCGGAAGAAACCAGCAAAAGGAGCTGAGTCGAAATGGAAAGACTGGACTGAGCTTGTACGGATATCAGAGAAAGGTGTCTGAGAGAAGAAGGAAAGATTGGATTAAGGTTGGATGGATAGCGCAAGAAAGAAGAAAACGGCGAGAGGCACGGGGACGCAATCCAAAAGACCGATTAAATCTCGGACCCAAGAAAACAGGAACAGAAGAAGTCAGAAAGGCGGCTGGGAGGAGAGAGATAGACTGGACTGAAGTTAGGCGGATATCACGGGACGGAGAGAAGCATAGAAATGCAACCCAGAAGATTAGCTAGAGCGGGTGAGAGGAGAGGTATAAACCGGACTGAGGTTGGATGGATGTCACATGGCAGAAAAGAATCGAGAGAAGTATGGAGACCCAATTCAAGACTCTTTATCCAACTCCAATCCAGTCTATTCCTCTTCTCTCAGCTGCTTTTCTGACCATTTTTTACCTTAGCTACAAACACTTATGCACATTTCATCTACAACATTTTTCCCAATATACGATTATCGCTTTTCTTCGTACATTTCAGAAGTTTAAAATTTACCCCAAACCATCGTACGTGATGACTCACAATTCCGATAGGAGGAATCGGCGTTTTTCTCCCGAAAAACGACCGAGGAATTCCTCCGGAACAAAGCCGTCCTATTGATTTATATCCGGCAAAATTCTATCTGCGACCCCATTCGTAATTTCCTGTCTGTGCTATTCGAAGGGGAGACTCTCTAGGAACGGGCTTCCGATAGACGGACGAATCTGGCGTTATGAGCGGCCGCCGGAAGGCCGCTAGTATTAAAATATGTTCCACGCTCGATTAGCAATAGTAAACAAGACCTTTCCGAGCTTCTGGCCGAGGTCAATTCCGCCAACAATCGTCGGTCCTCTCCGTACACACACGACGACGCCGACGACCGTTATTAGACCGGAATTGGAAGCGAACGCGAGCAAGTAAATAGGCGATGAAGGAAGGGGAAGAGAGGGGGAGAGGCCGTTTCGCGTTATGGTCGTTCCCCGAACGTTTTTGCTCCGGGTACCGAACCGTTTACGCGGCGCTTGCGGACGCTAAATCATCGCCGCGAGATGTTTCGACGTGTTTTTAGGGAGTTAGGGAGCCGAAAATGTTCTTGCGCCGTCGTAAATTTGCGTGTAAATGGATGTTTTGGACCAGCTCGCGACAAGGGGAAGAAAACAAATCTATTCAATAAGACGCAAGTTAGTGGTGATGGTAAGAAGTTTAGGGGCGTAACCTTGATGAATTTCTCCTGCGAAATCTTAAGGTGACCGGTATGGAAGTTCTAATCAAAGAGAAGTAGCAAAGAAAGTGATTCCTCGGGCTTCCCGGTCTATAATAAAAGGGCTCCTCGTGACTGGATGGTATCATGACACGGCCAGGTCCCATGTGGTGAATCCAGACATCATGTTACGGCCGAAATTTCGCCCTGTATATGGAATACAGATTCAATGCAGGTGTTCGTTTCCTTATGCCCCTTTTAATTCTTCCCGCTTTGCCACAATACCGTTTGTCGGGTTCCGTCAAACGCGTGCGCCGATTGGCTTAAAATGCCGCGCCGCCTATTGCGACGCAGGTATAATCTCTAAAATGTTCAACCACAGCTATATAAAGTCAGGGATTTTACAAAAAAAAAAAAAGAAGGACTGGGGGAGTTTCGTGTCGTCAAGTCGGTCCGTCCCAACGAAATGGTCGATGTCTGAAATCTTAGTTTTTCCCGTCGGTTGTCGGAAATTAGCGCTAGTAATGATTGTTCACGGTAAATCAATGGAAGAAAATTATACCTATCGTCCTCTCCGCGTGTTTGATCGAAATGCACTTCCTACAATTCGCTTGCTAATTTAACCGGAAACTAACTACTACGATACCGACAACGCCATTCGTTACGATTAAATGGGACCAAAGCGAAACTATGTGCTATGTGGATATATCGCAGCTGCGTCGTTTCCAATCCCGGCTTTTACCCGTCCGTGTCGCTCGGACGCGAAATGTACAGTTTCGGCCCTTTTCAACTTCCGGGGCGAAGCACCCCTCGTCGTTATTATCCGCAATTTCGGACGCGTAACCTCGGCGCGCAAGCGAGACGGAAAAATGGCCGGGGCCATAGACGACGTTCGACGGAGCGTGGTGCGTGAACGCGCGGTTTAACGTCGAACGGGACGGTGAACCGCCGGCCACCACCAAAACTAAAGCGTTTTATGCTTATTAGGAGTACGGATCGTTCCGGGAAGTTTACTACCTCCATCTCGTTCATTCGAAAGGGGAGTGAGAATGCAATTGCGTTTGTTTACCATTTGTAGCATGAGTACATGCTTGATAAAGCTGGATTTTCTAAGAATGGTGAAGCTATTATCGAAACTGTCAGAGGAAAGTGCCTCTCGATCAAAGCACTAGCATTAGCAAGTTCCCACAAGATTCTTGATGCTGCGGCCAAAACGTCATAAATTAATAGCCGAAGCTCAGTCCTGTGGCCCATGCGTTAGCTAGAGGACAATCTGTCATCTACAATCAGTACTTTGGAATTCAAACCATTTGGTCCAGCCACCCAGAATCCCCATATACGTAATTTCAGCCAGAAATGTCGAATTTATGGATTTTCCGCAGCTTTTATCTGCCATCCAGAATTTCGAAAACCTGATGCCAGGCCCGTCATCAGCGAACCCGAAAACCTACAAGACCATCATAATTTTTTTGCTAATGACGCCCTTTCATTAGCACATTTTTCTGGATGCTACTTCTACAATGCTTGATAAAATCCAATATTCCCTAATGGAGTTTCTTCGTGAGTAACTGGATCGTCTTTTCTTCATTGAGAATAAGTTTGTTCATTGTAAACCGACTTGTTGCTTGTTGAAGTGCTTCTTCTTATTTCCTGGGCGTGACTGCCTCCGTTTATGAAAATTGTACCGTCGGCGTGTTGGACAGTGTAGCCCCATAAGTGGCACTTGTGCTACTCCCGACATGACGTCCCGTACTCCATTCTATTCCCTGCTTTTTATTGATGAAGTAAAAGTTAAGGAGTCAAATAGAAAACTAGTTTCAAAAGATACTTCAGAAAGTTACAATTTCAAAGAATAGAAAAGTGGAACATCTACGTAACTCCAATGAATGACCTACACTGAGGTTCGTTTGTCAGGCAACTTTCATAGAAAGTTGTTCAACGGCTGCATTGAAGCCTACGTTGCATATGCCAGTATCTGTGATGGAAGGAATTGTGCTATGTTAATCGCAGACTGCAACCATACACCAGTTTCGTCCTTATTACGACTCTTCAGTACGGTATAGCACTTCTGCGATTAACAATGCAATCTTCACAACTAGGTGCTACGCGAGTTCATCATATTAATGATGATTTCTCCACACTAGTGGCTCCATCTAACGATTGAACTTCGGTGTAGGTCATTCATTGGAGAGTTACGTAGATATTCTTAGGCATTGTTTACTTTTTGTCTGTTTTTCTCATTTCTTTGAATCGTTTGTACCAAGTTTAAGTCGCAAAGCAATATTTTTTATCTTCGCCTTGTGATTGTAACTTTATTATTATTATTATTTTCGTTTTGTCTATGTCTTGTCTTGCTCCTTAAACCGTAGCGTTCCAGTTTTCGCAGTAGTCGATACCAAGACATAATTGAAGATGGATAAAACTGCTTCTACAGTCGTTCTTCGAGCATGAAATCCAGATTGATGCTATGTAAAGATATTATGATCGTTTCTTAATTATGCGAGGCGTAACATCAGCGCAGCCTCCAATACCTTTACGATGGTGGGCTGTAGTTATTGGGGACTGTAGCATCTCCAGACTTATATATTGCAGCGACCTTGGCGATTTTCAAGTGGTTAGGCACGCGACTTTGATGGAAGTATACGTTAATTAAATCCGCCATGGGTTCAGCTAAGGAGTCTGAACACCTTTGGAGCAATGATAGTGATTGTAAGGACTGTGCTTGTATTTACTGATACTCGTTTGTGGTGAGGAGTTTACCCATGTCACATAGTGACATCTATGGAGCCTTTTGGTGTTCATCCCGTATATATGGGTGTACTTTGATTTGATTTTCTGCATTACCTCTTCGACCGCCACTACTGCGATGGGTATCAGTAAGCATGAATAATTGCTGAATTGGATTGTGTTAATATATTTAGCGCAGTCGTCTGTTTTTTTAATATCGTAGATCATCACCAAGACCACCGCAAAGAAAAGGTCGTTTTTGTTCCGACGACAGGAAATTTTAAAATCCGGTTCCGGAAACACGGCGTACGCGTACACGCACATACACACACACACGTCCACGGGCTAAATATGTATTTAAGGCGAGAACGAGAAGTTCGCTTCCGTTTTACGGCACCTACCCCGTCCCCTACGCGGGCACCCATCGCCGCAAAACCCCCGGTTATTAAACGCGCGCGTGTGTGTGCTCGCCGATGGAAGGGAAACGGTTCGGTGGGTACGCGCATGTTTTCGTAAAATGACTACATTCCGGCGCGCCGTCGATACCACCAAGCCACCGGGTAGGAGGAATTATTTGTTTCCCTATTGCAATGTGTACGTTGGTCGGAAAATTAAAATTATTCGCATATTATTTCGAGGATCGGAAACGAAGAGGGGCGTAATCGTATAAATGTGCCCGTGTATGATAAAAAAATAATAATGAAGGCGTGTGTTATTTCCTAAATAATATGTATGTAATAATGATGGAGGTTGATACGATGATTTTTTTGTAATAAACGGTAGATGGTAAGAGGAAGAGATAAGAATGAATCGCCAAGAGTTAACCCAGAGTTCGAAACCCAAGCTGAATTCTTACGACTCTCGAAAATGCCAAAGGTAAAGACCATAGCGAGAGGTTGTAAAGAAATTCCCGGAAGATCCGTTGGCAAGCAGAAACGTTTACCGACTGGCTCAGCGTAGGGTTTTGGGTCAACCGGGCAAGGCACGTCAGCGCCTAACCATTACACCGTTTTTATATAATAAAATACTTCTAAATCATTTCAATACGTGCAGTTTTGACGGAGATCGTTTTGATAGATTACCAAACGAAGAAAATAATAAAATTCACCGTTTCGACTTCGTCCGTTCAGCTCGTAAAAGCCGAAAGCCGTCTCTCCCAGTCACGCTTATCCTCCGGTCATTACACCAACTCGTTCGCGTTGTCGTGTTTATCGTCGCAACAATGAACCCTTTACCGGCGATATTATGCCTCGCCCGACCGTAAGCGATTTCGCGTTTCACCCTCGCCGATTTATCGGGCGTTTTTCCTTCTTCTTTTTGGGAAACCGCCGTGCATAAAAGCGCGCGCGCGCGCGTTGATTGCGCGGAGGGGTAACCGCGGTTATATTTTATTGGCGCAATTTCGATACGATAAAAATGTCACCGCTTATCCCCCGTCCCTCGCCCCCTTTCAGTTTCGCGAAAGCGATTTATAATATTCCGGACGATCGCGGCGGCGGCGGCGGCGGCGACGGTGGCGGTAGCACGAAAATGATTTACAGTTTTTTAATTGTCATCGTCGTATGACCTGTCTCCGCTATTAATTACGGAGTTAATGTCGATTTCGCGGCGAAATTTATTACGTCTAGACATGAATTTCACGACGGACTACTTTGTCGTTTTGATAAACGAGCGGGAGCAATGTTAATTTTGTTGCGGGAACTTTTCTCTTCGAAGTTGAAATTCCCTTTTTGTTTTTAAACGAATTAGTGGCATTGCGGTAAAATAAGAAGAAGGAAAGAATGCAGGTACCGCAAGGCAGCGCTAGCAAAATTGCATATGATATCTTGTTGGGTCATTAAGTTCCGATTTTTTCGATATTTTGATTGGTATGATCACACAGACTGTGCGAAGGGAACAATTGCTTTATTGATTTAGAAAAAGCATTTGATAGGGTAAATAGAAGTGATATATGAACAATACACAGAAAAGAAAACTCGAGGAAAAAAATTACTGGGATAAAATGCCTCTACAATAGAACAAGAAGAATGCACCACGAAAAATCCGAAAGATTTTGACCCCCATGTTGTTTACAGTAGTCTTAGATGTAAGCATAAAAGAAGCAAAATGGCAGGTGAAGCAGTACAACTTAGGATATTGGAATATGAGGGTCGATAGGAATATCAGATAATAACATATGCTGACGATAGGGTTCCAATAGCCAGAAATTTTAAATGAAAATCTAAAAAATACGAAGAATATCTGGACGAAGTAAACATGCAAATAAGCTAGGAGACAACAAAAACTGTGTTAATCAGCAAAAGGAGGAAAAGAAACATGAAATCTTTCTAAATCAGAAGAAACTGGAACAGGTCAAAGAATTTCAAAGATTTTGAGACAATTCTAACAGAAGATGGGAGGTTCGATGAAGAGATGAAGACTAGAAACGACGCAATAGGAAGATTGTTTAATAGCATCAAGAGTACCTTCCTGAACAAAAAGACAAGAAATACCAAAACAGATTAGAAGAAAGAAGAAGAAATTCTGAAGAGAATATCTGCACCAATATTCACGTACGGATCTGAAATATGGACAACAACACAACAAGGAATCAAAAACAAAAACACAAAGCATTGGAGTGAGATACCTCAGAAGGATACAAACACACTGACAATGTCAATGCACAAATTTCACAAAAATTGCACAAAATCAAATGTCCACATTTGATCATCTCCTGATGATGCTAACTTGGTTAGCGAAACGCGCGTCGAGAGACATGCAATATTTGTTTGGTGATAGTGGAAATTTGTGCATTGACTTTGTCAGTGTGTTTGCTTTGTTACACCAAAGGTTCCAAACCAATTTTCTCAGAAGGATAGATAGAAAAACAAGACCAGATAATTGTACAATCAGATAAAACTTCAAGAAAAAACGAAACAAGGTAGAAGAAGGACAACTTAGATATCTAGGAGATGCTATAAACAACTGAATTTAGGATGTTTCCCAAGAAGAATCAGGGGGATACTGATTGAGAGAGGATATTACTACTTTAGTGATCAACTTTGGACTTATCGGTTTCTGTTTTGTTCGTCTTTTATCTGCACTTTGTTTGTGATATGTATTGTGCTTTGTACTTTCTCGTTTTTCTTGATTTAAGTTTGATTTAATTACTTACTTACTTATTTATCTTCAATATTATATATTTCAAATAACTCATATAACTCAAAAAGACTTTGTATTATTACTGTGACAACTCTGTAACTTACTCCACTGAGGAATAAATAAATGTCAATATATTCCTGTAAATATTGTGACAATTGTTTTGTATTCGTAAGTGCAGCAATATAGTTACATCTATCTTTCTGTGAGAATGGAAGAAGATAAACTGGTAAGAAAAGTTTTCGAAGCCAAAACAAGCAAAAGAAAACCAGAAGGAAGACCAAGAGAATGTCGGATAGACGAAGTAAGGGACGCGATGTAGAAAAGAAATATAAATTGGAAGGAAATCCGACACCCGGGAGGGCATAAGGATTAGGATTAAGCGAAGTAAGTAATTGGGCAGCTACAAGGTAGTTGTGCAATGGCTTACTAAGCAAGCACGAATTGCGGAGCGAAGCCTCGATTTTCAATTCGAACACGCCCCGGTTGATTGGTTGGTGTTAGTTTAAACAAAATTTGCAATCGGCAGCATTTTTATACGATGCGTCCGCCATCGATGTTGCATCAATCTTCAATTCCCGAATCATTCATACGACCTTTTACAAACCACCGCCGCTTCACCATTATCTCAACTCGCATCGAGCTACACCCAACCAACTTTTCTGACATTAGCCGAAGTTTGGGCGAAGTTATGCAATATCTCCGAACATATGTCAGGCACAACCACCAACACCACGTTCCTTCGAACGAACGAACCAAGCGCAACACACGTCGACCTCCGTTGCCGTCGCCTTCGCCGCCGCCACGTAACTCGACGTGATTTGACGCGGGGAAAAAAGGACGAAACATCGCTTCGACTGCAAGCAAACTTTGTATCAACTACTATAAATCGGGATGGAGGAGGGGAGGAAAGAAGCACGACGAGTTACATATTTGTCTTGTACTTACGTACGTCGGAGAACAAAGAAGCTCGCGAAGGAATATGGCGAAACAGATGACAACGGTCATAAAAATCTAATACTATTAACTTGTCCCTTCTCGCCCCGACCACGACGACGACGACGACGACGGTGGGGTAGAAACTTTCTCGGCGCCGCGAGCTCGGCAAGGCGGAAAGGACGCAATCTGTAAAGATGTTTTTAGTAAATTACCCGGGCAGAATTCGGCCACTAAAATTTCCCGACAAATAGATAAAGCGCGCGCTCGCGCGCGCCACGATGTGGAAAGAAGGAGGAAAAAGAACGACGAAGACGAGTAGTAGTAGTAGTAGTAACAGAAGAAAGTTGTATACTTGTATCCGGAAAGAAGAAGTTTCGTTTCGTTTCCTTTTTTCTCTCCCTCAAGTTCTGCTCGTTATTTATGGCCGTTATTTTGTCCGGTATGTTAGGATAGAAAATATTGTCGTTGTAAAACACATTTCCTCGTAATTTCTAGAAATTGCTTCTTGCGAAAACTCGCGTACGGACGGGAACCCGGCGATTAAAGATCGTAAATAAATTGGGTGATTTGTTATTAGTACTGGAGTAATAATGATTAACATTCCTCTTCCAACATCCTCAGACGTTATCAGATCGATTTAGCCATCCGATTCGTTTGGAACAAGATCTTCTGACATTAATCTAAAAGAACTCTATAGTTTGACACTGAGTAGTAATAGTGTAATTATCGATTATTACAAAAAGTATAAATATATTTATATAATAAGGTTGTCAAAACGGCAAAATTACTACACAACAATGATTTAATGGCAAATTCATCAAACAAGTGTGAGACCGCATGGTCGATCATCAACAATCAAAAAAACTAACAAAATGTGATTGAAATTAGTTTGAACAATGAAAAGATTACCGATCCGGAAAATATTGCAACATCCTTTAATGAATATTTCAATACAATTACAAAGAATCTACTATCAATAAATAATCCGAATAGAGCATATTGCAAAGTGAAAACGGATCTTTCAAATGCCACATTTTTCTCTGAATCGACAAATATAAACGCGTCGATATATTACTGGCGGTCTCAGAAGTACATATTCAATGGGACACGATGAAATCAGTGTCAACTTATTAAAACAATGCCAGGAAGAAGTCGTACCACCACTAATATGTATCATTAATAATTCGGCGATGAGGTGTGTGTGTTCAGATGACTTAAAGATTTCAAAAATAGTACCTGTATATAAAAAGGGATCTCAACAATATATGGAAAATTATACACCCATATCAATTCTTAGTTCATTTTCTAAAATACTTGAAAAGGCAATGACTACCAGATTGGTTAAGTTTTTTGATAGGCATTGTATTTTGAATGAACAGCAATATGGTTCTCGACAAGCCCGTTCAGCATCGAGTACAATTATCAGATTCCTCAAGATGCTATATGATGGTCTGGCTAGAGTTAAGAAATGTATTGGTATATTCTTAGGCCTTTGATCTTGTGAACCACAAGGTACTATTGGACAAACTGTATTGTTATGGCATTAGGGAAAGCATTTTCGAGTGGTTTCCGAGCTATCTTGATACCAGAGTCAATTATGTTAAAGTAAATGGGTTCTCTTCCGAGAGACTGGTTTGTGATGGGGAGTCCCTCAAGGTAGTATCCTTGGCCCGTTGTTATATCTTATCTACGTAAATGATGCTACCGTTATGTTTGCGGATGACACGTCGTTATTTTTAAGTGGCGAATGCAAAACAGCAAAATTCATGGCGTAGGAAATTACATGTCCCAAAACAACTTGATAAGAAACAGCAAAAAGACGGTATTTGTTGAATATAAAGCAAACGGTCACATAAGAGACCACTCGATCCTAATTAACCATGGCGGTATTTCTATCTCTCAAGTAGACAGTACAAAATTTCTGAGTTTGACCATAAGACCATAGGAAAGAATTATTGAGTAAAAGGCTCCAATGTGTCACGTTATCAGACGACTAAAATCAGAAGTTCGTCAGTACGTACTTAGGACTCTTTCTCTCACATTGGCATGATGTTTAAGTTACAAGAATAAATTCCAGAACAAATACAAAACCATTATTTGTTGCTATGGGAGTGGTGAGTCTACCATGCATTTTTATCATGCAATTATTGGAGTATGCGCGGAGTAACATAGATGGCATAAGAAGGTTGCACGTCTATGCTACACGAAATAATTTCGAACTGGAAGTTCGGAAACACAGACTCTCTTTATATGAGAAAAATCCACATTATCTAGTGATCAAGGTCTATAACAAACTGCATAGCGATATAAAGTATTGGGAGTGCGAGAATTTAAGCAATTGTTGCTGCAAAGGTATTACTACTCATTAGATGAATTTTTAAGTGACAGCCTGTAAGATATATAGTAGACACATTGTGACGTATCCCATTCTGTATATACTTACTAAGGGACAAATAAATAAATGTAGTAAAAAAATTTGTAGATTGTAGTATGAATGTCACATAATTTAGTTTTTACTACTATTGCTTGTTTTAGCACATTTATTTTCTCTGTAGTTCCTTTAATTATTGCTTATTATAGTACTTCTTTTTCGACAATTTCAATATTTTGTACTAAAGTCCCGGATAATATACGTTATTATTATTATCGTTCTTATCTCATACTCCGTATGAGATCTCAGTTATTTTCGAACATACGCTCAATTTGCGCCAATAGTGCTACAACAATCTGAAACGTTCTTTCTCGCTCGCGCACACACACGCGTTTGAGTCTTCCCCCATCAGATGGCACCCCCAATATTCGGCCTCGAATTTACTTCGAATTCAACTTCAACTTATTTACCACTCAGTTTCGAAATGAAATACTTTTTCTTTATACATTGTTTATTCAATTATAGAATTTTACCTTTTATTCAAATATGCATCGCTTCGCTCTTTTCGGGTGTCCCACGGCACATCTCCTTTTTCTGGGAATATAGCTCTTCAACTCTTCAGCTCGTCAAAATCATTTAGGAGTCAAAAATAATAGCAAAATTTTGTTTACGCGCTGCTCTTGTGCAAAAAATTAGAATAAAAGTATGTCATTTGTCGGCCCTAGTTAATTAGGATATTTGGGATTTTATCTTAACTACCAACATTAAATTTTCAATTCTCCACCATTGATTTGACCTTGATCTCGAGCATTTTTTGAACTTACTCGTACTTCGGCCGCGTTCCTAAACATTTCCTCTGTACCGTAGGCGACGATTCGATCTTTCCCTCCGTCTACCTTTCAAGCCGTAAAACTCAGCTCAATATCGAAGCAAAACCGAAACTAAAAAAATGTATATTGATTAAAACGTCCAAGCGCAAGCACATATGTACGTAGGTCGAGATTGGTTTCGACAAAAGAACCGACGCGAGTTACAAAGCGGCGCGAACAGCTTCGGAAAATAAGAAAAATAAGTTTGAGGCGCGCAAACCTGTAACGTATTACTAAAAGATCCCTTCGCTCAAAGAACTCCCATTTCTCCATCCACCCCCGTCCCTCCCGTCCTTTCCTTTCCTCTCTTCGCCTAGTTCTCCCCCAACCATTTCCTTTCCTCTTTTCACCTATTTCGTCCCCCCCCAGACCGTTCCTTTCCTCTCTTCACCTATTTCGTTCTCCACGGCTCTTTCTTTCCTTCCTCCCTTCACTTCGCCTCGAACTGTACCCCTTTACCGGGCCGAAACCGCACGATATCATAAGCCCCCGTCACCCCGACAAAGGCAACCTTTGCGCGTCGAAGGAAAAAGATCCGACGACGCGGCGAAAGAAGGCATCGTCATGGCGACTGTAAAACAGTTAACATTGTTAAATTAAGCGGGTCGACTTCAAAGCCGTCGGAAACTTTAGATGTCGTCGCACGTTCGCGCGAATGGCTCGCTTCCCCGAAAACGTATAGACGACGTCGACGGCAGTGGCGGTGGCGGTGGAGGCGGCGGCGGCATCGCCGCTGACGGCAAGAGAATTCAGGGACGCCGCGCTTTTAGGAATCCGATCACGTACGCCGCTGGTAAGCAACAACGCAGGCCCAGAGAGACAACATCGCTAATTGCATTGGCTTCGTGTGTCGCCTTCGGAGGTGGCAGGCCCCCGATGTCGAAGTCGGGGTGGGTGGGAAACCGCGAGCGAGCTCGTTTCCGATTCTAGGGCCGCGCGGCGTTGGCGGGACGGGGTATCGTTAGCTCTTTAACATGTTTGGTGGGTCGAAACGAAGGTGCCGGCGTGCATTTCGCGGTGATTATTTTATCGGATTAGGAGGCCGAATTGATTAATTGCGTCGGGACGTCCGTAGCATTGCCAAATGGTTAAGTACGTAAGTTGAGGCGGGCGGAAAAGACGAAACCGAAGGGAATAAAAGCGAGTTTGGTGTTAATTTTTTGCGCAGCTTATGACCCAGTTTCTCCGCCGGTCATATTTATCATTGGCTACGGGGGCTGTTTGTTGGTGAGAATCTGTGTGATGGTTTCGGGGCGGAAACACGTGTGAACTAGCAATTTGCCGATTTAATATGCACCATCCGTTTCTTTAACTTGTAGATTAAACCTGGGACCCGTTTCGCAAAATCCGCGAAAATTTCGCGAATTCTAACCCTTAAAGAAAAACCTGAAAATTACCACTAAATTATAGCAGTAAAATAGGGAAAACTTAGGAGAATCCAGACAGAAATTTTCCACGTGTCCGAGGCGTGGCGGACCAGACGCGAATGAATCGTACGATACAACCAGGCAAGCACTAAATTAGCTCGAAAACTTGAAAATTTCCACCAAATTGTGGCATTAAAGTAAAATAAAGCTATAAGAATGCACACACAACAAGCGCTAGATTCCTCGCCAACTTAAGGTCGTAACCACACCACACCACATCAAAATTTCCACTAAATGATTGAAAAAGGGGCTGAGAGGAACTTTACTGGACCTACCCCATCGTTTGGGTTTAATAAAGGTCTCCTTAAAGGGGAGATGCAGAAATGGACAGCATCCATCACAACAAAACAGTGGAATGACACCAGTGGGCTGGAACATTCCAAAAAGTTTCTGAGCTACGACGCTATGGGGGCGGACCTCGCCCTAAAACTGGACAGGAGAAGCTTAAGGACGCTGACGGGGGCACTCACAGGCCACTATATCTGCAACAAGCACCTACACAAAATGGGCTTATCCAACACGGACACTTGGGTGAAGAAGAGGAGTCAATGGAACAC
This sequence comes from Chrysina gloriosa, assembly GCA_038088585.1. NCBI lineage: Eukaryota > Metazoa > Arthropoda > Insecta > Coleoptera > Scarabaeidae > Chrysina > Chrysina gloriosa. The sequence continues at coordinate 9,921,807 of CM076094.1, read as the reverse complement.
TTGATCACTAACTGTGGGGCACTAGGCCACAGAAGATACACAATACTACATGCATATACGCTGAGTGCAGTGGACCTATTAACACTCCCATTGAAGGAGCTGATCCTGTTCCTAGATGTATTAAATAAATAAAAAACAAGGGCAAGCACAATAGATCAACGTGGTCGCAGTGCAAAGGGCCACTTTGGCCCAGACCCCACTCCATTACATTACATTAAAACTTAAATTAATCTGACTGTCTTCAAATCTGCGTTTTCACCCGACGCTGCTTACCACTAATGGCGAAATAGGGTGAGAGATGAAGATCCAGGACCAGATGATTAGAAGAAAACGTAGAAAAAGATCGAGAACTAGAATGAAAAGTATCGTATTCAAGCGTGCCTTCAAATGTTTCTCGTATTGGTTTTTATTAATTAATTTAGATTAATTGAAATCTTAGGTATATTTTCCCTATTATGCTTAATTAAACTTTTTCCATCCTAGTTTCTGCGCCCTCTTGCGTCTCCTTTCTTGTGTATTGATACGATGATATCTGCTTGTCAGTCAATCGACGCAAGTAATAATAATAATAATAATAATAATGGTTACTGTATTCCATAATGTTGTTACGACGTAGAACACGTCAATTACCACCTTCGCGATGGGGGCTGATGAGGTGGATGAGGCCGTGGCAGAAGCCCAGAAGTGGTTTACAGCCAACCAAGTAAATGTAGGGGAGACCCAAACCATGTTAATGCCCACGAAGAAAGTGAAATCCAGGACTATCTAACTTCAAAGTCTTCACCTTCACACTCCATCGTCTTGGAATACGCATGTCCAAAATACGCAAACGCGATGAGCGCTGATCATCTGATATTCGTCGCATCAAAACAATGGTGTACTTCAACATCTTTCACGACTGAGGGAGCATCAGTTCGCTTTAAGAATTTTCTCCGTATTCTTCTTCGAGTTATGTTGAGTTGAGTCTAAGCAGGAACGGTCAAGTGACCAAATCTATCCTAAGCTAATAGTCTAGAAAAGTTGAGGATATCTTCTAGTCTTATCCTCGATTTTCCTGGAGCATCATCAACTTGATTCCTTAGAATTTTTCGATCATCATCCACCTGTAACAAGCTCCGATTTATTTCCACTTTTGACTTACAATTTGTTAGTTCCAATATTATCTTTAGTCAAAAAAATTCTATCCAGAATATTACATCCTACATTTTCATAAAAACCACCCCCAGTCCATAAATAAGAGAAACACGCAACGCGACTTCATCCCTAATCCCATCCTTAATACCGGACCGCTCTTAAATTTGCCCCGAAATCCTCGACGCGCGTTATCCGCCCCCTTCCCCCTCTCCCATTCCGCCTCCGGATATTAAATAACGCGGACGATTTGAACGGCTTAAAGCGGCGTATAACAAGGGCGCGAGGCGCCGCCGCGAATAATAAAAATATCATCCGAACGCGCGCTAGAGAGGAGCGGAAAAAGCGGTGGCGGCGGAAGAGCCGCCACCGTAACCTCTTCCGCCCCCACCAACCACTACAACGCAACGTACGACGTACGTACCTACATACGAGCGAACGGACGCGCGATTTCTCCATCCCCCGATACGAAAGAAGTCCGCAATCGCCGGCGAAACGCTCATCAATCATCGGTTATCGGCGCTCGCGCGAAAAAGGGCGCCCCCGTCATTAATTTCGAATCGGGAAGCGCGCGCGTTCGAGAGGAGCCGGAAAGGAAGGAAACGGGACTTCCACAGCGGAGAGGAAGAAGAGGAGGCGTTTTAACGGAGTTCCGATGTTGGAGCGAGCGCGTGCTCGTATCGCGGACGTTTCGAGTTATGACGAGGATGTGGCGTATTCTTTTTTTCTTCGTTTTTTCGCCCCGGAGGAGGACGGGGCGAGCGTGGAATCGTAAACCGAATTTGATCGGGTCGAACGGGATAACTGATAGGAATTATGAAATTGGTTGGGAATGCGTACGTATCTGAACTTGAAACGGAGTATAAATCGGGCGTTCCTCGGGGTTCTATGTTGAGTCCAATTTCATTCCTTGTAATTATTAATGACTTGATTAATAATAATAATAATAATAATAATAATATATTTATTGCCGAAGACTCATAAAAAAGTATGTCAACATTGTCAAAATAACAAAAAGGTACAATAAGAACATGAGTTGCAAAACGACAAAAGACAAAACTTTATACAAAAAACTCCTGCAGTGTACAACGTCTTTCCAACAGATGCTGTGTCAGTGGTCTCTTAAAATTTTTAGATTATGCATGCATGCTTCAAACTTTCATACAACAAAAATAATGCTTAAACTGGAATACAAAACTATTTTTATTGAAATTGAAAGTTACACAAAAAAAAACAATTGCAAACTACTTACCTAATTATTTACTTCAGAAAGCCTAAAAACAACAAACTTCAAACTTGCTTCAAGACTGCTGAGATTTTTTCCACGCCAAAATAGTAACCAACAGTAGACAGTGATACCACCCTTGTAAACTTGAATTGACCTATAGACAAAATACAATGACTATCTGGAGAACAGCATTTCAACTTATCTATGAAGAACGAAGTGCCATTGAATTGTACAAACTTGTTTGTCATGCAGCAAAGATGGGCTTGCTCTAGTACATCTTTAACCATATCGAAAATGAAACTGGTGATGGTAAGAATCGCTTTGGAATGTGACATCATGGGCGTGTTTGATATCAACAAAGCTTATGATGTCTAATCGCTTAAGATGTTACTACCATTAACACCGGAAATTTGTACGCATTCCATTTATTCGCTCTAGTGATATGTGCTTCGCCTATACAGGATGTTCCAGACGATGGAGAATCAAAGGCCAAAGTCTTCGTGTTTAAGATCTCTAAGAATATACATCAAATTGGTACAAGCTGGTCAGGAAGGAAGTGACGAGCAATATTTCTCCCGAAGAACAACGAGATCTGTTGACAAGATGGTAGGAATAGCGGCCTCTCTCTATTGGCCATGAAGTTTTAGTTGAGAACGGTATAGAATGGTATAGAACCTAAAAAGCTTTGCTTTTTCATGGTTTAAATCCTATTTCTATAATAGAATATACAACCTGTATTCTTACGCAAGTTTCTGAAGATGAGTAACTCTAATGAGACGCCTGTATTTTTGGACCACTTCTATTTATAGGTTAGGTTACAGACAGTCTTGCAGATGTTATTCCAAACATTTTAGAATATTGCAAAATGTGTTTATTATTAATGTTTATTTTTAAAAAATAAGTATTTGTACTATTTGTTTCAAGCAAAACACAAAGAAAATCTTCCTACTGTCACTTAACACGCTTGAAGCGCAATATTATCCCAGATTAAAGCTTTGTAATAAGTTACCTACAAAAATTATCAATATAAATCGTTTGTTGAAATTTAAAGAGAAAATATATAATCTACTATTGGATTAGGGAATAAGTTCCCGCCGTTTTATTAATTGATTTTAATTTGATCGATGAGGCTATTAAATCGCTTTTCACATTCGGCATTTTTACATAACACTCGGTAACACTTCACTTTATTCGGTGTTTGTAAATGATAAATGCCCTACCCAATTATTTTTAACCAATCAGAACTCACCTTTCTTCGTATAATTTCTGATTTTTATTCCTAGAAATCGTAAGAAAATAATCTTTACTCTTCGGTATTGAACATGATATTTTGTTTGGAAGTTTAAAAGCAATTAACAATTTCTTAGAAAAATGTAGAAACATAAATTTCTTGGAAAAAGCATTAATCCATATTTAAGTGATATTTATTTTATTATATTTAATGAAACATCGGTAATCGTACAATGTAAATTTCCCTGAAAATTTTCTGCTGTATTTTTATAAAAATGGCCCCATTCTCAAAAGGAAAAATATGTCGAATAATTTCAAATATGTTAAAATATACGAAATATGTGGAAATAAAGGACAAAACGTTCTAAATATTTAAAATTAAATAAGTTCTAAACGCTTTTATTTTCCCTAATTCGTGCAGATCTTAAAGCGTTCAATTGTACCGTTGATCGATAAGCAAAAAGCATACAATCCGGTCTCTGCTAGTGACTAATGACACAAGAAATGTGGGCGCCACTGATTCGGTAAATACCGGAAGATATGGCGATGGCGGAGGGATGAAAACTATTTTTAAGCCGTAAAAATCCGACAGGAAAAGGAAGTACAGTTTGGGAGAAAAATATAGGAAAAAACAAGGGGAACGCAGTTATTAGCAGAAATGAACCCGTAACTGCCATTTCTCTCGCTAACGTTACAAATTTTTAATTATTTATTCCTCTCTCGTCTTCTCGTTCCTCTCGCTACTTGTTGTGAGAGCTGATACATCTGGAGATCCCCAATTTCCTTCCGCGGCTGCACCAAAAAGAAAACCAGACGACGGCAAACGTTCCGTCGACGAAAACGGTCGGTTTCGGATTGCCGTTACCGCAGAAATCGATACCAATTACGTCCGGTTCTCCGGTTCGTGAGACGTATTCTTGCGGCATTAATGAAGATAATTGCGTAAGCAATACCGCAACGGTGCATAATTGGTAATCCTATACGCGATGCCCTCGGTAAAGTTGGCGAAATTACCGTAAGGGGAGCAACAAAACGGAAACTGCCGGCGTTGCGAGAAAAATCCGGAAAATTGAAGGTTCGTTTTCTAAGGACGGAATGGCGAAACGGAATCGTCGGTTATCGTCGGTTATAATTCACTTTCTTGAGAAGTCCCGAGTCCCACCACGGCTCGCTGCTAATTATAGAAGTTCTTTCTAACCGGTAAAGATGGTGATAAAGTTCTGATGTGTGGAAAATCGAGAAAACTCTCCGAGTGCTACTCAGAATTATTCTTGCGAAATCAAAAAATTGCAACTGTTCTGCAAAAAAATTATTGTTTTTTTTAATAAAAATTTACAACGGCGAAGCTTACTGAGGTATCCCTATCGACCTTTTACCGAAGACGTCCCTAGCCACTAGTTGATGATTTCCTCTGCTCGCGTTGTTACGCCAACTCGAACGAACATTGTGCGATTGCACGAACAAATTTTTCATTGCAGCGAGCCATCGATATCGATTTTGGTGGTCTTCGGGCCGCCCGGACAGCACAAACAAAACTTTTTTCATGTGGGTTTGATCCCTGGCCCAGCAGTCCGATGACCTATTGTGTCACCTAGCAAATTTACTCCGTTAGGTTGGTATCCTCTATAATCAACAAACCTAAAACATTTGCCGATTGCACAATCTGGTCATCAAGGTCCTCACAATTAATAAATTTATGAGCAATACATCATTCATCACCACCGATCTCGCTACAGCTATTACACATCCACAAATTCCAAAATCGCAGATCTGTGCCGTCCCATACCGTGTTAAATCAATTAACGGCGTCGTGTTCTCGGACTTGTAAACCCCATTGTACGAATGTACTTCTCTCGGTAGGAACATGATGGATTAGCGGGTCGTTGTTCGCCGTGCGGGGTGAGATCGACGATAGGCGGATGGGTGGTACTAGGCATTACATACACGTCGATATATTCATCGCCGCTCCCTCGAAATCGCAGGCCAAATCGGGAGGGAAAAAAGAACAACGAGGAGGCAACTCAGAAATGTAGATGGATCACCTGATGATGATCGCGCGCCGCCGCCGCGGCGCATTACGACCGGTAATGTCGCGTTGAATTTAATAAACTATGATTGATGTTAATGCGAAAGAGACGCCTCGGATTTCGACCCGCGCGCCCTCGATTTCACCCCGATCGCACCCAGATACGTTTAGAATTGTGTCGGTTGGAATTCCGGAAAGATTTATATATTTATTATCGCGGTTTTGGGTATCGGCGAGATGAAGTCGGATTTGACAGTAATGGAGCGGATAATTACTATTCGGATGTGACTGATGCTTTTTCTTTAAACAAGAAAAAATATATACACATATAAAGTAAGATTTATGGCGTCGCTTGGGAAGGACATCGCCATTAACGACTTCGAGTCTGCAGATAAGGATAGGGAACATAACCAAAAAAAAAAATCCGAATTTCGCAATAAATCGTAGAAGGGCTTTGGAGGAAGAAACCGGCTAACTTTTTGTTGTTGTTCTTGTTATTGTTATTATCGCGATTTACTTGACGTCCTCCTCCTCCTCCTCCATTCCAAAGTTATAAGTGTGGAGATGAGCTCCTTTTTGGGGTTATATACGTAAGTTCGATCTTCCTGTATGGCAACTAACAAGAACTTGCCCTATACCGTGTGACCTCGGTAATCCGAACATGCTTTAATCCTAACCTCCAGCAATCCGAACAACGAGACTTCGTAGCCATAATCCGAACAACGCCTCCTTAATCCGATTTTCGATCCATAAATGGGGGAATGCCCTTGCTTTCGTATTTTCTAAGAGTTGCTCTGTTTACTGTTCGTTATCCATTAGACCGTTGACCGTTCCTGACTTCAGCTTGCTTGCAATTTAGAGCAGAGATGACTTCGAAAAGGAAACGCATTACTTTATCAATAAAAGAAACGATTGAGGTTATTAAGAGTTTAAAGGCGGGTTCTACAAAGACCAGTTTACCATAAACAATATAACATGGGAAAATCAATGATTTGCGATATCAACAAGAAGAAGACGAGGATTGTATCCTATGGTACCACAGCCACTTCACCCTGTTCAATAAACGAAAGACGTCGTAAGGAAGTGCATATCTCGGAATTGATGGAACGGTTTACACTTGGTTTCTACAGGAGAGATCCAGAGGTAAAAAGATTATTGACTATGTAACATTTTCGAAGACAACAATAAATGATTCCAGGTGTGCCAATATCAGGGGAAATTCTGCGCGAAAAAGCACAGTTCTTTTATCGCCAGACTCACAACGATCGATGATAATTTCAAAGCCCCTGTTCCGGATGGCTCGATAAGTTTAAAAAAACGGCATTCGACAAATGTCAATCACAGGAGTGAAAAATTATCGAATAATGGGGCAATTGTTGAGTCATTTAAAAACGCGCTTCGAAATAAAATCGCAGAAATGCAGTTGTGCCCTGATCGAACCTACAACACAGACGAAAGCGGACTTTTCTAGATAATTACTTCCTCAAAATACAACTGATCACGAAGCAGAAGCATCAAATCCAGGTAGAGAAATGGGCAAAGAACGACTTACATTTATGTCGTGCTGTAATGCGTCTGACACGCATGAAATGAGATTGTTGATGTTGGGCAAATCCCAAAAGCCACGCGCCTTCAAAAATAAATAACTGGCGGTGAGGTACCAAGGACAAAAAAAAAAAAAATCAAAGAAATTTTTGACGACTGGTTTTATACGGTTTTAGTTCCGGCAGGTCGAAAAATAATGCAGCAGCTGAATTTAGAGGCCAAGGCATTTTTAATTATAGACAACGTTCCAGGACATCCTGAAGACCTATATTCAAATGATAAGAACACTGTTGTAATGTTTTTAGCGCCAAATGGAAGTCCCTTAGTGTAAACCAGGTATGGGCAACCTCCGGCCCGTGGGCCACATGCGGTCCTCGAGTAAGGTTTGTCCGGCCCGCTACTGAATTCTTTCGTTGCATATTAGCACGGCCCGTCTAAACTTAATTCATAATGAATCATAAGGATACTACAAAAATGTATATTTTTCAAGATTACTCACAGCATAAAACTTCTACAAAAAAGGTTGCCCATGCCTGGTGTAAGCGATGGACCAAAGTGTGATTGAAGCAGTCAAATTGCATTACCGAAAAGGTCTCTTAAAACGGATTGTTGCCCCTGAGGGTGCATATATTTCTGGGGAATTGAAGAACGTCAATCTAAGAGATGTTGTAATCGCATTAGCAAACGCATGAGAAAATGTGAGGCCAGAACTTATTCAAAAATCTTGGAGCAAACTTCTGACGGAAGTTGATGACGGTCGGAGTGAAGATAGTAATCTTCCATTGTCACAGTGGAAAGGCAAAACTGGAGTTCGATGGTTTCGAGAGAAACAAATAAAGGAAGTTACTGTACCGACAAACCAAATTTCTGAAGATGTAGCAAAACAAGAGGTCCTTGAATGAGTGGGCCATCGGGCAAGAAGAAACGCGGAAAATCATAAGCGATATGGATATTTTGGAACATGTTCAGAATGAATCAAGCTCCGACGAAGAAGTAGAAGTGATACCATAACGTGTAAAGCACGTAGATGCAGTCAGAAGTTTCGAAGTGTGTTTCAAATGGGCAGAGCCAAATGCTGAATCGGACAACCACATTTTGATTCTATCCGAAATTAAAGAAAGAGCTAAAGCGAACATTAAACAGAGCAAAATTACTAAATATTTTACAGCTTCTTAGATTTATGTACTTTTCACTGTTTTGGGCTTATATAATTATATAGGTACATACCTTTATTTTGGGTTATGTTGCATGTAACGAAATTTTTGTTTTGAAAATAAAAAACTTTATTGTGAAAATGTTGAAATTCGTAGATAATTAGGAAAATGGATATTTTCTGTCTTTTGCTCCATAATCCGAACATTTCGATAGTTCCGAACATCCAGTGCAATTATTAGTTCGGACTGAAGAGATTATACTGTATTTAAAAAGAGAAATTACCAACTAAAGGTCCGTGTGGATCTTGTCCAATTTCTCTAAGGTCTTTGAGAATGTTTGGTGGTTACATTTATATCGAAATCAGCATGGTTTGGTGCGTCGGCGGTGAAGTGCCATCAATCCTGTCAGTGTTTCGCAATTTAATTGTGAAGAATTGGATTAGGCGTGGATATGGTTTACACGGACTTTAGCAGAGTTTTTGAGATCACTGATCATAATTTACTAACGAGTAAACTGTGTGTATTTCGATTTAATACACCATTTATTAGACTAATTCAATCACATTTTAACATTACAACCTATTACAACATACACGAAGCGGTCGAATAATCCCTGCACGTACACATGCATAACAGTTCGGCGGAATGACAAGGTTAAGAACGAAGTGATATGGAGAACGTTAAAAATAAGGAAACGGAGTTACCTACTTTACCGTAAGTTCCCATAGCTTGAATCACTCGCGGATTTGATTAAGATTTCGAACAATACGTCACTACTTTGAAGAATTTTAACACGGCGTCGAAGATGGATAAGGCGACAAACATTGGTGTAGAGACGGTAGGTAAGAAAGAGGTAGAGGGTCGATTTTCCGAGGCTTTTATACTCGTGGCTCGTGCACCTACGTGCAAGAAAGAATATCGTACTTTGAGTGATGACGAATTTGGAAATGGGGAATCAAGCTGACTTTTGAAATCCAAGTTTAAACTCATGTTGATGTAAGAAGCCTGTTTCCCATTTGCGACAAACGATGAGAGCGATGACAGGTTCGTTAGGTAGAGGGTCGCATTTTCGTAATAAAATTTGGCGACACGTGTTTCGCTAGCGCGAGGCAAGCGGTATTGAAATCGTATGAAACGGAAGTGGTTCTGGCCTTGTGAGTAGAGTTACTAGTAAACCAAAGTGAGAGGGAAAAAAGGAAAAACAATTGTGAAAGACGTTTCCGTTTTCATCCGTCTTAATTTCCCGACACATCGTCGACGAACAAACGTGTGGCCGTCTACACGCTCGTTCCGCGTTGAATTTCATTTTCGACGCGCGTATAATCGCCATTTGTAGGAGGCGAACGGGCGCAGCGAAGCGGCGGCGGCGGTGTCGGCGAACGCAGCGTCGACTACACCCCCTAACCCCTCCCCTTTTGAAAGGGTTCGCCGGAGCGGAAGTAATGTTTTGAAAATAGCGGCGCGCCGTATATGCCTTTCCGCGCTTCCGAGCATCGCCACATATCGTTCGTCGGTTTAAATCCGTGAGCGTCTCCACCGCCTCCGCCTCGGCCGCCACATCAAAATAGCGCGCCCCGGCTCGCTTATCGGTTCGGCACCGCGAGCCCGGATTTGTTTTCCTGATTTGTGGCCGCCTTTGTCGCTTTCGAATTCGATTTTCGTGCGCGCCGCAAAGAACGGGCATGAAAGGAAAATGTGAAAGGAGGCGAGCTTCGCGGGCTTCAGGTATTATGTATACGATGTCTACGAAGGATAGTCGCTTTGATTTATTAGGGGCGAAGGGGGCGAAAAATTGAAGGCGGCGGCAGCGGTGATGCTGAAGGATTCTTTTGAGAAGGAAACGTCGCGAGGCGGAGACGTTCGGATTTTCTTTCTGGCCGGAAGCGTCGGATTTAAAGGGGCATTTATGCGGGCAAATCGAAGAATTAGTACCTGTATTGTGGAACGTGAAAGAAATAAAAAGTTACGGCGTAAATGGGGAAAGTTAAACGATGAATTGGGAGAATTATGTGTACGGTAATGGAAGAGATTAGAGAAAAGCTCACGATTAATTCTGAGTAACAGAAAGTATACTGACACAAATATCACATCGGTAAACTCCTCACCACACAATTGTTTATAATAAAATCAGGGACACGTGTTTCGCTAGCTCGAGGCAAGCATCTTCAAGAACCGGATAAACCGGAGTGACAAATTTCTAACAAAAATTCTACAACATGCATTTTTACCCCACTTTAGTATACAGTAAAGTATACAGATCATTTAGAAAATCAAAAGATGAATGCGTGGTTGATATTCTATTATATCCTAAACATAATCGGAGGTGTACTCCCACGAACTTTGGTTATGTCCAGTCTTTTGAGGTACAGCCTGTGCTCCTGTTATTGTATCGGTTTTAGCATCAAGCAAATTTCGCACATACACCCAGCCTTATATGTGCGAAATTTGTTTGACGCTAAAACCTATATAATAACAGGAGCACAGGCTGTACCTCAAAAGACCGGACATAACCAAAGTCCGTGATGGTACAAACGTTGCCAAGAAGACGAAGCGGAATGAAAGAAGAAAAAAACCATACAGAAGGAGCCCGGTTTGGTTAAATTCTAATGGCCATAACTTGCGTGAGCTGTCTGCATGTTAGAAGCCATCTTCCTCATCTGCACAATATCGTTCCGAAAACTACAATCAACCCTCAAAATGTGCCTTAAACTGTGACATTTCACAAAAATGACCAAATCCGGTAAAATACAATAAATTAAATACTGTAAATTGAATTTTTGGTGAAAACTATTAAAAATAAGTAAATTTCCTGCTGGTGCTGCTATTAAAAGGTCGTCAATATAGTGAATTAGTAACGGCAACTCACAAGGTGTTTATAATTATTTTACTTAGAATGGGAGAGAGACTTGATCCTATAGGCATACTGTCGATTTCTTTGTAAATTTGTTTATTAAAAGTGAAAAAAAGTAGATTTAAATATAAAATCAATAATGTCTCAGAACAGATCCGAGTTAATGTCACAGACTCCAGATATTAATATATTGAAATTATCAGAGATATTCCGCCTCACTAGAATCATTTGGGATGATAGTAAATAAGGATACAGCATCGAAAGAAAAAGTACATATCCATCAGGAAGCTTGAAATTATTAACCTTTCGAGAGAATTCGAAGGAATCTTTAATTCTAAATTTATTGCACGAGGCAATGGCCTCTTTGAGTATTCCAGCTATGAATTTCGACCGAGATTGGTTAGAGAAATTAATACAGGAAATAATAGGCCTTGCGGGGTGGGGGGCGGTAGTCCTGCTTGTGGAGTAGGGTTTATGTTGATAGGTAAATAAGCCTCTCTGTCAGAGAAAAGTGCTATGGCTTTGGAGTTGAAGTCTTTTTGGTAATGAGAACTGTATACCTCTCGGCAGACAAACTGAGAGGAAGTTTATTGAAGAGCGGGTTAGTGACATGTTGGGTTATCAAAAAGTAGCTTTATCTCTGATATTGTCCCTATCTTCAGGTGGAATTCCCATGTATTATGTCTTCTATATCCGCCAGAAGTCTGGGGATATTCAATTTCGAAGATGAAACAGACAAATTAAACGTATCCCCCAACGCCAAGAAGTTTCAGATTTAATTTAATAGGATATACGCATGATTTTTATTTATAATTTAATTGGATACTTTAACATTCATAATTACTGATATCATTACCGATTCTGTATGAAATGCATTATTGCTGGTATAAAATATTTATCGAAAAATATTATTTTCAATTCCCCCAGCAAAACAAGCGTGACGTACGAGTATTTATTGACATTTTGATGTTTTCCGTTTCCATGGTTACTTGCAGCTAGTCTGACAGTTAGAAGGAAATGTTTGACATATAGCACTAACCTAAAAAATTCACATTCCAATTACATGTTAATAATATGAGAATTAATATGAAATGACCGAATGTCTATTAAATTATTACATATGTAACTAATTTTACTTACGATTCAGCTTTAACTCTTCCAATTTCGGCGGGGATGAAACAATCTTTTGAGTGAATGAATTCCATTAACATAAACAGGTTAATATTCAGTAAATTTTCAGTTTGCTCCCTTACAAATGCGTTTTCGGTAATTTCAGCCGTTCTAAAGTTTGAAATGAGAACTTAAGCACTTATCAAACTATTCCACATCAATATTTATTTACGAAAACATGTGTGCGGTGTAACACTGAACTAATATAAGTAAGTAAATGCAGTGACGTCACGCAACTCGTCGGACACACTCGGAAAGACTCGGCTGTTGGTCGGAGACATTCGAATAATTTGCATTTTAATTAAGATTCATAGAATGTTGCTTGCCCAAATAAATGTGATTATATAACAAATAGGCATATAATTATATAATTGTTTCAATAAAAATATACTTGGATGTAAACTTCATACTTCCGTATACCCTATTCTGACTTACTTACTACTACTACGATATAAATATAAAATGTTTGAAGAAATGTTACAACAAAAATATTAGATTGTCTTTCTGGTCAGAAGCATTGAGTTAACTTTAACCCTGCTGTTAGATTAAAAAAATATTCGAATCTTGTATTAAGAGACCAATTGGTTCATACTACACAAATGCATTTTTTTTATGAAAATTGATTAAATTCTTTAATGTAATTTATAAATATAATTATGAACCGCCAATAATTTAACTTGCCATCCATTTATCGGCCAATTGGGCGCTGTAATGTGTTTATGTTAACTCGAGCGTCCAGCTCCAGCAAAGAAAAAATTGGACCAAATGGGCTTAATCTAACAGCAGGGTTAAAAAAGCCAACAAGCAAGGGCACTGCCTACGTACATATAAGATTTTCGCGATAAACGCGGAAATTTTTCATCTTCACGGTCGCATTTCTAACCGAAACAATCCTCGAATCCAATGCACGTCACTACATCGCCAGATTAATCGATATACCCTCATCCCATCATTACCACCTCTGACGATCGGTGGATGGGGTGAAGGTGCCTGGTAAAAAGAGTTTCCATTAAATTTGACAGCCTACGATCTTCCGGAACGTCACGTTCGAGGGATTAAAAACAAATAGGAGCGCGTCCCCGTCCTCGGATCCGCCCGGTTTTAACACCCCGATTCGCCCGTAATAAGATGAACGTTACTACTACCCACCCCCTCCCCTCGAACCCCGGGTTACGCACGCGGTCGGATACCGCTAAGCGCGAGCGGTACACACGTAGATAGAGATGCGACGGAAGGTGTACAGGTGAACGGGCATAGTAATTGTCGCACGCGATCGTAATTCGATTCCGAAACGAGGGAATCATCCCCCCGGTACGCCTACGGTAATCGTAGCCGGTGCGTTTTCCAATTATCCGCGCTTTGCGCAAAATTGATTTCGGCTCACTCTTAGTTGTAATCGGATAAACGGGCACGGATCGTCGTTCCGGTTCGATGGTTTGTAGTACACCATCGCACAGTACCTGAGCACGGAATATGCACGTAGGAAGCGTGGAGAGTTAATATTTATTTAGAAGCGGCGAAATAGATTGAGTTTAAACCTTCTTCGAGCTCGATTAAATCGAATTGGAACTGCGGTGGGAATTTTTTCCGGTTCGCCGGGTCGAAATTGATGAAGAATATATTTACGGATTTTCACGACCAGATGTGGAGGAGACTAGGAGGAAGTTTTCGAGTCAAAACAGGAGCCGCTTAATTCGTTAAAGGTCTTTTTTCACATTTTCCCATCTTAACTTATTTTGCTTTCTTCGATTTAATCTTTGTCCAGTAGAATTTAAGTTCTCTTCCTTCTAAAATACTCAGCAGGATGAGACGCTAAGCAAGCCAGTAAGTCTACCAGTCAAACTCCGTTCCTCTAGCAAGAAAGAGTTCTCCACCCACACACGCTGATTTCGATCAAACTGGGTAATTATGTAGAGCTGATAGGACTATGGTAAGAAGCCGGTTTCTGTTTCTGCGATTAAGACCTTTAAAGGGATGAAATGCGCCCCTAAAAATTGGCCTGCTTTTCATTTTTTGCCCATTACTCTGGAATTGTTTCAAGAAAGATATAGTCAAGCATATGAGCATAAACATGTCTGAATCCATAAACTTTATTCTTAAAAATATTACCCACTCCCACCCCCACTGATTTGTGGAAATATCGATTTTTATGAAACTAATGGTAATTATTTAGGGCTGGTTTAACTATGCAAAAGATCGGTTCCTGTTTCTGCGAGTAACGCCTTCGAAGGGATGAAGAGTGCCCCAAGATTCGGACCGTCCAAAACCAATTCCTCCGAAATCATTGCAAGAAGAAAACATTGAAACGTATGAGGATATAGCGCTTCAAGAATGCCACTGAAATATATCTGAACCAGTAACCTTTATTCTTTAAAGAAATTACTCTCTCCCCCACCCCATCGATTTGCGGGAACATCGATTTCGTTGAAACTTGGTCATTATCTATGGCTGGTTGAAAACCTGTTTCAGCCAGTAAGGCCTTTCAAAGGGGTGAAAAGCGCATATCAATAGGGTTATTATAAACATATTTGAATCAGTAACCTTTATTCTTTCAAAAAATACCCTTTCTCACACTCATCGATTTGCGAAAACACCAATTTCGATCAAATTTGGCAGTTATGTGGAACTACAACACGTAATAGCCCGTTTCTGTTGCTTCTTCAAAGGCCTTTGAAATGGTAAAAACCGGTCAAACTAATATTTAGTCGTATGGATGTGTGAGCTTCGACGGGACTCTCGAAACATATCGTGTATGAAAGACAGTCCTATTTCCAGTCTTCAAATGCTTTTAGATCGAAGACGGGGGCCAAATTTTTATATAGTGCTACCAGCTCTACGTAACTTCCGAGTTTCGTCGAAATCATACGTTTTTAATAACCCTCTTGAAGCGCTATATGTTCATCTCTTATGGAATATATCTTTCTTGCAGCAATTGCAGAGATAATCGGCAGAAAATGCTTCCGTCATGGGGGCTCCTTTCATCCCTACAAAGACTTTAATCGCAGAAACAGAAACAGGCCTCTTACATAAGTATCAAGTTTCATCGAAATCGGCGTGTGCGGATTGGGAGCCTTTGCTTGTTAGTTCAGAAATAAGGGTGCTAGAATTATTGCATATTGTAGTGTATTAATGGTTAATTACCACTAAATAATATATCATTAATTACAATTCAATATATATCGAAATTCACAGTAAATGTTGGAGTTTTAGATGTTCACTTTGAAATGACATTCGGTTTAGTTTTGGGTTGTATTTATACTTTTTCGATACCACGCACGCCACCTTTTAAGCATTTTATTACCCTGCGGGTGTTAGCTTCTTTTTCTAAGTCCAACCAGAGAATGGGAGAAAAAAATGTGACTAGAAATAAAATTATCAATTATTATAAAAAGCATCGATTAAAAGATAGAAAGCAATGTAACCATTTAAACACACACATTCAACACTTTCACATCACAAGAATTCCTAATAACCACTAGATATAAAAAACCAAAGGTACCTGGGCATCAACAATATAGATCTCTATAACAATAACAATATCTTAACGAAATTTGGTACAATCCTTGCTTCTGAGAAATAGGACCGTGGAATGCTTATAAATTGTGTTTTATTAAAAGTCCAAAGCATCCAAAGCCATGTAGATCGTTGAGGATTCATATCATAAGAATTTCTCTTCAGGTCGTGGTGATCATTTAGTTCGAAATCACTTATCGAGATCTGCCGTTCTTGAACGAAGTGCTTTTCACCTTCCTATTTTACGTTCACGTAAAGCCGTTTAGCATTTCTTCGGACTTCTCCCCGTAGGAATTAACATATGTCCGGTCACGCTCAACAAACAAATTCCTAAACGATAATCATCCGAGGAAGCTATTCCGATTCGTATACGTCGACCCACGCGACGAGAAATCTCTTTCTCGTCTCAACGTGTCCGTGATGCTGCTCCAACGAACGACGTTGGTTGGGCGGAAGCGTTTTCCGGAACGTCGTCCGCGACACATTCGACGCTATTTATGCCACGTCATCTTCGTCTCGCTTCGTTCACGTCATTGTTCTCCCGTCCCAACCTCGCCTAGTCTACGAACCTACATGCACATAAGACGTCGCACGAAAACGCCACGATATCGTCCTCTTAAGTGTACGGGCACGTTTGGTGGTTTTCGGGCTCCAGCTGCGCCGCATAAGATATGCGCATTTGAAAGTATAAATTCGGTTTCTGAGCGCGAGGTAACGTTAGTTTTAACGCCGCCGTTTTGTGCGTCTTACGGTTTTACACGACACACGTGTGCACGAATACGAGTTATGATAGGGCTTGCATCGTCGCGACGACGACGACGACGTCTCGGTGTTTCTGAGCTAAAATTGAATCGGGGATCAAGGAAGCGTTGTAAAGTATGATTTGAAGAGATGGGGTATCCTCGCTTAGGTATTGAGTTTCTCGTAAAAGTGATGCGGCGGCGGCGTTCGTATCGTTTTACATATGCACGTCTTGCAAGCTGGTACATACGTACGATGGCGCAACGGTTTGTCGATGACTTGGCTAATATCCAAGAGAGAGAGAGAGAGATATCGAGTAGCATCCTTTATTGAATTGGCTACGAACTAGGAGAGTGTCCCCCGCCCCCGAATCTTTTTGCTACTGTTTTTATCTACTGTAGCTTTTGGTACCTCTTTTGCCATCTGCATTCCGAGATTTTAAATCTGGTCCTGAAGTTATTTCTTCGTCACAACAGTGCCTGCAGACATGACTTTCCTCTATTCCTACTATGTGGAGGTGCTTGTTAAGCCGGAAATCTCCTGTCAACTATTTTGTCTACTGCCTTCCCATTTTGCAGCATTTTTATACCTTTTATACATTCTGATTCCGGTTTCCATCTTTGATATGTCTGCTAACCTGGCTTTGTCATTTTCCTTCAGTAGCTACCGTAGTTCCAACTTCACATTCCTATCAACTGCAATTACCCTGGGATTCCTCTAAAGTGTGGTGTCTGGTGCTCTGCAGTGCCCCTGACCCCCGCAAGTCGGGGCGACTGAGTGCATAGCGCCACAGATGAAGATGTAGATCAGCAATCAGCTTCTTAGATGAAAGAGGCTTCTTCGCCCCAAAAGGAGGAGCAGGAAGCTGTAAGCGGTAAATAACTAGGAGCCGAACTCGTCGATTTGCTTCTTCCAGATTAGTATTGTGGTCGAAGCATATAGCAAGGTACTTTACTTTGGGACTCTGTGGGAGTCTAACATTCCTTGTGTTTTCTCCCGCAAATTCCCTTCATTTCCTGATAGAAATGGTTCCGGCAGAACCCGGGATCGAATACTGCGGATGGCCGACTTTCGAAATTTGTATCTGGTGCAGGAGGATCTGTCAAGCAAACGAGATCTGAGACGTTCAGTGTGTGACGTTCATTCTGCAGTGCTTTAGTGTTGTACAGTGTTCGTCTTGAGTATAAGATATCGCTAGTAATATTGAATTTCCACTGAGGACTGTAACTTAGTTGCCGAAATACGTATCCTAAATTACTCCCGAAAGGTGTAGTAAGAGCAATTTTATTTATTTTACATGAGATCTGATAGACTTTAAAAATTATGGAAGAATTTGAAGATCAGTTCTACGTGCCAAACAAACCAGAAATGCCAGTAGATCGAGGATTTTAGTACTTCCACACCAATTCTAATGTATCTTGAGAAGTAGAGTAGTTGAAGTTCCGCTCAGTTCGATAATCTAACTATGCGTGCTGGTAGAAGTAAAAATCGTCGTTGCGTTGTTAGCTGCGCGTGATTGCTTTGTCTATCTTGAATCAGTTTGAAGATACGTTGACGGATCTGTAATGGCCTGTAGTTCTGGGAAAGGAGGATTACGCTAGCTTTCAGATTACACGTAAGCACTTGGTTGCCTCTGCAGATCGTCTTTGCAAGGTCAGTTTGGTGATCCAATTCAAAGATTTCCAATTACCGCAGTTTCTGATGATGGCAGAGATTTTATCGGACCCGCGTCGAGAGGCTTTCCGGGCAGAGTCGGGACCCCCTTCACTGCCCCTTCCACTATATTATCGAAATCCTCGTAGTCGTCTTCGAGGTGCCGAAGTTTGGAGGTGCCCAGATTTAATAGAAGAGAAAGACCAGGTGGGAAGGCGACATGTTAATGGATCTGATCAACGTGAAAGTGTAAGAGTGACAAGGACTGGATGATCAGAAGAATTAAGATTGACAAGAAACCGTGAGAAAAGTCCCCTTCGTCTCCGTCATCGACGTTTATCAGCGCCCAGCTCCAATCGAGCGTGCAATAGCTCGATAATCGAAGGGAAAGGGCAGATGCCAAGACTTGCGGTTGATTGATCTGATCTACGTGAAAATGTAAGAGTAGCAAGTGCGAGATAGAATGGAGAGAAGAAAAATGATAAGAGAGACCAGGATTCACAAGAAACCATGAGACAAGTCGTCTTCGTCGCCATCATTAACGTTTATCAAGACCCAATTGCAATCGAGCGTGCGATAGATGATGATAGAAGCGAAAGATCAGGTGGGAAGACTAGGAGTTAATAGATCTGATCAACGTGGAAATGTGAGGGTGGTAAGTCCAGGATAGATTATAGTGAAAAAAAATGATAAGAAGGACCAACTATGAGGAAAGTCCTTTTTGTCGCCGTCATCGACGTTTCTAAGGACCTACCTTCAATCGAGTGTGCAATAACCTGGTAATAGAAGAGAAAGAACAGCTGGGAAGGCTATGCGCATTGATGGACCTGATGAACGTCGAAACGTGAGGGTGGTAAGTCCAGGTTAGATTAAAGTGAAGGAAATGACAAGAAAGACCAAAATTCACCAGAGACGATGAGCAGAGTCCTCTTTCTCGTCGTCATTGACGTTTATCAGGGCTTCGATTCAATCGAGTGTGCGATAGCCTGATGATAGAATAGAGAGGGCAGGTGGGAAAGCTACTCGTTTACGGATCTGATCAAAGTGAAAATGTAATTGTGGCAAGTCTAGGATAGATTGGTGTGAAGGAAAATGAGAAGAAGGACCAGGATTCACAAGAAACCATAAGAAAAATCCTCGTCTCCATCGCCATCGACGTTTCTAAGGCACCAACTTCAAACGATCCTGATAATATAAGAAAGAGAGAGCATCAGGGAAAACTATACGCGTTGATGGATCTGATGACCGGGAAAATTTAAGAGCGACAAGTTGATAATGAAGTGAAGTGAAAGAAAATGGTAAGAAGGACCAAGATTTACAAGAAACCATGAAAGCTATGAAAAAAGGTCATATGATAAGTTTTACGAGCTCCTAATTCAGCACCTGTTATTCGACCTGGAAAGTAAATGGAGATCAGTGCCATCCAAAGTGCTGTCTTTCACTTTGGTAGTATTGTTCCTCCTAAATTTATTGTTTATAACTTTGATCGCTTGATACCATAAAATCGATATTGCTCCTCCGTTTCAGATTTCTGAACATTTCTTGAGAGTTCGTCTCGGCGATCAGGTTTAATATGCATATTGACTGGTACTCATCATAAAAGCAAGAATCCTTGGGGAAATCGAAATGTGTAAATCTAACGACGTACTGCGTTAAAGGCGAAGAGTTGGTTAGAACGGCAAAAGAGAAACAAAAGGAAGCTATGGTAGGATAAGATTTGAAGTAAGAATATTGGTGACAGGGGCGACCAACATCTTCCCATTATCAACGCGAATGTCATTATTCTTTTGTTTTTGTTAGGAGGACGAGCACCAGTTTGACCTTGGTTCCTTCCAGTTTGGTGCCTTTGAAAAAAGTCACACTTATTCCAAGGAAGTTAGAAATCTCGTAGACGATTGGACGACTCCGTTTCATTTCGCATTTCAACTGTCTTTGCGACTTTCAACTGTTCAATCCGTTATTTCGCCATTTGTTTCTCGTTCAAAACAACTTTTTACGCCGCCCGCCCGTTATTTCTCTTCCTCTCGAGAACGACGCGACTTCTGCCCAAGATAAAAAAAGCGAGGGAGAAAGTTCGTCTTCTTCTCGAAGCGAAGCAATTAACATGCCGGCGCGTCTGTCATTAATGAGATAAAAAGCGATCCGTCTCTCCTCTTCGAAAAGCGCGTAATTAAAAGCTCGGTAATTGTTTTCGAGCGGCGCCGTCGCCGCCGTCGCCGGTAAAAGACGCGCAAGCTCCGATGGACGTTCGACGCGAAAAAACCAATTAAAAATAATTGAGTCGAGTGAGATAATAAGCGCGTTCGACGTCTGCGTGCGACGCACCGCGCCTTTTCTCCTTCGACTCGCGCAATTAGCGACGACGGACGAGAGTTCCTTCTATTATTTGTTAAATGAGTTAGTTAGTTGTCCTCTTTTTCGTGATTTGATGCGACGAAGTCTGTCGTCGCGAGGAATTTGTCGACGGCTACTTTTCCGACGGATTATGATTGATGTCGGCGCGTGGGAAAGTGGAGATGGAACTGGTGATTGTTGGAAAGTAGGAATGGACGCAGAAGAAAGTGATGGAAATGTGTCTAAACTAACCAGATACTTTCGTTAATTCTGCCAAATATGTAGTATTAAAAAGAAACAAACAACAAGAATCAACTGCTACATCCATTAACTTTGTTGAAGTACTCAATGTACGTGGGTGATGTGGAAGTTGGGGAGGGAAAGCAAACTTAAGTGAGCATTTGTATATTCTCGGCGAATCGCTTGGTTTTGGATTGCTTGATCACTATGAGTCGAAGAAATCCTGTTTTCGAATAAGTTCCTCAGCCATAAGCGCAGCTCTACACCTGTTCATACCCTTAGGGCGTATTTTCTCCCAAAATATTTGAAATGTAAACGCCCATGGTGCTTCTACGCGCGACTAGAGAGGGGCACTAACAAACACTGCGTTCCACTTGAAAAGTTCAACCACAAGTTCCTCAGCCATTATCTCAAAGCGTATAGACGAAATACATATGTACGTCTTTATCCAGCTCCACACCTGTTGATATCTCTGAGGGGGAGGGGGCATTTTTTCCCGAAATATCTCAAACAAGGATGGCTGTGGTGCTCCTGCGAGCAAAGAATAAATTCCGGAACATCTTCCTGTTTCCGGTCAAGTTGCTCAGCCATTATCTCTAAGCGTGTGGACCAAAACCATAAATCTTCATCCAGCTCCACATCTGTTGATGTTCTCGAGGCGCACCTTCTCCCGAAATATCCCAAATATACAATCCTGGACTTATTGCGTTTGTCGTGTAGATTTGGATTTAGCACGCTTTGATGCAGTTTTGAACCAAGCGAAGTTGGGACCCAATATTGAGCTGAAAATATTATGAAGCAGTTTTGAGAATAGGCGAGCTGAGACAATGTTGGGTTTAAAAGATCGTAATACAACTCTGAACTTATTGGATTGCGATGCGGTTTTGAGTTTTGAGGATTGAAGTACAATTCTAGACTTTTGAGTAGCGCTTAAGCTTAGAACGTTTTGATGCAGTTTTGAGACCAGGGAAGTTGAGACCCAATTTTGGAGTTATAAGATTGTACTACAATCCTGGACTTATTGGGTCGTGTTGCAGGTTTGGATCCTATTTTGAGCGCAGGGGAGTTAATACGCAATTTTGGGATTAGAAGATTGTTGTGGAATCCTGGACTTATTGGGTCGTGTTGCAGGGATTGAGTTTAGCTAGTTTGCGTCCAATTTCGAGCGCGGGAAAGTTGAGACGCAATTTTGAGATTAGAAAATTGTAGTACAATCCTAGACTTATTGGGTTGTATTGCAGATTTGGGTTTGGCTGGTTTGGATCCAATTTTGAGCGCAAGGGAGATGAGACGCAATTTTGGAGGTAAAAGATTGTAGTGGGATTCTGGATCTATTGGGTTCTGGTACAAATTAGGGGTAAGGAAGTTATGATGCAGTCTTGGACTGGGGGAGTTGAAACGCAATTTTGCGTTTCAAGGCCCGTTGTACAATCCACGATTTATCGGATTGTCATGCAGATTTGAGTTTACCACGCCTTGGTCTAATTTTGAGCTTAACGGAGTTGAGACGCAATTTTGTGCTTAGAAGATCCTAGTAAAATTCTGGACTTATTGGGGTTGTAATGCAGATTTGGTTTTAATACGCTTCGATCCCGTTTTGAGCCTAGCAGAGCAATTTTGAGCTATAGATGATATGATGCCATTTTAAGCTCAGTTGATACGTTTGGAATGAAAGGAGTATGATCCAGATTTGAGCTCAGGAATGCAGTTTTAAATTTACGAGACAGTCTAGACTCATAGGACTACCAGGACTTAAATTAAATTCGTGTCGATGAAGCATAATTCGAAGATTGAATTGGATAAAGCGAATGAGTTAGCTCACCAGATATCTAATAGCACACGCCTCGGCGAAGCTTATATTATTCTCAGGAGCGAGGGTGGGGCATTGGAGAACGAGCATCAAGTCCTCAGTCCTTCTTGGATGCATTATCTATATCTAGGCACTGTTATATGCTATTGCATTTATGGAATAAATGGTATTATTATTATCCCAAAAAGCAATCTAATTGCAAAATATAAGTTGGGTGTAAGTGAGGACAGTTAGGAACGTACCCAAAGTCAAGATGGAAGCTGAAGTCTTCCCAGTTCACCCATTACGGCGCGGCACATTAAAAAGACGACTCTTTCAGAACATCACGCCGCCGCCGTTTTGATCTTTCACGTCACACAATAATACCATGGTAATGCTACTGAAGATGGCACTTGATGATTATGCAGTCTGGAATATTTGCAAGGGGGTATGCAGATTAACAAGCGCTTTCATTTTCCGACAAAATCGAAAAGAGAAACGCAATGAGACCTTCCTCGTCCGTTCCATCCGGTTTCTCGCCGCGTTCGCGCGCCATCTTATGAACTGGAACCCCGCTTCGAGGAAACACAAATCTCATTACGTGACATAACAAATCTCGCCGTCTGACGTCTCTAAATAGGTAACGTGATTGACGTTTAAGCGAGTCGTCTCGTCTCGCCCGTCGCGTCAGTAGAGGAGGCGCACGAGGGGGACTCAACTGGAAGCGTTGCCCCCCTCCATTTTCATCCGTCCTCAATGGCTGTTGCTGCTTCAGCTACTGCTACGCTAGGTAGGTTCGCTCGCTTTCGCAGAACGGACTCGCCGAACAGACTGACACTGATATCCTGTCATGTTATTCATTCCTCGCCCATTGTGCGCCGCGAAAAGGTCTTTATATATACATTATTACCTTATTCACGTCAAGCCCACGGTCGTCTCCATCGTTTGTCCTTCTGGGACTATTGAAAATTCCTACGATTTCTTTCGATTTTTGTCCGCTATAGGGTGTAAGAACGGGAAACCACCCGGACAATACTTACGATTGTTTGCGAGTTTCACTTTATAAAATGCAGGCGATACTTATGTATAGAAATAACGTGCCCAGATATATATGTATATATTATCTATGTACGACATCTTTTCCTCACTTGCGAGAATACCCGCCATCTTGGACCACTTCCGTCCGTATATCGGATACCACGCCGTGCAAAGTCGACAACGGGAAACTACATCACGGAAAGTTCCGTTTTTATTTGTTTTATTTATATATTTTTGTAACATTGAATTTTTGGGGGAAAATTCCCTAGAATCTGGTAACTTATTTTGAGTTAGGACATTGGGAACTGGTGTGCGGGTATACAGGGGTGCCTTTACATTTTGTAAACATTCAATTACTTTTGTTTTTTTGGGGCAACTAAATGTTCAGCCCATGTATACTCGCACATGAATCTTAACGTAAGATCAATTTCAATTTCTAGGGAATTGTTTCCGAAAAACTCAATCAAACCAAGATAAAACATAAGTAAACGTAAATAGAACTTAGCGTGATCGTACCGTGATCGACTGTTCTTGTCGTCCGTGTGTAACAGATGTCGGAGAAATCGGCCCCCAGCTCCTAGGAGAGTAATACCAGTCTATATTAAATTACCAGCCTCTACTGGTTTACACTAGCTCCCTGCTAATTCCCTCTAATTGAGGGAAAAGCAACGTGGACATTTCGTTCAACCAGCAAAACTCGGGAACGAAAATTCAACGAACTCTTAACGGTACTCTAAATTCCCTGCATAATCTTCGATGTGGGATTTAAAACAAAACGGGAATAAACTTAAGTGCCGAGAAAACCGACTAGACAACTCGCCGGCTAGAAATGACATTCCGGAAATAATCCCACGCGCGCATACAACACAGCGCAGCTGTATCATGGAATCCAAATTACGAATGCGGCACGTTGAAACGAGAGATCGTGAATATTAAAACAGAATACTGTACAATATGGAACACTATAACAATCAACCGTAACAATCAAACCTTAGTTATTAGTTGATGTTACGTATATTTGCTATAACTTATTGTTAGTTGTCAGTTTTTGATTGACGTGTCCTGTACGCGATCTCATCCATCATTTGTTAATTAGCACCATACATACACGACCTTACCCGACAATTATTGACTATAGACTCCAGCATACGTCACCTCACCAATTGGATACTAGTTGATGTCACGTATATTTGCTCTCACTTAGCGGTCAGCTACTGTTTGGCGTCTCGTGTACGTAACTTCATCCATCATTTGTTAATTAGCATCCTACATACACGATTTTATCCAACAAATATTGACCCCTTGACTCCGGCAAATGTGACCTCATCAATTGGTTGTTAGTTGATGTCACGTACGTTTGTTCTGACCTATTGATCCATCATTCTTTAATTACAATCCCACATACGCAATTTTATCAAATAATTATTAACCCTAGACTTCAGTATACGAGACCTCATCGATTGAGTAGAAGTTGATATCACGTATATTTGCTCTGACTTAGCTGCTAGCCATTGATTGCTCCCCACTTTACACATTACTTCATGCTTTATTGCCATACTATCTGGATCCACTTAGCCATCAATAGATGACTGGCGTGACCTACGTGATTTCATCCGTCAAGTTTAGGTCACACATACGTGATGTTATCCATCAGTTAGTGATTGGCGTCACGTACACGTTACCCCATCTATCGGTTGTTAGTTGAGATCGCGTGAATGTGATGTCAATCAGCTGTCAATTACTGATTCACTGACTGGCATCACGTGTACGTGATATCAACCTCCAATTATGACTTACTGTCACTTATACGTGATCTTATCTATGGATTATTGACAGATATCACGTATACGTCATCTCTCGAAGCAGACCTCTTATCCATAATATCCTCCAGTCCATTATCCATCGAATTATAATCCGTGCACACACAGACACACATAAATACGTTTACGACATGCAAAAGTCGTAAACAGCTCCCCGACACCGGCGATATTTTCGCCGGTTCGGTCGCGTCGAGATAGCATCACCGGTTTTGCGCGCCGGCCGATCGGTAATTACAATATTTTCCAGGTCGCGCTGGCGAACTAATAGCCTCTTTCTGGCGCTCGCGTTCGCTTCTTATTGTCGCCGCTTACCTCGGTAAAATTTTAACGATTCGCCTCGTTGTCGTCCCAACTAACAATTCCGACCCTACGAAGAGAGGCGGTATCCGGAATTCTGAGAATACCGGCTCGAACGACGATAACGGCGCGTTAAAACGGGCCCCCTAGATAAATACCCACCTAACTATATATATATATATATATATATATATATATATATATGTATATATACATATATTTAAGCGTCGACGCTGAAATGGTAATTATAACCGCATTGTTTGCGCCGAAGTGCACGGCAGTAAAATTCCTAAGGTATACGGGTCACCGCGGAATGCATGTTTACGGCTCTCTCGACCCGTCGGAATTACTACTTTGCGATACGTAAAAACGTGGTAAATCTACAATAATGGTATTGTCGCGGTCGCGGACAAATAGGGAAAAACTATAAATATATAAGATACAAATTCGTAGTAACGGTCATCCCTCCCGTCGTTTGTCGAAAATTGGAAACAGGCTTCTTGTATCAATATGAGTTTAAACTTGGATTTCAAAAGTCGGCTTGATTTCCGTTTCCGTTTCGTCATCACTCAAAGTACGATACATACATAGGTTGTTGTCCACGAGCCACGAGTATAAAAGCCTTGGAAAAACGACCCTCTACCTCTTGCTTACCTACCGTCTCTACACCAATGTTTGTCGTCTTATCCATCTTCGACGCCGTGTTAAAACTCTTCAAAGTAATGACGTGTTGTTCGAAATCTTAATCAAATCCGCGAGTGATTCAAGCTACGGGAACTTACGGTAAAGTAGGTAACTCCGTTTCCGTCTTTTTAACGTTCTCCATATCACTTCGTTCGTAACCTTTTCATTCCGCCTAACTGTTATGCATGTGTACGTGCAGGGATTATTCGATCGCTTCGTGTATGTTGTAATAGGTTGTAATGTTGAAATGTGATTGAATTAGTCCCATAAATGGTGTATTAAATCGAAATACACACAGTTCACTCGTTAGTAAATTATGATCAGTGATCTCAAAAACTCTGCTAAAGTTCGTGTAAACCATATCCGCGCCTAATCCAATTCTTCACAATTAAATTGCGAACACTGACGGCATTGATGGCACTTCACCGCCGACGCACCAAACCATGCTGATTTCGATATAAATGTAACCACCAAACATTCTCAAACACCTTAGAGAAATTGGACAAGATCGACACGGACCTTTAGTTGGTAATTTCCCTTTTTAAATACAGTATAACCTCTTTAGTCCGAACTAATAATTGCACTGGATGTTCGGAACTATCGAACTGTTCGGATTATGGAGCAAAAGACAGAAAATATCCATTTTCCTAATTATCTACGAATTTCAACATCCTCACAATAAAGTTTTTTTTTTCAAAACAAAAATTTCGTTGCATGCAACATAACACAAAATAACGGTATGTACCTACATAATTATATAAGCCTAGAAAAATGAAAAGTACATAGATCTAAGCAGCTATAAAATATTTAGGAATTTTGCTCTATTTAATGTTCGTTTCTTCAGCCGATTTAGCTTTCTTTCATTTCGGATAGAAACAAAATGTGGTCTTCCGATTCAGCATTTGCCTCTGCCCATTCGAAACACACTTCGAAACTTCCGACTGCCTCTACGTGCTTTACACGTTGTATGGTATCACTTATACTTCTTCGTTGGAGCTTGATTCATTCTGAACATGTTCCAAAATCTCCACATCGTTTATAATTTCTCCCGTTTCTTCTTGTACAATGGCTCACTCATTCGAGGACTTCTTGTTTCGTTACATTTGTTTCTCTCTAAACCTTGGAACTCCATTTTGCCTTTCCACTGTGACAATTGAAGATAATCATCTTCACTACAACCGTCATCAACTTGCGTCAGAAGTTTGCTCCAAGATTTTTCAATAATTTCTGGCCTCACTTTTTCCCATGCTTTTGCTAATCCGATTGCAACATCTCTTCAGAGGCAATAATCCGTTTTAAGGGACCTATTCAGCAATGCAATTGAACGCAGCTTGAATGACATTTTGGTCCATCGTCTGCACTAAGAGATTTATATTTTGGGGGCAAAAACTTTACAACAATTTTCTTATCAACTGAACATGAGTCTTCAGGGTCTCCTGGAGCGTTGTCTAAAATCAAAAGTGCCTTGGCCTCTAAATTCAACTCTTGCATTTTTTCGAACTGTAACTTTTGGTACGGGCAGTAGTCGTTTAATCGAAGAAACCACATAATTCTTCCTTTTTTATATAAATTAGAAACTCGTCAAAAACGGTAAATTTGAGTTGTAACACAAGGTGGCTTGCGCACACCCGAATCCTCTTCCTACAAAAACCAAACTTAACATCCTTGTGTGGCCTAGAATTTCATAAAATATCGCCGCCTTCGGCGTCGACCGCGACACTTCCACATCTTACTTACTTAAGGGCGACATCGTCACGGATTATACCTCCCTCGCGCGACACGACGTTAACGTTAAGACCAGGGAATGGGGAGAGCATCTCGCGCACAAAACCGCGCTAATTCCGACAATCAAAGTTTCCCCGGGAGGTCTCTCGTCGCGTGTACAGCCGGAGACGGCGGCGGCGGCTCGCGCCGCCGTTCGCCCGACAAAAACTCGACAATGGAGTGGAGATTATGACGGATTATGATAATCTCGCGGTTCGCGCCCGCATTGTGTGCCGACCGACGAACGAACGAACGAACGAACGGACGGACGGACGGACAACCCGAGCTCCCCGGGAGTGATTTAACGTTGCGGAAACGAGGGCGCCCTCGTATCTGGCTTTTAGTTAACGAGCGAGCCATCCTCTGACGTTCGTGCTTGTACGCAATTATTATGTTGTTATTGTCGTCGTTGTCGTTGTTGTTGTTGTTGTTGCTGTTATGCCGTTACGTTTAGGTCGTTATACAAAGGTGATTCGGTCGGTTCTGGAAAATGTTACGCGTATAAAGCAAAGGCTGAGATGTACGAGGCGTATGAATAAAGTAATGACGCCGATTGTCTTTCACTTGTTTTATTTCGATAACGTTACAGTTCAACATTATCGCCCTTCAAAGTAACTTCGTTGGGAAGCCACACTACGCTGGAGACGATTCTTGCACTTCCCCACTTCTCATACTATCATCTCCATTTCTCGAGCACAACGAAGCCGCCATCACTGAACTTGTCCCCTCCTTATTAAAAAATGTTTCACTCTATAGTGAATTATTTTTAAATTTGAAAATGATGTTAAGTTAATTTTTACGAGCACCTAACAGTTTACATTCTAATTGTGTTGGTAGATGGGTAGATGGCGACATACATTAATGTAAATAATGGGAGAACTTGCGCACGCGTTGTGTAGGGAACGAGCGCATTGTGGGTAGTGGAGAATGTAAGAAAAACGTATTCCATCAAGTAAAGAACGAAGCATGTCCAGTAATAATTTCACAAAAAATAAATTAGTAAAATTTTGAGTAGTTAATATTTTATTTCAGCACAACCGATTACTCCAAGTCCTAAACCACTTGGACGTGCGCGACAAGTTTGACCAACGAAAGAACTTAATAAAAAACGACTAAAGAAAGTCACGCTCACGCACACATTAATAATTTCTAAAAAAAAAAAAACAAATACTATTAAAGTTACTTACTGACAAATCCGCTCTTTCAGCAATATTATCTACCGATAAACCAGCTTCAAGTAGCCCAATAATCATTAGCCTCTTTTTTCTTAAAGAGCACTGTTGTTGGTTTTGACGCCTTCCCATTTTAATTGTTAATTAAACTGTTACTTTTATTACTATTTGCGATAAAAGAGACGCGTGTGCAAGGATAAAATACTAGGTTTTTACAATGTTAAGAGCCTCTACAGCTTTAATTTTTTTTTTCAATCATAAGTGAAGAACCGGTAAGTTTGGGCGCTCGAAATTTTGCATACCGTGTATTCGTTACGATAACTACGTCTTATCGGCGAGCTTTTTGTAAATTCCCTGTTTGTTGTTGAATTTAACCTCAATTAAGGAATAGACAAGTGACGATAGGTTTACCGTCATTTGTGGAGGTCAAGAAAGCAACGATAAAAAACGAATTTACAAGAAATCTCGCCGATAAGACGTAGCTATCGTAACGAATATACGGTATGCAAAATTTCGAGTCCGTAAACTTGCCGGTTCTTCACTTATGATTGAAAAAAAAATTAAAGCTGTAGAGGCTCTTAACATTGTAAAAACTAGTATTTTATCGTTACACACGGTACTTTTAAAGGGCAGGTATACAATTTTCAAAATAGTTTTGGAACCAATAAAAAATTAAGTTTAACCGATCTTGAAAGAATATACCGAACATCCTTGGGGGAATTTCTACCTCCTATTTTTACGATGCCCCTGAACGATAGTCTGTCTAAACAGTTACCGAAATCGGAATCGTATTATCACACTCTACGTCAACACCACCAGACACTTAACGCTATTTCTATCGCGCCTTCTTCTCACAGAATCACATAATCTCGCTACAGGGTACAAGTTCGGTAAAGATCGACGAACCTACCCTGTAAGGAGACGACGACATTAATTCTTGTGCCGATTGTACATTGCAGCAATATATTTATTGTTATTTTGACCACACCAATTATCCGAATAGCAGATTTTATTCCGTTTCGAATGAGTACTTTCAGTAATATTCTGTAGATAATTGCATAGTTTCATTTTCTTCGTTATTTATAGCGGATTATTCAACTTCTTCGTTCAAATTTTTTTCTTTTAATATAGGATACATTAATTTTACTAATTTAATAGTCATATTATTTAAATTGTCACTACCAGAGTCACCGTAATCATCTACCAATTTCGTAAAAGAAGAAAACATTTTATCAAAAAATTTGGACAAAATCCCCGCAAATGTTAACAACGTCAAACGAAACGATAAGGAATAATAATAGCACGCTTTGGAAAATATAATTGTGTTTTTGACCATTGCATCACGTCATATTGAAATCTGCCGTTGTGCTATATGAACACTTTATTTATTTTTTGACCAAAACAGTCATTTTACTAGAATTGTATTTTGATTCCAGACAATTCAGAGATGGCCCAAATTTTTTTGGGATAGTATTGCACTCAGCGTGCGACGTGTTACTGAATTTTATTATTAAAACAATTATTTGGTGAGGAGTCCACCGATGTGATATAGTGTCAGTAAATTACACCACAGTCCTTGCAATGACTATCATTCTCAACCTAAGAAAATTGAAGAAATCCGTTGCTCACGTAACACATCATTCGATAAGTTCGTAGGACGACTATTTACAAATCCATATGATTTTTAGGACGCACTAACCTTCAAGCGATACGTGTAGAAATGGTATGACAATCTGAACACCATTCTTTTCTTTATTTCGTGTCGTTTTCCCGCAATTTCTTCCTTCGAACGCACCAATAACGCCATATAATATTTACTATTGATGGTTCTTCCTTTCTCAATGTAATCGATGAATAGAATACCGCGCGCATCCCAAAATACGGAGGCCAAAACTTTACCAGCTGACATTTGCGTTTTTGGTCGCTTTGGACGATTTTCACCCTTTGCTGTTTACTCAGCTGACTGCCGATTTGACTCTGGAGTGTAGTGATGAATCCATATTTCATCCATTGTCACGTACCGCACGAAAAAGTTATTTTTATCGTACTGAAGCAGCTCCAAATAACGCCCCGAATCGTCGAGGCGATTTTGATTTCAATCGACTGTGAGCAAACGCGGCACCCATTTCGAACACAGCTTAAATGTTCGTGCAAGATGGTGAATACGCGGCCTTCTTATATCTTTAAGGTGTCAGCTATCTCGTCCAACCTCAATTTACGATAGGCCGAAACTATTTTGTGAAATTTTTCTGGAACAACTGGCGAATTTGGGCGACCAAAGCGTTCAACATGATCGGTGTTTGGAGGGCCGCGTTTAAAATCAGCAAACCACTTCTCTAGCGTTTGTTTCGCGATGGAGCAGAGTCCTAATAGAACTTGTCAAGCGATTGCTTTGTTTGAATCGTATTTTTCCCATTAAAAAAGCAGTGCTTTATCAACACACGAAATTCAGATTTTTCCATTTTTTAAAAGCCTTACAAAAGGAGCGTCACAAAAATAACTGTAACTTGTGAACTAAACGTCAGATTATCGTGAAATTTTGACACGTATCGTTTGATGTTGGTAGTTCCTAAAAATCGTATGGATTTGTCAATGGTGGTGCCATCTGTATGTCATCCTACGAACTTATTGAGTGATGCGTTATACATCTACTTCAAGTAATTAATATTCTACACAGCGCAGAATTACATAAGTTTGGAAATAATCGCGTGAAATGATTATTCAAGTAATCTGTTTGTGCTCTCAGACATTCTCTAGAAATACATCGACCGACGTGTAAAAAGACGAAATGGCAGTAGCGCGCGAGCCGTGTGCATTTCACGTAATTTAAATCCCTCCGGTATCTTAAAATACGTAGAAGAAGAGACGGGGCGCGACCTCGGTCTCCGAAACCGTCGACGCAGCTGTTCTCCTCGAAAGTGGACGTAATAGAAGGCCCGGAACGGTTCCGCCAGTAAATTACCGTTATTTACAGCCAACAACTCCCTATAAACTTGTTAGGCCGTCATAGATTCCTCGAATCACCGCTCCTAACTACCTTCCTCCTCCGTCTTTATCGGTCTCTTCGTGCCCCCGTCGTCGGCGCGCCTGGCCCGTTTCCAAAACTTCCAATAGTTGATACGTCGTCGTCGTACGTAAGGACGTTGTATACGCGAGCGCAATTACCGTTAAAATTACCGACGTTTATACTACCCGCATTTTTTTATTACCATCGGGAACGACGATCTCCTTCGATTAAAGCCGATGATGTTTATGGCCCCGTCGTCAAAACTTTATTGGTTCTGTCGCCGCCGCCGCCGCCGCCGCAACCGCCTCCATCCACCGGAGGCAGAGTTATTAATTGGTTACCGACGGAAACCCTCCCTATCCTTTTTAATATCGGAAGGCGGAAGCGATTGCCCGCATCAATTTAAAGCGATGGATATTTATTTGGGATTGCGGAAATAGATTTTTAAGAACGGAAGTTGGACGATATTTCTCTTCGCCGGCGGGCGGACGTGAACAGGAAGTCGCGCGGATTCTTTTATTAGTTTTCGTTGCGGTTTTCACGATCGGAAAATTAGGGGATTATTTCTCGAAATATGTACGAATCGAAAACATCGACATATGTAACTCCGGGAGTTTATTGTTTTGGGGTTTGTTGTCTCGTTGAGATCTGGAAATATTCTTGAATCTTAAAAAGCATTTAATAGTGTTGACCATAACATCTTGTACAAAAAATAGGAAAAGTTGGGGATAAGACGTGTTGCGTTGAATCTGATTAAGTCATACTTATCAAATAGAGAATTAAATGAACAACAGATGATGAAAAGAAACATCAGTCTAAATGGGTACCAATAGAAAAAGGTGTCCCCCAAGGATCGGTATTAGCTCCGTTATTGTTTTTAACGTATATAAATGACCTACCAAGAAAGAAATTGTACCACCATTAACAGTTCTTTTCGCAGATGATACATCAACAATAGTAAAGACAAATCTAGAATCTGTCACAGAAGATGTAACAACGGCGTTATACACATTAAATACTTGATACAAAGGAAACAATTTACAATTGAACATAGACAAAACTTACTTTATGCATAGCTCGCACTTCAAAAAGATCCAATCACAGTGAAGTTTGAGAATTAAAGCTTAGCTACGGAACAGAGTGTAAAGTTTCTTGGGCTGTTCATGGATAGTCAATTAAATTGGAAGCCAGATATAGAGTATTTAGCATCAAAAATTTCATCTTTTAATTACGCATTGCGCGTTATAGCAAACACAGTAAATGAAAAGGCAAGCTTGTTAGTCTATCATGCCTACTCTGTATCTCGACTTAGGTATGGTGTGATATTTTGGGGTACATGCATTGACGCGCGCAGAATTTTTCTACTGCAAACATCATGAATAAGAAGTCTTTTTAACCTTAGAAAATATGATAGTTGCAGGACATTGTTTTAGAATAAATCAATTCTTACATTGACGTCCCTCTATATCGTGGAGTGAATGGTCTTTGTAAATGAAAATTGCAACTTCTTTGAAGAAAGACTTCATCAACATCAGTACGACACGAGAGGAATAACAAGTGATTATCCAGTACCAATAGTTTCGTTCCAACACACCACAAAACCAGTTTGAGTATCGTCGGGTACATGCGCAGACCAAATTTGGCGTTCCAAATTTGCTCTACGCATGTGCCCGACAATCCACAAACTGGTTTTGTGCTGTGTTGGAACGAACCTAATAAAGACAACAAAAAGTGTAGTTAATAGAAGTGTTACGACACAAGTTATAAAAGTGCACAATCACTTGCGTGAGGGGGTAAAAGAACTACCAACAGAAAATTTTAAAATAAAAGTACTTACCTCCAATGCCTTTTACAACATAAACTAATTTTTTGATTTGCACTTTTGACTATCTGTCACCGTGATGCACACTCTATAATTTTAATTGAATTCGTTTTAATATATTTCTGACCAAAGTTTTTGTTAAATTTGCTTGTTTGTTGTTGTTATATTTATATATTATTTATTTGCCTTTTATTTTTTAATGACATATTCAATACCAAATGTGTATAAAGATATTGAAAAAATATATTATTATTATTATTATTATTATTAGATCTCTTACCGTTCTTGTTACTTTTAAATATCATCCTCTACTACTTTCAGGTTAATCAAACAAAAGAAAATCGGAACGTAAAAGTAAATATAGCTGTTAACTCCCGATTTGTTGTTTGAGAGACCTGAAAGTGGTCGAGGAGGATATTTAAAAGTAACAAGAACGAAAAAAGATGTCGAAATAGCAAATTTTATTTATAAGTAGGTCTTACAAAATTGTATAATAATTGTTCAGATCTGTTGTATGATTTAAATTATTTTTTTAAATTTAATTGTAAGTGTTCAACCACGCATTAGATGGCGCCACGGTTTCGGACAATAACCAAAAGTAATACATTTTCTTTTACATGCAGTTGTCAAGAGAGAGTAACCGGCAGTACAGCAGTAACACGTCGTACCCAAACATCTACTTCAGCTTGCTTAACATATTGACCTAATTTTACTATCGTTTACATTCCTTTGTCTGAACTACTGTACTACTACGTAGGCGTCCGCTTTACGCTGTATATGCAGATAATTTTCCTTTCTGCAGCTTTAACGAATTCTTTTCAGTTTTCCTGTGACAGCAGCAAAATATTTTCCATTACAAATTTTGTTTTATTCGTAATGTCTGTCGAATTAAAACATAAGCATCGTTGTAATTAGACGCATAATTTGTGAAAACGACCACGATGTTCCACAAGAAATACACCAAACTTATCAGGTTGTTTAAGGGTAAAAGTAAGTCAATAAATGTGCAAAAAAGAAGAAATTGATATCGCCTATATTGTACTTAAACGTTAACGGTGACGATTTCGTACACACGTTGGAACGATTCGAGCCCTTCAACGCCCTTGAACCTGCTAAACATACGACCCGTTTTCTTACGTCTACATTTCTTTGTGTAAACTATTAATTCAGGCAGAAGTAACGAGTACAACGTAACTTGCAAACTTCAGGAGTAACAACGTATTAGACTCTCGGGGAGGTCAAGGTGAAAAGACCGAAATTTTGCTAATATCTTTTATTGCGGCTACATATTAGCAAAATTTAGGTCTTTTCACCTTGACCTCCACGAGAGTCTAATACGTTGTTACTCCTGAAGTTGGCAAACTATTAACGTTGCCCGGTATTTAAAGTGACATATCAAATTGATAATGATTGGAAAAAACTAGAAGTTGAATGAACTGCGTGCGTTCGAAAACGGATACAATTTGCCGACGCTTTCTTACTTAATAAGTCGTTGCACGATTCCTTACAAAATTGACTTATTTTTGTCAGTTACTTATATCTAGAGTTACTCAATTTGCGCCAATACGACAACTATCCGAAACGACTGTACTAGAATAAAACAACATTGCTCTATACGAATACAGATGACTTCGTACTATAAATTGAAACTGAGAACGTGTAGTACAGTCGTTTCAGATAGTTGTGGCGCAAATTGAGCAACTCGACTTATATATCCTACTTTAAACGCTTTCTTTAGGGCTAGTATTTGAAAGTAAGCTGTTGGTTTGCCGTGATGTAGACACGTCAATACGAACTTTCCACTCACAAAAATAATTGGACGAAATTACACCTTTTTAGCTGCGATTTTCCCGACGATTACATCTTTCACCGCGGCCAGAAATTGCGCCTGTTTTTCCCCTTTTTAATTTAAAAACAAACAAAAGCACATTTCGCACCTAAACCGCCTCTTTCTTTCTGTTGCAGGGATCGCGTTTTCCGCCTGAATTTGAGCAACATAAATCAGTCCAGCTGCGAGGTAAGTCCCCGTCCAGAACGAGCGAAAAGAGCGCCGAACGCAGTTACACGACAGGGCGAAAAAAATTTAAACTTTTACTACCGACCGTAAAACGCACGATATTTTTATAACTTCATTTGTGCGATATTACCTTTTTTATATATACGACACCCTCCCCTCCCACCCATCCCCTACTTCCCGGCGTCCTCTCCACCCTCCTTTTCCTCCTCATCCCAGTTCACCGTCGTCGAAGATTAGGCGCGTTTTACGCGCCGGATATGAACTTTTTCCTTTTCTCCGATGGTCATATCACGCGGTCGTAACGCGTCGATTTCGACGACCGGTTTTGGGGGCGGTAGGCGTCGTTGCGGTTTTATTGCGCTTTTCGGACGAGATTCGGATTCGTTTGGACCGACGAATCTCGAACGCTCGAGGTTTGTAGGTGGCGGTAAATGCCGACCTTGAGGAGACGCTTTCGGCCATCAAAATTACGACCGGTTCGAGTTAAGTCGATGGCGGCGGTACGCGTTAGGATTTCCGGATGAGTCGTTCGGAAAGTTTTTAAGGGAGGTAATTCGAAGTAGGCGTCGAGGGTTTCCTCTCCGACGATATTTCGGGAGAGATTTTATCGCTTCTAATTTTATTATAATTGTTCCGATTGGGGCATAGGGTGTCCTCGGTTAAGTGTCGTTTTTGATAGGTGGGAGCGGTTTTAGGAGGTTATTGCACATTGGAAAGTTTGCTTCCGGAATTTGCCATGATTTCGCTTTGAAATTCAATTTCTTCGTTTTGGTCCCCTCTTCGTCCCTTGTCCAGTTTCTCGTTTACCAAGGAACTGGCGTATACATAGAACTAAACTTCAAACTCGTAATTGCTAACGGTGTTGGATTCTTCAGGAGTTAGGAGATTGCACTACTTCTTACAAAAAACACAACTTTTAATGTAACTATAGGGGGAAGGGGGTGTGATGACGAATGGGGAAAGATGACGAATTCAGTGTTTCTCACATATCATCACCGATAGCAGTACGTCCCAGCGTGCATAATTGCTCCTGGTAATGGAAGATGTTACTCACTAAAATGAACAATCGTACATGCACGTTGAAGTAAGGTTTGATCATTGATGTTTGTACATGTGAGAGGGATTCGATATGAATTCTCTCACAATGCACGTATTACGCATTTTTACAGTTATTTTTCTACAGAAATGGACAACTTGCGTTGCCACAGCCTCCTTCTTCTGTAGAAAAAATAACTGTAAAAATGCGTAATACGTGCATTGTGAGAGAATTCATATCGAATCCCTCTCACATGTACAAACATCAATGTTCAGACCATATATACATAAAATTTGTATACGAAATTACAGCTCTTGCAAAGCCGTACTGACGAGCGGTATAACCGCGAAACGTACGTCTACGGATGGCAAGAGAAGATCAAAATTTTGTAATTTGTAAGGTTTGATGAAAACTTTATGTACAGCGCATTTCATTGTAATGTTTGAGAGTCAAAACGTAGGGAATCAGCATTCTATGGTTTTTCAACTTCTTTACTATAATATTCTGAAAGTACAGCCGTTTCGTTAACAATAATTTTCGTTAACTGTAAACGTCGTTTTGATAAAAATGGCGAGATCGGGAAAGATGACGAATTCTGAAATATTCACCGTTTCAGAATTCTGATTTTGCAGTACAACCTACTGCAAATAATTGTCATGTAAACCAGCACCCTCAACCACAGTCTCCCTCCCAAACTATGGATCTAACTTCACCTACTTCTTCCGCCCCTTCCTCCACTTCTAGTGGCAAGTAAAGAGACTGAAACCAAGGAAGAAATTGTCGTCGTTTCTGTTATCAGAAACTCCTGTTAAAGAAGCGTTGGAACAGAAATAGAAGGAGCAAAAAGAGAAAAAGCTGCGAAGACGGAAAAGATTGACTGAGAAGACAAACAAAAAAGGAACACGACGTCAATTGGACTTCCCTTCACCTTCTTACGACGAACCATTTCATCCCGTACCTTACATCGACACCGATGAAGATCTAGAGACGCCGGATTTTGAGGAAGACAAAGCATGCATCATATGTTCGGAAGAGGGCAAGGATAAACTGTGGTACCAATGCTTCACGTGCTTCAAGCAGGCTCATTCTAAGTATACCATGTACGTTAGATTTCGTTTTAACATTTCAAAGTTCTTTTTCTCTTTTTATTGAAGTTACTTATTAATAAAGGTTGTTCTTAAGTTTTCAAACCTCAGGTTTTGTTCGTCATCTTACCCCATGGCTAGGGTTTTCCGAAAGAAGCTCCTCGTCTTACTGGCATCGTGTTCCTGATGACTCGTAAAACCATCCGTGCTCCTTTTTACACACAGCTCGCTATACTGAGCCGCATGGTAGTTGATGCCGAGGACGGTATATCTACCAATCGTGTCACTGCTTGATGCCCGGCTTACTAGTCTCCAGGACTCTCCAGGAAGAAACCACGTTGAGAACAACGTCTGTCCAGCATATGGAAGCATTGCTGCATGATTGTCTTCACTTTATCATTGACTCCAGATTGCTTTGCTTTGATGGTCTTCTTCAATGCCCGAACGCGGTGAGAATTGCTTAGCGCCATGTTGGGGTTCCAACGTGGGTGACCAAAGAGCTCCTATTCGAAGCTGGAGATGTGGTTGGTCATAGTTGCAGTCGCGTGTGGTCCCGCTTCTTCGTCCAGAAGCACGCAAAATTTCAAAAGGCTAAGTCGCTACTTAGCAATCTCCAGTCTTATCAGTGTCTAACAATACACCTGAGGATTGGTTGTCTCAATCTCCAAGAAGTCCAGCACCAAAGCAGCGCGGGCATTGCAGAAAACTGTTGAAAGCAAGTCTAATGCTTCTTTCAAATGCACAGTCTTCTTAACATCCGACAATAGAGCTAAGCATTGATTTTTCCAATCTCCAACAAGTCAAGCATCGAAGCACAGCCGGCATTCCCGAAAAGTGTCGCTAAAGAGGACGTGGTGTATACAAAGGAATTGCCTCGCTGTCGCTGTCTGTACTTCTTTTTTGATGCCGAAGTGCCTATTTCTGAGAGGCTTTCTTCAATACCGAAAAGAAGTGGAAATCCCAATGGATAGTGGCGGTATGGTTGACCGTTGTTGCCGCCGCTTCTAGTCTCGCCATGTCGTCCAGGAAGAGCACCGCAGATGTCAAAAGGACAGGTCGCTTCTTGCAAATAGCAATCTCTAATCTTGTTAGCGTCTGACAATACTGCTAGCACGAATGACCCAATTTCCCTTAGTAATGCAAATTTACTCCCCAACCCAAGTAGGCATTACTGCTGCAAACATTTTCATATTTCTATCATAACTTAAAAGCAAAATTCGCATACAAATTGTTTCAAGGAACATCTTTCTGGTAAAGCTATACTAGCACCATCTGCACGATCTAGGTCATGAGTTACCAAAATGACTGAGAGATGACTCTCGCAGAAAATCGAGCTCTTCCTTGCCCCATTACTTCCATATCTATCGAGCACAAAATACCTCGCTCGTTCGATCTTTCTCGCTCCCAGCATCATCATTTCTTCGGAAAGAAGGAGAGCAAACTGATTTTTCGACTGCCACTGGTATTTTCGTTCGTTGTCTGGAATTCGCCTTTTCTTCCGAGACGATTTAGATTCCACGATTCTAAAGATTTCCTGAAGAAATTGCGATTGTTTCCATTAAATTTGCTCGTGCTTGATAAGTATACCAAAATAGATTTGAGGATAACCAAACTAACTGGTAACAACCCAAATTCCTTCAAAAATCGTGGAAGATCTTTAAAATCGTCCTGATCGGATCTAGAAGCTAGAACTTTTCGGAACAATAAATATGTACTGAGCAAACTTCATCCTCTTCTATTTGACGAGAGAGGGAAGTTGTTGTTGTCTCGTTAATTGTCTTCAAATCTAGAATGTTCAGACACCACTAGTGTCAGAACTAGAGTCACAACACAATCAAGGATGTAGAATCTTCAATACCATTAGCTTCGCTTCCCAGCTAAGTTTTCACCTTTCTACCATTGACCTCCTTGATGATAGAAAGGCAAAACCCTAATTGGGAATGGAATCATCCTGAGTCCCACCCAATTGGGGAGATTTACGATAATACCAATCCTAGCACAGTGTTTACCTTTCTCCTCTAAAGCATCTTCAGTGATTGCATCAAGGACTCGATGACCTCTATATTCATTTCCCGATTGCCACCTATTAACGTCCTTTCTTTCACGTTCCAGCGAAGAATGTACCCTTCGTCTTCCAAGAAGTTAGCCACCCTCCAAAAAATAAAACCGGGCCTGCCATCTCGCCCTCGCCACCAGCCGCATTAATCATCTTCCGCGTTCAAATATCGCATGTTTTAATCTAAGTGAGAGGCTATTAAGTTGATTGATACGCGCTATCGGTACGCTATGAACTACTCCACACTTATAAAACAATTAATCTTTGGCCCTCGCGGCTCCTGCGCTAGAATTCCGACCGGGGTAATTACGGTATCGCGCTACTACCACCACCGCCGCCACCACCATCGCCGCCATCCTTCGTCCCCTGCCCTAACACGAACAAACAAAACAAACTAAAACGCACGTGTTTCCGTGTCTACGTATATAAATAAGTACCTAGCGGCTGACTGAGGCTGGTGGCTGCCCGTTTGGCGAGTAGCCCTCGCATATTTACGAGAGCCCGGCACGTTGTAAATACGAGTTTAAACCTACCATTAGGTTGACATGGCGTGCTACCACGCTCGGCGCAGTAATTATGTTAATTAATTCGTTATAAACGTAACGTTACGATTGTTTTAGTGTACAGCCGACGTTCCGTTTTCCCCCGCCTCATGTAGTTTTACAGAAACGGAACGGCGCATGTTAAAGTCGAAATCGGCGATAAAAGGACGTCCGTACCACATACAGGTCGATCCGAATAAAGCGGTTATCAGATCAGGTTTGACAAAACAGTAACTACTATAATAATAATAGTCATAATTTGAATGGAATGATTTTGTCATCAAATTGTGACACCTGCATCAGATCTTCTAACACCATATTATAATATAATAATTGAGTAAGCTTATCATTGACGCCATATTGTAATATCAGGTGATCGATTTTTGTAATTACATAGATGTTGACGTTTCAATCAGGTGCTCGTCTCTAACCGCAGAGTGTGACATCTTCATCAGCCGAACGTTCTTTTTACCATTTCGTGACACCCGTATCAGATGACCATTCTCTTCGCCATGTTGTAACATGTGAATTAGATTTTCTAGCCAGATATGCTGATGCTTAATTGTGTTTGATACTTTTATTCAAGATCGGTTAAACTTAAATTTCTTTATTGCCTCACATGTCCAGTAAACGAGTTCGATGTTAGGACATGCTAAAAGAATTCTTCTATTAAATCGTTACCTTCCGGCTTCGGCTTTTCTCTAGGAACCTTCCTCGCGCTTGAAAGACCATCACATTCGTAATCTACGCGTCGATAACTTTCATTCGATGTATAAGAAGTAAGGTTTGACAAACGAGTGTACCGTCAGAGGCGTATCGCGTAAAAATAGGTATGCGGAATACAATTTTATTTTTTTCACAGTATCTCCTGGTGCCCTGGTAGAGCGTCGAAGGGATACAATTTTATTAAAAAACAATATTTTCTTACCTTCTATTGACGTAAACGAAGGTAAACCTCACTTACGACGATCCATGTTTTAAGGGAGGAGCACCGATAAACCGATATTTATAGAACTACCACGGCTATCGAATAACTAAACTCTCTACCAGAAGCTTAGGTACGCTCTAGCACACGAACGAAGCAAATTTCACGAGTTTTGACGTCAAAGTCGTATTCTACACCATCGAAAACAACTGTACACAGAATTTCGTCTAATTTGAGTTTTTCTTTCTGAAGTTTTCGAAGAAAATCGAAATGGTCGGAAATACGACTTATTGCACGTCAAATTAAAGCTCTGTTCGTGCAGCTTACGGATAAATTAATTTCGGGTACGAAAAACGGTTCATTGAGGAAATATTCAATGAGAAAGCGAAAAGTGGTTCTGGACGAATCGCTCTGCTACGCTGTAACACCCAAACGAAGCAGACTTCACTAGTTTTCACGTCAAAATCGTATTCTACACCTTCGAAAACATCTGTACAGAGAATTTCGTCTAATTTAAAACATATTAATTTTTTTTTCTGGAATTTCAAAGGAGTACCCCTTGAAATTTTGAAGAAAGTCGAAATGGTCGGAACTATGACTTATTAGACATCAAATTAAAGCTCTTCGCGGGCAGATTAGGAATAAAATAATTTCGGGTACGAGACACGGTACTTAATAATACTTAATAATATTTCTGACAGTTTTTGTTCTTCGTCAAAGTTGTTAAAAATTA
This sequence comes from Chrysina gloriosa, assembly GCA_038088585.1. NCBI lineage: Eukaryota > Metazoa > Arthropoda > Insecta > Coleoptera > Scarabaeidae > Chrysina > Chrysina gloriosa. The sequence goes on along the minus strand of CM076094.1, from coordinate 9,879,204 downwards.
AATGCATTTGAAACTGGCTGAACGTTTAGTATCACGTGCTTTTGATGGTGTGAAACATGAATTCACGGTTAAGACTTCTTCGAAGCTCGAAAAGATCTTAGATTTTAATTATTCTTAATCCTTAACGAAATAAAACCGTTTTCCCCCATCTCTTTCCTCCTAAATCTTAATACCACGTTCCGCCTTGGATTAAAGAAATAAAGAAAAACGATAACTTCTTGAAAAGTCCAAAGAAACGAATTCTCACCCCCAATTATCTTCAAACATTTTCTGGGAACGAAACGTACGAAGGAGTTTGCTGAAAGAAATAAAATTACATCTCCCTCCCACCCTTCCATTCTCCCCTCCTCGTCCCTCGCCCCAACTCCACCCGGCATAAACGTATCGCTAATAATTTCTTATTGTTAACGCGCGCAATAAAAACTCGATATTAGATTCGGGCGCGGACACTTCATAATTCGAAAATTAAACGAGAGAGGACAAAAAGCGCCCGCCGGCCGTAAATGTCATCGTTCGCGAACGAGCGACATAATAAAAGAAAAGGGCCTTCTTTATAACGTCATAACAATAAGCGAATGTTTGCAGCTCGGAATATTTAGAAGACGTTTGGCGAGCTTCGCGCGCGCGACAGCGCCTCCGGAAAGCGTTCGTTCGTTCGTTCGTTACGAGTCCGGAGGCGGAGACGACGACAATGAGGATGAAGTCGCGCATATCTATTAGATGAGAGTTTCTATCGGATGCGGGAATGTTCTGTATAAAGTTGATGATAAAGATAACGACGATGACGGTGATAAACATGGAAAGAGGGAAAACGGTTGATTAAAAAGATGAAATTCATAAATAACAATTGAGATGATTCTGTTTTAGAGTTTTAGCAACTATCTTCTGTTTCGAGTAATTCCAATTAAACTTCCAATTTGCCCCAATAGTACTACAACTATCTGAAACGACTGTACTAGAATATTGGAAATCTATAACAAACACAATTACATCATACATCATCGCAACCTTAAGCAGATCATATTCAACGGTCTGGAACTCCTATTGATCCATCGAATACTACAATTCAACCACTTCACACGGCTACAATGTTATATCGATTAGAGCACCTCTCTGAGGCTGCTGCCTCGGCGAGGTGTTCTTTGTGTGTTTCAGTATACAGGAGAGAAAATTCGTCTTGAGACCAAAAACCTTCACGCTGATCTCCGCAACGATATTTTCCTTATATCGTACTTTGAAATATTTCGACGTCCAAAATTATCTCCAAAAGAAAAGAGAAATTTTAACGAAGTAGCTTTTCGCTCGAAGGGAACAATCAACCGCTTCACACCCCCACCCATCGACGCCTTCATCCCGGCACACCTTCTCGGCAACTTCCTCCGACACGTTCTATTTTCTCCGAAAACACTTCCGCCAACTGTCTAATTAAAAATCACTAGAACGTCGGACGAAAACAAACATGCGGCAGACGAGCAAAACTCGGAATCGAAAACTAAAGCGGAGAAATTAAACAAGCGACTCGGATGTCGGGGGAGTCGACGAGAGAGAGAGAGAGAGAGATAGGTCATTCCAAAGGCATTACCTGCGAAACGGGGGGATTTATCGGCGCGATAAAACATCGGGGATTTCGCGCGGCGAATTTTCGCTAAAACAATAGCGACACGGCGACGATGGCGTCGCGTTCGATTCGCGCCCCGTTTTTGCGCGCCGCGCCGGACGTACGTGTACAACTGCGTATTTCCGGAATATTATGAACGTCGACGGGGAACAATGGAGGCGGCCTAAACGAGCTATTAGGCGAGAAAAGGTCGCAGGCTTGATGGGCCGTTGGTAATTCTGGGAAACGGTCGGGGAATCGGTCGGCGATGCTGGCGCAAAAAATAAATATGTGTTGGTGTGTAGACAATGCGAAGCGTCGGAATCGTGGATTAGGATTTATTAAGCTTTTAGCCGGTGGTGGTCGGGGAAAAACCTTGATTATTTAGGGAGTGTATTAACGTGGAAGATACATATTTGTGGCTTTAGTACGAAGGGAACTGGGAAAGTTTTGCAACGAAACCGGGCCGCGAACTTCGTTCCCGAAACAAAAGCGGCATTTTCCATCGCCTAGGTAAAACCAATTTAAACTACTCCAATATTTACGTAATTTTAGCGGGACTTGCATCGCAGAGGCAGCCGCCGCCGCCGCCGTCTTCGCCTGCGTGTTGCTTGTCGCGCTTGCCGTTCCTAAATGCATTATTGAAGTTGGCGAGGATAGAAATTACTATCTATTATTCAGAGACGTTTTACTTCCGGTACTATTTCGCAACGAGCGAAACGTCTGTTCGGAGAGGCGTTCTGGTGTGAGGCGAGCCGAAGCTAAAGTTCGCGCGGGAAGACCGTCGTCGTCGAAATTATCGAGTTAAAGAGGCGTCGTCGTCGTCGTCGTCGTCCTCGTCGTAGAAAGACACGTAACCGAATCCCGTTGTATTATTCATCGATACATCGGAGGTAATGTCCTCGGAAGTTAGACGCGTTGGTGTATATATGGATTACGAAAAAATATCGCATTCTGACGCTAGAATGAATTTTTAATGATGTAAATCGACGTAATCCTATCGTTTGGATATTATTAGTTTGTCCTATTTATAAAACTCTAACTTTAGTATCGTATCCTTGCATGCAACGCTAGATTACGTGTGATATAGATTTTTAGATCTTGAATTTTATATGACCACGATTTTACCCGAGAAGAAATAGGACGTAAGTGTTATAATGGGACCAATATCGAACTTGCAAATCGTTAAAACTCACTTTGAAATTTGGGTAAATTATTGATCTCAAATTTATTGATGTCAATGTACTTGGATATTGTTGTGATACTACCTTAACTATGAATCGTTGTAACAAATGGAAAACTGGTTTCAAAAACATAATCGAGAGAGTCTAAATTACAAATGAATAAAAACTAGATCATCTACATAACTCTCCTGAATGATAGGTAATATCATTCAGGTTCGTTTGTTAGGCAACTCTCGCAGAAGGTTGTGCAATGACTGTACAGTTTCCTTATTAGGACTCTTCAGTGCGGTTTGGCATTTCTGCGACTAACAAACCATCTCCACAAAGCTAGGTGGTACTGGAATTGGCGAGGAAGAAAATCTCTCAAAAAGGCCATTTTTTACAATGGCAACTAAAGCCAACGCTTAGTAGAACCTTCCCTCCAGTTTAAACACTCGCTTAAGCTAACATGTGTTTTATCGAAGGTTTCTATAGTTATGTATTCAAGAAATAAGAAATATGAAAGAAACTTACAGTAACTTTCTAGTGCGTGGTTTAGTAAAGCAAGGAAATACGAGAAAAGTTTTATGTTGGTAATGTGGTATTCATAGTTTAGAGGTTATATTCCTTCTCACGCATGACCATTGTGCACGGGTCCTTTCTATTTCCTCTCTCTCTCTCTCCTTGTCAGTATTATTTGGAAGAAATATCGTAGAAATGTGAGCGGGAGCGACCGAAAAACTTTAACAGAAGAAACGTTTCAACTAATGGAGTTAGTATAAATGTATAATAAAGTGTAAATAGTCGGACAGGATGGTTTGCCAAAAGAAATAAAAAAATTGGGACACTATATAAAATGTTTAAATAATGGTAAAGTTTACAGGAAAGTTTTGTCCAAATTTTCACATAATATTGACAACAGTAAAGATTGTGGCAAGTAATTGATAGTTCAGCTCAGATTTTCACAAACAATTGACGTTTTAGCACAAATTTTGACAATTAGAAACAATTGTCGCACATGACTGATAACTTAACTTAAATTGTGATAGCTGTGCAGAGAAAATTTTGGCACATAAGTGATAATTTGACTCGTAGTTGGTAGTTCTATCAAGATTTTATCAAACAATTAAGTGATTAATATACTACGCATTCAAATTTTGACGTGATAACGACAATTCCTACCGACTTTGATAAGTAATTGATAATTCAGGTCAGATTTTGACAAGTAACTGCCAATTTGGTTAAAGTTTTGACAAGTTAGCACAAATTTTGACAATTGGAAACAATTGTTACACGTGACTGACAACTTAACCTAAATTGTGATAGCTGTGCAGTTAAAATGTTGGCGCATAAATGATAATTTGACTCGTAGTTAGTAGTTTTGTCACGATTTTAATAAACAATTGAGTGATTAATATAGTATTGGACGCATTCAAATTTTGACATGATAATGACAATTCCTAACGACTTTGATAAGTAATTAATGATGATTCAGATCAGATTTTGTCAAGTAATTGATAGTTTAGTCAAGATTTTGACGACTAATTGACAAGTTAGAACAAATTTTGACAGTTAGAAACAATTGTGACACGCTACTGACACCTTAACCTAAATGTTGATTGCTATGCGCTCAAAATTGAGGCAAATAAATGATCATTTGAACCGTAGTTGGCAGTTTTGTCAAGATTTTGACAAACAATTAAGTGATTAATATACTACGTATTCATAATTAGACATGATAATGACAATTCCTAGCGCCTTTGATAAGTAATTGATGATACAGTTCAGATTTTGACAAGTAATTGACAATTTAGCCAAGGTTTTGACAACTAATTGACAAGTTAGCGCAAATCTTGGCAATTAGTAACAATTATGACACATGATTGACAACTTAACCTAAATTGTGTTAGTTATACCAAATGTGTAAATAATGGTAAAGTTTACATGAAAATTTTGTCCAAATGTTCACATAATATTGACAATTCGTAAAGGTTTCGACAAATAATTAATAGTTTAGCTCAGATTTTGACAAACAATTGACACTATAGCACAAATTTTGACAATTACAAAAAATTGTTACACGTTACTGAGAACTTAACCTAAATTATGATAGTTCTTCAGTCAATATTTTGACACATATGTAAATGATAATTTAACTCGTAATTGGTAGTTTTGTCAAAATTTTGGCAAATAATTGGGTGATGAATATACTACGCATTCAAATTTGACATGATAATGACAATTCCTAACGACTTTGATATGTAATTAATGATGATTCAGATCAGATTTCGTCAAGTGATTGACAATTTAGTCAAGATTTTGACGACTAGTTGACACGTGAGAACTAATTTTGACAGTTAGAAACAACTGTGACACGTTACTGACATCTTAACCTAGATTGTGATAGCCGCGCAGTTAAAATTTTGGCGAATAAATGATAATTTGACTGGTAGTTGGTAGTTTTGTTAGGATTTTAACAAACAATTAGGTAGTCAATGCATTATGCATTCAAAACTTGGCATGGTAATGACAATTCCTAACGACTTTGATAAGTAATTGATAATTCAGCTCAGATTTTCACAAACAATTGACATTTTAGCACAAATTTTCACAATTGGAAACAATTGTCACACGTGACTGACACCTTAACGTATATTGTGATAGCTGTGCAGCCAAAATTTTGGCGAATAAATGATAATTTGAGTCGAAGTTGATAATTTTGTCAAGATTTTGACAAACAATTAAGTGATTAATATACTACGCATTCAAATTTTTACGTGATAATGACAATTCCTAACCACTTTGATAAGTAATTGATAGCTGAGCTCCGATTTTGAGAGGTAATTGACAACTTAGTCAAGATTTTGACGACTAATTGATAAGTTAGAACAAATTTTGACAGTTAGAAACAATTGTGACACGTTACTGACACCTTAACCTAAATGTTGATTGCTCTGCGCTCAAAATTGAGGCAAATAAATGATCATTTGAGCCGTAGTTAGCAGTTTTGTCAAGAATTTGACACACAATTAAGTGATTAATATACTACGTATTCATAATTAGACATGATAATGACAATTCCTAGCGCCTTTGATAAGTAATTGATAATTCAGCTCTGATTTGACACTTTAGTTAAAATTTTGACGAATAATCGACAAGTTATCACAAATTTTGACAATTGGAAACTATTTTGTGACTGACAGAACTTAACATTACTATTACGTGTGCGCTAACGTACCTACGTTGTTGTAATTTAATAATTGGTTTATGTTAATTTGCGCGAAATAAAACGCAATTAAGAGCGGACAAATTTACTTATAGGATCGCAAATATATTATAGAGGGGAAAAATTTGAATAAAAACTTGTCGGTTTACGCGAAGCCCAATTTATATGTATGAAACGCGGATACACAAGAGACTAAATTGCTACCGGAAAAAAGTATGTTATTCGCTGACTCTCTAATATGCATAACGTAATTAGTAGAGTTGGAACGGGAATACGTTTCGGATGAGGGAAAATTTTTGGAGAAAAATGTATAAATTTATTAAAATGAAGGTAGAGTTAGCTTGGCAACAGTTTAGGAACGAATGTTTCTTCGTAGACGGAGAAGTAATTCAAATAATACCGCTGCAAAATCTATTTTATGATTGGATACATTAAGTAACCAGTTATCGTTTGAATTTTCTTTGAAAAGAGTACCAGATGATTTGAGATGAACACTACTAATGTTTAACTTGCCCAAACTTCTGCTGATTTGAATTGATTTAATTGAAGGAACAATAACCTCTTCACAGACTAAAAGTGATTATCCCACAGTAATGTATTCGACAGGAATGATCGAGGCAGCATATCAATTGAAACACCCTCATCAAAAATTGCGCCTCAAATAGAACGATCATGAAAACATCCTCCTCAAGCCATCGTCTCCTTTCCGGCACATACACACATTCGAAATTACGGCGGTGCCATCAAATTTTAATTGGGGGCGCCCCGGTTATTATGGCACGTTTGCAACGGTGGCGGCTTCGCGTCTTCGTGGCGGTAACGAGCTCGAATATAAACACGTTTTAATTTAATTCGCCATCGTCCCGACCGCCACCTACCTTTCCCCCAATTAACATAACGTCTCCTCGTGTGCGCGCACACACAAGAAGTGCGGATCTACAAGCAAGCAGGGCAAAGATAAACGGATAGACCTTCGGCTTTACTGACCTATAAAAGCGGGAAACGTTATGAAGGGGAATGGCGCATTGCAGGTGGCGTTAAATATCTTTTACGGCGTCGGAATTAAAATAACAGTCTTCCTCGATGTCGTCCGTACATCGAATGACGGGAATAGTTACTAGTTGGTAGGTCGAAATCGAAAATCCCGGGGGTAGTTGGCGAATATCAATGTCAAGTGTTTGGGAACCGCTGGTAAGGATATAAGGATTTTGTTTTTTATACAAGTGGCTCCATCTAATGACCCAAAATGATGCTGGCGTGCGCAGATGCATCGCAACTTGCGACGAATACCGATAGGGGGAATATTTTTAATTAAAAGCAATTGTGACACGTTACTGACACCTTAACCTAGATTGACATCTTCAATAGTCTGGGCTAACAATTCTAACAGCTTACGATTACGAAATAAGTTACGACAGCATCGCCCCGGACTCTCCACTCTAGTCAGTACTAAATCGATGTTGTATGCGAGTAGTTCTGTGTAGTCTCGGAAAACAGCGGTAACAGCGTACAATTACGAAATAAGTTACGACAGCGTACATATACAGAAAACTATTTAGCACTGACTAGAGTGGCGAGTCCGCGATGCTGTGGTAACTTATTTCGTATTTGTATGCTGTTCCCAGCTGTTCATTCAGACTACTGAAGATGTTACAATCTATTGGCGTTCCGTCGCCGATTCGAATTCGAATTTTTCGATCGAATCGTTCTCTTTACGATTTTTTGGCGTTTCTCGTTTACGGGCATAAATAAAAGAGGGGGATCGTAAATCGACAATATCGCGACGAACGACAAACGCGCCGGTACTCCTGACGGCGCAATCTTTCACGAAACGAACGGGAAAAATATTTTCATTAATTCTAATTACGCTATTTGCTGCGAAATTGAAAAATTCGCGAACAATATCAGCCGGGATTTCATTAAAACGGGGCCGGTGGTGATTTGATATTTTTCATTCCGCGTCCTACCTGCTTCGCGATTTTAATATCGCGTTCAGAACCGAATAATACCTGTGTGCAAGCAAACGCGCTTCATCCCCCCCTCCCTCTCGACCCTCCGACTCGCCTAATTTGAGGGCGAGGAAAGTTCCTCGGGACGGTTCCCGGGAGGCGGCGGCGGCGACGGTGGCGGCTTCTCCTCGAATTCGACCGTTGCGTCAACGTATTTTAAATTAATGCTCCTTTTACAATGGCATCCCCGGAATCTAGGGAAGGGGAGGGTAAGAGGGGAGGGTAACAGGGGAGGGGACGATGCTCCGACACGGCGGACTTACCGGAATAAATTCTCCGGTAAAAGGTTAAACAAGGGCGAGCGGTCGGACTGTTATTGGTTACGATTCTCCGCTTCTATTGCGGAACGCGTTTCGGGCCGTTTCACCCTCCGGAACAATCGGCAATAGCCGGAGAGGCGAATGACAGCGACCGTAGTGAACGTACGTAAATTCAACGCGCCTCAAAGTAATTAAAGTAGTTAATTTCGGCTCCGTAACAAATGGCGCCCATTATTCGTCTTCTACCGTCTCTAACCACCTTCATCTCTGTGCTCCCCCTTTAGTTTCGCCTCCCCGCCCTCCTAGACGACGACGGGGAATGAGAAACGAACGTACCTAGCTACTCCGATTCTCACGGGTTTACCGCTAGGACTGGAGAAGGGAAATCGAATAAATTTCGCCGTTAAATAGACAGGGGGCTAGAGGGAGGGAGGGGAGATGAAATGCGGGTGTTTACATCCCAGAGAAGGAAGTTGGCATTAAGTGTTGACAAATCATGAGAGAAGAAATGGAAAAAACCGAGAAACGGAGCTGAACACAACAAACATAGAAGAATGTTGGGAGAAATTAAGAAATATTGTATTGCAAGTTGCAAAAATAAGCTGCGGAACAATACGAAGAAATCAAAATAAAAAACTGGCGGAGAAAAGGAATAAAGGAACTAATGAAGAAGAAGAAGAAATTATTCTATAGAATTATAAAATGGATGAGAAAAGAGAGAAGTGCACAAATTGGAATAATGAAAAACAAGGAAGGAGAGATTTTAACCGAAGGAACAGAAATAATGAATAGATGGAGAAAATACTTCGACGAACTGCTGAATGAAAACGGTACCACAATATCGGAAATCCAAAGAAGAGAAGATGAAAAGATAGAAATCAGAATAGATAGAAAAGAAGGAGAGGAGAAAGCAATTTGACTGATGAACAATGGTAAAGCCCCAGGACATGATGATAAGATAACGATGGAAATATTAACAATGATGGACGAACAGAGGAGGAAGCTATTCCCGAAAGTACTTAACAAAGCATGGAAAGAGAAGACCATACCCCGAGACTGGAAAGTGGGAGCAACAATACCGATCTTCAAAGGAGAATAAGAATAAGGAGACTGTGGCTAAAATAATATGTAAAATAAATAAAATTACCATTACCACACCTTTCTGAAAAATCCTGATACGTATTTCGGCAACTAAGTTGCCATCCTCAGTGGAAAACTTTTTTAGAGATCGGTATTATTGCTTCCACTTTCCAGTCTTGAGGTATGGTCTTCTCTTTCCATCCTTTGTTAAGTACTTTCAGGAATAGTTTCCGGCCTTCTTCGTCTATCATTTTTAACATTCCCAATGTTATTTTATCATGTCCTGGGGCTCCACCATTCTTCATCAGTCCCAGTGCTTCTACCGTCTTTTCCCCTTGAATTCCTTCCTCCTCTCCTTCCTTTCTATCTGTTCTGATTCCTATTTCATCTTCTCTCGTTTGGATTTCCGATTATTGTGGTACCGTTTTCGATTCAGCAGTTCTTCGATGTATTGCCTCCAGCTATTCATTATTCCTGTTCCTTCGGTTAAAATTTCTCCTTCCTTGTTTTCGATTATTCCAGTTTGTGTACTTCTCTATTTTTTCATTGATTTCATAGCTCTATAGAATAATTTCTGGTGTCCTTGTTTATTGTCTTCCATTTTCTTCCCCTAGATCTTTCCAGGCTTTCGTTTTTGCGGCGTGCACTATGTCTTTAGCTTTCGTCCTCTCTTCTTTACATTGCTCGTACTTTCCCGCATCTCTTCTTCTCAGATATTCTAGCCATTTGCTCTCTTCCTCTTCTTTATTTGTTCCTTCTTTTCTTCGCTCCACCAGTCTGTCTGTTTTCTTATTTGGATTTCTTCGTATTGTAATTTTATTTATTTTATATAAAAAAGGAGACTCAAAAGAGTATAAAAATTACCGAGGAATAACACTACGCTAAGCAATGCAATGAAAGTTTATGAACGGATATTGGAAGAAACACTACGTGAAGCACCAAATGGATTCGAAAAGGAGAGAAGTGCACAAGACCACATATTCACACTGAAAGAAATCATTCAGAAGATCAACGATAAGAAAGGAGCAGCGTACATGGAATTTATAAACATGGAGAAAGCCTTTGACCGAGTTAGAAGGGAAGATATATTGAGAAGTTTGCAAAATAGAGGAGTTGGAGGAACATTAATAGCAGATATTGTAAGCTACCTAGAAGTCAACAATCTGAAATTTTGGCAAGAAACGAAGGACCCAAACCAGAAGGGGTGATGAGCTCGGCACTATTCCTAGTCTTCATGGACGAAATAGTGCAAAAATGTAAAGAAATGGAGTAAAACCATTGCACCTAGGATACAGGGAAATGATACCCATCAATATATCAGAATGTGCGTACGTCGACGATATAATGATTTTGGCAGGGCACGGACGAAACCTGCAAAATAACATGAATATATGGAAAGATACATTAAAACAATGTGGAATGTCAATTAACCTAGGGAAAACCAAGACAATGGAAATAGGAGAAAAGATGGAGATGCCAATAAAAATCGATGGTAAAGAAATTAAAAAAGCGAAGAAGTTCAAGTATCTAGGATTAGTGATAGACGAAAAAGAAAGCGATGAAATAGATATAACGCAGAGTATCAACAACAGAAACAAACTGTTTTTAATCACCGGAAATTTCGTGAGCAGAAAAGGAATATCGAGGTAAACGAAGATGAACGTTTGGTTGTGAATCGTGAACATAGGGACGAGAGACCAGGGAAAAATACAAGCAGCCGAAATGAGATTTCCAAGGAGGACATGAGGAGTGACGTTGAGAGACGAAATCAGAAACGGAAAAATAAGAGAGGACTCGAAAATAAACCCAATACACGATTACATGGAAAGGAAACAACTAACATGGTGGGGACACATAACAAGAATGGAGAAACAAGGACCAATAAAAATGATCTGGGAAGCAAGGATGGAGAGGAAGAGGCACAGAGGAAAACCGAGGAGAACATGGAGGAAATATTGAAAAAGGAAAAACTGTATCTATAGAGAGGCCAGAAAACTACCGAGAAACAAAAAGGAATGGAGAGAATTCGTACCGAAGTAATAAGAAACTAACGAAAGTAGTTGTAATAAACTCTACATTTGCTTAGCGAGTAATGAGTAATGTTACAATCAACTTTGAAAATTATCGGACGCGTTGAAATTGCCTCTGACGTCGAAAGCGTCGAAAAGGGGAAAAGCAGCCATCAATTTTAATTTGCGTTCGGAAGCTCCCGCCGTGGCAAAAAAGTACGACAACCGCTCCGAAAATGACACAGAAAATTCATCTCGAGCTTATAAATATTCAAGCGCTCTAATTCCGCCCCATTAACCATTAATTTCGCGAAAACGCCGCCTCACGCCAAATCAGCGAGCATTAAAATATCGGTTATTTATTCGATACTAAACGATGCAAAATCTGACAAAGTTAATTCGCTCCTCTCTCCACGATTTGCATCTATTTTTGCACCGAATAAACTGGAAGCTATTTCCGCATTTTCCCCGAGAAGGACAACTCGTTCCTGTTTCGATCATTCCACTGCTATTAATAGAAAAAGTACGACAATCTGGGGGGGGACGAAACAGAGAGAAAACCGTTTTTCCAATGTTTCCAATGATAGTATCCACAATCTTATCCTCAGTGCCTAAACAGTTTCCACTCTAGAAATTGCTTAACGTAGTAGTCGGATTTTCGCGAGCTGCCATGTTTTCTTCAAATTACTGTCAAAAGCTACTTTGTTTCATCTTACTTCAGCTTTCCAGAAACAGGATTTAGCTGGATTTTGCTCCAAATCGTTATCTTATTCCTTTTCTAATAGAAAAGCTATTTTGTTGGACTGTATTACAGCTTTCGAGAAAAAGTATTTTGCTGAATTTTACAAGTTGGCAAAAAGATATTTTGTTGCATTTCGTCCACGTTCTTAGAAAACGTATTTTGTCGAGTTCTACCCCCTGCTTGAATGAGACAGTATTTTGTTCAATGTAGCTCTAAATTTCTGGAAAGAGTATTTTGATCTTTTGTGCGATGACTCAAGCTTTCCAGAAAAGTTTGCAAGTTTGACAGAAGCGTATGTATTTCGTCCCAATTTCTAGAAAAGTATTTTCTTGAGCTCCGGTTCAAAACCAGAGAGAAGTTTATCAGCTTACTAAGTGGTTGTGAACGACATATGCTGGAACTTCCCTGAAACTATTTTGATGTATTTTGAAAGTTTGATATAAAGCTTTTGATTCGTTTTATGCAAGTTCCTAGAAGAAATATTTTGCAGAGTTTTACCTCCGGGTGAATGTTGCACGTTGGACAAACCGATATTTTGTTGCATTTCATCCAGGGTGTTAAAAGACGTATTTTGTCGAGTTCTACCTTAGCTCGAAGAGGAGATAGTATTTTGGTGGATTTGACTCCAAATTTATAGAAAATATTTTGCCGCCTTCGTGATAGAAAAGGAAATCTGTTTGATGACCCAAGTTTTCCGGAAAAGTTAAGAAATCTGACAAAGACGTGTGTACTTTATCCAGCAATATTTTATTCAGTGCCACTTTAAAAGCAGGAAAAAGTTTTGTCAGCTTAGTGACTGGTTGTGAACGACATCTACTGGAACTTCCCTGAAACTGTATTTTGCTGTATTTTGAAACTTTGATGTGAAGCTTTTATTGTATTTTATCCAAATAACTAGGAAAAATATTTTGCTGAGCTTAACCTCTCTAATAAGACAGTATTTAGCTGAATTTTGCTGCACATTGTTATCTTATTCCTTTTCTGATTGAAAAGCTATTTTGTTTGATTGTACTACAACTTTCCAGAAACGGTATTTTGCTGAATTTTGCAATTTGAACAAAAAGATATTTTGTTGCAAGTTGTTAGAAGACGTATTTTATCGAATTCTACCCCAGCTCGAACGGGATACTATTTTCCTGGATTTTGTTCCAAATTTATAGAAAGAGTATTTTATTCCCTTCTAGATAGAGAAAGGAAATCTCCTTGATGACGTAAGCTTTCCAGAAAAATGTGCAAGTTTTGGCAAAAGTGTATGTATTTTGTTCAAATTTCTAGAAAATAATTTTTTAAGCTCCACCTTAAAACCAGCTTAATGAATGGTTGTGGACGACGTCTAGTGGAACTTTCCAGAAACTGTATTTTGTCAGTTCGATAGGAAGGTTTTGATTCATTTTATGCAAGTTACTAGAAAAAATATTTTGCTGAGTTTTATCTTTTATCTTATTCCTTCTCTGATAGAAAACGGTATTTTACCGAATTTTGCAACTTGGACAAAAAGATATTTTGTTGCACCTCATTCAGGTTGTTAGAAAACGTATTTTGTCGAGTTCTACCCCGGCTCGAATGGGATAGTATTTTGTTGGTTTTTGCTCCAAATTTAAAGAGAGAGTATTTTGTTACCTTCTTGATAGAGAAAGGAAATCTGTTTGATAACGTAAGCTTTCAAGAAAAGTCTGCAAGTTTGACAAAGGTGTGTGTATTTTGTCCAAATTTCTAGAAAGTTATTTTTTTAAGTTTCACTTTAAACCCAGAAAGAAAAGTTTGTCAACTTCGTCGATGATAGTGGACGACGTCTACTGGAACTTTCCAGATTTGTATTTTGTTGTATTCTGAGAATTCGATATAGAGCTTTTGGTTCATTTTATGTAAGTTACTAGAAGAAATATTTTGCTCAAGCAAGACAGTATTTAGTCGAATTTTGTTATAATTTTTTATCTTATTCGTATTACGATAGAAAAGCTGTTTTGTTAGATTGTACTGCAGCTTTTCAGAAATGGTATTTTGGTGAATTTTGAAAATTGGCAAGAAAATATTTTGTCGTATTTCGTCCAGGTTGTTCGAAAACGTAGTTTGCCGAGTTCTACCGCAACTTGAATGGGACAGTATTTTGTTGGATTTTGGCTTAAATATATGGAAAGAGTATTTTGTTCTTTTGTTTGATGACTCAAGTTTTCCAGAACAGTTTGCAAATTCAACAGAAACGTATGTAGTTTGTCCAAACTTCTAAAAAGGTATTTTGTTGAGTTCCATTTTAAAACCAGAAAAAACTTTTCTGCTACCCGCTTGAATATTTCATCGTCAAAATTCCGAATAGGTAAAAGAAGGTGAAAAGGTCAAAAAATTATACTCCCGCGTAAATGTCATAGCGTTTTACCGGCCGGCCGTTTGCTGGCGTACGCCACCGTCATCCGAGGAGCGTTCGTTTTCGTTCTTTTTTTTTCCCTCCCGCGAAACGTACAACGTTCACGCTCCGATAATATTCAACGGATTAATCGGGCGTGCTTGCCTTCAGGTGGTAGAACCGCTGCACGGTTACGCGAATCGCATGTTATTGTTGCCGTACGAATGGAAATACGTGGCCCGCGGGAGCATCGCATTGTTGATGTGCTAATTTGCCCGGACAAATCGACCAAATTCGGCGAGAAAATCGCTAATTGCTACGGGGAATCGCCGGGTGTTATTCGATTTAAAGCGTTTTCGAGGGCAATTTTTTTAGCCTTTTTGTTCCTATGTTCGACCGTCCGAGCTTTCGATGGCATGTACATATGTACGTAGTCCCAAACGCGAAACAGATTTCCGGGCGTTCAGCGCTTACGTTTATTTACGACGAAAATTATGGATGAGGGATTTCGCAGAACCGGAAAAGGAAAAATAGAAATCAATTTTTATTTTATCGGACACGTTTATTTCGCCTAAAAACCCATAATTAGATGTCAATATTCGATACTTCGATACATTCCTTGTTACTGATTCTGTTGCTTTTTAGATTCTTCTTACTGGCTTCTAAAGCTTATGGTTAAAGTGTAATAATGAAAGAAAAGTCGGAAACGTAACCGATACGGAAGTTCGTCAGTTGCAGTGCTGATAACGCACCTCGTTGCTGATAGAGAGTTGTTCGAAGAGTAAAATTGGGGAAGCGAAACTTCCAAATGTACACAACCATAATGTAAAACTTCCCAGCGTCGAATTTCCGTGTATATCCTCGATAACGAGACTTAAAAGTGAAAACGGAATAACTTATTCACGGAAAACGACTTGTCGAACTGAACGTTACAAGCAGAATAATCCCACATGCGCATCTAACAGGCGCAAGCCGCATCAGAAACTTACGAAGCGGGGCGCCATCTACGGCAAAAGTGGAAACGAGATAACAACAGGAACAAAGAAGAAAACTTTAACAATTGGCCGTAACACCCTCAACTATCCGAGGAATCCGGAAATTTCTTGTACCAGTGAGAATATTTAGATGAAATTATGTTGGAAGCATAGCACTCGCTCCCAGATTTCCTAAAACATCCCGCAATTCTTCCTTTCAAAATTCATCCGCATGCAAATCGATAATAATTCAATTTTTCGCAACGCTGGTGCTGCTCCGGTCGAAGAATGCTTCGTAGACAAGCTAACGTGTATCGGATGGAACGTGACCAAACCATCTGTAAATATACACACAACTCCGAAACCATCAGTGAAACGTCAACGTCCGCACTCGTCCGAAGCAGAGATAACCGGAGCTTACTTCCAGCAGACCGCTCTGCATATTCGCCGTGCCTCCACCTCGCTTTCTCTCTCTCTCCTTCTCTGTCTCTCTCTCTCTCTCTCTGCTCTTTCGAAGCGTCGGCTTTTCCGTTCGGTTCGACGGAGTGCGCCGCCGTTGTTTTCTGTGAATGTTAGAGGCGGCCAAAGGATTTTCACGTGTTTATCTGCCTTCGGGCGACGGACGTACGGCAGCGTTAAGGTGACGTGACAAAAATTATCGCTTTTTGCGTGGAAAAGCGCGTGTCGCTAAGTCGATAATGCAGCAACGCCACCGTCATGGTAGAGGTAATGACGGCATCGTGAGCGAAAATCTTCAAAAATTACGTTTTCAACGGAATTTGTCAGCGCTTTTACATATTGAACAAGATAGTATTTTGTTGCATTTTGTTCCAAATGTTGATTTTATTTCTTTTATGCTATTTTGTTTGACTGTACTCGAGCTTCCAGAAACTGTATTTTGCTCAATTATGTGAGCTGGACAAAAATGTATTTTGTTGTACTTTTTCCAAATTCCTAGAAAATGTATTTTGCCAGCTTCTACCCTAGCTTGAATCAGAAAATATGTTTTGCTGAGTTTTGCTCCAGCTTTATGGAAAATATATTTTGTTCCTTTTATAATACGAAAGTTATTTTGCTTGTCTATACTCGAGCTTTTCTGAAACAGTATTTTTCTGAATTATGTCAGTTGGACAAAAAAGTATTTTGTTGTACTTTTTTCCAAGTCCCTAGAAGATGTATTCTGCTAACATCTATCCCAGTCAAACAATATTTTGCTGGGATTTTGCTCCAAATTTATAGACAACATATTTTCTTCCTTTTATGATACGAAAAGCTATCTTGTTTGACTGTACTCCAACTTGCACTGACGGTATTTTGCTGAATTTCGCAAGTTTGAGAAGAACATATTTTGTTGCATTTTTTTTTGAACTTGTTACAAAATGTAGTTTGTCGAGATCTACCTCAGCTTGAATCGGACAATATACTGTTGGATATTGCTCCAAGTTTATAGAAAAAGTATGTTGTTCCTTCTATGACAGGAAAGGTATTTTGTTCCTTCTATGATGGGAAAGGTATTTTGTTTGACTCTACTTGTGCTTTTCAGAAGCGGTAGTTTGTTGAATTTTTCGAATTGGATTCGAAGATATTTTATTGCATTTCGTCGAAGTATTTTATTGAATTCCTTTTCAGTTTGATATAGACAACATTTTGTTGGATTTTGTTCCACGATATTACGAAGAGAATTTTACTGCACTCTACTTCTTAGTATCGGAAACGCCTTGAATTGGACTGTATTTTGTTATAAATCGCAACAAAACATTTTCCAGTTTTATGCTGGGAATCATTTCGCACTTTATTATATTTTATTGAATCTTATAGGTCCTTATTTCGGTGAAATTTGACAACTTTAGGTAATTGAAAGATACCCCTTACATGTCTGGGTTTCTCTGAAAACCGCTTAAATGTTCTACCGAATTGAAATTTCTAGCCGTCATCTTGCTTCCATGATACCCCTCCTTATTGTGCCAAGGACATGTTCCAGAAACAGAATCAAAACAATTTACAATTATACATATTATATATATATATATATGTATATATATGTATGTATATATATGTATGTATATATATGTATGTATATATTGGCTTCTAGATTCATCCTGTGAAATATCACCCATCATAACAGCCATAAAATTGATAAGTCGGGAAATCACAAACCACATTTATTCTTCACATAAATGAAGGACTCTTTCGTTTGTGAATTTACCCCGCGCGTTAGCGTCATCGCGGCGATAAATACCTTTTCTCGGCCCAAGCCGAAAATGATCGCGACGACTTTCCCGGTATCAACAGTTCGATTAAAGCTAAGCACTCGGAAACGAGCTGTCGTATAAAAAGCGATTTGTCCGGATTAGTTGATCGTTACGGCCAAATTAATACGCACCGTGCGATGATGATGATGATTCGATGGCCGGCGAACGTGACGACCTCGGTAATGGACGACTTCATCATCTTAATGGCGATAAAAATGAACGATAATAATGACGTTGCCACTCGTCGAAAATGACGAAACAAATCGAAGTTGACACGACGGTTATGTACGTCGCATCGGTGGCGTTATTATTCGTCGGGGATGAATTCGTATTGATTCACTCTTAAATTGTGTAGGAAATATAAGGAATTTCGCATGAAAATGTTATGTGTGGAGAACATAAATCACCGTTCTCAGTCATCATAATCATGGTAATAATTTTATTATTTGTTATTATTATTATTATCGTGCCTACACCCGAAAGGGTAGAATGTCCTTATTTGCTACATCCTTCCTCATACAGGGTGTTCCGGAAGGATCCATGGGACTCAGAACACATTAATTGAACTGAACCAAAACAAACGAATCGAACAGCAGGCAACTGTCGAGTTATTTCCTTTTTAGATCTGTAGAACACTGACAAAAATTTGATGGTGAAGAAAGATGTTCC
This sequence comes from Chrysina gloriosa, assembly GCA_038088585.1. Taxonomy (NCBI): domain Eukaryota; kingdom Metazoa; phylum Arthropoda; class Insecta; order Coleoptera; family Scarabaeidae; genus Chrysina; species Chrysina gloriosa. Next base: position 9,860,882 of record CM076094.1, on the reverse strand, counting down.
TCACGTCTAATCTCTGAAATTTCTGTATATTGGTTTCTATTTCTCGAGCTTCTTCCTCGCTTTAGCTGGGGGCTTCTTACGCTCCTACCTTTGCTACGTGTTTCCTTGCCCGAAGTGATAGAAGAAGAAAAGTACACAGAGAAAACCTGGGATCTTCAAGAATCACAAAATTGACCGTTACCATGGGAACTCGAACAGGCGGGAAGTACGAAGCACCGAAGTTATCTCTGTTGACGACAGAAAAGTTCAGCAGCAGCCTCAGGGAGGTGTTCTAATCGATATAAGATTGTCGCCGTGTGAACTGGTTGAATTGTAGTACTCGACGAATCAATAGGAGTTCTAGACCGCTGAATATTGTCTGCTTATAATTGCGATGATGTGTGACGTAATTCTGCTTGTTATAGATTTTGGAGGAATTACGTTTTCGAGAAGGAACTGATGGTCGTTGCGTTGGGGCGACGTACACGAGATACAGTGCCGGCCGAAAATACCAGAACAACGAATTAATTTTGAAACCGTACCACTAACAGCCATCTTCGTTGTCTTCAAGCCATCTTGAGAATTTCCCCTTCATATTTGAGGTGGGACGCTCGGTTGTTTCCAAGTCAAAATCAATAGTGATCGTCGAGAACTCATCGACTATTCCCGAAGCAGAATAGATAAACAACAATACCCGCTTCACTACGAACAGGAATAATAACGGTCAACTCCTAGATACGCACCTAAAGTATGTACATACATATGCAAGAGGGCTCTCGGGCGGATGTTAGTTGCAATATTTATCCCTCCAAATCGTCGTCTCGAATGCTCGGTCTCTCCGGCGCGTGATATGTATTTCTCGCGTAGCACGTCTGGGACTCGAACAAAGCCCATCGAAAGCGTATTTCTTCCACTACTTTACTATTTTAAAGAGTGCTCTCGCCCTCCCCGAAAATAGATTCCGGTGATACCCCGGGGAGGATCCGGTTCGGTCCGGAGTATCGAAAGCGAGGCCAACCACGTGATCGGGATGGAATTAATAAGCGACGGTTTGTAAAAAGAAAGGGAAAAATAGAGACCTCGAGGGCTGTTTTCGGGAACGAAATTGATTTTTGTTTAGGGTTGGGAGATATAAAATAAGATACAACGTCAAGTTGGTATCGCCAGGGACTCCAAGCAACTTGATCTGGTTTCTTTTTGTTTTTAGTTACATATCCTCGTAGGCTTTGAGGGCCGGTGTCAATGATTGAAATTGCTTTCAAGTAATATTGCGTTCCACCAAAGGAAGTTTCTATCGTGAATCTTGTATTTCTTACGTATCCCTGAAAAGTTACAGTCGCTTTCTGACAACGTTGGTTTGTTATTCCGTTTTTCCTTTTTACTACCCGTCTTGTACGTCGTTTCTATCGCTATAAATAGCCACGCCCGTCGCCCGATTGAGGTTACTCCATCGTTATATTTTGAAAGATACGAACGTCGAACATAAAAGGAGAACCTCACGTGTCCGACGATAGCGCTTCTTCTTCCATGCGCTGCACTGACAACGTCGCTCAGACCGGAGATTAAAATTTAATTCAGGTCAGCACAAATGATCGGGGGCGATATGCGGAAATGTATCGCCGTATTTTTAGAAGCGACGTGATCTATATCCGGGCAGGTTAGCCAACTGAAATATGTAAGGTTATTCATGTGTGGTAATACCTTGACGGCCGCTTTTATGCTTGCACGTATAAGTTTGAAAGATCTAAGGAAACTTGGACGGAATATCAAGAAGAAATCGTTAAACTGAGAAAATATGCTGTATGATGAGTCATCTGTCCTTTGTCCTCTGTAATATATTACATTGTGAAAAGGACAGGTGACTCGTCATACCGCATATTTGCCCAGTTTAATGATCATGGCGACGAGTTGTCTACAACAGTGTGTGCTACGTGCTTCCTTCCACAGAGTGTTCAAATAGTCGGAAGGATCTTGTTGCAATTAACTAAGCCCTTGAAACTGCCAAAAAAATTGAGGAAAAATTTTAATGTAGTAACATCCCCCCTCCCCTGAAGGAGCATGGCCTGCTGCAAGGGGGGTCAAGGACTCCCTATCTTTGCTCTCACACCCGGTTGCCGCGCAACAATCAAATCTGGAATGATGGTTACTTGATGATGTGGTGAAGATTACGCATTGAACGACCGCGTATTTACGAGAGTTGCTCATGCGAGCCAAAATTGTCAAGATCGAAGTTATTGGCAGGCGATCGGGATATACTCACTCGACCCGTCCTTGCGACTTGCGACCGCTCCCGATTATCGTTGCCTCCAGCGTAAATTATGTGTGTAGATTTCTTCAGAATGTGTTTGAATTTTGATCTAAATACGAAAGCAGACATACAAAGAGATACGGACACATCTTAGATCCCCGTTTCGTCACCCATCTTGCTTGGAAATCAAATGCTCGAACCGCCTAGAAGACCCCTAACGAACCTGTCCCAACATCGTCGTCCTCAGAGTAACCTATGTGTATAGATTTTTTCAAAATATCTTCGAATTTTACACCTAAATACGAAAGCACACATACAAAGAGATACAGACACATCTTAGATACCCGTTTCGTCACCCATCTTGCTTGGGATTCTACTCACTTCCCTCATCAGTAGGAAACATTTTCGTGTAATTTTGTTTGAAAAAGAAACACACACGTGCATGTCCTAAGCGCAAAAATCTCCGATTTCTTCATGTACAATCAACGCATCACCAATCATCCCTTATCCTTTCCCAATTCCGGGACCTAAAGTCACCCTTCTCCAACTCCCTCGCGTCTTTTCTCTATCCCACCCCTCCCTCCCGAACGACGAGGTAATTGATATTTTCGGTAAGGGAAAATGGAAAAAGCCAAAAACTATTCGAAAACATATTGGGTTTCGTCGGGGGCCGCGCCACCTCCCCTGCCCCTCCCTCCTCTAGTTTCTTTCCCTCGCCGTCCTCTCGCGATTCGAAAGCGCTGGGAACGACAATAGGATAACGCGTGCATCGATTCCCGAGGGAAAAACGGGAAAAAACACGCACATAAGTTATCTTTCGCTCCGCACGAATACGCGCGCGAAATGCGGAAGAAAAAACGTCGACGTACGTACGTGTACGCAGGGCGTCGTCGTCATCGTCGTTCTTCGAGAGCTTATTCGCGGTGGCGCAAAAAAAATACGTGTCGTGTCGTCCTCCTAAGAGATGTTATCTTAATATCGAATGGGTGCGAAGGGAAAAAGGAAAAAGTGGATTATATTGTTTTGTTTCTATAATCGATTCTGGAGTACACTCGATGAATATGGAGATATACAGTTTCGCGGAAAAGTTTCAGTCGGTGTAACACGAACTCCATAGTGTTAAATGGGAACTGTTATAAACGTAATAATAATAATAGGTACCCAGTTCTGCACCCCGAGGATCAATTTGAGTTCTAAATTTTAGCCAGCGAGTTGAGAATTAAGAGTAATATCTGACGCTCAACGCGGGACGAAGATCTAACAAGCGGCGCCCAACGTGGGAAACGAAAATATAATCGTAAGAAACTTCAATCAACGGTCGTTCATCGTGCTTTCGTGCAGTTCTTGAACGACATCATCAGTTGTGGGTGATTTCTCTTGAATGCTTCACGAGCGTCCGTTCGTCTTAATGCGAATTATTAACTCCTAACCAACGGGTAAGAAATTGAAGTGTGGCGCCCAACGTGGTTTACGAAAATATATTCGGAAGAAATTTCGGTCATTCATAATGCTTTACTGCAGTTCTTGAACGACTTCATCGGTTGTGACTTATCTTTCTTGAATCCTTCACGAAGGACCATTTTGGGTTCGGCTTAATACGAATTACTAATGTTTAGCTAAGAGGGAAAGGAATTGAAGGTAGTGTGGCGCCCACCTTGGGACAAAGCTCTGGTAAGTGGCGCCCAACGTGGGGAATAAAAAAGTAAACGTAAGAAACTTCAGTCAGTGGTCATTCATAATGCTTTGGCGAAGTTCTTCAACAACTTCATTGATTGTGGCTGATCTTTCTTGAATGCCCTGCTAGGGATCATTTTGGATTTGAGTTAGTACGAATTACTAGTTTTAGCCGAAGGGTAAAAATTGAAGGCAATGTGGCGCCCAATTTGAGAAAAAGCTCTAATAAGTGGTGTCCAATGTGGGGAATGCAAATTTAGTCGCAGGAAGCTTTAGTCAGCGGCCATTCACAATGCTTTCGTGTAGTTCTTGAACGACTTCATCGAGTGTGGCTGATCTTTCTTGAATGCTCTACTAGGGACCATTCTGGATTCGACGAATTACTAGCTTTTAGCCAACAAGTATAGAATTAAAGGTTGTACATCAGCCATCTACTGTTTCCGTTGAAGATAACAACTTCGACCGAAATACGTATCCCAACTAAATTATTATCTTCTTTAGTTTGGAAGGTAACAGCGATTTTTTCCAACAGTGGTAACACTCATCACCAACCTAATCTCGTTACCATATTACAGAACTTAAGGCGAGGTAATTTGATACTAACCTTCCTCCTCCTTCCTTTACAACGCATAGGCTCGCAGTAAAACACGAAAACCCGTCCGAACCGGGCGCATTTGCATAAACCTGGCGTTATACGCGCGCGAAAACGAGCAAACTTCACGCGCGCTACATTCCACTTACTATTACGTACCTCGCCGTTTCGACCCCTGCGGTGCTAAAAAATGTATTTAATAAAATGAGTCCGCCCCAACGACCGGCGCCGGCATCGGCTTTTTCTCTCGTTCCGAACGAACCGCGCCGAACTTTCATCCCTCGCGGGGACGACAGCGAGTTTTTTTCTTTTTATTGGACGGTGGTGATAGCGGTCGTAAAACACGGCGAAAGGGTTGCCCGTCTCGACTTCGGAGCGAACTTTGAGAATTACTTCTGAGGTATTCCTCCTCGCTCCGTCCTCGGGGGTAATTTCTCTTCGGTTAAACTGTACATACTAATAGCCTCGGCCCTAATTAAAAAAGTCACCCTCTCAGAAGCTTCCGAATTCGCCCCTCCGAAATCCAGTCCAGGTTAAATAAGTTTAACTAGACGAGAAGCAAGGGAGAAGAATCCGAAAAATAAATAAGGGATGATTTATAGTGGGCCGATTCGGACGCGGGCCTAATGGCGGATCGTCGTCGCTTGTTTATATACAGGGCGAAGACGTTTGTTTTGCAATTCAGAATTCGAGTAGGCCATGAATGAGGAATAAGTACTAGGGGGAGGAAGACGACCGGAGTTTTAAAGAGCGAAATTTACGTTTCTCGTTAATACGTTTGTTCCCTCTCCCTCTCGGACCCCCGCGCGACTCCTCGAATAAAATTTATCTTTTGATTTCGCCTAATTATACGGATTAAGGGGGACGGTCGCGTAATTAAAAGGAAAGGGAAGATTTATTTGATGAGAGTAATGATTCGGAAATGTAAATCGCGGATAACGGCAAAGCAAGAACGAAATTTAACTATTTTAGAGGTGGGTAAGAACTTGAGTTCTCTGCACGGGCTCTTTCTAAAGATATATTCGCTCTCGGCTAGAGCACCGAGATATATGCGCCCTCGATGCTCTAGTGCTTGGATATCTTCTTACAAGTTGCTTTCATTAAATTTTACGAGGCTATGATTCATAAATCGAATCCGTACTATTTTCCAAAAAGGAGTGCTTTTTTAGGTTTGTAAAGATATTGGAGACTAAAAGGGACCAAATCCAGCGCACTAGGCGTTTATGGCACAGCTTCAAGCGTTAATTCGTGAATATCATCCGTCATCATGACAGGCTTCTGGTTGGAAGTAATATTTTCATGATCTTCATTCGCCAAGCCTATACCTTTTCCTGCATTTTTATTGCCCCAATTGATCCAGCTGGTTAGCCCACAATTCAATGTTAATCGTCCTATCCCCCTTGCTTGATAATCTACCAACGGCTCCCCTTTCGTATCACGAAAATCCAAGATGTCATAATCACCCCTCCAGAATGGGCGCTCTTCGATTTTCTCCTTGGTGATCCTATTCTGTTTGCCCACTATTTTGATTGTTGTTGGGTTCAGGATTCATCCACAATAACACACCGCCGCGAAAATATCTGTTGGGTTGCACTCGAAGCAGTCAAAATCGTTTGATATGGTCCCTAAACTCGTCCGAATCCACCTTGCTTAGACTATGATGCGTCTTTTCTCACAATATTCCAACAATCGCAGTTGCCTTTATCAATTGATTCGAGTTACGAATATCCTGTGTGCAGTAAACACTGATCACTCCGTGATAATCTATTAGCACTCCAAGAAATGTCCACAGCATAAGAAGACGTATATAACTGGCGCCCAACGTGGGACAGAGTTTTAGTGAATGGCATCCAACGTGGAACAGAGCACTAATAAATGGCGTCCAACATGGGACAGAGCTCTAATAAATGGCGCCCAACTTGGAACAAAGTTATTGTAAGTGGCGTCCAACGTAGAACAAAGCTCTCATAGATGGTGCCCAACGTCGAGAACAAAAATAAAAACGTAAGAAATTTTAGTCAACAGTTTTTAGTAACGCTTCTGTGCAGTTCTTGGAGGACTCTTTCGGTTTTCTCAGATTTTAGTCTTCTAGAACTAGTAGTGTCTTAAATGCTTTAGGACAACGTTCGAAGGCCGAAATCCGCGTCTTTACAGTTACAGTGTAGCGTCTAGCTCGACCATAAATCACACTATAGTAATTATTTGCTACTTGAAGAAAGCTAGCGGTCCTCAACGTGACTAAGACGGCAATGAATTGGGTCTAACGTGGAAGGAAGCTCTAATAAGTGGCGCCCAACGTGAAACAGAACTGTAATAAAGGGCGTTCAACGTGGAACAGAGCTGTAAAAAGTGACATATAGCGTCGGAATCGAGAATAAAAACGTAGAAGAAACTAGTAAGCAGAAGTATTAGTCAGCGGTTATTCGTAATGCTCTTATGTAGTTCTTTGACCACTTCATCAATTGTGGTGGATTTTAATCTTTCAGCGCACTGAGTACCTTGGATGCTTTGCGACTATGTTTGAAGTCCGAAATCCACGTTCTTACAAATTACAAATTGAAAAAACGGACTCTTCCAGCTCCATCCAGATTCGCCTTTGATAAGAAGCTATTATATCGCGGCTCGCACCCAAGCGAACGTTTCCACCGTACTTTCGATAAGAAAAACACCAAGAAAAAGGGAACTCGAAGATTCGAAACGATTTGCTCTTTAAAAGAGTCTTTCCCTAAGATCCTTTCAATCTTCACCCTCCGATTTAACCGGCGTACGTCGTACATCTCGCGTACGTTTACAAACCATCGAAAGTTATCAATCAACGCCATCGTACGGTGCTTAAGGTGATCGGTGCAAAATCTCCGCGTTGATCTTACAACGGCTATCGACGAAACCTGAGCTCCGGCTATCGGTTTCTCGTCGACGTCCTTTCTTGCGCTTTTTCACTTTACGCTCCCGTTTGTCGATCGATCTACTACTAATAGAGGTAGTGGATTAGTTTTTCAAACGTTACCGCTATATCGTCTTTATAAATCAGGCGAGAAAGCAATTTCGAAGTGGAAATTGCGAACGTCGTTACTCGAGCTCCTCTTGCAACGATTGGTGATTTCTCCGCGTGCCACGATGATTTTTTAATGTGAAATTATATCAGGGGAAGTGGAGGAGGATGTTTTGGGAATTCCTAAGCAGATGAGTTTTGTATGTTTTAATTCAAAGAACAATCTAGATGACTGTTTATAAAGGGACCCGATTGTTTAGGTGCGTTTATTGGGCAGGTAGCAAAGTAGCTGTGAATGTCTTACTAAGCAGGGCACAAATTGGAAAATTTAGTCATTTAATCAGCGCACAGCTACTTTGCGCGGTTCTTCTTCGAATTAATATTTTGCCGGTCTTAAGTTTCCAATTTGCATGTTTCGTTTGATTGTTCGATAGTGTGGGCAAACGGCGGTAACAGCGTACAATTACGAAATAAGTTACGACAGTATGGCCGACGATCGATGCTGTATGTAGGCTGTCGTAGCTTATTTCGTAATTGCCGTTGTTTGCCCAAATTACAACAGCACCCGATAGCACGTGATCTCTTCGCGTTCTCATCGTGGACGGCACGCAGTCCGAATGAATTCGAAAGAAATCTTACCGGATCGCGTCGAATAAATTCCTCGAACCTGTTTTCGCTGTAAATCAACACCGAGAGCCGTAAAACTCGGTACGGGGCCGTTTAAAACACTTACTGCGCCCCCCATTTTCGATTTTACGAGCGATAAATTCGAAAACAATTAACGGACAAGATATATTTACGACTGGAAGGCGAACGGACGTTGTTTACGTGCCACTTTTAAACTCCTCCTGTTCGTCCCCCGTTTTCTCGCTCTCTCCCGCGTCGTTTTCGATTCGTTCCTTGTCTCGCCGTCGAAAACCCATTTAATTTTAATTATTGTTTTCTTCGGGCGGGCCAGGTACCGACCTCTTACCTTTTCGCTATTTCGTTCGCGTTTCTCATTCTCGAAGCGTCCCGCTTCGAGTCTATATATATATGTATATATTGATATTCCGTCTTCGCTGATATTGCCTTCATCGCCTTCATTGCCTGCTAATATCGCGTTTCGGACGAAAATGGGATATTCCTTCTTGTTCCGGCGTAACTCGCGCGCCGTACGCTCCGAATCCGGGTCTTTGAGCAGCCGGTTTCATTACCGGCCGAGTTAATAAATTTCGAGAAGGATGGGGCGCATTTTCCGCTCGAGAGGCGCCCGTATTGTTTTCTATTCTTTCGAACTAATGAAGATCTTATTGCCGTACGAGGATGAAATAGTTATGGTCGGTTCTATTTGTTCGTAGTTTCAAGACGGGGGAAACAAAATAATATGCTAGGCGATATTGCGAGAGGTTCACTAAACTGAAGATTTTAGCTACCGTAAAATTTTCTGATTTAAATTCCAATTAAATCGATTGATAGTGATTGCAAGGACTGTGGTGAAGCGTTACTGACACTATATCACATCGGTAAATTCCCCACCACAAACAATTATTTCATTAAATCCGGAGACACGTGCCCCGCTCGCAACGAGGGTGACATCTTCAAGCCTCGTACCTTACCCAATTGAGCAGATTGTAACTTAATACTGATGGCAAGTGACTTATTGCTTATCTTAGACATGACTGCTACATACGTGCTTATTCGTCCAAAAATGTAAATTACTAATGGACTCACAAAAAATGATTGTATCCTGACAAGCGCCGAATCAACAGTGTTAATTACAAAGTGGATGGTTAGTTAATTATGAAGGGTGGTTGTTGATCTTTGAAAATGAAATTGAGGAACGCCTCCAGTATGTGACGTGAAACATGGACCGAAGCTGTATTAAGTAGCATCCAACGCGGGCAGAGCTCTAATAAGTGGCACCCAACGTGGGCTAAAGCTCTAATATGTGGCGCCTTACATGGACTAAAGCTCTAGTAAGTGGCGCCCAACGTGGAACGGCTGTAATAAGTGGCATCTAACGTCGACAACGAGAATAAAAACATAGAAGAAACTAGTAAGCAGAAGGTTCAGTCAGCGTCGTAGGTGTACTCACTTAACAAAGGTTAAGCCAGAGACGTTTAATAATAAAATTATCAATCATTATAAAAAGCATCGATCAAAAGATAGAAAGCATTGTAACTATTTACACACGTACATTCAACACTTTCACGTAACAAGAAGTCCTGATTACAACTAGATATAGGAAATCAAGGGCACCTGGGCATCAAAAATCTAGACCTCTGTAACGTCACATCAGTGATGAATTGTAGTAAACATCGAGTTACCGGGACAACGCGGAGAAAAATGTAATAACCCTTGGATGGGGAAAGCGTCCTGGTTTCGGAAAAAGACGAAAGGATGATTGATTGACGACCGATTAGCAACAACACGTAACATCATCGAAATACGATTCTGCTAATTTAAAATTAAATTCTTCTATTCTGTTGTTGTTTTATAAAATGTACAAACTTTACAAGAATTTTGATTATCTATAAATTTTTTATTAAAGATACATAATTTTGGAACTATTTCTTTTATTTAAGGTTATGTATACAAAGCAATACGTACCTCTCAAAATTCCTCTTTGCAACCTACCTAAAGTTCTTCCCACATAAAAGACTAGTTGCCCCTCATTTCGACGATGAAAAACGATACAAGACGGTGAAAAATGGTGGAAAATAACGAATAAAAATCAAAAACAACGTACACGGACGCCGATTCATCACCAACGCATTAATAGCAGAACGCACGATTGTCTACGATTGTAGTCGATTCGTAACGAATCCCGGCAATTACCGCGTCACCTGCCAAATCTTGAATTCGTGCTGATAAAGAAGGAGCCTGTGATCTTTTTAATTAGGTAAACAAAGATAACTATGGCGGATAACACTATAGCAAATTTAAGGAACAGAATTCGCGGAAAATCTTCGATACCATCACGGATATCGCCTCCTCCTCGTTAAAAATAAGAAAGGGATCGGTTTCGTAAGATCTTAAGGATGTAACGTGTAGACACGCCTTCGACGCGCAAAATCACCGGAATTACTTCTAGAAAGCGGGCTTTGATTTTACCTTTACCACCTCTCCGGGGCGGGGGACGTAAATCCCTTAAATACACAAAATCCGATCGCGCGGGAAGGCGTCTACTCGGGTCAAGACACGTTCGACGCGCGGATAAAATGTCAATATTTAACGCGAACGGGGCGCGCGATAAATGCGAAAACTCTTAAAAGCCCCGAGAACCGTAAAGTTGCGAAGGTAGGTAGGCGAGAATTCGAATTACGGGACCTTCACCGCTTTAGCGAAAAAAAAAAGAAGCAAATTTCCCATCTACCCCCGACCGGGACGAACTCGAACGCGTAGTAGATGGGGACGGTGGGGAGCGAATGGGGATGGAATGCGCGCTCCCCGTTTTCGGGGGAAAAACGAAACTCGCTGTTGCTCCGGTTGAAAACGGAGGGGGAGTTTTTTAATAAACACAAAAATAATAAAGTGAGTTTGGATAAAAGTTGGGAAGCTCCCGGTCGGAGGTTAATATAAAAGTTCACTTGCTCGGATTTTCGAGAGCTTCGGAATTGGAGGGGAAGGGGGCAGCGGTAGTAGCGTTTCTAAATTAACTCCCGCAGTAAGATTAGGTGAGCGCGCTGACGCGTTTGATGGATTCGAGAACGATTATCAGGAAACAAAATTTTTAAATAAATAGAAGGGGTGGGATTTGTTTGGCTAGAAATCAACGGGAAAAAAAATTTTCGGGTGATTCGAAATCTTTCTTCTTATTTATATTCGTATTTATTCATATTCAATTTCTTTATTAATATCTTACAATGTCTAATTATATAAAAAATAGGAGAACAAAAAAAGAGAAGAAATGACGTGGGACACCCGATACTAACGAAGCTATTTACGCATTTGATACTTATTTGAATAAAATGTAAAATTCTATAATTGAATAAACAATGTATAAAGAAAAAGTATTTCATTTCGAAACCGATGGTAAATAAGTTGAAGTTGAATTTGAAGTAAGTTGCAGTCGGAATAAAGAAAACGCCATCTGATGGAGGGAGACGCAATTGAGCATATTTTGTTCCTTCGATGCGTATGTGTGTGTGAGAAAGAACTAATAAAAGAAGAAAGATATAACTAAAAAGCGTCTATTTGACGATTTCAAGCGTCTCACTTTTTCTCAGCTAACTCTCACCGTGGAACCTCGCTAAAAGAGCTTCGCTCTAATAAACTAAGACAAAATAAAATAAATAATGTTTCTGACGGTGAACTTTGGAGTCAATATACAGAGAGAAAGGGATTTGCAAGACTTGCCCAGATCTTATTCACTGGAAATATCTACATTAGAACTGTCAGGAATAAGGTCAAACTCCTGAAAATGCATCGACAATATATTTACGTGTCCTTGAATATATGCACGAAGCAATTGCTTATATCAGATCATAGTGCTCAAATAATTAGTTACAGTGTAGAATCTGACAGGCCTGTAACTAAAGAAACTAGAATGATGAACAAAACCAATAAGCGTAGTTCTAGAACGGCACTTCCGTTTTTATCAACTGGCACGACAAATTGTATGGGAAAACCGATGAGGAATCTTTTTCTATATTCTTTGAATTTGCATTCTTTATTTCTGCTTATCCCGTAAGGAAGATAGTTATTAGAACGAAAGAAGGGGTCCTATCACACCACAGTGATCACATCGAACACCAAAAAAATATTATATAACTTAATTCTTTTCTTTTGCTCGAATTTTAGCGCATTGACAAAGTAGACCATTATCTACATTTCCACCTGTTTGTATATACACAAAAATATTTCTTTCCTTTTTTAAATCGAAGCTCTTTCAGCGAGTTTCTACGGCGAGAGTTAACTGAGAAAAAGTGAGACGCTTGAAATCGTCAAATAGACACTTTTTAGTTCCATCTTTCTTCTTTTATTAGTTCTTTCTCACACACACATACGCATCGAAGGAGGAAAATGTGCCGTATTTGCGTCTCCCACCATCAGATAGCGCTCTCTCTATTCGGACTCGAACGCTCGTTCGACGACACCTCCCTCCTCTTTTTTAATTATTTTTATTTATTATTGTTGGCCATGTCTTTATACAGGCAATAAAGAGTATTATTATCATGTACAGCGCATCCTTTAAAATCAGTGGCAATTTTTAACACTGCATTTAATGGGTCTAAGAAAATTTTGAAATTATCTGAGTCAGTGATAGGAACTATATACAACGCTATTATAATTGTCTAGTATTTAAATATATTAATGATGATATCACCCGTTTTATATTTATTTATTAAAATCTGTCCGGTGTCCTCAACCGTTGGAAATTCATCGATTGACGTAAATCCATTTCCTTGATTTTCTATACTTTTACCAGTTGTTGCTTCTCATTTCTTATTTTTTTATTTTTAATCATTATTTTATTTTATTTAGTTACTTTTAAAAAATTATTACTTTTTTTTATTTGATTTTAATTTTTTAAACTCAACTTCTATTTACTTAATTTAATTTTTTTTTAATTAAACTTCCAGCGCATAACGCGAACAAGAATTCTAGCTACCCCGAGATATAAAGAAAGCGCGTGAAATTCAAGTGCATTTCCGAATTTTCGAGCGGTTTAAAACGGGATGTACTCTTCGAGGGGGAAGTGGGAGGAATTATCATCACGGCTTCATACCACCCGGCATTAAATTTTATCGTTTGTACGTATTTTATTTCGCAATAAAACGGGTTACAATCGGCCGAATATTTCAGATTCGTATATCAAACGCGCGTTTTACGGATATCATATTTCAATTAAAACCGTAAAAGTACTAAAAACCGGCGATAAATTAAACAAATGAGACGTAATTGCGTTAAATCGACCGGGGGCAGTCCGGAGGGGCGGGGGTCGAGGGACGGGCGCGAAACATTAATGTAAATAAAATTTATCGTTACAGTGTGTACGAGCGTAATGAAAATTTGCGGTTACCGAAAAACGCTAGCCGCCCCCGCCTCCGTCGCGTTTCGCGTTGTACCTGACCGCCGATCGGGGTACGACGAGGTTCGGGGATTCCCGTGTCATTTTATGAAATATCCGATGGTCATAACTGTCCGGGCCGCGGACGCGTCGCCCCATTGGTCACTTTTGCGTTCGTAAAATTCGAATTGGAAATTTTATTCCGCCGATATATATACGTACGGACGCTTATACGGCGGCGCCGCCGCCGTCGTTTTGCATCGGATATAATTGCTCGTAAATTGAAAAAGAAAAAGGCCGCCGTCGGTCTGTATGGAATCGCCGTAAAATCAAAACGGACAATGGGGAGCGAGGTTATGCATATAAATTCGATATTACATCCTCGTTACGCGCCGGTTTCGTATTTTCCTATACGCGACGAGCGCGCATATTTGGAGTGAAATGATGTATTTAGCGATGATGATGTAGTTCTAATTGATAAAGGAGATATCCCGTTGAAATTGACGCGTTTAGAGATGATAGGGGTGGATCCTACAATATCGGGTTGAATTTTGAAACAAACTTTCGATCTGATCTAAATAAAAACATTAAACAAACACGTCCTACCGCAATGTCCACTTGACCTTGCTGAAAGATATGGTCCGAATTTTACTAGCATTTACATTTCTACGCGTAAATAATAAACATAGAGAATCTAAGCGGTAATCTAACACTTTCTTGTTCTGTTGGCTGAATTACAAAAAGGTTTCGAAAAAGTATCCAAAATTTAATTTTACAGTCTAAAGTTCTTTCCAAACTTGGAGAAAGCAAGAATTTCAATCTATTCTAAATTAAAAAAATTACCTACACGTCCTATCGCAATATCCACTTGACCTTGTTGAAGATATGGTCCGAATTTTACTGACGTTTACATTTCTACGCGTAAATAATAACTATAGGAAATCTCAGCGGTAGTCTAACTTTTCGGAAAAGTATCCACACAGTCTAAAGTTCTTTCCAAACTTGGAGAAAGCAAGAATTTCGTTCTGATATAAATAAAAAATTAAACGAACACGTCCTATCGCAATATCCCCTTGACCTTGCTGAAGACATGGTCCGCATTTTACTAGCGTTTGCATTTCTACATCTAAATAATAAACATAGGCAATCTCAGCGGTAATCTGATTGTTTCTTGTTCTGCTCCTTTAAACTTTAAAAATTCATTTCGGCTTTCCTGTCATAGTAGGAATATATTTGGTCTTACAAATTTTTATGACGATTGCAATGCGACTGTGGGATATTTACCGAGACCCTCTTACATCGGTAATCTCTTGACCAGTTGAGTATATAGCGGTCTCTTACAACGGACGGGCATCGTTGCAGACCGTCTACGCAAAGGAAAAGGTATATATATATTTTTCCGCCCCACACACGATTACAGTAAGGATGGGGCAAATATGCATGTTTAGAACTTTGTAGTTGCTCAGTACTGTTTTATATGGTGTTGATAAGACTTGCCTCGTTGCTAGCGAAACACGTGTCACCAAATTTATTATTAAACAAATGTGTGGTGAGGAGCTTACCGATGTGGGGGAGTATCTTACAAATTTTGTTTTATTTCGTTCGAACTTTCTTTTACCTTAATTTGATGGTTTGACGGTGATCTAAAGTAATGAAAAGAGCACCCACACAGGAAATGTACCCACGACCAATAAAGATGATAGATGATATAAGATTCGGGGTTCCGTTGAGATATTTATAGATGTGGGTAGATGAGGCGTGCATATCAAATAAAGGACAGGTCCAAGCACATTGCCCTGTAGTACTTCCGCTTTGATTGACTACAATGTTCTTTGTTCTTCATACAGGATTTGTTCGTGACGGTCTCTTAATACTTGAATCAAAAAGACTATTCATTACAATGATAAAATGAAGGCAAGTGAGAAGTAGTTAACAAGCACTTTACAAAGAGGGAACCAAAGTGTGCAAATGTATAGTAGGATTTAATTTTCAATATCTTAACTTCCAATTTACTTGTTAATGATGGCACAAAATAATTTCTAACTTCATCTATCCTTATATTCTCTTACAATACTGTTCAAAGGAAAATAAATATTCTAGACTAAACACTAAGCTTTTATAATAGTAAAACGCAGTAATTTAATCGTTTGAATTGCAGGTATAGTATATATAGTGATTAAAAACAGCAGGTAAGGTCACATGGTATACAACCAAGCATAGAAATAGCTTTTTCACAACTTGGGTGTCAAAGCTGTTTATATGTTTATATGAGATAAAATAAAGGCAATGAGCGTAAAACAATAAAGAATTGGGCAAATAAAAATTTAGTTTTGAGTGCACTGACTTATTTACCGCAACAGATGTTCGAAGTTACTCTCGATGACGTCGATACATACTTGTGCCTGACGTAAACATGATTCACAACATGCGAGCATGATGGCGATCAATATGACCTATCCTAATATGCACTTGACCTTGTTTAACGCATGTACTGAATTTGCTAATGTTTATATTTCTTCGTCTTACTGTCTGCAGTTCCCAATCGCAGTCCCTTCCAAAAATTGGTTATGTAAAATTTCCAATAGTTCAAATCGACTTGATTTTAATTCCTTTGTATTAAAGGAGTTGTATAATACTTGCTCTTACTAATGCATAACCTTTTTTATGGATAAATACAAAAATTCAAGTGCCAATTGTACCTCCAGATCAATGTAAGGTAGATCTAGAAATGCTTCACAGATTGATCTTTAGTGTTGGGTAGTGGTTAGGAGAAAGGATTTTCCTTAGCTTAGACAGAAGATCCGTATACCAGACGTTGTCGAAGGCTTGACTAATATCCAAAAGGCTGTTAAATAGTACTTCTTTTCTTCTATCGCTTGATTGATGACTTTGGTTACTCCTTGTATATGTTCTGCAGTGACGTGCTGTTGCCGAAAGCCAAACTGATGATTAGGTATCAAGTTTTTCTCCAACTCTCCTTAATTTGGTGTTCATCTGCAGTCCAGTTCAAGATTAAAGCTTCCAAACGGACCCTCCGACAAGCCCAGCTAAGGAAGCACTTTTAGAAGCAAAATAATTGGACAAAGTTCCATCCAGTTAAAATAGGTCAAGTATGTCGTCCGTCGGAAACTACGACTAACTAAAACGAAGCGAGTGTCAAAACTGCTTGTACCTCCTCCCAACATTAATTTACCAATCGCGTTGCATCTCTCACCGCGTTCTTTCAACCTTCCTATACTCACGTCAAAATGAAAGACTACTACTATACTATATAAGTCGGTCTCACAGACCGTATGCATGAGTATAGGAAGGTTAAGAACGAAAAAAAGGGACCGGATACGACGTTTGTTTTATTTAAAGTGCTCCGACCTCACAATGCGCTTCACAAATACAAATCCACCCCTCCTCGTTACACCCCATCAACCGTGACGGCGTGCACCCCAGTCGACATGCTGCCGCTAGTTTCGACGAAATAAATCGCGCGCTTTTTGACGTACCCCACCGTTCGAAAGTCGTCTCTCCTGACAGGTCATCGCCGCGAGAAAGCAACCACCTCCGGCTCCTTAAAAAATGACACTATTTGCCGGAATAAAGCGTTTTATTGCTAATCAGGGGAAGGGGAGGCGCCGTGAGTCAGACGGCTTTCGCGCCGTGTGACGCGACATTAGTTACCTTTTTCCCATTCGTCACCGAATTTGTATTGTACGATACGTACGTGTTTCTCTCTCTCACACACACACTGTTTCGTATCGTGTACGTATATAATTTGCATAACAATGACCGAAAACGTGCGTTATATAAAGTGTAGGGGCTACGGGAGGGGGGTTAGAGGGTGCGCGCTTTTTATGCATCGTTTATTGCGTTTATGTCGTGCGGCGTTAGTTTTGCGGTGCGCGGTCGAAATGGCGCTTGATGAATGGCCGGGCGAACGAGAGGAATCGGTACAAATGGTTCGTAATTAGCCGGCACATGTACGCTGTTTAAACGTAAGAGAGATTTAGTTGCAGGTTTGGAATCGTACCTACAGTTAATGTTCCAGCATCGAATTTGCGCGTAGTAACCGAATGGGCCTTGGTGTATTGTATTGTATTGTAATGAGACGGGGTCTGGCCCAAAGTGGCCCTTTGCACTGCGACCACATTGATCTATTGTGCTTCCCCTTGTTTTTTATGTATTTAATACGTTAAGGAACAAGATCAGCTCCTTCAATGGGAATGTCAATAGGTCCTCTTCACTCAGCGTATATGCATGCAGTAATCTGTATCTCCTGTGGCCTAGTGCCCCACAATTAGTGATTAAGTGTTCCATTGACTCCTCTTCTTCACCGCAGAATCTGCAAGTGTCCGTATTGGATAAGCCCATTTTGCGTGGGTGCTTGTTACAGGTATAGTGGCCCGTGAGTGCCCCTGTCAGTGTTTTTAAGCTTCTCCTGTCCAGTTTTAGGGCGAGGTCCGCCCTCCTAGCGTCGAAGCTCAGAAACTTTTTGGAATGCTCCAGCCCGCTGGTATCATTCCAGTATTTTATTGTGATGGATGCTGGCCATTTCTTTGTCTCCCCTTTAAGTAGACCTTTATTAAACCCAAAAGGTGGGGTAGGTCCAATAAAGTTTCTCTCAGTCCCCTTTTTTTGCGCAGATGTCCGCCATCTCATTTCCCCCGTGCCCCTCATGTCCAGGCACCCAGACCAGGGTAATCGGATTCTGAGTAGCCAGGGCGTTAAGCATGTTATTACATTCCAATAATAATTTGGACGTAATTGTCCCACTATTCCTGCTCCCACTCCGTGGAGCGTTTTGGAACCATCTGTGTACCGGGCCTTGGTGTAACATGGGTTCTTAATTCAGTTTTTTTAAACGCCCAAGAGATCACACATAATGATTTATTTGAAAATATAAATTCAACGTAACAAAACAAGATCGTGCCCCATGCATATCTGCATATAAAGATAAAAATGACGCACACCAGGCATCCTGTCTCTGTTTACATTTCGAATACTTTTGCAAAATAGGGTAAGATGGTTATTGACCTATAATTATTACTACTGCTAGCATCACCACTCTTCACTGTTGGACATATCCGAGGTTCGGTGAGCACATCCACGCAATCCCTTACAATAAAACTCGATAATTGGTCATATCCCGCTGTAAGCCCATAGGATAATCTGAATACATACTTTCTTACATCCGAAGGAATAGTCCAAGTGGTAAAATCTTGACAGACGTTTCAAGGTTAGATTTCCCTCATTATCAATGTCTAAAAACAATCACTTCCAACGACGTGAAAGGATATTTATTCATTAAAAACCTTACAAAACTCATCTTCATCATCCCGACATGGAAAGTCCATTTACTTAACGTCGCGCGGTCCTAGCCCCCGATCCGTCATCCCTCGTCGTTTAAACGTCTATTTACCGATCCGAATTAGATACACGAAAACGTATCAATTCGACGACGAGGACGACGTAGAAGAGGGGAGCGACACATGTCAGATCTTTCCCTCGATAGCCTCGAGCTTACGAAAGGGGACGATTTCGAGCGTCGCGCCTCCACCTCAGTCGTTTGCAAATATCGACAATGAAGTAGGAGGAGAAGTAGGAGGAGGACGAGAAGGAGTCGCTATGATGTCGGTACGGCGTAATCAGTTTTTGGCCAAACATTGACATTTCGTCTTCCCCCATCCTCTCGTCCCTCGAGGGAGAAAAATTATGCGATACACGCGAATCGTGGATCCGGACGTGTAACGACGTCCTCGTCGGCTCGATTAGATTCGCCCGAAATCTAAACGTAGCAGATCAAACGCGCGCGGATTTGAGGGAGTCAACTGTGGAAGAGGAATCGGGTCCAAATTGGGGGCGCTTTTTCCTCGAATATACCCAGCAAGCGTTTTTCTTTTAATTGTTGGTTTTTAATTGGACAAGAAATGTAGGAAATCCCGTGCCTTAAATCAAAACTATATTCTTTCCTCACTTACCACAAAGGATCTGAAACCACTTCCAGAACTAAGTTATTATCTTCAATGGAAAGAACACAAAGAACTTGCTACGCCCTCGAGCGTCTGGTTGGAAGTTTGCCTCAAAGGGGCCTCTTGTCGGACATGAAACACCGAGCTAGCTTCCGCGTTGGGATCGTGGGTTTTGATTTCACGAGATTGGTCTAGGGTAACGCCAAGAACTGAAGGTGTTAAAAAAGAGGGCGCCACTGGTTCGTTGGGAAGCGAGGTTCTAGAAGCAGAATAAACGCGCAACGACGTTCGATAGACAGATTTCTATATACACAAAAAAGATAAAGGTAAGAGTTTGTTTCCTTAGAGAAGAACACAGTAAATTTGGTGTTCGGTCTACGTTACCATGGGAACCGCTCCGGCAAAAGTGAATGAAGTAGATGGAGCGGGTTTCACCATTTTGTATTTTGTATTTTCTTTGTTTTGCTTGTAGTTGAAATTGTCTACAAAATAGTTAGCACATTAAAACTAGTCTAATGCGCCCTTCTTCAAACTTTACCACCACGAGCACTTAGCAAACTTCCTTCCTGGGTGGTTCCTGGGAAAGGAAATAAATACACAGCAAAAATTAAAAATCATGGAAAGTTTGAATAAGGTAAATATATTGAATTGAAAAAGAAAATAAAATAACAAAATTCTCCAATGGGGAGAAAAAATGAAGCTAACAGATTCGTAAATTTAGGAGTAAGAACAGGAATTAAAGTTAAAACATGTAAAAAAACACTCCCAAGCTCGACGCAAGTAAAAACTCTGACTATACATTGAATTTTCCTTACAACGAAATCTACTTAGTCTGGTAATTTTTACGACTTTCTGGCTGCCAAGATTAAAACTAAATTTCCAAGCAATTTGGTTGTTTAGAGTTAATTACAGAACAAAATATTACCGAGACATTCACTAAAATATAATACATTAGTGTAATTAGAAAACTACTTTCACCATTCCCCGACGCGTTTCGCGATTATACCGCTCGTCAGTGCGACTTTATGAGAAGTAGTTTTCATTTCCAAAAAAGCACTATATATGTTAGTACGTTTGATGTTTTGTACATATGAGAATTCAATCAAGAAATTTCCCAATATGTACTCAAATGCGCAGTTTTGCACCTATTTACTTCTACAGGAGTGGACAACTAAGTTGCCACAAACTCCTGCAGTAGCTCCTCTTCGGCTTCCAATTACACATTTTCCTACGGTGGGTTAGCCAAAAAACGCGGGCCGCAAATGCTTGCCAAAATTTACAATGAAAATCATGACTAAAGCGCCAATTTCAGACCACCGACGAGAAAAACGAAGATTTTGGACACCGATCAATTCGTTGGGACCGTCCGACTTAGAGAGACTAAACCTTCGCAGTCTTCTTCTTTTTTTTTCTCGAAACCACGACTTCATATAGTTTTTCGAAGTCGGAGCAGGAACGGAGGGAGATGTAACGGATTAAAATTTCGCAACTAGGCGGCGTGGCGTTTTCGATGCCAATCGGCGCACGCGTTTTTCCGTCAAACGACACACGGTATTGCGGTAAAGCGGTATTGAGGTAAAACGGCGAGAAATAAAAGATAAAGAAGCGAGCGCTGTACCTGAAACTAAATCAAAGGAAATAAAGAAAACCAACACCGGCACTGAATCTGCATTTCATATACAGGGCGTAAATTTCGGGCCCGTAACGGACGTACCGCGCCACCATCTCACATTTGACACGTGTCCCTTCTCCCTGGATCATCACCTATTCGCGTAATTAACGACCCAGACGCATCGTGAAATCGTTAAATCCACACGATCATTAACAATATTCGCCGACAACATTCTCAAAGCAATATCCTAGGTGTGCCTGTTAAATAGGCGTGCTTATAACAATACTCCCCGAGACCTACTACACCACTTACTATAGTAGTATAGTCTCTCATCCAACGCAAACACGCTCCCGAACGCTCGTCGAGAAAGCGCGAGCTGTGCAAACACTAATCTCGCCGAGACAAGCGGATTACGTCTCTCCTCGCCGGAACACCACGATGCATTATTTTACGAAGCTCGATATATCGGAGTCGTCGACACAACGGAGGTGGTAATAAAGATACCGAGCGTTGTGCCAATAATAAAGCGAGGAAAGGAAATGCAGCTTACCCCCGACGAAGATAATGGCCGGCTACTATTACGCGGCATGACCGAGACGGTCGGTATTTGTTTGCTCTCCGGTGGTTACCGGAGAGCAAAGATTGAAGAGAGGAACAATGGGGATCGTAAACGTTTTGATAATTGCTTTAGAACGAAGAATAATGGCCGATGGTGGACTTGGACGTCGGAGATATATATATGTATGTTTTGTACCCATTGGGTGTAAGGAGGTGGGGGAGGGTAGAGTTTCCATCTACTAGTTTCGAGCTCTGTCCATTCTTTCTTGTTTCTGGCCAGCTTCTTTGCCGTGGTCAAGTCGAATCCTATTTTTCCTTAAAATCTCTACTACTTAGTCATTTCAGGTTTCGTTTGTCGTCGGAGATAATGGATTTATAAGCAGGAAAGTGCTTTTGTAATCCTTGGACAAAAAGAATCGATTGCATTGCACTAGTAAATTGCCAGACAGTAAATATTTTTAAGATTGGACCAGAAAGAGCAAAGCTCATTTTGCTCGAGAACAAGTTCCGAATTCTAAAAAATCGCCGAGAAACTTAACTTCGAGATCCAAAAAGGTTGACGATAATCAAAAGAACTTGATCGCAGTTGAGAGAAGCAATAAAAGTATCAGTATGCAAAGTTGGAGAAATATCATATAAAAGGAAAACTTTTCCTTAGAGTTGGACACACATAACTGCCACAAACGTTGTTTCGGTTAGTAGGGATACATGACCGGTTCTCGGACCACCACTCAGAAGGTATCCACCCGCCGAGCATGCATGTACGGAGGATTGCCTAACCCCTGACAATTAGTCGGCAATTTGCTGCTGTTTACTATACAGGTTGACCACATACAGCCCAAAACTATTCAATTGTGCCTGTACAGTCCTTTTCCTCTTGAAGATTGGAGAAAGAAGGAACTTGAAATGTCAAAAAACGAACCGGGTGTCTAAATTTTGAAAAATCATTATTCCCCTGATCATGAAAATCTTCTTCACGACCATGTTAGTTATCTCTCTATCAAAACTTCTTAACAAATACTATAATATATTTTTGCACAACTTTTCCTCCCTTCAATTTTGCATTTTATCAACGCTCAACCTCTTAAAACGACCTCGTTATCATCGCAAGCAATTTCATCAGACGTCGTCGTGATCGTCGCACGTACGATTTCACCTCACGCCCGGTTAAAACATCCGCGCGTCTTCGACGCGAGCTGCAATTTTAACTCATTCGCGAATATACGGCGTATCTTACATTTACATAAACAGCCCCCTCTTTGCTTGCGCGCGGGTAGGATGAGGGACGTAGCCGGAACTCTCGAGCGTCTTCATTTTTCCCTGCTAAGGGAAACGAAGAGACGACGACGTCGACGTCGACATCAAAGCAACGGGCTTGCACAAATAGAAAATGTAATACCCGGGAAATACATCTGAGTCAACAATAATCAAAACTGAGATTGAAACGACAAGAATTCTACCATAAGAAAGTGCAAATTCGGTAATATCGCTCTGGGGACCGGAGGTTGTTTAGCGGTAAAATGTTAGTTTAGAGAGGGAGAACGGGGCGAGGAGGGAGAGATGAAGGGAGGGAAAGAAGATCTCGCGGGGGCTCGGAATCGTATCTATCGTCGTCGTGGAGATGTGTAGTGAGGAAGGCGTTTCTTTCGTAAATTGGTGGAAGGTACCAAATGTCTGGGGTTGGGTCGAATGAATTTAATTTTGCCTACATTCTTCATCGGAGCGATAAATTTAAGTTAATAAGGATAGTTCGACTGTTACTTCATTCAGAATGGCTTTGAGACCTCTGACCTCGTTATGTAACTCGCCAAAGCAAGGGCGTATTCAATAAGAACAGAAATCAAAAGATTACTAGTCTAATGTATTCCCATTAAATCGTGGCTAAAAAAAATGATTGAAACTTGCCGAAACATTTTCCAAAAAGTCAAATTGCAAAGCTAACAGAATTATATCATCGTAATGGGGAAAGGGAAATTACAAATCAATTTCAGGTATGACCAGAAACTCATCCACCAAGATGAGGGGTATGTATTTATATCGCTTTAAACACTCTGCACTACGTTGGGGAGCCCTCTGATAGCGTCAGGGTTGGAAAAAGAGGCATGGGTTGGTCCAGAGCGACCTGAGGGAAAAGATGGAAGGGAAGGAACTTCACCCAAGGCCAGAAGCTCATCGCCCAACGTGAGGGGGTGCGTTTATTTCGCTTAAAACACCCTACGCTACGTTGATAAGCCCTCTAATAGCGTCAGCGTTAGAAAAAGAGACCAAGGTTGGTCCAGAGCGACCTGAGAGAGAAAATATAAGGGAAGGGACGTCGCCCAAAATCAAAAACTCATCCCCCAACGTGAGGGGGATGTGTTTGTTTCGCTTAACACACTCTACATTACGCTGATGAGCCCTCTAATAGCGTTAGAATTGGAAAAAATAACTAGGGTTGGTTCAGAGCGACCTGAGAGGAAAGATAGAATGGAAGGAACCTCGCCCAAGACCAGAAACTCATCCCTCAACGTGAGGGGAATGAGTTTATTTCGCTTAAAACACTCTACGCTACGTTGATGAGCCCTCTAATAGTGTTAGGATTGGAAAAAATAACAAGGGTTTGTTCAGAGCGACCTGAGAGGAAAGATAGAAGGCAAGGGACCTCATCCAAGACCAGAAACTTATCTCCCAACAATAACAGATGCGTTTATTTCTTGGCTAGCCCTACTAGAGAAAACTATGGTAGTGGACAGATACCTTTTGGTGCGGTATAAAACACGATTCTCTCTCTCTCTCTCTCTTAAGTACTACGTCTGCACTATACGGTTTCTGGTTCCACCGCCGTGCTTCTCCACGTGCGGATGGAAACCCTGCCACTGTACCTCATTGTACCCCAAAGTTTGATAGGCAAACCGGGCCGGTAATTTTAGTCAAAAATTACACATGTAAATTTTCCATTTCCACGGTCTTTTTTCCCCTTTCCGCTTTGTTTTCGTACTCTTTCCGACGGGGCGCACGCGTCAATTTTATTCGTCGGTACGCACGATTTCCAGAATTTTTCGCTCTCCTCGTCACGCCGCCGCCGAGTTAACTCGATTATTCTGAAATTTAACTCCGCCGCCGCGCCGGATGGCGTAATTCGACATCGCCGCGTTTCACCTGCTCCTAGCGTGTTATTTCTCCGACCGTCTGTTGTTTCGTTTAATTCGATAAAGCGCGTTCCGATTCGATGTACGTACTTTTTCGGGCTCGGGGAAGAGGGGGCGAAAAAAGCGGCGCTTTCGTATACGCGTGTAGAAGCACTTGTACGTATATCGCTCGAATTTTAGGTACTTGAACGTGGCGTTTTTCGCGAATCCGAGAGATTTGCGCCGAATTTGCTTCGCGTATTGGAAATTGAAGTGAGAACAAGAGGGAAAGTGAAAACCCATGATCGTTTTTGCGTTTTTTTAATTTCGTATATCCTCGTATATCTCGTCGGAACTTGGATTCTCGGGAGGTTGGCGTTCCCCCTTCGCCCCCTGTCCCCTAGGCGCTTTGTAATCGCAGTTCCGCACGAGCGAGATCGTACAACGTAACGCGGCCTGACATTTGCAAGGCGAAAATTGCGAAGCACGTTTCTACTCCGATGATTAGACGGACCGGCGGAATTCAAACGCCCGAACTCATTCGGAATTCTGAATGCGTTCCAGTTTGAAACTGATTTTCAAAACAAACTCGAAGGGTGGTAACGTTAGCGGCGGTGGAGGCGGCGGCGGCGATGCGACGCACCGTAGAAACGTTCAATAGAGAGAAAGTTCGTTCGCGCCGCCTAACGCTAAATTGAACATTTCGGTCGAGCAGGAAAGTCTGGCAAAACTATAAACCCTTCGGCTTTCATTAGAAGGCTCGGTTTCGCTCTGCGGTTGCCGGAAACTTCCGGAAACAGTTATCGGAATGGATTAAGCGGCGATCGACGGCAGTTGCGAGAGCTAGGTAGGTACGTTGCTGCCGACAGGTATTGAAATTTAGGTGAAAAATAGCTTCGAATCGATTTCAAACAACCGACAAATTCCGAACTTCCGGCGGTGAATTTTAGTTAAAAGCGGGGCACTCGCGGTCGTTTTAGTTCTATAACCGGAAGTCACATTCCCGCCCATAAAAGGAAACCAGAATACACCGTGTTTTTCACTTACCCATGTATCAAATTGCCTTAGACCTAAGAAAGTAAACGCTAATAAAATTCGGGCCATATTTCAATAGCAAGGTCAAGTGGATAATGCGATAGGGCGTGTATGTTTAATTCTTTTATTCAAATCAGATCGAAATTTTAGCTTTCTCCAAGTTTTGAGAAACCTTCAGACTATAAAATCAAATTCTGGATAAGATTTCGAAAGTTCTTTTTTAATTCAGTCAACAGAACAAGATAGAGTTAGATTACCGCTAAGATTACCTATGTTTTTTTATTTAAACATCGAAATGTAAACGCTAGTAAAATTCGAGCCATACCTCTGTAGCAAGGTGAAGTACAGTTCATCGCACTTTGACACTAAATGAAACGAAACGTTTCCAAATGTTACGGTAACTCAGGAAGTTTTAATCGCAATTAAAATAAAAACGTATGAGTTGGAAACCCATTTTACGTCAGAAAAAATACAAAATTTTTACAAAGATGACGATAATAGACGTAAACAGAGCGGATTGCACTCTGACTTCGCGCTTCGAGAAATCAACGCATCAAATGACAACAGAGGAAAGTACAAACAAAATAAAACCAATTTTGCGAGAGAAAGAAAAATTTCCCACTATCACAGAAAACCCAAAATTTATCTTTGAAATTTTGCGACGTACCGATTCAGAACTTCTAACTCAAGCCGAAGGTTTATTTTCCTTTTCAGAAACGTAAACGCTGGTAAAATTAGGTCGATATGTTTAGTAATATCAAGGGGATATTCGATGGGTCCCATATATCCAGTTCCGGCGAATTCGTGAATTCTCGATAAAACATCACAAATACTCCACCAGCTAACGCTAACTGCAGCACGCTAAAAGTCGAGACGGCCGAAAATGTTTTTGACGTTAATACATTTCTTCGCCTCGCGTCTCCCCTCTCGCCGAATAAAGAGCTTTGAAAATCGAGATTTTACACCGGTTTCTCAGAACTTTCTCCCCCTCCTCCCCCGTCTCCCCTAACACGGCGAGGAAAGGAAACGGAAATTTCGCCGCCGTCCCCTTCTTAATATTCAATTTTTCGCCGCATAAATCACCCGAAATGACCAATTCCGGGCGTTTCTACAGCAATCTAACGGCGGCGCGCTAAAACTTCTTTTTTCTTTCTTTATTCGCAACCGACGCTCTCGGTTCGGAATTACACGGTCGGTCGTCGTAATCATTCCTTTCCCCGGTTATCTTTCTTGCTTTTCGGGGGCAAATACGCGTTCGCGGGAGAGGAGAAATAAAGAAACGCGCCCGGAAGTTTCCATCGCATCATCGAATTGTGAAAAGTTCTCGCTCGACGAATTTCGGTGCGGGAAAGCCGGAGAGGATCGGGACCCGGCCGTCGTGTCTCGCAGATCGCGCGCACCTTGGCCGCTAAATAATTCAACGTCGTGGGGGAAGGGCGGTAACGGAGGCGAAGACTCTCGCACCCGAGAGAAACAAATTGCCGTTATACGACGGAAGACGGAGGGCGATTTTCGCTCTTGCGGTCGAATCTTATTAGAAAATAGGTGTATTTTTAGGCGATAAAGCGTTCGAAGTTGGATGAGTTCGGACTCCGCGTCGTTTTTCACGATTAGGGCGCGAATGCCCGTCGAGGACGGCTCCGAACGGGACGAAGGGAAATCAATCGGTTGCGTTATTGGTGATGCGGTCTTCATCGGTATCGCGGAAACTACGAGAAGAGAAGGAATTGAGATAAAATGACGCTATCGTTGAATGTAACTAAGCAAATCTTTCGAGTCTTGCTGGTGATGTGAACAACGGATGGTTGACATCAATTAATGATGTGTGCCAAAGCCCAAAAATGTTCAACTTTCTACGCAGTTCCCAAGCATACAAGATTTCAAAAGAACAAAAATTTGCGTCCTTACGAAGTAGCTGGCCAGGAAGCAAGTGATTCTCAGATTATCTCCAAAAAATGAGATCTGTTGATAAGCAAAAACGATCCGACTTATACAGCGTGAGTGTGTGGGAGAGGTTAACATTCCGAGATAGACTTAGAGGAAAGCGAAAGAAAAATTCTTAGTAGTACGAATTACCCGGTACTGGACCCACCTCCACATCTACAACATTGAGTTACATAGCGTGAGTGTC
Organism: Chrysina gloriosa; assembly: GCA_038088585.1. NCBI lineage: Eukaryota > Metazoa > Arthropoda > Insecta > Coleoptera > Scarabaeidae > Chrysina > Chrysina gloriosa. Next base: position 9,832,999 of record CM076094.1, on the reverse strand, counting down.
ATTCAACTTTCCCAGAAAGTTAGGGGAACGCGTTGCCTAATAAAAGAAAAAATCCTAGTAGTGCGGATCAGCCGACTCTGGGTCCACCTTCACCACAATCAACCTGGAGCTGCATAGAAAGAGAGATTTTACCCCCACTTCTATCGATGCCACGGTATTTGTAGACATTTTGAGCTCCCAAGCAAGCCAAGGAAAAGTGTAGCTATTAACATCTTTACGACTTCCTTAATTTCTTTTCGCTTTTGAGAACTTATAAGAACCTTTCTTCTTCTTCTTTCCAGAAGAACGGAAGTTTGCGTCCTTACGGCTCCCCAAAATATATACTAAATTGGAACAGGTAATCAGGAAGAAAGTGACTCTCAGATCATCTTCGAAAATTGAAATCTCTTGACAAGCAGATACGATCCGACTGACACAGCGTGAGTGTGTGGGGTCAGATATTACCTTTCCCAGAAAAGTTAAGGAACGCGTTGCCTAATAAAAGAAAAAAATCTAGTAGTGCGGATTAGGCGGTTCTGGGTCCACTTCCACAACAATCTACCTGGACGTACATAGCAAGGGAAATTTCACCCCTACTACTACCGATGGCGCGGTATTTGATGATCCTGTTGTAGACATTTTGAGTTCCCAAGCAAGCCAAGACAAAAGTGTAGATGTCAACATGTTTACGACTCCGTTCGTAATTTCCTTTTGCTTTTGAGGAAATATAAACACCTAGCCTTTCTTGTTCTTTTCTTCCAAAAGACCGAAAGTTAGCGTCCTTACGGATTATCTCTGAAAAATGAGATCTATTGACAAGCAGAAACGATCTGACTGACACAACGTGAATGTGTGGGTCAGAGGTTAAATTTCCGAAAAAGTTAAGGTGAAGCGTTGCCTAATAAAAGCAAAATTCCCAGTAGTCCAAAATTAGCCGATTCTGGACCCACCTCGACATCGTGGAATCTTGAATTGCATAGCAAGCTAGTTTTTACCCCTACTACTAATGCTGGCGCGGTATTTGATGATGCTCTTATAGTTATACATTTTGACGAGCCAAGTAACCCAAAAGAAAATTATATGAACATGTTGACGACTTCGTTTTTAATTTCTTTTGAGGAGATACAAACAACTAAACTTTCTTCTTCTTTTTCCAGAGGGACACCCTAATCTTGGAACCAACCCTGATCGATAACTGCGTCTCCAAAGGCAAATCAGAGGTAAGTACCCTGCTTAGATCTATTTTATGATAACTACACCACCATCACCGTCACCTCCCTCCCCATCTTCATTTTTTATCCCCGTATATTCATGTTACGCCCCCACCCTCCTGAAGGAGGCGTCAGTTCGTCGGAAACGACCATTCATTTCACAAATTCCCCCAAACCCTATCCATTTTCCTTTTATACCCCACGTATGCATAACGCTTCCGCGTAACCGTCGTGACGATGTAAGGTGGTTTCGAAACGGAGGCGAGTATTTACATAACCTTCTTCGAGTCGAAACGGCAGATACGTACGACGTACGTACCTACGGTAACGACCCGGGGTACGGCTACAAATTCTCGTTCTACTTCGCGCGCGCGTTCTCCCGTCACGTTTTTCTAAGAAATTGCATTTTAAATTATGACTGACTCTCTCCCCTTTTCCTCCCCGGCCCCTGGCCTGTTCCTAGGGATGTTCCGACAAATACGAGACTATGTAAATAGGTATCCGAGTCGTCGTCGTCGTCGTCATCCTTGCACGTGTATCTGGAGTGAGAGGGTTGGAGGCAAAGCAGCGGGGGTCGGTTTTTACTTACGTATGTACGTCTTTTTAGGATTTATGCCGCGACATTCGTGTTATTTTCGCGGGAAAAAGGGGAAGGAACGAACGAAGACGATTCCGTTTCCGTTTCTACCGATGTCTGTTGTCTGTCTTCTCGTTCGTGCGGTCTATTTTAAGCCCGCCGCGGTAGTAAAATCTTATCTGCTTTTATGCGCGGACGTTGAAACGACGCGGTAAAAAGTAAATTGCGGGGAAGCTGATGGCTCGGTTTACTTTCGAGATTTATTTTTGAAATATTTAAACGGTTTACAACTGAAACGGAAGATCCCGTCTGTATAGGAAAAAATAACATTGCATTACGAAGAAGATGTGAGGAGCAAAGTCTGAAATAAATCAGAAATGTCGCCGTTTAATGTTCCTGAAGAAGGTGGTGACATAAGCAGCAAAACGTCTGCATTAACTAGTAACACACGCTAATACCCAGAAAAAGATTTCTACCACGAACAGCAGTCAAATTTGACATGTTCTCGTTTTCTGATTGTTGCAAGTAGTTTCAATCAAAAGTCGTTTTCTTCTTTCCAAGTTCCTCATTAGGGCGTCTTATTTGGCCCTAACTGGGCAATCGGTTTTTATAAAAATTAAAAATAGGAAGGAAACTAGGCCATTTATAAGGTACAAGGTGAAGATCCTGTCCTTGCTATTGTCTAAACACATGTCACCGCTATGTTTCCCGCACAGATTGGAAATTCCAGAAGGTTGAAAATTTGCGCCCTTAAGCCCCCTCCCCTCCCCAAATACAGATTAAATTGGAATGGGCGGTCAGGGCGCAAGTGACTCTCAGGGTTATCTGTAAGCTAAAATTTGGTAGCCTGCTGAAACTCTCCGGTAAGCATACGGTGAGGGTGTTAATTCAAGGTTAGCTTTCTGAAAGAACTAAGCACAAAAACAATTCTTACCTTCTTCTGGGTCAAATGGAAGGTATCTGAAGTCAATTAGCATGATTTGATCTCCTCGTCTTATCGGCACTTTCTGGACCTGTCTAGCGAGCAGAATCATTGATAGCGGTGCGGAAAGAAAGCTGAACTAACGGTTTCCCAACTAAATTGCATTACAATTAAGAAATTTTTTCCTTATTCTGGGTCGGAGGTACAACATATGGGCGGTATCTAGCGTTGATTAAGGCTGCCGGATTGATTTGATCTGCTTGTCTTGTAGGCGCTTTTTGGACCCGTCCAGCAAGCAGAATCATTGATAGCGGCGGGGAATCAAACCTAGGTCGGGGGTTTCTCAACTGAATTGAATTACACTAATCAAAACTAGACTAAAGCTTTGTGTAAACCCTTAGCTGGGCATAACCTTCTCGCGATACGACTTGATGTTCACTCCTATACCGGCGATGTGGTTAATGGCTAAGGTCGAGGCCAAAATAATAATAATATACCGGCGAAGATGAGAATCAGATTATAAAACGACGGCTTGTCCAATAGAAGGGAGGTTCCTGAAATTACCCGTGGTTGATTTGCTTTCGCCTCTACTCACCGGTTTTCTGCTCAATAGATGGGTCTGCGTGAAAGACACATTACGGGCACGTCTACAACCGAATACCATCAACAAAGCACACGGTTTATTGAGTAAATGAAATAAAAATGTAAATGTTGAATAAACGCTTAATGAAAACACAGACAAAAATGGATTGTGGGCACATGGTCTCGCGGGTGTCTTTAGAGAACTTCTGAAGAACAACGGCATGAACAGCGAAACGCCGAGTTTTAGTGAAGGACCAAGACAATGCCCAGAAGCCACTATCTCAACTCACCCTTTTTCACCCGTATCGTCCGTCTGGGAGAAGTTTAACAGAGCTGAAGGACGAAAAATCAGTTCGGCGCCAAAAATTTCGACACCATGCGAAATACAGTTTTGACCCAAATTGTTAAAAAGAAAATGGAAGCAAAATGTGTTGTCAAGAAATGTATCTATCGGCATTATTAATCGAAAGACATGTAACATTTTGCATCCGTGGTACAAGTTCTTTTGATTGAACCACCTTAGATATTCCGAAGACAAATGTAGTAACATAAACGTCGAAACGGTAATCCCGGGGTGGCCCCCGAAAAGACAACTTTCACCACATCATCACGAAAAAATTGTTCCAGTTCCAACGACAAGCCGTTTCTACTTCCCGACACAAACGATACATTCGTTCGAAATCCAAACTGGCGATATTTTCCGCCCATTTCGACATTCCTTTCCGCTAGCATGGCTTTATTTCTAGACAAATTTGCCTAATACGCTGCTGCTTTCGACTACGATTCGAACGCGTTTCGATCGTCGAGAGCGGCGGCGTCGCCGCCGCCTCCACTGCCGTTGCGGCAGCAATCCATTAGGCGCACTCGAAACTGCAAGCTAAGCGAATGGCAAATTACTACGACTACTACTACTACTACTACCAGTACTGCTGCTGCAAATTCCGCGAGACAAACAGACGCGACGCTCTCGGTAATGCCTCGCGCGCTCGTTCATAGAAAATTATTGAAATTGCAAAAGGCAGGAGCACGACGACGAGATCGGTTTGCCGGTTAGTTGGTTCGATGGTGCGCGTGTATTGCGGATACGACGTTTCAGTTATTGGAGGCGTTTGTGATGGTAATTTCAGAAATGTTTCTGTATATATATATATATATATATATATATATATATATATATATATATAGGTGACTGACGGGAACAAAATGAACAGTACACAGTTAGTTTGTACGGAAAATTGCATTTTGATGCACAAAATTGTGAAAGATTATGTCGGGTAGGTGGTGTTCATCCTCCTGAATGCAGTTTTCCAGCCCCTCGCAGAAAGACTGTCATCACCCGAGTTATCGTTTCACCATCGGTTGTAACCACTTCTTCCCTGATTGCCTCCTTAGGTACTGTCAATGTGCCGGGTTTGTGAGAGTATAACCACGACTTCAGATACCCCCACAAGAAAACATCGCAAGAGCTGATCTCGGGGGCCATGAGACGTCCCCCGAACGTGAAATTACCCTTCCTGGGAACATGCGCCGAACCACCTGCATAGACGAATGTGTTGAAAAAGAAGCAGTTTTCAACTCCAGTTGCAGTCAGCGCAGTTTGGGATACAAATAAGTGTTAAGCATGTGGCTCTAACGTTCAGCATTCACTGTAGTGGTTGCACCAGTATCGTCCTCGAGAAAATAGGGACCAGTGATGGCGAATGGAGCAGTTGCGCACCAAACAGTTACACGCTCTGAGTGTAGAGGTTTTTCATGGATGTATGGGGATTTTCAGAGGACCAGTACCGTACATTTTGTTTATTAGCCACCCCGCTCAGATGGAAGTGTGCCTCATCATGAGAATGAGTGCATTTTCATTACCTGCCAAAAGCATTCGACAAGCAGATTCCAGTCATAACTTCTGCGAATAACCTCTTTCGTCAAGTTTCTGAACAACACACATCTTATATGGATGAAATTTTAGGTCTTGCTGTAAAATTGTGCGCACAGATTCACGGGTCATTCCCAGTTCGGGGGCGTGTCTGCGTGCTTTGGGTTACGAATCAGCGCGGCTCTCAGCCTTTCAGTGTTTCCCGGTGTGCTTGCTCTCTTAGTCGGTCCTGGTGACTTCTTCGTCATTTTTAACTCAACTGAGAATCGTATTGCGGCTGGAAGTGGTACCGCGACTCCCACGGTTGAAACATACACGAGAATATCGTTGCACGTTAACAACAGATCCACCATACTGAACAAATGCGTCATACGCAAACAACCGGTGTTGAACCGTCCACTGCGCCATAGCTACTGAAATAACAGCGAATGCCGAGGTTAATGACAGGTCGTTCGGCATTCTGTTCCCTTTACCGACAGAGTACAGGCCGTTGCAAAAGCGTCAGGTTCCCATCAGTCACCTGTATATACAGAGCAAGCAGAAGTGATCTTCAATTACGTTTTGCTAAGCATTCATTTGGCATCCGTCCTGCCGCCCATCTAGTATGGAATTTCCGCTGTCCGCATGGCCCGAGGTCCACTAGACCGCTATTTCATTTCATAATACCATAACTGCCAGAATTTCAATCATAATGTAGAAATTGTAACTTCCGAGAGTCGAATTTCCGTGTATATCCTCGACAATGAGACTTAAAAGCGGGAACGAAATAACCTAGTCACGGACACCGAGCTGTTCAACTCAACGTTACAAAGTAGAATGCCCTATCAAGTATTGTTTGATCAAAAATTACGAACGCAGGGCACCATCTACACGTCAAACGTTGAAGCGAGAGATCTCCAATAATAAATACAGGACGTTGTAACAATCAATCGTAACAACTCCGGTGTTAATAAATTGATTTATTTTTTATTCCTTAGGGCAACGATGACGATGTTAAAAGTCAAGGTCCTCTTGGAGTAGTTTTCTTCGAGTTCAAGAAATCTATAACGTGGACGTGGGGTTTACACATACCCCACGAAACACATTTCACATCTTCCCGATTTCGTCGCCACGATCGCAGAGAGAAATTGCGCAAAACTCACCGCGATAATTACGGCGGTCGTTCCGGTCCTCTTTTTTCAGTCGATGTAACCGACGGTGCTGCCGCGAAGAGGGATGGGGCGAAACATATATGCACGTAAGTATCGCGCGCGAGTCCGTTTTCAATATTTATCCTGCGCAAATCAAACTAAATGAATTATTGAGGAAGCGCAAACAGGACGTGAGCGAACCTGCCGCCGTAACGGCCGAAGCAAATGTTTGAACAGTCCCGGTATTAACGAATTGAGCATGTTATGTAAACGGCGTGCTCGCGCAATAATTACAACTTACATGCACGTACGTACGTACGATGACGTGCCGCGTCGCGTCGTTGCGCGTCGAGATCGCTAAATATGCGTTTTCCCCTTGCGGGAGGGGGAATTGACGGTTGAAAACATTAATTTCCAACTTTTATGATTGCCAAGTTCATTAACTTTTGCTTGAGGGTTTGTGCGCTTTTGAGGCGCTATCAACTTCGCCCCTAACTTCTCAAGGCCGCCAAATTTAACAACATTCTTGAAAACGGTGAAAAAGTTTTAAAATAGCAACGATACGATGCGTGCAACTCAGATTTACTGGCTCGTGGTTTTTAACTACGGCAGCTGTTCGTCACTGAGCATCAACTGGGTGGAGTCAGATGGTAGTGGAATAAGTAACTGACATATGCGAGCATATAACTTACTATTTTAAGGGCGCCATCTATTTAATGTTAGCTGTTTCATGGATGTAACAACGTAGATTTGCTCTCGTTCCGAGGTTTCTTCAGCGATTAAGTACCATCGACCAAAGATGGACATGTATAAACATGGTACAAGCCTTTTTCTGGTGGTACTATGTGATTTCCGGAGGAAACGGGAAGGGTTCGATCTGGTAGCTATTTAGAGTAGTCGTCGAGCCGTTCGTATAGTAGAAATCCCCAACTGGATGGGGAATAAGACAGGTATCAAATGGATGCTTAACAAAACTTGATCAGGGACATTTCTTTCTCGCTCTGTCCTTCCTTCAGCAATTCAGAACCATCAACCAACGGTAAATAAGTACGAACATGGCGCAAGTTCTTTTCCTGGTTTTTGTATGTGAATACCTGAAGACATCGCCGTCATTTAGCGACGTACGGGTAAACCCGAAAGAAGCCCCTCAATGGAAATCGGACATAAAACCGAAGATCTATACAAACATCTTTCAAAACCTTAAATCATTTCCATTTCAAATCTATATATGTTTTCCACCTTGCCACCGTGGAAGGAATTTCAACCAAGAAATAACTTTACTAACATCATAACATCTCGAAACGTACAATACTCGCTTGTCCAAGGTAAAAGAGACGTAGCCGTTCGAAAGCGATCGAACAACTTACACAGACGCGCGCGCGCTCCTCATGAGTAACTCGAACGGACGAACTAAAACGCTACTACTGCTTCACGGCATGCTCTATGACCCGTGCAATGATCGCCGGGAATCGAAACGCTGCAATAAAATCCGAAGAGCAGCTCCAGCTGCAGTTGCCCGGAAACGCCGGGAAAAGCGAACAAGCGACCGTTAACTTGGAGCCTTTTCGCTTACCGTATGTCGTACGTGCGACGGAGAAACGGTACAAATTGCGCTCGATGTCTGACGATGCAGTTATAACTATATACTTTCTTGTACTATTGGCGAAATATGTTCGAAATACATTTTATCGATGGTTGTTGAGTTGGAAGGCAATTAAGATTAATAATACGCCAGGAATTGTTGTTGGTGTTTATCGTATTATGTTTAAGTCGTTTCTTCCATCAAAATCTGAATTGTTTTCGGAGTCGACTGCTACGTGCTTCCTTAAACGAGATGTTGAGAAAAGTTGGCCACTCATTGCAAGTGACTGAGTTTTTGAGACGCCCCTAATGTTAACTAAAACGGAACAAAAATACACAATATTTGGTGGGAAGGAAGTGGAGGGCCTATGGAGGAGAAGGACAAACGAAGTACTGATGGAAACTATACAGAGAACCATCCATAACTGGCATAGTGAGAGCTCAAAGAGTGAGATGGCTGAGTTATGTGGGGAGGATGGAGAGAGAGAGGATAGCGAGACAGGTGTTGGTGAGGGGAGTATCGGGAAGAACGAGAAGAGGAATACCATGAAAGAACAACGAACGATAAACCAACATGGAAAGGGATGTTTAACCAAGCCATGGGCCTTCTTGATTCGCAGTCCTTAATATATATATATATATATATATATATATATATATATATATATGCGTTCAATTGATTCTTAAATCGCTATCTGGAAGTCTAACGAGTCACCGGAGTCGGCTCTCAGTGCGCAGTCCTCAACAATGTGACGAATTGTTTGCATATCGGCTTCACAGTTACATCGAGGGAACGGTTTTACCGCATTTGAAAGGTGAAATGTATGTACATCTCCCGCATTTGTTTGTTATTCTATTTAAGGGGGACCGGATTTTGCGAGGCAGGTCAAATCCTTCGGATTTGCTGGATATGCAAAATCATGTTGTAGTAGACTAGTGAGGCAGTTTACTCTCCCATCCATCTCGCCAAAAGGCACTTACGTCAAAACCAGTACCATATAGGAATTTTGCAGTTCTGAGAGGGAGATGTCTAGACAGTGGTCGATATTCTTCAAGGGCGGGGATATCGGAGTATAATTGCGAATTATTGATGATTTACTCGGATTCCATCATAATGATGTGTACCAGAAGATTCAAGGCTGTCAGTTTTGCCAGTCTGTTTAGCTTTACCCAGGGTGCACGTGTTATGTTCTATTACGGATGCGGACGAGCCCTACACCCCACTGTCTATAAGACCACCTTAAAAAGTACGTTCATTGGGAAGCTCAGGTGGTACCGGTGCAGTAGCTTACTAGGTAAAGCATCTGCAATTTGCTATTCTCGCTTGTGTACGCAAGTGGTGATCTGGTGGCTATTTACCACAAACATACCATACTGCGAGGATCTGCATCGGAAATTTATTGACGAAACAAAAAATTATGTGCAATTGCTATCTTACGATTGAAATTTTGGCAGGTCAAATAATGGTGGTCTTTGAGGCGTCCGGATAGCAGAAAACCCAAAGTAGACGGGCGGCAAGATGGGTACCAAATGGATGCTTAACAAAACCTAAGTTGCAGATAAAATTCACGCTTTGACGTGACGAAGTTCTCTTAATACGAGATGGAGGGTGGCGATTATGTGGACGATTCCTACACCCACTTTAGCGAAGAAGCAAAGAAGTTGTATACAATTCCTATCCTACGTTTTAAGTTTTGAGAGCTTAAATAACGGTGGTCTTCGAGCCGTGCGGACAGCAGAAACCCACCACCACCACCACCACCACCACCACCGACACCTCGCTCTCCCCCCTCCCGAAACTACCAGACGTAACTCGAAACGCAATATCTAACGATCGTAGTCCGCTTTTACAATTAGCTAAAGTACCTATCGTTACCGGAAACGGGGCGTAATTGGAAAAACGGTCGGCACTCGAATCCGTTTTCCCCTTAATGGTAGGTCTCTTTCATCTTAATTATTATTTATTAAGCGCTCCCTCGCCCCTCGCCAGCTCGACCATCGCCCATCGCCCGTCGCCGTTTCCAAACTTCCACGCACGTTCGTATAAGTAAATCGAATTTGCGCCTGGCACGGTTGTTTTCGTTTTCCGCGTTAGTAGTCGCGTCTACTAACGCAGAAATCCAGCTCCGTACGCGGGCTCCGAATTTTCGTACTGACTACATACGAACACTTTAAAGATAATTTCAATTAGGACGACGAGTATATGTGGAGACGAGGACGAGAAGGGTTTTTGGGGGAGGAATTTATTAGAATGGATGGTGCTCGAATACTCCCCCTCCCCTTCGTTCGGTAGGGTTTAATTGAAAATGCGATGCGCGATGATTTATCGCAAGGAACGCCCGAAATAGATAATTAAGTGGATGTTAGCGCGGTATTCGTCATTTACGGATCTGCGATGTGGGGATAGTAATTGGTGGTGATTCGGGGGAGAACGAGAAAAGTGAAGATTTCCTGCTCATTCTAATCTCCAGGGGGTATCGTGGATATCGATCAGGTATGATACAGGAATTACCTTCAAGACAGCGAAAAATAATGGACAACGTAGCCCTAACTTTTCTTCTTACTCTGGAACTACATGAATGTCCTTACGGTAGTCGAAACCTGCATAAATACATTACCTACCATCATCCGTCCGTGTCACCATGTGTAATTAAATAATTGTGTGGTGAGGAGTTTATCGATGTGATATTGTGTCGCTAATACTATCCACCATAGTCCTTGCAAACTTGATTGATTGAGTCACTATCGTTCAATCTGATGTCCAATGAAACGGTTTTTATACCGCACCAATTTCCTACGTATGCGTATTTCGACAACCATCCCGGCATCTTCAGCTCAAAAGCATGATAAAGGAAAACGTAGGATTTGAGCTTTGAGAAAAAAGGTGCGTTTCTTCTAGTCCACATTGCGTTTTCTGTATTTTTTCTTTCAAGAGGAGCATCTGTTTTTCCTTCTAACGAAACAAATTTCATTTTGCCTCAATCGTACTCCAAAGTGAATTGAGAGCGTTGGTACCTCAATTCCGTTTCCTGTCTCGAAGACATAAACTTTTCTTTACTAAAAATCAATTGCATATGAAGTTTTTTTCCATTTCTGAATTTCCCTTCATCTTGGGCTGAACTTCAAATCGCTCTCGTGCCATTCTTTCTGGCTCAATCGCGATGGGGTAGACCTCGGTGGAAACTGATTTTGACTAAGAATCGAATGCCCATGAACTTTCTTTCCATATCTGAATTTCTCTTCATTTTGGGCAAAACTTCAAATCCCACGCACGTCTGTATTTGTAGCTCAATCGCGATCAAATGGGCCTACGTCGAAGCAGATTTTGACTAAAAATTGATTGCCCTTGAACATTCTTTTCATTTCTGTATTTCTCTTCATTTTGAGCCAAACTTCAAATCGTTCTCGCGTCTTTATTTCTGACTCAATCGCGAACGAGTAGACCTTTGGGGAAACAGATTTTGACTAAGAATCGAGTGCCTATGAACTTTCTTTCCATATCTGAATTTCCTGTCATCTGGGAGCCAAACGTCAAATCGCTCTCACGTCTTTATTTATGGCTCAATTGCGATGGAGTAGACCTTCGTGGAAACAGATTTTAAGTAAGAATCGAATCCCCAAGAATTTTCTTGACATTTCTAAATTTCCTTTCATCTTGGAGCCAAACGTCAAATCGCTCTTACGTCTTTATTTATGGCTCAATTGCGATGGAGTAGACCTTCGTGGAAACAGATTTTAACTAAGAATCGAATCCCCAAGAATTTTCTTGACATTTCTAAATTTCCTTTCATCTTGGAGCCAAACATCAAATCGCTCTCACGTCTTTATTTATGGCTCAATTGCGATGGAGTAGACCTTCGTGGAAACAGATTTTAAGTAAGAATCGAATCCCCAAGAATTTTCTTGACATTTCTAAATTTCCTTTCATCTTGGAGCCAAACGTCAAATCGCTCTTACGTCTTTATTTATGGCTCAATTGCGATGGAGTAGACCTTCGTGGAAACAGATTTTAACTAAGAATCGAATCCCCAAGAATTTTCTTGACATTTCTAAATTTCCTTTCATCTTGGAGCCAAACGTCAAATCGCTCTTACGTCTTTATTTATGGCTCAATTACGATGGGGTAGACCTTCGTGGAAGCAGATTTTGACTAAGAAACGAATGCCCATGAGGTTTCTTCCCATATCTGAATTTCCCTTCATTTTGGACCAAGCTTCAAATCGCTCTAACGTCTTTATTTATGGCTAAATCGCGATCGAGTCGACCTTCGTCGAAACAAATTTTCACTAACAATCGAATGCCCATTAACTTTCTCTCCATTTCTGTATTTCTCCTCATTTCGTGCCAAATTTCAAGTCGCCCTCACGTCTTTATTCATGACTGCATCGCGATCTAATAGACCTTCCTAGAAGTGGATTTTAACTAAGAATCTATTGCCCATGAACTTTCTTTATATTCCTGAATTTCTTTTCATTTTGGGGGCTCATTTCAAATCGCTGTCACGACTTTATTTATGCCTCAATCTCGAAGGAGATAGATCTTCGTGGAAGTAGATTTTGATTAAAATCGAATGCCCATGAAGTTCCTTTCGATTTTTGATTTTTTCATTTTGGACCATACTTCAAATCGCGCCCACGTCGTTATTGATGGCTCAATCGCGATGGGATAGGCCTACTTAGAAGCAGATTTTGACGAAGAATCGAATAGACTAAGAACAAACGCGGCATTTCCAATAGTTTTCGCGCTAGAGCGAAATTATGGTAATTTCTGATATGAAATTTTAGTTTTAAACTGCCATATCTCCAGAACGGTAAGTCGTAAGGACCTGCGGTTTCTTCCATATAAACCAGTTCTTCGAATACTTTAAGTCTAGTGAGTTTAAACTTGCTAGCGTTCCCGCAAATTTTTTCGAGAAGAAAATCTGTCCCAAAATTAAAGAATAATTACGATGTGAGGACAGGTGTAATTCTCTATTACGTATACCCTAATTTATGGAGGCAATGCATCCCCAACGCTTACTACAACCACGATCCATCTCCTTACACGACGGCAGAAAAAGAAAGTTTTCAAATGGAAAAAAGTTAATTAAAGCCGTAAATTCAAACTTTCGAGTGGTAGTGAAGGTTCGAGTGCAACCAGCTGTATTCATTCCTTTTACATTTCAGTTTAGCGAGGGCCGAAAATCTCCTAACGACGACGTATTATTTCCGTCGATTTCGCTTACACCGGCGGCGGCGGCGTACGCCCCGAACGGCGAAGAGTAATAAATCCGGCGCAGAAATGACCAGCGGACGATTTACGATCCGGTCGTACTCGGAGGCGGCTGCGGCGGCGGTGTTAAAAATCCGCAGAGACTCTCCTCCCCCGTTTCTCTTAAAATTAATCCCTCCACTTCGGGGAATTCTCGTATTTATGTTTTTCAGGCGCGATTCGGGCGTAAGTAGCGAGTTAGGTCTCTCCCCTATATATGAAAGATTTGTAAAGAGCGGGGGATGGCGACGAGATGACGAGATGAAGAAGTTTCTTCTCCCCGAGGCTAGAGGTATATTGCCGTTGCCGCCACTATTACGCTTTAAGTACCATTCAGGCGAACGAGGAGTGTATTGAAGAAGCGGATATATTTAAGTAGATTTTCTCATTTCGAGAGGACGACGACGTACACGTACTAGTAGTATATGGACGTATATATAGGGAAAAAAACGAAAGAGAAGAAACGGCGAGAGCTCGAAGCTCGTTCGCCGTGTAAGTACGAAGCTATTAATTCTTATTTTCCCTTCCTTTTTTATCCGAGACGCGGGCGTATAGAAAATTTAATGAATCGAACCGGACCTAATTCGCGTACTCGACTCGAACTGTAACGTACGTACGTAACATACGAATAGATCAGCGCCCTTTTTTGTTATCTCCCGATACGATTGCAATTTAGAAATCGGCGAACGATCTCGTTAAAATTTTATTATAAGTATTAATTGGTTTCTGAATGGGGATCGCGGATCGGAAAGATGAGAAAGAGAAAATCGCTGTATTATCCCCGGGAATATATTTATGTACTATGACGGCAATAAATATCCGGACAAGTTTCATAGGGTATTTTGATTATTTTTGAGCGGTATAAACAAGTCGCTTGTCATATTCATGTCAATTTTGATGAATCAATTTCGTTTTAATGTCGCTTTTGAGTACCTCAAATCCATTACCTACTCGTCTAATGGATCATGTTTCCCCAAGTAATGCAATTATTTGCACTTCTTCGGCAGCACTTAATTGCTGAATGATGACGTGTCAATGAGTATTTTAAGGGGCCATAAGATTGGACAAGGATTAAAGCCAGATTTAAACTGAATCATCCTAAGTGTCCGATTTTTTGTTACCGCAATAGTACAATCCTTGAAAAGTTCGGGTGATAATTCATGCGATGAATATGGGATGGTTTATGGGATGATGCAAGTCGCTTAGACAAAACCTGTTTGTGCGACGTCCACCATCAACGTTTGACCGCTTTACAGCGCAGTGAACCGATCAGGTGTTAAACGATCAGACGCTTCGTCTGGATGACCCACCACAGAATTGCTTCATCCCCTAAACCATCCGTTTTCTAGTGATAGCTAAGGACAAGATATCAATATACCAGATGATGTATGTGCCGGGATTTCTATGCTGGAAACCGGGTCCTAACGGAAAGGTAACGAAAGCTACTACGAACCACTGAGAATGAAATTCCTCAGGAGTGTTTTGAGGGCGAGAAGAGTGGGTGAAAAAGGAAACGACGTTATTAGAAACCAATTAAATGTTGAACAAATTAGAAAAAAACTGCTGGAACGAAAGAAACTTATGTGTTTCGGACATCTACGAAAGATCTATAAATGCGGGAAGATGTACAAGTTAAGTATGAGTGACAAGACAGATGGGGAAAAGTATAAGAGGTAGGCCGAGGAAAGCCTGGAATGGCGATGTAGAGACGATCACGAAGAAAGGAGGAAGCAGTTGGAATTCAGCCAAAGATATGACAAAAGACCGAAATTCCTATACGACGTTTCTACGCCCTAGGATAGGAAGAGGACATGATTTTGTATTATACAGGATGTAACTGTGAAAATGGTTAAAAAGTTGTCCAAAGGTAGATAATTAAAATATGTTCAATATTTGCTTAATAAATGTAGGGCGCCAAACGTACTGTTCGCAAGATATTTACAATTACAGTTTTGACTCCGGCCCTGTTATACAATTGTAGGGAGTTTCCAACACGACTAACGATCGGGTTATTGATCAAGTAAGCATAAATAATTTATGAATAAGCGGTCTACTTCGAATTTGCGAATTTTTCACAGTGCTTGCATAGTACATACATGTTACCTACGATTTATTAATTATTATACTTTAAAAAATTTTACACGGCAAACCCATAAACATATCATCATCAAACAGGTCTGATGTTAAGCACTTCTGATGAAACTTTCTTCGTTTCTTTGACTTTACATTGTTTACCAATAAATAAATGTGTTTGAAAGAAAATGTTTTTATCATCACCAATAAGAGATCGTCGAACTTTTCAAATGTAGGTCAAATTCGTGCAACGACAGCGAAATAGAACATCTGCTTATTTTTCTGTAATAGTGACAGAGACAGAGAAGCATTATTCACTCGTCGATACTATGCTATTTACCGGCGGCGCTATTTTAATGAAACCATCTGCTTACATTGCAGAATACCCGAATACTGACTGAATGCCCGACTATTTATTTCGACTTTTAAAAGTCCCTTTCCTCTCAAATAAACGTTTACGAGGAACACGGTACCATAATGCAAAAATGTAGGAGAGTGAAATTTTATTAAAATTAAACAAAAACGTTTCGCCTGATTTACCATTGTTTTTGCTGATTACGTTAACTATACCATACCAGCTTTATCATATTAATATATTCACAGTTACACCCTGCATATATATGTGTAGTAGTAGTAGTTCCACGTATTTTGGTGAATTTATTTTGTTCGGTGTAAGTTCCGAGAAAGAAGGAAAGAACAAGGTAGGAAATTTGCTGTACGAACGGCTCCAAGGACCCTCAGAAACAAATCTGAAATTTGTTACATGTCTCTCCCAGACAGCCACGATAGAATTTGGTATTTAGCACATACTTTCGCCTTTTGTTTTCCAGTGAGAATGACACGACGCTCGTTTTTTGTGAAATGAACGAAATGTGAGTTTCTAGCCGGTGAGTTATATCCAGTTAGCAAGTCTTTGATTAATGCTTTCTGAATTTCGAGGCTCAGGAAGGATTCGTAATATATTTTTCGTTTTTGTTCTCAATTTGTAAAGTAATTTTAAAAGGACATATAGGTATCGTATGTTAACGACTAAATAGCCTGAATCAAGAAAAATATATATGAAAAATTAACAGAAATAAAACAAATGGGTAATTGTATAAGCCGACACAAAAATGGATTGCAGAGAGAAAAGAAAGAAAATACAGCTCAACTACTAAGTTCTCTTCTGTTTTGGATTGCCAATATTAGAGCATTTCCCGTCGTAGAACAAATGTCACATGTACCGGAAATATTGTTGAAATTATTACACGTTTAAAAAATGAGTGATCTCAGCAACATATTAGTAATCCGTGAAGAGGATTAGGCTTTGTCAATCGCAGACCGCAACTATAGACTGTTTAGTTTCGTCCTCATTGGGGCTCGTCAGTGCCGTATAGTTGGCCTACAATTGACAGATCACGATCCTCCCAATATTTCGATAACTCTTAAAGATGGAGTTGACCAAAACTCTAGCCCCATCTCCCGAACAGAAGAGGTATTGGCATACCAGGTTACATCACCATATACGACGAAAAATAAAAATAAAAAAGTTTGTAACAGAGCTTGGGTCTTACCTAATAAAGTGCAGCTTTAACACGTTTCTGAACGCCCCTGACGTTTCGGAATCTTGCTCTTAACACATCAGGTTAAAGAAAACGTTAAGTTCTAGCACTTCTTTCCATCATCAAGCTTTGGTCAGCGTTTTCTGAGTTTTTGAGCGTTTGAGTTTTTAGTCAGAGAGTTTTCTGTAATCGATAGATCTGAAAAGAAGACAACCTGACAGGCACCCACTTTCTGATTCGTTTGTATTAGTTGAATTTTAATTAATGGTTTAGGCGTCTCCAGCATAATTGCGTAGAAAAACACGTAGTACCTCATCTCGCATTCCGTTACATATATAAACTCTAATAAAACCTCAAACATCATCGATCAGTTCGGACGACCGGTCGCCTGACCATCCGGACAATCTAATTCGTATTAATCTTGCGCGGACGTCACGACATTCGACCATTATTATCGCCGCGTTACCTGACCCATCCATCAACGCGCGGACGAGGTGATTCCGGCGCTCTTTTGTAAATTACCCGTGTAATGATTTCCTGTGTGTGGTTTGAGCGACCGACGTGACTATTACCTTAATGTCTGGGACGTGTCGGAGCACTCCGCCGCATTATGCAGTCGATATCCGGGGGAAGAAGGACAAATCGATGCCTTTTTGGTGGTGGGGGACCGAGAAGATGAAAAATGTATTATAACTTTTTCCTGGTTGCTCCTTCGATGTAATATCGAGGGATTTTAAATTTTGCGGCATTTGGAGATTCGGAGGGAGAGGAAATAAGTAGAAATGCTCGTAGATATGACGGAGGACGTTGCCAACAAGTGAGGGAGAAATTTTGGGAGCGAAAATGGGGGAAATTTTTTGAAAAATGGCAACCATGCGAAATTTGGGACATTACTTTAATGTTTGGGACGTGCCAGAGGTTTTCACTGCATTATGTACTCGATATCTGGGGACGAAGGACAAATCGATGCTTTCTGGAGAGAGGAGAGTGGGCCGAGAGGATGACATTTGTGTAACTTTTTCCTGGTGGGTTCGATGTAATACCGGCGCGTTTAAGAGGACGAGAAGTTCAGTTTTGGGAGCAGTTGGAGATTTGGAAGAAGACGAAGTAAGTGGACATACCCGTAGATATGGAAGAAGAAATTGGTAACAAGTCAAAGAGGAATTTTAGGAACAAAAATGAGAGAATTTTTTTTTAAATAGCGACTGGACGAAACTTCGATATCCGAGGAAAAAGGACAAATCGATGCCTTTTGGACAGAGGAGAGGGACGTCGAGAGGATGAAAATTCTGTAACTTTTTCCTGGTTGTTTCTTCGATGTAATATCGGAACGGTTAAGAAGACGAGAAGTCAGTTTTGGGAGCATTTGGAGATTTGGAGGAAGACGACGGAAGTGGAAATACTCGTAGGTATCAAAAAGTAAATTGCTAACAAGTTAAGGAGGAATTTTATAGATAAAGATGCATTTAAACGTGATTGTTTTCTTCTGGCACACGATATGTAATATAAAAAATACGTATAATGCTGCTTATGAGAAACCATTGTTATGATAATTGTTGCTCATGTAATACATTGACTACATCAATTCACAGATGAATTTGTAAAATACAGCATTTTATGGTATTTATTTTTGTCACAGATGCAGAAGTCGTTAAGTTTTATTGTGCTAATGAATGTCAAAAGGTATGTAGTATTCTTTTGACATTCATTCGTCCATTCGGTGCCATGAATACAAGATAAATCTTATACGTAAACTACATCAATTAATATTTATTAGGTAAATAAATTAATTAGCCTATAATAAATAAACCAGCCTTTACTAGTTCACATTAATTCCCTACACGTGGAAGATATGATAACGACATTGTAATTAACAAACAGAAAAAGACTCACCTCTAATTGAAGTAAAAGCAACGTGGACGATTAGCTTGAACCGCAAAACTTGGGAAAACGAAACTTCTAACGATACTATACACTTCTCAGCATCGAATTTCCGTGTCTATCCTCGAAGATGAGATTTAAAGGCGAAACAGAAAATCTTAGGTACAGAAACCGATCTGTTCAACTCAACGTTAGGAAGCAGAAACAATGACACGTGCGTCGAAAGGCGCGAATTGTGTCAAAATTTACGTCAAACGTTGAAGCAAGAGATCACAAGAAACACAATGCGACAAACGTCCGTAACACGATTTATTATGATTACAATGTTCCACTTGATTAACAAAGTAATGAGACTAAAAGCTGGAAATTCCAAAGAGAGAACTAAGAGAGACTAGGAAAATAATTATACCAACGTAAACTACATCTAAACGTAATGAACTAATGGATGTCTTCCTCGTCCGAATCGTCAAAAAGCACGTAGAACACGCTAAAATTAATCTTGTTTTAACATTCACTTCCATGGATTCGAGAGGAAAAACCCAACCGAGACAAGCAAATCGTTTCATCCGAAACGAACCCAATTTACTTACCATCCAACGTCATAAATATCATCAACGCCCGATTTTTCCTTCCCCATCCTAAAGACAAACATCATTAGCTTGTTTACTCCGCCTCAATCGAACGCGAAACGCGCTAATTGCCTCCGCCGATTCGGTGGGAATCTACTTACTTGTTTGAGAAAGACAACTCGGCAGCAGCGTCTCGATTCGAAATATTGCCTATCCGTGTACCGCGGCGCGCCCCTCTTGTCAGCCGGCGCGTCAGATCCATCATTTATTCAGTTTCATCTCGGCGGAAGAGCGCGCGAACTACGCTTATGAACACGTTCCGGGGTGACGGAGGGCTCGTTTTGATTGACGAACGACGTGTCTTTTAGCGCGCAGATGGAGGCGGCAAAATCGTACGATTTTGTCCTCGCTTACAGGGCCGGATTAAGACGTATCTGTACGAGCGAAAGCTTGACGCGAGAAGAACGATGAGGAACGTATCTATGTACGTATGTAAAGCATTTTTGAGGAATTTGGATGGGAATAATCGGGGTGTAATGGAATCCAAAATAATTGCAAACGCTGGATTCAGTACCAACTTTTGGATAGCCAAAAACCACATTCGAGACAGAAATCAGCATTTTCTCCATATATCTGATTCGTTAAACTTTAATTTTCAAGAAAAAAATTTTTCAACTGGAACCAATTCATTTTTTAGATTTTTGTGCTTTTTCCCAAGAAGTTATTTGATTTAAAGGCTTCTAAACAAGATGATTCTAAAGCAATGAATGGGTAGTCTTCGAGATGTTGAAATGAGGTAGTCCAAGGTTTCAATAAGAAATGTGTTTTTCAAAATTTTCATTTCTTAAATTTTGATTGTTTTGAAATTGAAATTGAAATTGGAAGTTTGAGATGGGAAAAGCTTCAATTTCAAGGCTCTGAATAGGAAGTCGTTTCCATTTGAATTTTTTGGACAGACGATGGTCTTAGTTCCAAACTCATAGCAAATATACTTCAATTTAAAGGCTTTGGACAAGAAGTCGTGTCCATTTGAAGTTTTTGAAGAGAAAATGGTCTACATTCGATACTCGTAAGAAATTACCTGTAGTTTGGTATTTCTATAGTTTTGCGAAGTTGTAATCCTGAACGAGTTTGAAATTTGCAAATAATCTAAAAGTCAAAATCCTATCCTAGTCCTAACCCTTATACCCTTTCGGGTATCGGGTATGTTAGGGTTGAATTTCTGAGTTGAGATTCTTCTCCATGCTTCTCTCCTTGGTGCTCTATGCTGTGCCTGCTTCCAAATCTCCTTCCAACTTATGTATGTTCTTTCGATGGCTTCACGCACTTCCAGCTCTTCCCAGGTCTTTCTCTCAGTTTTCTTTTGATTGGTTTGGCTTCAAAACACTCTCTCCACCATCCTTTCTCTTTCCATTCTATTTCATGGTAAAATCTAAGTTTATCATTAAATTCCTCGTTAAAAAATACTTAAGCTAGGTATTCCTTTCCGTTTGCTTTTGATTGGTTTCGCTTCAAACACTCTTCGCGCCCAACTATCTCTCCCCAGTCTCATTAGCTGCCGTAACCAGCTCAGCTGATCTTCTTCTCTTCTATCTTGTATAGACTCTACTTCCAAGTTTTCCTCTGATTGTACTCATTGTCTTTACACTTTATCCATTTTCATTTTTGTCATCTATCCTTCTTCAAACATGGTACCTCCATGTACTTCGTATTTTTCGTTCCCGTTTCGTTGTTGTTGGCAAAACTTCCTAACCATAAGCGAGTATCCTTTTGAAGATCTTAATGTTAATTCCTTTGCGTACCTCTAAATTTCAAGAACGAAACTGAAATGCCAGAGAAGCGAAATATTCGCAGTTTGCCAGCAAATATCTGAATTGGCAACGTTGAAGCAACATAAATCTTTCACGAAATAGGGATGGGAATTCATAAAATTCATAGAAAAGTCGAGGCTCTTTATCGTTGAACGTGTCGTTACGGCCATTAAGAGATGTAATCCGCGCATACATCGCACCAGGACGAGTAAACACACAGTTGCTGGGACAAACGAAATCTTATCATCATACGACGAAAATCCGCGTCCTTCAGGTGGATAGGAGTATATGTATGTGAAGATTGCTACCTTAGATACGTAGCAAGTTTTCAAGAGGTGGATGTCAGCTCGAATTGATATTAACGTTATTGAGAGCTTTGACTCAATCGAGCTTCCGAGTACACGGGCAGACGTCTCAGCAAGTATCCTCAGTAAATTTCCAAATAATGATTCTAGGGTGATTTCAGCAGATATGGCAAGTTTGTCTTTGTACAAGGTGGCCCATGACATGACTGCCACAGCTTAAGGATGTGTTACTAAAACAATTTCAAGTTAGAAAATGTCTAAGCAACGCCTGCGTCGCACAAGGTGGCGCGGCGTTTCTGGAGCCAATCGGCGCACGCACGGGACCCGACGAACGGTATGGCGGTAAAACGGTATTGAGATAAAGCGCCGAGAACTAAAAGATAAGGAAACGATCGTGATACCTCAAATTACATCAAAAGACATAAGGTAACGAACACCTGCACTGAACCTGCATTTCATATACAGGGCGAAAATTTCAGGGCCGTAACTTGAAGTTACATTTCAAGATTTCGTAACGAACCTGCGTTCTTTTAAAACGTTCAATCTCAATCATTTCGATTTATCTAGAGATATCAAAGAAATCCCGTTGTTGAAATGCAAAAAACATTTTAATTAGAAGATGGGAACATCCGAGGTAACTAAAACTACCCTCCTCGATCCGATCCTGTTCGCTTTTTTCCGTCTGATCGCCACCTCTCGCGAGCATCCCCCTCCTCCTCCTTCCCTCGCCCTATCCTCCCTTCCGATGCGTCGAAATCAAGAAGGAAAAACAAGCGCCCCGACGCCGTCCGTCCCGGGCGTACCGACGTCGTTTAATTCAATAGAGCTTGTCAAGATAACATTGACAAATGCGATTTTGAAAGGCTACTAGACGGTCCGCCGTTATTATTCGCAGCCCTCGTAGTTGCGTTCCGGCGATTCGTGAAAACGCGATACCGTATTTAGCGCGCGACGAGGACGGGAATCGAAAGGGGGGATGGGTGGATGAGGGGTGGGTGAGAGGTGGACGTAGGGCGGCGAAAAGAGACGCGAAGTTAAAGGGCGAAAAAGCGCGCGCTCGTGGATTAAGCGTGCGTCGTTTGTTTCGCGTTTTTTTCCATTTTGGTACGAAAGGAGGGCGTCACGTGATTGGAATATTAAAATCGGAAAGAGTATATGTATGTCGATGGAGATTTTTGATGGTACCCCTCATAAGTAAATTGTTACGTAGACGTAAGACAAGTGTGTATTACAAACAATATTGGTAGTAATTTATGTATTAATTGAAGTTCGACAAACGAGTGCGTGATATATAAAATTTGTTAAAAAGGTGGTACCGGGCGAAAGCGTATGTCGGTGAACGCAGCGTCAAGCGCGAATTTGTTAACCGAAATAGCCGTCCCCTACCTATTTTCCAATCAACTGGCTACAGCACGCTGCGTTCACCGACATGCGCACTTGCCCGGTACCACCTTTTAATGAACCTTAATGATAAGTTATCAGTCGTTTGTCTTTGCAGTTTACGTTTCATCGTGTTGGTTCTAACACCAACGAAAGTGGATGATTGAAAGGTAGCTGGTGCTGATTGTTTAGTATTTTCTCTTCAATCTTTATCTTACTTCTTCTAATTATTACTTCTAGGACTAGATTGTATAGTATTGTTCATATCGTATCCCTCCACCCCCTGCCCTGTTGAAACCCGCGCCTTACTTCAAAGTCGTTGGACTTTCTTCCTTTCCAAATTATAAATTAGAAAACTTTGTTCTGTTCTCGCCATCCGTATACGTACGTTTCACGGTTATACCGATCCTCAGTACGGCTTTGTGAGAATTCCTCTCATAGGTGAAAAATAACCAAATTATCAAGTATACGACGAAAATCAAACCTTTTGTTATCTTAAGCTGTTAGAAACTACATAGAACATCTCTGAATTGGTTATACGTTAAATTTATTAAATATCTTTCTTAGTATAGTTCTGTTTTATACATTGAAGCCTTAAATGATAGCCTCATTTGGATACAGGAAATGTGTTTCATGTTTTTCCGCATCAAATGGGTAAATGAGACCGCATATATTTACTACGCCTTACTGTTTATCCAGAAACCAAGGGTACCATAAGACAGGGCGAGGAAAAATGAAACAAAAGGTTATAAAAGGCTTACTAGAAAATGTTTATTTCGTATTTTACAAATTGAAAATCACAGTTTTTGCATATTTATGCTTACTTAGAGCCAATCTTTAGACTTCAATTATTTACTAAGTAAGAAATCTATAAAACAGACTTATATTTTGAACGTACAGAATCTATAGTACTCAAAAATATTTTGAAAGAAACAAGAAATATAAAAAATAGAAAATGACGTACAGATTGATCGACGGGGACAAATATGAGACATTAATTTTTTATTTCGATTATTCTTTCCTTTTAAGGTTCCTTTTTGGGTTCTTTTTCTTAGGTTCTGCCTTTTTCGTAAGCTTCTTGCGTTTTTGTTTGCCCTAAATTTAGAATACTTTCCAGTTACTCTTCGATTGTCAAAACTTTTCTTTTGCCTTCTATTTTTGGTCTTTTCCCAGTTGTGGGCTTAGTATGCTTAATTTTATCCAGCAATAACTTCTCAAATGAGCGAGATGGTTGAGGAATTTCATACATCCCTTACGAATTTCGTTTCAATCCCCTTCGAAATCCTTACTTTACTTCAAAATCGTTGGAGTTCCTTCCGTTCCAAATTATGTCGTTTTTCGTTTCATAAATACGTAGAAAACAAATGTATTACGCTATGAAGAAATTGAAGATAACCAGTAGGCTGGTGGACCTCGTTGGAATGACTTTGCTTGTAACGTGTACGTTTCTACGTCCAAAAAATAAACATCCTTCTTCGTCGCATACTATTAGTTACTCCGCGTATGTTGCTTACAAAAGTTGCGTGAATTTCAAAAATTCGACTTGCACACTTCGTTTGAGCTTTCTTCAGTTTTAATTCGATGCATAAGCTGTGACAAAACGCGATAGATCAAAATCATCATGTAAATACCTAGCCGCTTTAAAAATATAAAACTTTATCCTAGGTCGGGACGTATTTCCAACGACGACCGTTTGCGAATTCCATTCCAGAGACGGACGCGCAATACGAATTTAGTACGTCGAATCGCCTCGCTTCGTTCCGACAGATGTTGACGATAATTTTCGTAATCGAATCCGATCCGATAGAATATTCCCGGAATTATCTCCGACGACGACGGGACGGCGTAATTTCGCGCACCTGTCGCCCTCCCGCGCGAAAATTCTAAGCAGATACAAACCGATTGCTTCTTTTAACTCGATCTCCTTCAATTACCGGGGGCGAGCGAGCAGTCGCGCCCGCCCGAACGAAGCAACAGAAATACAATTAAATCAGCAGTCCAATTTAATTTTTAATTAAACTAAACACGACGGACGAGTTTTCCGGAGGTAAAATCCGGCGTTACGACGACATTCGCGAGAACGTTCTTCCGGTTTGTCGGTCCTTCCTTCGCCGACCGACGGCGTCCGTTTTAAAGAACGACGATTCCATTAAATCCTCCCCGGACGACGTGTTTCGTACGCTTCGCGCCATTTGTTCCGCGCTCGACTAAATTGAATCGGGAATTAGTTCTGGCGCCCGAAGATGAGTAAATACACACGTACACGTTGTTCGTTCAGTTTCGTTCCGTTTCGATATCCGCCTTGTATTCTATTTAAACGAAACGGTTTCTTCGATTCGGAGCGTTGAATGGGAATCTATCCGGTCGACAACTCGCACCTGATGTAGGATAACGGGATAGAACGGGAGGAGGGGAGTTGAGTTAATTAAAAATTGGGGGTGGAATGAATATGTGGGAATGTTGAGATTGCGGCTATAGCTACGTAAACGTGCTCAATGCTATATTATATATCTGCCATCTTCCAGCCCTGGGTGAAAATATTATTCCCGGAAGAGACATCCACGTCATCTCACAACGCATGAATAAAGTCCTCTTTACGCTGACTTAACAACGAGCAAAGTTTCCATTTACTAAATACCCACGCGGAAAAGGAAAATTATAATAGATCGAAAAGTGCGGAGTGACTGATAGGGCCGTCATCTTTATGAAAAGATTCGTACGTTTACGTATATACATCCGGAACTAATAGAATCATTAAAAATGCACACACGTCAATTTCTAAAGTGATTACTTCTTAAGGGACCAGCTCGAACGTAAGCGTAATCGTAAGCGTAAGCGTAATCGTAAGCGTAAGCGTAAACGTAAAAGCGTTAAATTTGGGCGGAGCTTCGCTTCGTGTGAAAGACAAGGAAAACAGAGAATATGATGTGCGAGCGAGAGGCGATGAGCGAGAGAAATGATATACGTGCGTGCTCGCTTCGCGTGAAACAGAAAGAGAGACAGAGAGAGTAGTGATGTGCGAGCAGAAGTATTCGCTTTAGACATGCGTAAACCACACACACCATTTTTTTTTAGATACTAAGTCACTAGATATATAAAGTACCGCAATTATCCGTCATTTTAGGGCAAAAAATTACGGCAGCTTTAAAACGTAAAAGAAGCAATATATGACTAATTCTCTAATGATTTGTTCTTTGGTATGAAATGAATAAAGCACAGATATTGGAAATGTGAGTGGAGATTTTCTAAGTAGCGTGCAATGTGTCTTCCAATAAAATTCAACCACTCTTGCTTTCGAAAGGTCTTTGTCCCACCACTTGGTAAACGAAATAAACGGAATCCTTTAACAACACTATTCCCGGTAAACATTTTTCCAATTTCGCAGATAGTTTAAGTTGGTATTTCCGGCAATAGTGAACATATTCGCATGCGTTGTACTTAAAAATTGGCGAGTATGTCTACTATTGCCGGAACTACCAACTTAAACTGTCCGCGAAATTTAAAAATGTTTACTGGGTTAGTACAATTCTTTACACAGCACCCTGGCATTTTTAAGGTTAATCAGAAAAATTGAAAAGTGTTGAGATAATTTTGAGGAAGTTAGTACCTACCACATAATAGTCTTTTATATTTAAGAAGAAACGAATTAAAGCGCAAAATAACACTATAGAACTGAGCAAAACTTAATTAAAGTGTCGGAATCATGAATTTCAACCACACAAACGTGAAACAAACTTAGATATAGATTAATTTCACATTTTACCGTACTCGACGAAATATTTTACTGAAATGTTTAAACCACTAAAAGGTCAGTAGAGAAGCCGCCATCTTGGGGCAAAAATATGTCTCTCTCTTTTTAACACATTGGCCTCATAAATTGCGGTACTTTCTATTCCTGACTTTATTAGGTACCGAATTTTAGCGCCATCTGAGAACTATACTACGTACTAACTAGCAGGGTGGGATTGCAACGCGGCCAAGAAAGGTTTGAAACGCGGCTTAACCGTGCTATTCAAATTAGCAAACAATGTATTGTATTCCATCCAATATGGTATAGATTTATATTTTCTTTTGTCTGAAATTGTACAGAGCAACTACATTCGTTTTCTGTTTTGTACATTATCATTTCGGACAATGCATATCATAATTTTTGTACGGGAAAAAATACGTACATCAAACATAATGTGGGGCGCGCTCCCTTACAGTGCCTGATAACATTGAACGGGGTATGCGAGCATATCGGAAGAAAATAATATAGATAAATAATTAATTGATGCGGGAATCACTTGGAACTTCATAATCGAATAACATAAAAATCAGAAAAAAAAAAAAGAAGATTGTGAGTTTCAAAATTTTGAAACTCACAAAGTCTTTTTGATTTTTATAAGTTATTCGAATATAGATCAAATAAATAATTTAATTTACTGAAAGAAAAGCAATACAATACATTCATATCAACATAGTAAAGGATATAATACACGTTTACAGATGTAACACATTTATAAATGCGATTGTATCAGTACTGCAGAATATATTAAATGTAATTCAATACTAAATACTAACAACAAAATACTCAATCTGAAATTAAGAAGAAGAGGTTTAATAGTTATTAGTGACTACCTTGGTCCCGTATTGAGCAGCAAATCTGTTCAGAAGAAAGTTATGTTAGAAACTGGCTCCGAGTTTGTAGGTGCTTTTTCCTTAAATCTCTACTCCACAATTTCAATCTTCTACAAAAAGCAGCATTAACTGGAAGCCTTTCTTTTGCAATTAGCGACGGCACATTTCTTCGGTCGTAAATAAATACATAACTAACCACAGAAACGCTAAACAGTATGATCTTTAAAATGCAATCAAGATGTACGCACGCAATAACGGACAGTTTTTCCATGAAAGTATCTGTGAATCTGTGGGAAGTATGCACACGTATCCCATCTCTGATGCACGCACATCTTCACCGCGAAAGTATACACGTATTGCGCATGCGCATGCGCTACCATCACTAGTTACATAGTATAGTTCACAGATGGCTCTGTAATTCGTATCTTTTTTCCGCCCCCGTGCAGGTATCCAGCATTCCTTTTCGTTCTCTTTAGATGTCTCTAGGTGACATTAGAGGCCATTTATTATTTGTGCCAATCACTGTGGCCAGGTTATTCGGTTTGGCGGGGCTTCCCCTGTATGTATCGTTTCGTACGCGCCCAGTTCTCGCCGAGAATTAACGCGTTTTATCTCAATATTAAATTCTCAAACTCAGCAAGTGCCTACGTAGAGTTTACGTACGACGTAGTACGATTAAATAGTCGAAGAAACTCACCCCCGATAAACTCACCTCGAACAAAGTCGTTCTTTATTCTACGAGAATCCGACGAACCCGGCGACTTAATTACCTCAACGACTTCGTCGACCTCGAATCCGCACTCCGAGACCGCCGAGGCGGACTTACTTAAAAATAAAAGCGAAACAGCCATGAATAAGAAACGAAAGATAAATCTCCGAGACCTAATCCCTCTTATTCGAACGTCCGGTCGTAAATTCGACAATAGCCCCCGGATTCCAAACCCGCACCTTTCCCATGGCACCCCCTCTCAC
The DNA here is from genome assembly GCA_038088585.1 of Chrysina gloriosa. Classification (NCBI taxonomy): domain Eukaryota; kingdom Metazoa; phylum Arthropoda; class Insecta; order Coleoptera; family Scarabaeidae; genus Chrysina; species Chrysina gloriosa. The sequence continues at coordinate 9,804,745 of CM076094.1, read as the reverse complement.
CCATCCGACCGCGCCGAAAGGGCCTCTTCCTTTCCGCATCTTCTCGCGCCGCCGTCCCCCTTTTTCCACCTCATCCTCCTGCTCTTTTTCGCCTTGTTTTTTCCTCGGGACGGTTTTCTCTTTTTTATGCCGGTCCTTTTTATTGTTCCAAATCAGCAAACCCTCGCGTTCCTTCGCTCGCCCGCTCGCGCGTTTCCATTTCGACCGAAGTGCTGGGCCCGTTTAACGGCGTACCCGCGACCTACGTACCGGAATACGGAAGCACGTCCCGGCCGGAAGTAAAAACGAGCCTCCGGACGCGCGCCCCGGGGCTCCGGGACCGTAACGACGAAATAGGTGGTAATCGAACGAGGCGTAACCGCGCGGATTTGCGGCGAGGTAAAGCGGTTCGGAATTGGCCGATCGAGTGTCGTTCGGCGGGAAAGAAGGAAAGGAATCGAACCGGCGATAAGCGGGATTAGCCGGTCCTCTTTCCCCCGTAAAAGGGATCGTGGTCTCCAAACGCAAAATGTTTGGATTTTAGTCCGAAAGATCGGAAAGGGAATGGGGGATTCCCCCAAAATAGTAGTAAGGATTCTTGTCGATGTAAAATTCTTATTCTCTCCTCTCTTCCGCCTTATATATTTCCACACGAAGATAACGTCGATTTTTTCTTATCTACTAGAGAAGAGCATTTTAATAACTTTGTCTCTCCTTCGGATACGCCATATACCTCTCAATTGTTGTTGTTTAGCCATAGTCGCCTCAAGAATGGATGCTCGTATAAACTCGAAAATCTTGAAGCAATCCAAACAAAAAGTATAATTTAGCCAATTTGGTCAGAGGCGAAAAGGAAAAACAACAGGAAAAGTAAAATATGAAAAACAGAAGTATCAACGCACCGCCTCTGCGATGGATATGTACGGTGTCGTTTTTGCGTTCATCGAACAACGTTAGTGAACTTTCCTTAAACGTCAAGTAAAGCTGTTGTATCGGGTCCGATTGTTCCTGCGGCCAAACCGATGCTCCGAATCAGTAATCCTCTCAAGGAAAGGGAAGTCGGATTAAGCCCCGGCCCCGACCGTCGTGCAACCGGCGCGTAATAAAGTGTTAGTCACCTGGCGTAATCGTCACCCATAAGGGTGAAAATCTCATGCCTCCCTTATCCATCATTTTATTTAAGTAGACCGGTTGAAACCACTGTAAACAATAGCGTTGGCCAAAGTAATCGGTATACATATGTAGATGTATAGCAAATTGAATATCTTATCAAATTGCGCCTGAGAATATTGCTTTCCGTTTATTCAATAATTATTAAAGACTCGTAAACTCGCATGTTTTGTTTTTCGCAAATCATTTCCCACCCGGGTTATTTGACTAACTTCGTGGATTCCTGTTTATCCAGGCCTTGACAAGGTAAGTGTAGAAAAGATGGCCCACTCCCTCGCCGACTAGCTGGCTGGCACCCTGAGTAATAGCAAACTTCCTTCCTGGGGCGGAATCGGTAACACCTTTCTGTTGCGATTTTAAAATTAAGATTTCTCACACGACGTAACAACTTCGGCACCCGCTTCGCCACCTAACTCCCGCTGTACGGTCGGCCCCGATGACCCTTTCAAAACGAATTTTAACTTCGTGACCCGTCTCTACCGACAGTTTTTGGTCTTTTATATCAATTTTCTTGAGGTGTACATCGTTTTGTTTGATCCCGATCTAGACGTCACTATTAAACTGACGTCACTCCGACACACACCGACCGAAATCAATTTCATTCCGTTTCTCTCCCAAGCGCGTATTCTCACGTGTATGTATGTAACTTATGTACGTATTCTGGGAACGGCAAAGGTGTTCACCTCCTCACCTCCTCACCTCCGAGGCGAATGAAGCTGTCGAATTTAAAGATCACGTCGCGCACGTACGTATATGTATTAGCATGTGCCTTCGTACGTAGTACGTGCATGTGTCGAAATTACACGATAGGAGATGCAAGCGACGCGTCGATATTACGAAAACGGAGACGCCGGCGTACCGCAGCACGCTGATTTAATCTCCTAAAGTATTCACGGCCGATATTTACATAAGCGTGCAGTCATGATCGATACGCTACGCTCGGCGCGTCGAGGTTCACGTGCTTGATTGGAAAACGGAGCCTTCGTTGTTTATTAAAGGATTTAGTTTACGTCAAGGAATAGGATGTTAGAACGCGTCGTTGCGCCCCGGAATTCCGTACGTTAAGACATGTGATCGATAAAGATGTTGAGTTGATTCCTTGCAGTTTCGCGTACAGTCTCCCTGTACCCTCACTTCTCACTTTCCATATATCTTTAGCGCTTTCTGCTATACGCGTCCATCGCGCGGGAGATTTTACTCTGGAAAAATAATAATAATATCCTCTTTATTTCATAAGATATACGTATGGAATGCGTCATTAACAATAGTACAAAAAATATTGCAATTGCAAAAGTACGTTAATAACACACATAATATGAGCGATAGGTACTAAAACTTTTTGCGTAATACTCATCTAGTTAATAAAAGGCTTCTTCCAACGATAATTTCCTAAAACAACGTAAGTAGGGAAAGATGGCTGGTTCACGGTCCACCCCTCCACCTCTCATATAATAAAGTATATTTTCCGGGACTTTAGTAAAAGGTATGGAAATTGTCAAAAAGAAGTACTACAACAAGCAATAATTAAAGGAACTACGGAGAAAATAAATGTGCTAAAACAAGCAATAGTACTAAAAACTAAATTATATGACATTCATACTACAGTCTACAACTATTTTTTGCTACATTTACTTGTTCATCCCTTAGTAAGCATAAAAGGAATGGGATACGTCTCAATGTGTCTACTATATATTTCACAGGTTGTCATTTAAAAATCCATCTAGTGAGTAGTAACACCTTTGCAGCAACAATTATTTTATGGTTAGCTTCAATTCTCGCACGCCCAATACTTTACATCGTCTATGCAGTCTGTTATAGACCTTGATCATAAATCCGCTGCGTCAAGAGAGGCGGTTGCCGTAGTTCTAACCGTCCTCTTGCTAACATCACGGATATAAGCCTGTTGCGGCGAAGTTCCGCCCCAGTTGACACGACAACCGTGCCTGTTAACGCAACCGGTGTATGAGAGGTGGAGAGGTGGAGCGGGAACCGGTCATCTCTCCGTACTAGCGTACGAGACTACAAAGACATCTGATGCGGGAAAACCCGATATTTTGGGGCTCGCAACGGGGAGGAAACGAAGGATGTCGAATACAGAAGTCACGCGATATACCGGAAATACGGTGTTGTTCGCAAATATCGAGGTAACAACGAATTAATTTTGAATCTACGATAATGGTTCCCGGTTTTGTTGTCACCTAGCCATCTTGACGACTTCCGCTTCACGTGTGAGGAGGGACACTCGAACCTTCTTTCGATCTCACCAGAGAAATCTTTATCAAAACTTTCCTTTCTCCCCCAACATGCACATACGAACCAAAATCGCGTACACGTGGCGAATGCAAAGCAACAGGAAGCCCGTTCGGCGGCACCATTCATGCGGTGTAACGTGCATATTACGTTCGTGATTTACAAGGCGAAATTAGATGGCGCAATTTTGCCGGAGACCGGGCGTCGGCTCCCATCGACTACCGTAGAAGAAAATGATTTCCAACTCCGTATGCGCCGGCAAAGTAATGCTCCGGCAGATGTACGCGAAAGTTGGTCGCATATGAAAGCGTCGACGGGCGAGGCGGACGTCGTCGTGGGGAGGAGGAGGGAGGGATTGAAGGGTGGTCGGACGAGACGAGGAGTCGCGCGCGGTTTTATGAAGTTCCGCGGAATATAAAGCAGGCGCTATGCAAAAGCGTCACGTCGCCCGGGCTGCAATTTATGTACGGGACAAGTGGATAAGTTTTCATGAGTTCACGTCCAATTCACATTAAATTAGACGCCTCCCCAGAAAAGAATCATTTCTGGGGATTTGATCCGGCGGCGGAGAATTGAAACGCGCGACGTAATTTACATAAACGCGTCGCGCCGTTCGACCCGGCGCATAATCGATGAGCGAGCCACGTCTCGGCGATATTAGCCGAAAAGTTTACAATCGAGTTAACTCTTAATGTCTCCCCGAGAATTTCTTTCCTATTCTCGAATAGCGATCGGTTCGAAATTAGAGCTGGGAGTGCATTGTGCCGAATGAAATCGCGGCGATGTTCGATGAGTACGTGCTTTGAAAGGAAAATCGCTCAATTCGTACTTTATCTAGTTTGATTTCGTTAACATAAAATGAACTGCAAATACTACCCCGCGAAGGTCCAGGTCTCCATGTTAAATATCTCTTGACTTCGATATCTCTTGAACCCATCAACTTATCGGGGCGCGATAGAACACGTCGATCTTAACATAGATGTATATGAAATGAAACCCTAGCCATAAAATATAAAGTATGTACAGCGACATCTGCGATTCACTGACTCAACTAACCCAGCGGGTACCTCCAGCTTCGTAACTTTATGGTGCCCCCAACTCTGGCTAAACTTCGTACCCCTTGTCCTCAAGGGGCTTCACATAAACTCTTTCCCCTGATCATCAACTTTCCTGCTTGATAACTTTGGAGCGCATCTTCCTCTGAAAGATGATCTTTTACCAATGGTCGTTCTTGCATGTCCAACGAGCGGTGAATCCACAATAAAAGTTACCAGACTCTGAGTGGCTTCATCTATAAAGACCTTAGTTTAGTAGAAAACGTGCCCAACACCATCAGGCATGGGGGATCGATAAAAGTTTCGACTATAAGTTCAAATCCCCAAGGATAAAGACGCCTTTGCAACTTTCTGGAATCTTTTACTCTGGGTACCCCTTTCCTCAAGAAGCTACACGTACACTCAATCCCTCCATCAACTTTCCTGCTTGCTAACTTTAGGGCACATCTTCCCCTAAAAGATGATCCCAATACCCGTTCTAACGTGTCATACGAGCGGTTTGTCGACAGATCAGACTGTGGGTGGCTTCATAGATAAAGTCCTTATGTTAGGAGAAAACGTGGCTAATAACATAAAGCATGGGGAACCAATGATCATGGCTTCAAATTCTCAAGGATAAAAACTGAGAGGCTTGACCAAAAGGAGGAGAGCTTCCTCTGCCATCTGCTCAAGTTCTGGGTCTTGATCCTCGAGGATTTGGATATGAGAGCGTAATCTTCGACCACTCCCTACGCACGCTTGGTGCTGTGTTCATCTCGGATAAAATGTTTTGTCTAGGAAGTCATTCAGAATGATAATATGGAACATTTTTTCCGAAAATTTGGACTTTCGCGTCCGAACCATATGCACACGAAGTCCCGTTAAAAATTAACAAAGTTTATGGTGCACATTAGTGCAAATGATTCATGCAATTTTCAAGTAATTTCAATTCTACGTTAATTGCAACCAAACGAAAAAGTTAAATTCGTGTTCTACTCCCTTGAAAACATAAATACACGAAGTTTCGTTAAAATTGTAATGGGTTTCAATTTTTACAAATTATTCAAGATTCCTTTAAATTACGTTTGAAAATTCGCGAAAGTCGAAATTTCTGAAAGTGGATCGTGTTATATATCAAATTAAGGCTATTCGTAAGTAGATTCCAGAGAAATGACTTCTGACATGAAAATCTTACCAGTTTTGAAATTACACGCGAAATATCGCTAAAATATGAAGATTTCTGTCATTTTCTCCAGACTTTGAGCCAATCTGCGATAGCTGGTCATGTTAAGTTGTTTTGTTACGATGCACCTCAATGTCTTCGGGTCTTTAGTAGCTGATTTATGCACTGAAAGCTATTGAAAGCCTAGCAATTTTCAAGTAATTTCATGATAATCGAAGAAAGTCGCAAATGTATTTCAATTTTACCTCAATTACAACCAAACGAGAATTATTTCCCTAAGTTGAAGGTGAAATTCGTTTTCTACGCACTTGGAAACATTAATACGCGAAATTGCGTTTAAGTTGGAAAAGGTTTAAACTTTGACAAATTTTCCCCTTGGCAATTTTCCTTTGGAAATTCGCAAGAAATCGAAATGTCTGAAAGTGAGTCGTGTTATATATGAAATTAAAGCTCTTCGTAAGTAGATTCCGGAAAACAAAGTTTATAAAATTGAAATCTAGCTAGTTTTAAAATTATAAGCGAAAAATCGCTAAAATATGAACACTTTTTGGAGATTTTGGGTTAATTTGTGAAAACTGGCGGTATTCAACTGTTTTGTTACGGTTCACTTTAATGTATTTGGTGTCCTTTCGTACGGATTATAGTTTTTGTACATATGCAATTACCTTGTAACACCCAATTATAATATTAGGTAACCAATAGAAATACCGCGAAATTCAAGTGTATACTTGGAAAAGTATACCCCGAGGTAATGGGAAGAATCCATGGCTGTGTTGCTCCAGAAATTAGCAAAGCTTAGCTTTTTCCTGTTTTTCCCCAGATTTCTTTGGGTTTTTTCACCCGAAACAAATCTCCAGTTCGAGTGGTGTTGCACCATACGTCCAGGTCCTCAGTCTTTACACCGATTGGCTGTCGCTTTCCGGATGCCACCGAAACAACGTCAATTTCATTCATAATGGCTAATTAATTTTTCGCCAGCGTCGCCTTCTAAAAATTTGAGTTTCTCTCCCACGCCTCTCCACCTCACCCCCTCCCTCCTCCCTTCCCCCATCCTTCTTCCCTTCTTTAGCAATTAAATTATTCCTTTGAATCGACTTTTCGGCGCCGCGCCGTTCCTCGCCGAAATCAAAAAGGGCGAGACAGACATCAACAATATAATAAGAAGAAGCCTCTGCGGGCTGCCGTCTCCCGTCTACTTCCGGACCGGCCCGTACTCGAACTAACTTAATTAAATAAATTTGCATCCCAATTTCGCCGCTCCAAAATATTGTTATTCGCTAATTGAAATCTCGATCGGTCGCCGTCGCCGTCGTCGTCGTCCTCCTCCTCCTCCTCCTCCTCCTCCTCCTCCTCCTCCTCCTCCTCCTCCTGCTCGTCTTTCGTCGAAATGACGCCGCTAACACGAAATTGAAATTAATTTCGACTCGACGGGCCGACCTTATTTGTAATTCAAATGCCGCTCTCTCCCACTTCTGGGTACCGATAGAACAATGCCCGAGAGCGCGCTTGCAGCAGCAGCAGCAATGACAAACTTCGTCTCCTCGCATCGGCCTCTTTCCCTCCGTATGTACGTGTACTACGCCGTAAGTGTATTTGGACGTCATCGACGAAACGAAATGATTACTATTACTGCTGCTATCATCATCAACCGGATAGGGAATATCGTTTGATCTCGACCGATACGAGAGGGGGGGACGTGTGCGTGTATGCAAATTCGCGCTGATGCGGATCTATTGATTTAAACGACTGATGTTACGTTTCGGAACCGCTTTGGGAGGACGTACTACGTACTACATAAGCTTCTTCTTGTCGATGGGGGAAGCGCTCTCCGGTGCGGCTACACCGTTACGACGGTATTAGTTCGAAAACTATTATTGGAGCAGAGCCGGTTTGATTCCACTTACCGTTTGGCAACGAGAGCGTCTGCATTATTTATTATCCATAATGGATGGATTGTTCGAGGATGCGGTCGACGTGAACATGCGGCCGACCTGTTTGACCGATAAGAAAGGAATTTTGCTAATTCCTATTTGGCGGAAACTGCCTCGATCCCTCTTTAGAGCGAACCGGCAAAAACTTGTTACCGGGAGTCGTTGTTAACATTAAATTGATGGACACTAAAACATCTGTGATGTAAGAGCAGGAAGGCAACTTCGCCATAGATTTCTTGTTCCAACTACTGGATCCATCGTTCACTTCCAGAATATTCCAATTCTCGAGGCTGGTAACTTTAATTGCAAACATCCTGTTTGGGGAAGGTAGATTACCGTTATTTGTTCAGAACGATCTAAATCGTTCTGGCGCCCGATGGAAAAATAGGGTGTATACAAGTTTAAACTTTACATAGAAATATGTTAAGCCCAAGCCACTGTGGGCAAGAAGTCAAGAAGAAAGCCCAATTCGTGCTCTATCTCCACTCTGAACGCCTTGAAAATCAGGTTGGGTAAAGCTGGGGGGCCGACTTCCGTTTAAACTGAAAATTCTCGAGCGTGTAGAAACTCACTGCGAACTCGGAACTGGTGTAATCTTCTTCTTTGAAACGAAACGTTGAAATTGGTCACTTCATTCGTCGCATTTTTGCTTCATAACTACCAAATAATTGAGACTTTCGCAGCTAAACTAATTCACTTGTAATCTTCACGTCAAGAGCTTTAATTTGATGTGTAACAAGTCGGTATTTGAACTACTTCGAATTTTGGCGGAATTTCAAGGTATACCCCTTGGACTTTTTTGAAAATTTGAAAGTATTTCCCGATTAAGTTCAAAATTCGTAGGGTTATAATTTCGAGAGCGTAAAAACTGACTGCGCACTCGAAATTGGTTAAATCTTCATCATTGAAACGAAACGCCACCTCAGAGTTGAAATCGCTCAGCTAATTCGCCGCTTTCTCCTTCATAATTGCCAAGCAATTGAGATTTTCGCAGCTAAACTACTTTACTTGGAATGTACACGTCGAGAGCTTTAATTTGATGTATAACAAGTCGGCATTTGAACCACTTCGAATTTTTCTAAAATTTCAAGGTATACCCCTTGGACTTTTTGAAAGTATTCCCGATGAAGTTGAAAATTCGTAGGTTTACATTCTTGGATCTTGACCTGGAATTATTCTACCTCAAAAGTAGATATCCTGACCATGGATACCCCTACCAATTCGTCAATCTCCCATAAACCTCAGTTTCCTTGAGACACAACATCTGCAAGGTATTGACTGAGTCAACTGCTAATAGGACTGCCTCAAATTTTAAGCGAGGCTTTCCCTAACCATTAGATTTTTTCCACCTCAGGTGGAGAGCCAAGAAAGTGGCCCTATTCACTATCTATCCAGAAAACACCTTCTCTCTGAACTTCTTGATAACCAGGTTACGTGAAACCGCTGTGGCTGTGACCAATTTTTCTCCATTTATTCGCCCTTATCCTTCTTGTTAATCGACTCCATTCTCATTTAATCGCAACCGACTCTCTTCGCGTCGAATATATTGCCTAACCTCATCTTGCTCTCTTATCACGAAATAATATCAACTTATTTCGTATCTGTCGCCGTGGCGACTTAAAATTGCAATTTTACGCCGACGTAAATTCACCGGTAGGACTTTCTCGAATCTCCCTCGCCTCAACACGTTCTCCTTTAATATTGCCGCTTTTATTTGTTCCTGAGATCTTCCGCGTTTCCGGTAACCGCGGAATTATTAATGTTCTGCGGTGCGCTTAAAAGAACAAAGCGAGATCGGGAAAGGAGAAGAGGAGTGCGGGTTTTATACGTGGAATATATAAGAAAAGTCCCTGGGAACCTCGTCGAATAAATATTGCATCGCCGGATCGGCGGTGATACTGAAGAGGGTTAAGTTTTATTTTCGGAGGAAAATGTCTTCTTTTTTTCCTTTTCGCTCGATAGATATTGTGGTCGGAAATAAATTTTGCCGACGAAGTTACTTGTAGCTCCCAATAAGCGGTTGATGGCCGTTTCCTTTTCGAAGATATCGAGTTTTTGATGTTTTCTTGTAATTATATCTTGCGTATCACTGGTATAGTTGGGCTAAGATTTTAGGTAAGTTACCATCCAGGCAATACCATAAAAGTTAAGGAGAACTTTTCCTAGCCAACAACAGAGGCAAGAATACTTAATGTAGGGCTTCTCAACCTCTCCGTGGAGGAGAGAGGTAGCGTTAACCACCCCTGAGGATAGACCAGTCAATGATACTAATAGCAGGTTATCTTACAATAAGTGGACATTTAGCGATTCTTGACATTACCGCTCTAGATGGACATGTCCAGAGGCAACAATGGTAGGTTTTGCTGATCTGCTGATGATGACGAACATTACAAATTTGAGTCGTTAAACTCTTCACTATTGTTTTTATAACATAAAGACTAAAAGGAAAGAATGCCTTAGAGAAATTGACAAAAACACCACCACCCTCTCCCCCAGAAACGCGATTATTTTCCCTCAAACTTATCCGATCGAAAAATTCGTTATGTACGTGTAACCGCCGGAGAACGTCTCTATAGGAAACGCGACCGGAAAACTTCGATATAATTTTTATCCGGGCAACGACTTTTTATATTTCTGATCGTATACGATGCCTCTTGCGTCGTGTGGTCTTGGGTGGGTGGATGGGCGGGAGAAAGCACTCGTCCGGCAGCGGTTGCGGTGGTGGTGGCGACCGGGCAACTCCCCAACGGTCGGTTTGGAATAACATGCCAATTTCGGGAGCAATCGAGCAATGGACGCTTTTTACGCCGCCGGGAAAGCAACTTTCGCCGCCGCGCTCTATAAGAAGTTAGTCTCGAGGGGAATCGATAGCCGAGGAGGAAGAAATAGAAGGAGAGAAAGTATACAGAAGTTGCGGTTAGCGGTTAAGGGATCGTTCTTATTCGCCGGTCAGAGACCACGACGATGACCATGAGGAAGACGACGGTAATTTCGAGCCCGATTTCGGGACCGGTAAGAATCGTCGGGTTTTGAATGGGGACTCGGTGGAAATTTTATGTTTACGAGGATGGTGCCGGAATTTGGAGGAGTAAAGCAAGTCATACATAGCAATTGATATTCCATTTCTTTGAAGGGGAGGGTATTTATGTAAAAGGAAAAAATTAAGAGAAAACTGTGTAAGACGATCTATTGTTGAATCAGAATAGATCGGTTTCCGTTTCGCTTTTAAGTCTCGTTATCGAGGATACGCACGGAAATTCGACGCTAACAAGTGTATAGTACCATTGAAGGAATCTGGAAGTTTCTCTTCCCCACGTTTTGCTGTTCAAACTAATCGTCCACTTTGCTTTTCACTCGATTGGAGATGAGTTTTTTTTTTTTTGTTAATTTCGAAGCCGTAACTTCTCTCCCTCACGTTGTTATAGGGAACTAGTGTGATCTAGTATAGCCTGCTAACTAGTGTAAGCTAACGAGTATGTACGAGTATAGAACCATCGTAGGAGCTAGAAGCTAATTCTTCCCGACATATTTTCTTCACCTGCGAGAAAACCCGCCATCTTTGACGACTTCAGTCCGATACCGAACACCACGCCGTGCGAAGGGCGACAACAGAAAATCACATCACGCTAAGTCCCGCTTTTATTTGCTTTATTTATATTTTAGTATCCTTGAATTTTTGGGGAAAATTCCCTAGAATCTAGAAATTTTAGATTTGTAGGCGAGTATACAGGGTTTCTTTATTTTTGTAAACATTCAAAAAATTTATTTTTAATGGGGGAGAATTCAGATTTGTTTCTGAGTGAAGAGGGTTTCTTTGTTTGTTACGTTTGCTAATTAGTAGTATATTTAATTCTATTATTATTTTAAAGAGGGGGTCCTAAAATGGATCTTTTATCTTTTTATATGTATGTATACGACTCGGTAGCTCGCAACGTAGGTAAGGTAGGGAAGATAAATGATTAAGGAGGAAGAAATGGTGGAAATGGCTCAAATCAAATGATAATCTGTAACGGCATCACCAAGAACTACTTCGAAGTTAGTTTTAAATTAACCATTCACATTCTGTTACTGGGGCCGAAGCCCAGAAATTTATCCCACACAACAATCCGAAACGATCGAGACGTTCTGAATCACTACGTATAGACAAAATCAATCCGGTGGTGGAAAAAGCTGACAAACTTCCACAGTACAACTCGAAAGCAAATAACTTCTTTACCTACCGTTCGTTCCTCGTAGCAATACCGTTCTCGAACTTTTTATTTCCGTCACTTCCGTTCTAAAACTTATACACCCCCCAACCCTTCGCCCTTCGTTCCTTAAGAAAGAAGCACTTACGTCTCGCCCGGCGCGCCGAAATCAACAAAGCGAGAAAGATAAGACGCCGCTGACGAAACCAACGCGTAGGTACAAAGCAGCGCCGTCGTCGTAAAAAAATATATACGCCCGCACACACACGCTGGAAAGTACGTAGATACGTACGTACGTGCGCGGGGAGGAAAATAAAACTCGAAAGAAACACGCAGCGAAGGAAAGCGAAGCGAATGCACCCGTAAAAGAATCTCTCCGGTTTTTCCGAGGACGCCGAGTTAAGTCGGACCGAGCGAAATGCAGTTTTAGTTGTTCCGAGGTAAAAGCGGAAGAAACGGCGAAAAGCAAACGTTTGCTCCGAACCGACGACGCTCTCGTCGTCCGCAGAGGGGCGGAAGGACGCGAGGGAAGGAAGGGGGCGAGGGGGAACGAGCCCGGTTTTTCCTCCTCGCACGTACGTAAAAAGGTCAATATCATCAAGTTTGCGGGGTAGACGCTTGTCGCTGGAACGACAGGCGACGCCGGGAGTGTATATTTTAAACGGGTTACGTGATTCTACTACCTAATGGAGGTTTTACTCTCCTCTTTTTTCTTATTTTATTTTTTTCCTTTCCCGTTCTCGTCGACGTTTAGCCGCGTACAATAGCGAACAATGTCGGGGAGAGGGCGCCCGCGACAATTTCGTCACTCGAAGAATTTTCTTTTTTTTTCTCTTTCGAAGGAAAAATTGGCGGTTTCCGAGGAAAGATGAAAGGGAAAAGGTTAGAAGACTAATGCCTACATATATCAGTCCGATAAAAAATTTGCGCGGTAGGTGGAGCACGTACGTTGGAACGAGGACGACTTGTACGTTGTAAAGGATTGGGATCTTTTTGATCACAAACGAATTAGAAGAAACCGGAAATGAAAGAGGATTTTAAAAGCCGTCATAACATGTACGACTCACACTTAACTGTCGAAACGCAGGTTTGGTTTCCCCAACGTGTGGAGGACGAAGATTAAAGCAAGGGCAAGAACAATAAGACCGCTGTACAGGATGCAAAGAAGCCAAACAAAGCGGAGACAAAAGGGTGAAAGAAATTCCTTCGAAGAGTGGAAAAAATTTACATCACATAACGAAGCAAATTCGTGAAATGACACACGCTACAGCCTACGTCCTTCCCTACGCAGCCGTTAACTAACGTTGAGGGAATGATTTGATCTCCTCGTCTTGTCGGCTCGTTCCAGACCGGTCCAGCAAGCAGAGTTCTTGAGAGCGGCAAAGCAAAGCTTAAGCAACGATTTCGCCACTGAATTGAACAGGAATGAAAGATCCAATTCGGCTGGGTACAGGGAGAACAACAGCCTCTGTGCTTCCCATGAAGTACTCACGGAAGTGCTAGACTTCAGAACTCAGAACGAAGGAATATCCATAGTAAACTTGGCATCCTGAAGAAACCTCAAGAGGACTATGATGGAGAAGGCGACGGAGCTCATGCTACAGACTCACTTCGGGAGCATTGTCACCTTTGATAGGATTGACCAGACTCACTTCCCGGGCAACGTCGCCCTTTAAGGAACTGGCAATGTCCATCAGGACTTACCTGAACTGGTAATACGGACCAGAAGAGGGGATTGACAGTTGGCAAACAGAATTATAGATCGTAAAACATGAAAGGGCGATATGAGCTTCCAAACCATTCAGGTCTCTGGAACCAGGCGAGGTCTAACCCTGTATACTACGAAGAAGGTTTCAGGAATTCTCTACAGTACTTTGCATCCTGCTCAGAACCACGATTTCCTTTACGCGTAGAAGAAACCATGGAGACATCAAGGGCCTGGCACAGGGCCTGGCAAAGGGCTGGCTGACAAAAATTCTTGTTCCAGAGTTGGAGGTACAGCAGATGGGCGTGATCTACAATTGATTAATGTTGGCGCAATTATTTGATCTCCTCGTCTTGTCGGTATTTTCAAGACCAGTCCAGCAAGCAGAATCTTTGATGGCGCCAAAGCAAAGCTTAACCAACAATTTCTTGACCGAATTGAACAAGAATTAGAATTGAATTCTTGAGATTTCCAATAGACACATTAAATTGGAACAAGATTCTCAAGAAGCGAATGGCTGTCGGGGGTGAGATCTGTTGGCATATAGAAGAGATCTGACAACGACAGCTTGTGGATGGGGGTCAGAGATTAACTTTGCGAGAGAGTTCAGCAAAAGCGGTGTTTAATACAAAAAATTATTGGATCTTCTCGTGTTGTAGGCGCTTTCTGGACCCAGCCAGCCTGCAGAATCCTTGAGGGCGGCAAAACAAAGCTTAACCAACGGTTTCTCCATTGAATTTAACCTTCCTATACTCACGCATACGGTCTGTGAGACCGATTTATATAGTATAGTATACGTCTTTCATTTTGACGTGAGTATAGGAAAGTTAACAAGAATTAGAATTTGAGTTATTCAGGATTTCCGAATCACAGACTAAATTGGAACAAGACTGTCAGGAAGCGGGTGGCTATATTATTATTATTATTATTATTATTATTATTATTATTATCTGGCAACGACAGCGTGTGTGGGTGAAGGTCAGAGATTAACTCTGCCAGAGAGTTATACAAAAGCGGTGTCTTATACAAGAAATTATTGCATCTTCTCGTCTTGTAGGCGCTTTCGGGACCAATCCAGCTTGCAGAATTCTTGAGGGCGGCAAAGCAAAGTTTAACTAACCGTTTCTCCACTGAATTTAACGAGATTTAAAGTTAGAGTACTTGAAATTTCCAAAACACAAACTAAATGGGAACAAGATCGTCAAGAAGCGGGTGGCTGTCTGGGGTGAGATATGTTGGCATACGACCGCGTGTGTGGGTGACGGTCAAAGATGATCTTTTCAAGGGAATTATGCAAAAGCGGTATATAATATAAAGAATTATTTGATCTTCTCGTCCTGTAGGCGCTTTCAGGACCCCGTCTAAGATATACTGGTGTTAGTCCCCATTTTGTTAAAAACTCATCATTCCATAATCGATGTCAGTCAATTTCGTCTTGAAACCGTTCAATTTTTCTAATAACTACGAAAAAAAAATCCTATTTCCTGCGAAAAGACACCACCTAAAATCCGCCCAAACTACTAACTAACGGTTTTGAAGTAGATTCTAAAAACCATTTTTCTTTTTTGTTTCAGCATTTCGACTGCAGGAACCACATCAGGGTCATACAATCGATGGGAGACGGTGATAGATTGTATATTTGCGGAACAAACGCCCATAATCCCAAAGATTGGGTCGTACACGTAAGTGCTCTCTTGTTTATATTACCTTTTAGATCTAAATTAAACAGTTTGGAATGTTCCTTTGTATAAATGACTTTTACCCTCCGTTTGGCACATGTTCGAATTGTCACATTCTAACCGCATAAGGTCTGATCAGACCCTCATGTATTTTCACATATTCGTCATCCTCGTATGTGAGGTATCCTGCTAATTTTTCCAGGAAATTATAGCTAATGCAATTTTAGGAGAAGTCACGAAACTCCAGTTGGCTAGTTCAATCGGAGGTATATTAAAATTACGATTGAAATCGAAAAAGGTCTGGTTGGACTCATGTGCTAAACGGAGAGTTAAAAGAAAATTATAATTTTCGGATTGGAAGTTGGTGAGGTATCGTACAATTCATTCTCGTCTCGGCCGCCGCACCGCGAACACGCGCCCGTAGTTGAGAATGAAATAGACCCATAGAGTCCATCTTGGTCACACGGTGAGCAAGTTTCTATTGATTGGATTACCCCGCTTTTGGGCATTTGCTACCAATAGAAGCTAGATGCTAAAATGACTTCATTCTCCGTTTTTATGATTATTGTTTGTGGTTTAGAAGATTACATGTTTGAGCCTGCCTCATATTTAATAGACCTAACTGTTAAGTCGATGACCTGGGTTCAAAACTCATGCGTTCTGCCGAGTAGCCTACTCGGTCACGTTAAAGGTTGGGTACCAGCGTTCATTGTGAACAACGGGTAATAATGGGGTGTTATCTAATCGTCACTACATTAGCACGTATCATTCGCGGAATGGATTGGTGCGCAACAACCGGGTGTGACAGCTAAGATAACGAGGTCCCTGACACCTCGTTTCGCATCGCTTGCTTCTTTTATGGGACTTTCGTGCATCACGATTGCCGTGCATCACTCTTCTGCCCCTGTTGTAGGCTCTCCAGTTTGTCCGAAACAATTCCAACTTATTACCGGTTTTGTTTTTTTAATTTTTATCATCGCTACATATCAATTACAAACGTTTCGATTAACACGTCCATCCTCGTACCGCAGCGTTGGAAAAAATTCATCTCTCCCAGTCACCGCGTCCGGGCGAGACGTACATAACAACTTTTAATCTATAATTAACATCGACTGGACATTGTTTCGCCGCACGCTCGCCGCACAACGACGACTGCACCTGGCTGTCGGTTGCCATCTCGTCGGCGCTCGAAACCGCAAAAAGCAATCGGAAACGAAAAATCGAATTAATTAAAACCGACGGACCGACCGACCGGCGATAGATGTGCTACCCGGTTTTTCGGGAGCCGGGGAACGAAATAATGAAAAATTGAAAATTTCGGCGGTGGCGGTGGCGGTGGCAGCAGCGGCAACGGCGGCGTTTCCGAGCGCATCCATCGCCGATTGTTTGTTCCTACCGATGTTGAAGTTGTAATTGGACGGATGACGTGATCGAGTACCTATCCATCAGTGCTTGATTAGCATCGACGAATATGAACGAAAAATAAAATTTCTGAATGCGTCTGGCTACGTTGTCCCAGTTTCGGATTCCAAAAGAAAAATTGCGGAGTTTTGTAACGAACCTGTCATCAGTCTCGTCTCGTTCGTTACTTGAAATTGGAAAGGGGTTTCGTATATCGTCCTACGTTCAAGCTTCGAGGTCAAAAGTCGGAGAAATTTTCGTTTCCGATTTAGTTTCAAAGCCGTAAAATGTTCCATCGCTCGTTCGAGGTTTAGCTTGGACTACGTGAAGGGAATCGTAATACTCATACGGGCGATATTCTTTGACCTAGGTTCTTTCATTTCCTTGTTGCCTTCGAAAAGCGATGCCCTACCTCTTGTTCACCTACCGTCTCTATACCAACGTCTTTTCGCTGTTCCATGTTCCACACCGTGTTAATATTCTTGAAAGTGCGAGTGATTCAAGCTACGAGAGTCTACGACAAAAATAGACAACTTTCCATTATTTCAACATTTTCCGTATTACTTCGTTTGTATTATTTCCATTCCGCGTAAATGTTATGCACGCATACGTGCAGGGATTATTCGACCGCTTCATATACCTTGTAATACGTAGTTTCTGAGGTTGCAATTTTCTTGCCAGTATCGACTTAAGATAACTGGACGTGATTTCGATGTGGTTTCGATGTAGTTTGTCACCTTAAATCGCATTCTCGGCGAAGCTCCAATCCGTATCGATTTAGATAAATTTCGCACGATGTGTCTCTCCTATAGATCATCTTAAGTGTTTATCAAGCTGTCGCTAAGTTCAGTGTTATTTTGATAACTCGTTCATCGCCGTACATCGTTTTATTCGGTCAGAAAAGAATCATCTTCTTCTTAATCTTTTATCCTTTCTACCTTTCGGTGTAGGGGTTCGGAGCCACCGAGCCGTATATGCAGACGCATATACCGTACCGCTCCTGGCCCACCCAGTGGCATTTCCTTCATTTTCGCAGCTTATTAGAGGTCCAGATCCATTTTTCAGGATTTTAAACTGCTACGCTCTGCCGCTACCGGGTCTCGAACGCCGGCCCTTCGCACTGTGAAGCGCGAGTTTTACCACTCAGCCACTGAGGGGTTCAGAAAAGAATCATTTTACTACAAAAGAAAAAATTTGGCGAAATTGCTTCCGAAAACGCGTCAGCGTTGCCGTTTAAAACCGATTTATTTTCACTACGAACGAATTCCCGCAATAAATTTACCGACTGCGTCGACAAAACAAAAAAAATATTTCGAATTCAAACGCTCTTCGTCCTCCTCGTTTCGCGCAAAACCTCATATTTAATTCTATTGGGCTGCCGCGAAACGAAGTTTTTCGCGGGAAAGCACCGACCGTCCTCCTAAAATTCGAGCCATTCTAATTTAACCAAACGGAAAAGCTAAAACAAGAGAACGCCGCCGGTGGGCGCTTTTGAAATAGCCGTCAAGAGCCATTGTTACGATTCAAACCGCAAAGAGCGAACGCGCAGGGCGCGGCGGCTGCGGTGCCGGCTACCGTGAAGGCGGAAAGCGTTCGCCCGTTCGTTCGTTGTTGCGAATTCAGCAGCGCGGAAAATTTACGATGCAACCGGAAAAATTTCCCGCCGGACAAAGAAACTAACCGAAAACGACTAATTGACTCGAAAACGGAAACAAACAACCCCCCTCCCGAAACCGCCGTTGCGCGTTTGTTTAACGGCGGACGAAACCTTTACGATGAATGGGGGCCCTAATAGCAACTACAACCTAGGTTTTCAACTTAAACACGGACGCCACGGCAGAAGCGGACGAGCGGAAGAGCGAACGGAGTCGGGATTATTGTCCGCTTCGGACCGAGTTCAAATTACTGCCATATTTGCGCGAGGAATTTACGCCTTTGTGGATCCGCAGTAGATCAAGATTTAGGGGTTGTGTTATGTCGTGTTGTTGCATCGCCGCCGCCGCAATGCAAATACCGGAGAGTCGGCGTCTGTTGTCGTTACGTTGGACACACGACAATTACCACCTAAAACACGCTCCGGGAGAGTTTCGTTCCATAATCGACCGGACTCCGTGCAAACGTCTCCGAGTTATTTCGACGACAATACACCGCGCTTTATTGTCGTCGAAATACGGGAATGCGACGCTTCGCCGCCGCATTACAGAAAGGCTTTGTAATTCGTCGCGTCGTTGCACGCCGTTCGTTATCTTTGAATTAGTAACGATTGATACGATTAGGAATTGCGAGGCGGTTCCCGTTTATCGCCGCAGTTCATTTTTACGATGAAGATTTCGAGGTTTATGATGCCATCATATTCAGGATTTACGTTTATATAATTAGAACTAAAAATGTGGTTGGTAGACTGTAAGGTGATGCACTAAGCAGTGGCCCAACGTTCTCAACGGCGTTCGGGGCAGGATCTACGCACGGGCGAGATACGGTTGAGTCACGTGCCAGTCGCACACAGGCTAGGCGCGAACTAAGTACGAATTAAGCACAGGCTAGGCACGTACTAGGCAGAGGCTGGACACAGGTTAGGCACGGATTAAGTATGAGCTAGACACGGACTAGGCATAGACTATACAGAGACTAGGCATGAACTAGGTACAGACTAGACACACCTAGCTAGGCTCCTGGGCGCGGCACGAACTTGGCACAGACTAGGCACGGACTAGGCAAAGACTAGCCATGGACTAGGTACAGTCTAGCCACGCACTAGGGATTGATACGTACTAGACACAGGCTAGGCATGGACTAGGCACATGCAAGGCACGGGTTAAACACAGGCTAGGCATAAGTGAGGAGCGGGCTAGAGGATTTCGTGGCAGGGACTAAGCACGGGGAGATACGGGTTAGTCCCTAGCCAGTCGCACACAGGCTAGGCGTGGACTAGGCACAGGCTAGACACAGGTTAGGCACGGTCTAGGCATGGACTAGACATGGACTAGCCATGGACTAGGCACGGCCTAGACACAGCTAGCTAGGCGCGAGCTTAGACCCGTGGGCGAGGCACGGGTTAGGCACGAACTTGGCACGGACTAGGTACAGGCTAGCCATGGACTAGCACATGTTAGGCACGGACTAAGCGCGGGTTAAGCGCAGGCTAGGCATAGGTGAGGAGCGGGTTAGGAGCTTTCGAGGTAAGGACTAAGCACGGGAGAGATACGGGTGAATCACGAACCAGTCCGAACCAAAACCGAAAAACGAAAAAGGAAATACCGCGCGCACCCGTACAATAAATTGCGGACGGAAGATGAGGTATGCCATAAATTTCATGCGGTCATGCCAAAACACGAGGATAAGTTCTACACCCACTGCCGAATTTCCATCCCTCGATGAGCCAATGGGACTCAAAAGGGCATATCACTCGATGAGGAACCTTGTATCGGAAAATCATCATGCTCTAGACATGAGAGGATACTCTGCAGAACTGACTTACGTTTCCTAGGGGATTTGCAACTGAAAACCCGCTTTCTGTGGGGAGACTATGTCCGTATACCTCGGTTTCCGCCTCCCCCAAGCCTCGCCCGGCCTAGCCTTTTTCCAGGGCAACTTGTCCCGTTTACCGGACACGGAGCGGGTGATAGAAACGACACGCCTTTCCACGCGCTGGGGTATTTCACGTCCTATTCGAGTACGCAAACTCGCACTAGTCGCGCTCGCTCTACCCCTTACGTGCCCATTATCTGTCACTTCGGTAAAAAAAAAAGGAAGAATAGTCGACACTGTTGCAAAAGAAAAGAAAGAAATGTGGCCATTCGTCATAGATACCAATACCAGTTATGTTATGATTTCTTTTCTCAATTTTAATCTCGAAGCAAAAAGAAGGAAGCACTTTAATTCAACGACGAATGGGAGGAACTAACCGATTACATCACGTAGCCCCGCGTTCCCCGCATTCACTTTAGCCGATTAAATTTAATTATTAGCCGCGGTCGTCTCCACCGTCGTCGTCCTCCTCATCATCATCGTCCGACCGACTCGCTTCAGAAGGGCAAATATCGCTAAAAATACCGGGTTTAGCCTCGCGCGTTCCGCGAGTAAATACTCCTCGTAAAATCTCTGCTTTCCGCGACTTTTGAGTAAACTTAATTTACTAGTTTGGCGCGCGGGAAAATAGCTGTCGTCTGAGTACACACGACGAAAGATACCTTCGGTATTAAGTTGGGCGTTGCCTCGTTGTATCACCTGCAGCTGTAATTATAACTTCGATTTCGAGGCTTTGAACAGGAGATCCTTGAGTTTGAGTTTGATGAAGAGGGACGTAATTGAAGATATCCGGTCACTTTGTGAATGATAAATTAGTTTCGATCTAGGCTGCCGCCATTACTAAAACGCACTTGGAAGCTTCCCACTCTCTTCGACTTCCTGGTCGAGCGAAGGGCGGGAGTACTGGTGAAAATTGTCAGAAACCAGATTAATCATTATTTACTCGACGCTCCTAAAACTGTCAACATGGAAGCCACTACCATAAAAACAAGAATATGCGCTGGTATCTATCACGTCCGCACATGAATCAGCCGAGTTCCCTGTTTGCTGGATTTGGACCTAAATGTGCCAACCGAAGAGAACTCGCCCTCCATGATCTTCGGTAATTCAAACATGCCAAATGGAATTCCAGAGTGGTAAACCCCGGAACCAACCGGAGTATTGCTCAACATGCAATCCAAGACGACCTATAAATCATCAATCCTGCCACTTCCGGTCATTACCACAGCCCTAGATCGTCAGATTTCCCGCACATATTAGCCCTGTTGAGACTAATCCATACGAACTTTATCTTTTATCATTACCATTACTTGCAAGCCTATCCTGGCCTCAGCTTTGACTGCGATCCAATTATCCTTGACATTCCTCGCAAGCTCTAAAGCTCAGCTTGTACCATGGTCGAGTTATTTTTACCATTACTTGCAAGCCTGTTCTAGCCTCAACTTTGACCATAGTGTAGTTATCTTTACCATTGCTAACAAACCTGTCATCGCCTCAGCTACGACCATGATCTAGTTATCCTTACAATTACTTGCAAGCCTCTCCTGACATTATCTTTGGCCATGGTCTAGCTATTTTTACCATTACTTGCAAGCCTGTTCTAGCCTCAACTTTGACAATAGTGTAGTTATCTTTACCATTGCTAACAAACCTGTCATCGCCTCAGCTACGACCATGATCTAGTTATCCTTACAATTACTTGCAAGCCTCTCCTGACATTAGCTTTGGCCATGGTCTAGCTATCTTGACTATTACTTACGAGCCAGGCCTGGCTTCAGCTTTGCCATTGATCTAGTTATCTTTACCATCACTTGCAAGCCTATCCTGTCCTCAGCTATAACTGTGATCCAGTTATCCTTGTCATTACTCGCAAGCCTGTCCTAACCTCAGCTTTTACGATAGTCGAGTTATTTTTACCATTACTTACAAGCCTGTTCTGGCCTCAACTTTGACCATGGTGTAGTTATCTTTACCATTACTAACAAACCAGTCATCGTCTCATGTATGACCATGATCCAGTTATCCTGACTATCATTTTCAAGCCTGCCCTTGTCATTACTTGCAAGCCCACCTTGGCGTCAACTTTTCACATATTTTTGCATCCCTCAACGTTATCTATCCACGTCCATGGATACCGCGAAGAAGGGTTCGTTAATGATTCATTCATTCTTCTGTGCGCCGCCATTTGTGTTGTTCGTTGCCGTCCTCAGAGGGGGCTTCGCAAGTCGAGCCCCCGCAAAACTTATTTAAAATTCTCAATCTAATAAGATTAAAGTTAGCGGCGCTACATGCAGTACTTTTCTCGCCAACTAAGGCTCTGTACTATACCCCGTATTCTACATCATTTTTATCCGAAACCCAATTACACCGGATTACCTACCTACGAGAATCGCTTGCTTTTAAATCCACCCACCGTTTTTCCGGCGCATTTCAAACAACCATCGAAACCGGCGCTCCGGTACCTTCTTCGATGCGAAAACACTAACGCCAACGGACGTCCTCTTTCCGTTTCAATAAAGGATAAGGGCCCAAATGGAAAATCGATGCGATTTCCTCCTTCGCTAAGATGCAGGCGTGAATTTTTAGTGTAAGTCGTTCCGAGTGCACCGTCATCCGCCGCTACACGTTAAAAGGTAAAGCGGACGAGGGTGAGTCGATGTGTTTTCTTATCGCCTTCCTGGCAGAACAACGTTCGAACCATCACCAGCCACCGCCGCTGTGGTAGCACCCGGGAGGGGCGGAAGAGGGAAGGGGAAGGAACGAGTATCTCTGGAAGCATTACCGGCTTCGCTCGCCTGTTTTACTTATTTATTCCGCCGTTCGCGTCCGACGGCGTTAAGGGAAGGCGGTTTCTCGGTTTCCCCTCGTCATCTCGGCATTATCTGCTCGACGCCGCCGCTTCTTCTTATTTCGGAAAGACTTTATCTACCGTCGAAGTCATGCGAGGATAATAATGACGGTATTTATTAAATTATTTTATCTGCCGAACGACATCCTCGAAAGATCTGACGGGCGCGAGTATTCAATTTTGGGGTAGGTTTATCTCCCCGTTCGTCGTTTTCTCGCGCGAGGGAATTTTAGGTTATGATTCGAAGAAAATAGCGACGAAATGGGGACGAGGAGGGTTTGAAATGCGAGAAATCGTCGAAGGATTAGGAGAAGTTGTCGTCACGTGACGGATGTCACGTCGGCTAGAATTTTATGGTGCAGTTTAAATTTGAAGAGCGAAAATTGTGTGCACTAGTGCATTTTCATATATCGACGAAAGCTGGCTGTTTTACCATGGGAATGGGATAAAAACTGGTCCTTGGGCCGAGTCTTTGCCGTGCAGTCGTTTGGTATGCGGAAAAGAACGATGTCGTCAGCAATTGAGGTCACGTCCTAGATATATAAGAGCCACCGTTGGGGACCAACTTTTAGTCCCCATTTTGAATCTGTGTAAGAATCAACGTGTATTGAATCTGTGTGAGAATTCTCTGTATGAAGCTCTATAATCTAGCGAATCAGGAACTCACGTACCTACAGTCTATCGTCAGAAAACTTGCGGAAGAATCGTCAGTAATTGGCACTACGTCCTAGGTATACAAAGGCCAACGTTAGGGACCAACTTCTAATCCCCATTTTGAATCTGTGTAAGAACCAACGTGTTTTGAATCTCTGTTAGAATTCGCTGTGTAAAGCTCTATAGTCTCTTGAGGTAAATCTGATATTAACTTAGTTGAGATCTATGTGTACATTTCCCCAAAGTCCCCAAGTCCTTTCCACTCCTTAAACCCTCATCAAGAACTTTCATGAAGCACTTTCGCCAACCTTTTTAGCATCGCTTGTGGTTATCTATCCCCGTATGTGTACACTGCAAAAAGCGGTTCGCTAATACCTCATGCATTCTGTGAACCGCCATTTGCGTTGTACGCTGCCGTCCTCAGTGGTGGGCTCTCAAGTCAAGCACGTGCCGAGCGATGACTAAAGCGGTCCGAAAACAGCTACGGATTTTCGAACAAAATCTGTTTACCTTCGAACAACGGCTAACCGACAGAAATTTGAAATTTAGATGTTAGCGTTCAGGCCAGAATTTGCTCGTATGATTCTAGTTAACCTAAGCGGTTGAATTTTAGCTGGATTTTCTCATGTATTGGTCTCATTATACTCGTTACGCTCATTATTTCCATGAAAATGAGTGAGCCATTGTATGTGGGGCCATTTGCGTTGCACGTTACCGTCCTCAGCGAGCCCTTCGCAAGTCGAGCATGCCCCGAGCGACGTCTGAACCAAACGACAAATCGCAACGGATTTTCGAACAAAACTTGTTTACCTTGGAACGACGGCAAACCTACGGAAATTTGATTATTAAATGTTAACGTCCAGCCAGGGGTGGTTCGAGGTATTTTAGTTAACGTAGGCGGTTGAATTTTACCTGGATTTCCTTATGTATTTAGTATTTTCTCATTACACTCGTTACACCCATTATTTCCATGAGAATGAATAAACCAATGTGTGTGCCGCTATTTGCATTGTACGCCGCCAGCCTCAGCGGGGAGTTCACAAGTCGAGCCTACCCCGAGCAATGCCTAAAGCGGTCGAAAGATCGTCGTGGATTATTTATATAATACCCCGTGTATATAAGAATACGTGCAATGTTCTTACATTAGACTCCTCCACAAGTCGCAAAAATTACAATTTTTGTTTGGAAGTCCGAGTAATCGATGTTCCCTTGTAAGTTCGAATCGGAGGGCTTTCTTTGGTAATTTGGCGAATCTAAATCAGTCGAGTTAGCCATTTTTTGAGGGGAAGCTAAGGTCGAAGATTCATTCCTAAAAACTTTATCACATCTACATCGGACAAGCAAGATGGGACTCGTGCGCTTGCGCTGTGTAATCAACGTTGTAACGCTTTTGAGACGTTTAGGGCTTGGACTATATATTACTAGTATTACTAGTCAATAACGCCATCTTGTACACCATTGTGCATATGGTAGACATGATGTACCATTCTCACATACCATATGCATAATTATCATAATAAATCATGTATTAAACACCTGAAACTCAGCTATATTTCCAAAGTCTTTGAGGAAAACAGCCAACACACATTATATTGACATCTCGTGTTATTCAGAACTTACTGAAACTCAGAATTAGAAACGTCGATAAATTTATGATAATTGCCATATATGTACGCGTACCCAGAAACATTATGACAAGATTTTGCGTCTCGTACTCCACCCCTCATCCTCTAAGAACTTGAACTCGTTTTCTTTCGAATTTCGTAAAATGCAAATTCCCGCGTACTCCCACGGGGAAGCCTACCCCCTACACCGTCGAAATACTTAAGCGCTAGACGACACGATAAAAACGAAGAAGCCCTCGAAGTGGTGACGAAGTCGGCGAGAGATGTCGTGCAATTTTAATGGGCGAAAGAGTTCCGCGGTCGGGTTACCCCATAATCGGAATCCGCCGTAAAACCGGAGCGTTTAAGAAACTACGCGAAACGGAAGGAGGATCGTATTACGCGCTCCGCAGGTGGTCCCTTCCCTGCTAATATCGGGAGAAGATATCCTCGTCGCTAAAGACCGTGTGGAAAGTAACACAACCCGTTTCGAACAGAACCCTTTTTAAAAACGACGACCAGGTCGAGAAAGGGGATCAGGTTTGCGAAATTCGGTTCTTCTTAATTGTTATTACCGGCGTCGCATATTACGATGAATAGTTTAAGAGGATTTTATGATAGCGATTGCGGGGACTCCCGTGTAGTATTGCTAACATAAAATCCTTACGAGGTAAGTAGTTCATTAAATTCGATGACAACGCCAGCAACGAGGCAAAGCATCTTCAAAAGCGTTAGTTACTGAATGATTTCTCAAATTCTACCCATGCAAACTAAATTTCCCTCCTGTACAACCCGCGGCTATACGTTTCTACCTGCGAGGGGTAAAAAATTATTGCGAGGAGGGAGCACCACGTCATCTCGGAACTCATAAAGTCCTCTTCACGCTGACGTACGTATCTCTTCTCCAAAGGAACGTTCTGTGTACTAAAGACACATGCACACAGCAAGGTTACAGCATCGAAAAGCGCCGAGTGATCGATAGGACCACCGTCTTTATTTAGGGGATTCGTATTTTGACGTATGTCTATCGCTACGTACCCATCTAGTTCTTGCGGTGGATTTACATATTTTATCAATTTTAAATTATCGAATTGATTGTTGCGCTCCGTGTCGTGCATATGCTTCGCAACACTCGACGATTCTATTCCACCTTAACGATGATGTGACACATGAATTCTTTGAATCGTATAGCTATAACGCGCATGAACTGTCCTATGTACACTTTATGACATCCGCTACATCCAATTTTCTAAAATTCCTTACCGTTGATGCACATGTGTTGCGACTTCTGTGGTCCCATTGGTGTCAAACACACCTTCATTTCTTCTTTTTTTTTTAATTTTGACACTAAGGTGAATGGAATTGTGATGGGTAAATCACTTTAAAGTACAGCTACGCCAGTGTTCTTTAATTGGAAATATACGTTTGTTGAAGAACTTTTGTTACTAAATCGAGTTCCTGTCCTTTCCAGGATCATCATTTCGCTTCATCAGAACATTCTAACGCAAAAGATACAACACGGAGGGAAAAGATGAAATCCCCCTGAGAGCTTTAAGACCTCGCCCTTCTCGAAAGTTCAAGCATCAACCTAATCTCGCACCTTTCTCCCCTTTTTCGTACCGACTCTCTCCCCGGCGGCAATTTTTACCGAAGAAGACGATTCTCGATAGAATACGCGTACTCGTATTCGTCGGCGGCGGCGTACGCGAGCCCGGCGTAAAAGTAAAGCCCTCAAATCCGTTCGTGCGCGGGAATATGATTGAAACTTTCGCATGCATCGAATAAGAGGATTAACGTTCGAAATGGTCGTAAATCATCATCGTTGACGATGCGCGCTCCTCGCCGTAACGGGCTGTAGGTACTTCTCGACGTTCGACCGGAATCTCATCTCTCGGAGACGACGGCCCGGAACGGCTTTTATCCGGGCGCGAAATGGAAGTTGAAATGGAGCGGCGAATATTTCGAGTGCCGGGAGAGCTAAATACGGTCGAAGGAGGTGGCCGTTTTTGTCGGAGGCGAATTGAAGCGCCGCCGCCGCCGCCGTCGGATGTTAAATTCCTGTTCTCTATTATTTCGTTTCGACATGTAATTTGAGATTAAAAGACGTAAGCCGCACGTAAATGCGAGTTTTAGTTCGAATTTTGTTGTACGTACCGTATCGGAGAGGATTTTCGGGATCAACGTTTCGTCGTCTACGGAGTTAACTTACTACGCTTTTATTCTGGAGGTTTGAGATATTCGTTTGAACTGAAACGAACGCGGATGTCGCATACAGGATGACTGGAGGGAGGAAGCAGTCGTACTCGAGGAGCGTATTCAGGCAATTATAATAAACAGAACTAGTCTCGGTTTGCTGTATGTGGCGTAGTTTATTCGATCGCCTAAGCCTCCGTTATTCCCTTTACTTTAATTTGTCCTTTTAGTGGGAAACGCCACGTATAACAAAGTGATCCCACGTTGGGCGCCACTTTATATCGAAGTATCTCCTCCTCCACCAGTTCAAGAAAACATACAAAGAGAAGCCACAACCGCAGAACGCTAACTTAAAAAAGTAGTGCCCAACGTGGGACCATTTTGTCATAAACTAAAACAGTTCCTGTAAATGCAGCAACTGGCAATGTTTGAGGGTGGCGTTCGGAATCTCCATCGAGTTTGAAAATGTTAACGCATCAAATACAATAAAAGGTTTCCACAAACTGGATTTTGGCCGTTTGCCCCCGGAGACAGATAACGATCTTTGTTACATATTTTTCCGGTATATTCCATTAGGCTAACGAAGCGTATAAAAGGGAATCACAATCGCAGGACGAAAACAAGGTATTTCTAATGATAGATAGAAAACGCAACATGTAACAAAGTGGCGCCCAACGTGGAACGTTATAAGCTAGAACCGTTCGTATAAATGCAAAATCTGATAATTTCGAGGCTGTCATTTGGACTTTCCAGCCAGTTTAAAAGTTTTGACCCGTCATATACAGCAGATGGTGTTCAGAAACTAGGTTTTGGCAATTTGCCAATGATCCACTTCAGAGTGATCTGACAATCCCATTCATGACACATGGACCACCCTCCACGTTCAAACGCCTTAGATTCACGATGAACTCGGAGTAGTTGGTGAAGAGTTAAAGTGGTCACGGAAATCTGATTGAAAAGTACGAGTACTCTGGTGATGTGGTGCGCGATACGAACACAACCAAAGTTTTCGGCGGTTTTTGCACGCCAGACACCGACTAAGGTTTCAGAAATTAATGGCGTAAGGTGACTTCACTATCAGAAACTTTAGTCGGTGGCCAGCGTGCAAAAACCGTCAGAAGTTTTCGTAGATATCCGAATTTGATCGTTTTCCGTTTAGGTTAGCAATTATTAACTGGAACGGGTACTGAATTTTCGAAGTCAGTTGCTTTTGTCCCGGACTGTACATAACCCTTTAGGCTATAAAGAACGCATCGAACTCGTATTACGTTTAAATATAACTGTATAGCTCACGTAGGATACCAGAAAAATCTTTGGTTATTGGTCAACGGATACTCGGGAGTTGCTCAATTTGCGGCAAAAGTACTCCAGTTATCAGAAACGACTGTACCAAAATAGCAACATTGCGCTATACGAATACAGATGGCTTCAGACTATACATTGAAACTGAGAACGTGTTGTAACGTCGTTTCGGATAAATATAGTACTGTTGGCGCAAATTGAACAACTTCAGTTATCGCTGTCTCCGTTGTACTAGCGCTAGTAATGAAAACAAACGGAGCGCGATCTATTAACTTTTATTATTTATAATTTCTTCACTCAAAAATCTGCTTATTTCGAATTAAAACTGTAGCCATTGGCTTCTTATTATTCCGTGTGTATCGTAAATAAATTCTCATAAATTTTTACAAAATGATCGACGCTTATGAATTATCTTAGATAAGCGCACGGAACGCAACACAATAACAAATTTAATTTATATTGCCACGGTCCACGGTTATTCTGTAGTACTTGACCGTAACTATGGGGTATGCCGAAAGAGCGCTTGTCTTGCAAGAGATATATAAATGTATAGTTATGGTGTTACCGCTCACACTAATCAATTGATTGATGAAATCTTCTTAATAAGACTAATTAAAGTACTGCAATAACTCGAACAAACAGTCGGGCGCTCTCTACCGAGGGGTCCAATCGATCCTTCCAGCTTACTTCTCGTTTTCCGCGAAACTGCAGAATCCGCCGAAAGATAACACCGGGGAGACATTGATCGGCGCATTCTTCCAGTATTACAAGCATATTTCGTGCCGTACTAAACGCTTTTATAACTCGTAACGTCATAGACGCTTACCCATTTTTTAACGATCGATTTCCGTTCTGTTACAGGCGAACCTGACCCATCTAAACCGAAACACTTTCGTGCCGGGGGTCGGCATCGGCATCGCTAAATGCCCCTACGACCCAACGGACAATTCTACCGCCATTTGGGTGGAAAAGGGTAATCCGGGGACGTCCCCGGTCTATATTCGGGCACGAACGCCGAATTCACCAAAGCCGACACCGTTATCTTCAGGACCGATCTGTACAATCTGACGACCGGTAGGAAGGAGTTCACCTTCAAGAGGACGCTGAAATACGACTCGAAATGGCTCGATAGTAAGTACGATACGCCAAAACGGAGGGAGAGGGTGCATTTGATATTCTTAATTTTAGTTTTAATCAACATCATCGGTAAAGTTTCCGTGATATTTCGCGCGATACGCGGATAGGTTACGTTACGTTACGTTCCGTTAGGGTGTGAGCTTAATATAAACGGAGTGCGCCTTCTCGCTTAGAACGTCGGAAAAGCGCGCATTCAATTTCGCCAGGGGGCGTCTGAGCAACAACTCCTCGACGATGGTTATTATTTATTAAGACGCGTATTAAGTGGTTTTGTAAACGATGGCGCTAATTTAAAACTTAATACAATGTAAACTTAGACAAAGTAGCGAAGCTGGCAAGTTTTAACGAGTGCTTTCGCCGGCAACACAAGAGGGTGTCGTCGTTGTTAGTGGCGCGTTCACGCCGCGCCCGCTAAATTCCCGAAAACAAAAATTACGTTTTAATTACCTTTTGTCGGTCCGGATTTATTAATATTTAAATTTATTTCGCGGGTGCTGCTACGAGCCGCGAAGCGCTCCGCCGCTCGTAAGTTCGAAGTAATGAGGGCGAACGCGGAAAGCCGGAACGAAGGAAGTTGGTGTAAAGTAAAAGCGGGATGATTTACAATAGGTTTGTCGGATTTTCCAGTACACCTTCATCTCTTTAACTTATTTACGCAAGTTAAATACAACACCCGAACGGGGACGGGAGGCGAGTTCGTCATACATTTTCCAATGTTTCCCTCGTGCCGTTTCCCGCTCAGATTTCGCCCCGTGACTGGGGGCGAGGCAATACGTTCATCGCTAGCATCGCTTCAAGTTTCCGATTTCGAAAATTCACGCCACGTGACTTGATAGTTTTGAATCCCTTCACATCCTGCACAAGCTTTTGTTTGAGAAAGGTCGGTATTCTAGAATGGTATATGTGGATTGAGGTGGGGTGGGGTTTGGTGCGCGAGACTCGCAAAATACAGACTAATCTGGAAGAAGATAAGTGGTTGTGGAATATCTCTAGGCTGAGACACTAGCTATCCGGCAGAAACACCGTGAGGGCGTAGATCAGCGGTTAACTTCCCGCAAGAAATGGGCAGAAACACTATCTCGAGAACGTATGGATTATTTCCCGTCAAATGTGTGGCGTGAAGCTACCCACACACCTCCAACTCGTCGCACTAAGGGGAGACCGCGTAATGTCCATCACGGATTGCGATCCTATTACGTGTGAGCGTCTCTTTGAGCCCTCCGAGCGTTCATCCGATCGGGCCTTCGTTTTGGAGATATTAAATTCCGAAGGATGAAGTGCGCATACCACACGAGTAAGTACCGAATCGCGTAAATGGAGTTGCACAGGCCCCGATGGTCGAACGGACAAGGTGACGCACTGGAACAGTGGAGGTTCTGGTTTCGATTCTTATTGCAATGAGAAAAAAAGAAAAAATTAAAGTCTGTGAGAATCGAAATCAGGACCTCCACCGTTCCAGTACGTCACCTCGTCCATAAGGCCATCGCGGCCTGTGCAACTCTATTCACGCGATTCGGTACTTACCCGTGTGGTATGCAAGAACAAGAAAAGCAATGAATTTTAAAACCTTTAAATTTAAAAATTGAAGGAAACTCTAACCTGACTCAGTCAGCCGCGGTGAGCTTAGAGTTTCCTTCAATTTTTAAATTTAAGGGTTTTAAAATTCATTGCTTTTCTTGTTTTCACTATGAATTTTCCAATTAATTTGTGGGGAGTTTAATATCAGGATTGCCTACACTGAGGATACCCTTAATCGGAGGGCGAAAATTCTGTAGCTGCAATAAACGATATTAGCAAAATTTAGGTGTTTTCACCTTGACCTCCACGAGAGTCTTCTCTAGATAGACGTTAAGCCTCAGTACTTGGTGTTTTGTAAACGGATAATTTCTGAACGGCAATATCTACCCTAAAGATCGACGAAGGCGCGATTCGGGCGCTTTGCTCAATTCGCCCGCCAAGTTTCCGAATTAGCCGACAACTTCGCAGACGGTTATTCCATAACCTCGCGCCCTTCGCCCGAAGAATAAATGGCGCGGAAGAAATCCCGAATCGAGGCGTTAAGCATGGCCCGAGACCACTTTCCTCCTCGCGTACTGACCGGGATTAACTTTACGGTAACTGCTGTATCAGGATCGGTCCTTATCTCCTTTCATCCCCTATCCTACGCCGGACCGAACGGGGGCGAAAATCCGTACCTATCGAAAAGCGCAAAATGTCGGGGGATGGGGGATGGCAAAAAGTAGCAAAATGACGCACGCCGGAGACTTTTTACCCGGTCGCATATGAGTTATATCGAAAATTAGATGTAGTTAAGAATTGCTTCGGGGTTAATGGCGTGGAAGAGGGTTATTCGTGGGAGGTATCGGCGAAAACCGAGATTTAGTGCGGCTATTTTCGGCGAACGGCGAAAAATGGGGAAAAAACGGAGGCGAACGTGGGGGAACCGATATAAATCATATCACACCTCGCCTTCCACCGCGCACGTCAAATTATGGACGTGGTTTTTGGGTGCCGAGAATTTAAAATATACGCGTCTCGGAGTGTTTTATTGCGGTCAACCGACGAAGTGGAAATTAGAAATTCGCGCTTATCCATGCGGAAATCGCCGATATTTATTGCGGCATTACCGGTTGAGGCGTGTAGATCGTGAAAATGGACGAACGAGGGAGAAGGGGAAGGGGGAATTGCGCCGGCAGTTTCTACCGTGCTCCCTCTCATACCGCGCGTTTCCCAAAATTAAAAATGCCTGCAACACGCGAAAGAAGTTCTTAGGCTCCTGAGGATGACACAAGGCGGAAACACGGTATTCAGATTATCTCGGATGCCCTGTTGGTACGCAGAAACAATTCGGCTAGCTGCCGTGTAAGGTCATCACCATCAAAGGTGTTGAAAACGCTGGCTGAATTTGACGAAAATTTTGATACGGGCGCCACTGCTTCTTAAGGGTGATTTATACGTTGAAGCACCAGATCGAGACGGGTATAACGGTACGTCAAGCAGATGGGGCAATTTCACCAAAATTTCGCACGAATTCGATACTTACGTCCCTCTCCTCGAACGTTACTGACGCGGATTCCTCGAACAATAAGGACGAAAATTGCGGGGTAACGATTAGTAAAATAGCCCTTAAGGGAAAAGCGTACTGAAACAAAATGTAAACTACGGTTTTTTCGTAGGTATAAAAGCAATTTGGAAATTCGGAAAACGATAAATTTAGATTGTAAGAACCTCCCTAAGACTTTGAATTCAACGATGTACCGTAATTTAAGATTCTGCCATAGGTTACTGACGTCAAGGACGTTTGCGCGTGCTTTTTCTTCGGAGGTGAACTCCATGTGTTATTGATACGAATAGTTTGGAGTCGTTGCGAGAAAAGTTGTTTCAGCAATAAACAATGGAAGTCACAATAAGGGAAAGGGAATAAATATTCTGTAGGAACGATGTGTGTGAAGTTCTTCTTATTCTTCGTAGGGTCGGACCTTAACCGATTATTTGTTCTTGCCCCTGAATGGCTTTCTGTCGATTATGTCGAACCGATTATACGCATCTGCATAATCACGTGTTCTTTATCTTCTTCATCATCTCAGGCTCATAGCTTCTCCAGGAAGCGAAAAGCGCCCAGTAGCACTTCCTCACTAATGCTGTCTGTGTAAGTAGCATAACTACCTCTGCGTATAATAACGTCCTCTTCCTCCTATTATTTTAGTTGCCCTTCTTCCTAAACAAGGTCATGGTACGATGGTGCTTACGTATATCCGCCTTTTTCTTTCTCTTGTATTTCTTCATTTTTCTCCTCCTTAGTAATTCAATAAATTCCGGTTCGAGAAAAAGGAAAACCGAAAGAATCACCAATTCGCTTAAATTCCCCGGAATATAGGTACACCAAACTTTCCGCCGATCCCGGGAATCAATTACGGCCGGCGGAAAAGCGGAGACAATCGGACCGCCGCCGCCGTCGCCTCGCGCGCCGGAAGGAATATAATTATTTCCTCGAACAATTCTCGCTAACCAACCGCCCCCGCGCGTCCTCCGGTTCCGATCGGTCCGGATTTTCCCATATTAAAAGGAAAAGAAAAAGAAAAAGGGAAAAAATTGAATCCGTCCCGTTCAATCGCGGCGAGAAGAAGGCTAATTTTATGCTAGACGTGTTCCCGATCGACAGAAAATGGAATAGAACAGCGCCCGAAATGAAAAGGAAAAACCGGGAAGAGGGGAAATGGGCACGACAGAAGGAAGGGACTCGAGGACAGAGATGGGGGGCTGGTTGGAGATTGATGTGGCCGGCGGCCAAACAGATTAAAAGGAAATTAGAGAAATATCGACGGGCATGTTTGGGAATTTTAATTATTTTCGTTTCGGGCATCATCTCACATCGGTAAACTCCTCACCACATGACCTACTTAATTAAATTGGATGACACGTGTTTCGCTAGCTACAAAGCTATCATCTTCAAAATCGGCGCTTAGCGAATAAACCGCGATTTTTTCAATTTTATTTGCCTGCACTAAACTCCAACAGTTACCGAGAAAATCGCAAAAAATCGCTAAAAAATCGCTGAAAATCGCTAAATTTCACGGATTTTTCGAGCTCCGACCTTCCCTCCTACACCGTTCGGAAGAGTTCGTTTTCTGATTCAGAATCACCACGGGATCGATAGAAATTATAGTTTGGGCGTTACGAGCCCCTGGAGTTTGTCCATTTTCGCCCTATATTCACCCTTATATTCGGTCTACTTTATGCGTTTCGCCCGTACTTCGAATGGCGTTTTCTCGAAATCTATGCGTTCCACGTTCGAACCGATATGTTCTACGTAATTACCGGCACGAATATGTATATCCTGATGCAAAATAACTTCGAAATTCCAACAATTTTGGTCAAACGACCAAAATTCTGTTAAAAATCGCAATTTTCGTTAAAGGCCAAATTTCAAATCGCCCTCACTACTTTATTTATGTCTCGACCTAGAAGCAGATTTTACTTAGAAATCGAATGGAATAATAAAAAGCGCGCCATCTCTAATAGTTTTCGCGCTAGAGCGAAATTATTGTAATTTTAGGTAAGAAATTTTTTCAAACTTCAAAGCACTATATCTCCGGAACGGTAAGAGCTAGGGACCTCCGGTTTGTTTTATTTTAATCGTCTCGTCGAGTACTTTAAGCCTACCGTTTGGCGCTATCGGCGCTATCGGAAGTATGCTACCTCGAAAAACTGGACCAAAATAATTTTTGCGTCCAATCGCATTAAAAATATGTCTATCCGATAGATTTCGGCCCGTAGAATCCAAATCTTCCATCCCCGACGCTGTACCTCTGACCGTTCTCGAGATAAGGAAAGTTCGTCCGATTGCGTTCGAAATACGTCTCTCGGATAGATCTCGAGTATCGGATAGATCTCGAGTATCGGATGGATCTCGAGTATCGGATAGATCTCGAGTATCGGATAGATCTCGAATATTATAAACACTCTAGCTCCAACCGTTACGGAGGTATCGACGTTTAACGTTCAACTTCGTCCTATCACGTTCAATCATACACCAATCGACGCGTCTCGACGCGCTGATTCCAACGGTATATGATTTGTTTAGATTATCTCAGTCGGTTGCCGAGGAAGTGCAAAAACCGCGAAAAACGCTAAAAATCGCTGAAATCGCGTACCCGTTTTCTGTAATATGGGACTTAGGACGTTCAATCCTACATCAATCGACGCGTTTTGACGAGACGAGTTCAACGGCGTAGGATTTTTCCCTTTACTCTCACGGTTAGCGGGAAAATCGCGAAAAACGCGAAAAAATCGCAAAAATCGACAAATTTCGCCCTCGGAGTGGATCTTTTTCGAGTTATTGTATTTTCTTCCGCACCATTCGAAAGAGCGCGTTTTTCTGATTCGAAATCACACCTGGAAAGTTAGACGTAGTCCTATGGTCAATCGAGCCGTGATAATTACTCATCATCATTTCTTGTACCCGAAAGGACCTCAACCAGAGTCAGTCCAGCATCAACACCAATATTTCCTTTTGCTTTTTTCCTTGACATATTGAATGTTCGTTACTAAAAGGAGAGAAATCGAGAAGAAGCGAATCATGTCTTCATAATCCTCCTCCTACGATCGAATTCGCCCTCGAAAACGTGACATTATTAAGTGAAGAGATTTCTTTCAATTACTCCGTTCACCGCCCAAAAAATTTCCCGAATCGCCTTTCGCCTCGAACGTTTCCCTTTTTCCTCTCTTAATTCCATTCCGGCACAATCACAAAGAGGCGTCGAAGCGGAAAACCTCCGCCGATTGATTCATCGCACGAAATCCCTCTCTCTTTCGTAATAAAGCAAATAAGTCCGAAAGTTGGGACCACCGAAGGCGGCGGCGTCGGCCGCCTTTCGGATCGAACAAATAAGTTCGTTCGGACCTCTCTCGCTCCCCGTTTTAATTATCCGCGACGGGGTTTCGGTTTTTCGTGGTGGTGGCGGTGTTGGCGGTAGCGGTAGTAGTCACCCGACGACGTTCTTTTGTCCCGCAAGTCGTTACCACCGCAAATGGAGTTTTTGCAGGTTCGAAAATTAACGCCGCTCGCAGTCTCGCGAAAAGTGCACAATCGAAGCGACGGCTATTAAGCGTCGATCCCCCCTCCCTCCCCTCTCCCGCATACCGCCTCCTTGCTTTCTTTGTCGCGAGAAGAAATTTCCGGTTAACCAAAGCGGAAAACGGAGAGGTGTTCGCGGATTACTCTCCGTTCACCCGGGCGGATGGATTTATGACGATGAAAGGAGGGCGCGCTTCCAATTAGAAACGGAAAAGACAAAAGGGGATGAAGTTGAGGAAAAGGAAGAGGAGGTGTGGATGGATAATTGGGAAAGAGATCGTCGTCGCTTCGACGTTCCTTTTATTAATTACGACGATTCAAAGAAGCGGATCGGATCGCTTTCGAGCGTTCGTCTATTAATTAAAAATAAAGGAGCCGGTTTCGAATTTTAACTTTGTTAGAGGCGCTGATGGATCCACTTATCAGGACGACCCGGATAGCAACGGATCCGAACAATTACTAAGTATCCGTGCGTCTCCGCAAGGCGTTAACCGTAAAATCGAAGATCGATTGTTACAGCTTCAAAATTTACTTTATTTTAGATTCTATTTGTTGCCGTCTAGAATTCAATTTCGAGTAGCAACCAGCGTATATTTCTTTTCTTGCGACGACAAGTCTTTCGAATCTATGCGCTTTTCTTTTAACATGTATTATATAAAGATAAATTGCCCGCATCTGCTAAAGCTGTCATGAAATCGTGGAAGTTTTGCCTTTTACCGCTCATTGAGGATCTCTGCTGGAGGCCTGGTCGTACCCGGAAGTCGGAAAAACGTAGTCAAACAAGACAAGCTGCCATCGACCTTATGAGACATCTGGACCCGACACCACCGAAGGACAGTCCCATCAGGGTAAATCGAGAATTACACGAGGAATGAGGGGGGCGAAACATGACCTCGTAATTGGTTTTGCCATTGGTAGGAGCGTCAGACAAAGCTGTAATACACGCACTACTCAGAATCACCTTTTCTTCCTCTCTCACTCGATTCGAACGTTGTTGACGAGTCGACACAAACGGAATCGCTAGGAATCACTAATTCCTAATGCGTACGAGGATTCCTCAAAGTTCGCGAAAATATGTGTGGAACATAGGAATCGAGGTATGTGTCTTGTCTATTAAATTCATTCGAAGCCGAAACGTGCCATTCTGCCTCGTCATGAAATAGCGTAAGCTACAAAACGTGTCATCGACAACGGATTTATAGACACGTATCTTGAAATGTATAGAAGAAAATCTCCAAGGCTCGTATAGGGCAGGAGTCCTACACGAAGAAGAACGATATAAGATAGATATCAATCGAGGACGAATATCGCGTAGTATTAAAGTCTGAAGTGATGTTCTAGCATCGGTTGCACTTGGTGCTATACCATTGTGCACTCTCGAGAACCTGCTTGGTCACCCTACAGCAAAGGAAAACAATTTCTCTATGATAAAAGACTAAATTAATAAACGTTTGCAGATCCTAGACCACTCGCGCAATCAATTATCAAAAAACCGTCTTTCAAATGACTAGTCACAGTACAAAAGCAGTGCCGCCTAAGTAATTTCAGTTAATAATGAATGAGCGAGAACAAGAGGATGAGTTTGGCACAACTACATCTCGAGAATGGAGGGAGATAGACCTGTTAGAATTGCCAGAGGGATAAATTACCGGTAGGTTGGTGCGTTTCTAATGTGCCGCCGCTCGCGTAACGCGTTCTCGTCCTTAGCGGGAGGCTCGCAAAACGAGCACGCCACAAACATTTCCTGATTGCTTTTCTTAGGTTCTCAGTTTAATTTACAATTAAAAATTTAGATGGCGCCCACAAAATCTGTAAGGTTTCAGCTGACGTATGTCTCTGCTTCGAATATCACCCCACAGATGCTCATCGGCGAACAGCTGTCGTAGCCAGTCAAGTATCTGTGCTGAGAATTTAGTTAATTTCTTAAACAAAATTGCACCGGTCTAGCTCTTAATTAATGATATAAAAGGCATAAATTATAACAAATTATATTTATAAATTTTGAGAAATATTTACCTAGTGTTGTGTGTGTAATTTCTTTTATTCGATGATTGTTCTTCCTATGTCTCCTCTCTTAACTTCCTTTCTCGATGCAGCTCTATTTTCTATGGATTCTTCCCTCTCTTAACTTTCTTTTCTCGATGGAGCTCTATTTTCTATGGATTCTTCCCTTTTTTAAATTCTTTCTTCTCCGGTATGGTGAGGTTCTTTTATTCACTAGTACTTCTTCTTAAAACCCTTTTATTCCAAATATATTTATAAACTTTTTGTTGACTTATCTATCTTGTCAATTTTCTTCGTCGTTAACCAAACAAACTTTTTTATCTTTTTGGAAACCAGGACTACACTACATTATTTCTCCATTGTTCACGTAACGAAAACTTTAATTCAGTTTGACTCCAGTTCATCCAAGGCATAATACGTTGTTATAGAAATCTGTATTGAATGTCGATGTATCCTTGGTCATTTATCCAGTAATTATTATTAATTCTTGTAATGTGAAAGTGGTGCATGTATGTGTCTTAATGTTTACAATGCTTTTCTATCTTTTAATCGATGCTTTTTATAATAATTAATAATTTTATTTCTGGTTACATTTTTTTCTCCCATTAAACGTCTCTAGCTGGAGTTAAAATAAGAAGCTAACACCCGTAGGGTAATAAAATGCTCAAAAGGTGATGTGCGTGGTATCGAAAAGGTATAAATAGAACCCAAAATAAACCGAATGTCATTTGAACATAAATATCCATAACCCCAATATTTACTGTGAGTTTAATATATATTGAATTGTAGTAAATGATAAATTTTCAATGGCAAATAACCATTCGAGTATTACTATACTTGAGGTGTCAAACATCTCTTCCGGTGAATTTGAATTAAACAACTACTACCGATCGTTAACGGTTGGTTTGTATCTAATGTGCCGCGTCATGCGTTGTCGTCCTTAGCGAGGGGCTCGCAAGACAATCACGCCGGAAACATCCCCTTGTTGATTTTCTTAGGTTTTCCAGTTTAACTTATAATTCAAAATTTAGATGGTGCACATAAAATATGTAAGTCATTAACTCGCATGTGTTCCTGTTCCGAATACCATCCCGCAGATGCTTACCAGCAAATAGCTGCCGTAGCCAGTGAAGTATCACTTGAAGGTAAATTTGGGTGAAACAACTACTGCCGTTCATTAACGCTTGGTTTGTTTCTAATGTGCCGCCATTAACCTAATACG
The DNA here is from genome assembly GCA_038088585.1 of Chrysina gloriosa. Taxonomy (NCBI): domain Eukaryota; kingdom Metazoa; phylum Arthropoda; class Insecta; order Coleoptera; family Scarabaeidae; genus Chrysina; species Chrysina gloriosa. The sequence goes on along the minus strand of CM076094.1, from coordinate 9,765,157 downwards.
CGGTCGTCCTTAGCGAGGGGCTCGCACGACGAGCACGCCGCAAGCATTCCCTGGTTGATTTTCTTCTGCGACCTACCAAGACATAATCGACAGTTCTTTCCCCTGATACACGTCAAGGAAACGCATTTTCCGCCGCTTCTCTCGGTTTTCTCTCCATTTTCAAACGCCGCTCGATTACAAAACCCGACGCCCCGAAACCGGGAATGAGCGTTAAATTTCGCGAAAAATAAAAGAGACAGCCACTTACGTCCGCGCCCGTCATTAAAAATGTATCCATCTCAATTATGAGCGGGCGTCGCGACGTCATCTCTCGCCCTCTCCTCGAACGACCTCGTTTTCCCTCGAGCATCTCGCGTTAGGTGGTATCATATTTTTTTCAAATTTACATTCTTATTACCCCGAGTAAGAAATTTTTACGCGTTCCTACGCCCCCTCCCCTCGCGGCCTCCGTTTCGCTTCGTTTAAACTTCTTCTCGGACGTATTTCTTACGGGGCCTTCCCCGGTATTAAAATGTAAATTCGTCGAATTAAGTCGGTCGCGTCGTTTTCGCCCCCTCCCGCCGAATATCGGTCACGTCGTCTACGTACGTAATTTTGCGCTTCATCGACCCCCCTCCTCCTCCTTTTAATCTTCACCCCGTTCGCCCCCTCGTCTCCTCGGGACCGGCATCGTCCGAAGTTTCCAGATTAATATTTAGCGCAAGGCAAGATAGAGAATGTCGACGTAACTTCTTCCTTGACTTGACAATTTCGAAGTTGATATGTACGATTTAACGTTTTAACTTCCCCCGTCGGTTCTGGTACGAACGGAAATTTCGATCAATGGCCGAAAACCAAAGCCCTCTACTCGCGGGCAAGAGCTATCTGCACGGAATTGTTCAACGACGGATGTCGTGTATGAGAACGCGAGCGTCCTACAAACCGGATTTCTAGCGCTGTCGTATCGTGATGGATCGAAGAGCAGGAGGAAGGAGGAAGGCGGATCGTATCATTAAAAATGTATCAATTTCAATTACGACTGACGTTTCCTCGTCGCGAATTCCCGAAGCAAATGATGCACGTCGTCGTACGTCGCTCCGAAAGTTTGATACGGCATCGTTTCAAGTTACGAACAAGTTATGGAGTAGCGGTGAATTATTTGTCTCTGCTCCTCGAATCGCGTCATATGTATATTTAAGAGCACGCGACTCGAGTTTTCGCTTCTTACAGTCCGGACGCTAATTACAAAGCGCGATCCGGACGTGAAGTTGAAACGTGCATTGCGGAAATGTTAATAAATCGAGTTCCGGACTCGGCGGATTGTTAATTGACTTTTACGAGTTACGAACTGGTACTGTCTATTGAGGAACGACGGGTAGGTATACCACCGTTTATTTGGCGGATATAACCGGCGTATTTACGGTGAAAATTAGTAAGTAACGTAATCGACATAGTAGTAAATTCGACAAAAGGACTCTGTTAAACAGGACACTCTTAGACCTCATGGAAGCTGAAATGAAACAACTAACGAGCAAAAAGAAGGGGCGACGACAAAGATAGTAACAAAAATATCCTGCGGTACCTCAGAGAAACGGCATCATCAGCTGAAAGAGAAGGGTGATACAATCAAATCTCGAGTACGAGTCTAATGCCTTGATCTGAGCGATGAGGCTGCGAGTAGTAGCACTGTATCACACGCGGTTCACTTAATTCGCGTTCTAGCACTAGACTGATCAAATCCAAACGAGTCGACTGAACGAGTCACAAGGACGAGTCGAATATCGCGTTGAGTACGGAAATGCTGAATTTCGAATATTGACTGTAAATGTGTGTGGAGCTCGTGTTAATCCGTCGTATCAGAGCCTCGAAAAGAATCTGCCATTTTCCTAAGCGAAGAAAGAAGGTTTTGAAGAACTACGAAAATCAATTGCGATAATAGACGAACGGAAAACTTACAAATACAGGCGTACAAAAGGGGGAAAACGCCCTACAATCGCCGCGTCGAGTGTATCATGCCTCCACGTTAAGGAATAATGTAAGCTAAAAAGGGGCGAGATAACCGGGAGATATTCCCACGATGAAGTCGGTACGGCCTGAAACAAATGAAAAATGCGAGCTTCTAGGAGAGTCCGCTAAGAAAATAAAGAAAAACTGCGACGAAGGCGACTTTGGGCGGCCAAGGAAAACCATGCACCCTCTCCCACGTCAGCTGAAGATCAAAGTATGCTGTAAAACATATATATATATATATATATAAGTGAGAAACCCGCATTGACAAAAAAAAAAAAGAAAAAGATTCATTAGTGAATTCATTAAATGAAACAAAGAAAAGGGAAAGTGGTTTGGCTCGTTTATCGTGGTCTCGTCATGACGATTAAAAGACTGATTGCGCGCACACTGCGCACTAAGACTCGCCAACACACTGTTACAATGGCAAGCAAAATCTTCCAAATTGACGAATTAACAGCGTCTTTTGGGAGGGGGCGAGGCAGGGGAGAGTGGGGGAAGGGGTGATTGTAATATTTCCCACCTTATATGTGAAATGGGTTTTCATTAGTCGGAGTTGGAGCCAATTTCAGGCTTTGAATGCGTCCGTTTTCCGACTTCTCCGAGTACGACCAGGCCTTCAGCAGAGATCCTCGATGGGCAGAAAGCGAAGCAGGCTGTTGAGTACCTTTTTCGAGAGTTTTCTTTTAATTGCCGAACAACTAAACAGAACCAGCATTACGTAAGAGCTTAGCAGGGAGTTTCGGCGTCGCAGAAACGTCGAAGTTTTGGGTCATCCTTGCAGTACAGTCCCGAGCCAATTCCCAGCAAGTTTTTTACGCTCCAAGGGATCAGGAATTGACAGCGTACTGCACAGTTTCCGTCACCGGATGAAATTCGATTGTTTCATCCGGTGACGGAAACCGTGCCTTCCAAGTGGCAATTTCGTCCATCTCAACGGAAGATTTAGATTGGAACTGCTTTGAACAAGTGATTTAGGCGAAGTTAGGAGTGTATGAAATCTTTATGGAGAATACTTTGAGAAGCAATAAAATACTTTTAGTCGATATCTTCTACTGTTTTCTTATGGTTATAGGTATGGTTCGACAAACGAATGCAGGATATATTATCATTAAGTAGTGTACATAGGCCGGTCTGACTTCACCGCTTGTCCCCACTTACGTGTAAGGTACGACGTTAAAATTCACGGGAGGAATAGCGTCAGTCCGGTTTACATAACTTATCATGCACTCGTTTGTCGAATCTTAGTTATAAGCAACAGTAAAGGACAATACTCGCGTGAGCAAGAGCGTTCTGCAGGTCGACTTAAACTTAAGAATCGACACGAAGAAAATCCGTACTCAAAAGGTTTGATAAAATCTTACTTTTTTGGACTACCTTCACCACATCTTTAGCTGAATCAGAAGTGAAATTGACTATCTAGCTTTGTACGAAGACGTTAAAACCATATTTCGTCTTTGATTGACCCAAAAGTGGTAGAGGTAATCCAAAAGATAACTCCATCATTGTTTCTGTAAATCAAATTTTACATCAGACTTCCTTTTCTATTCCCCAACTATAAGCGAAAGATAAATTACACGTGTGGTGTCTCGACCGTGGTCCTTCTCCGATACCGTCAAAGCCCCTTCGTCACGGGCCGCTGCCCCTCTCGCACGTTGCGATTCGATTATCCATGATCTGCATCGTCGTAACGGAAATAGGGAAACCGACGACGGAGATAATTAAATCCGTCGTCGGCCGAGTCGTCTCCGGTGCGCACACGGAAGATCGGGTCGGAGGTCGTCCGTGACCATGGGAACTCTCTCAGATGGAGTTCGAGGGTCGCCCTCGTCGGTGGCGGCGGCAGCGGCGGCAACGACGGCGGAGAGACGTCCTCCGCTAATGGGTAACGGGATACTTAAAGGTGTTTCCGCCCGTTGGTTCTTACCAGCGCTAAGCCGATTATCTTACAGGTGATTACGATCTCTAAAGCTCGTCGTCGAAACGGTCAGGTGTGTGTGGTGCTCGCCGCTTTTTTATGTATAACGAACGCTGGTGCTAGGTTCCATCACGCCAGCTATGATGAGGAGTCGCGGGGAGGAAGAGGGACAACGGGGGACGACAGTCTGGTATGAGATGGGCAGCGAAAAAAATTCAAACGAAAGAGATCGCGGTGGAAGATGAAAGACGGGTGATTATTTCGAAACATGCGAGATAAAAATTGCGATGCAAATATATAGAATATTGTCCGTTCTCCAACGCCCACAGAAATGACGTTAAAATCCAGGAAACTGTCATTGAAGTGTGGAAAACTTTCTTAAAAGCCTGAAAAATTGGCTTTAGATGTATCGTAAATTTTTTTAATTAAAAATTTCGTTGTATAGCTTTAAAACTGTTTAATTCACATTATTATCAGAAACCTACAAAATATTTAATTTCAAATCCTAAAAAATCGACCATTTTCTCCTGTCGAGTGATAAGATGGAGTTTGTATGTGTCTCTTCCAATATTATGTTTCCGTTGCCTCTGCCCTAGTGACAGAACAGAATAGAAATTCGTTTCTTATTACTGCGTGTTACCTATAGCGACGAGATGTGAATCCGTTCATTATCACTACGTTCCAAATGGATGAACGTAGTGATAATGAGACTATCTTGTCATTAGAGCAAAGAAAGCGGATAGAGGAAATCCTCTGCTCAAGATGGAAGATGTAAATTTGTTTGTTATCACAACACTCTTCCAGTTTTAATATTCTAGTGATAAAATGAAGTTCGTGAGGTCCCTTTTCCGTACTTTCTACCATCTTCTCTGCTCTAATTAGAAGATGGATGCTCGTTTGTTATCACTACGTACTTCCATATCCTCTACTGGAATGACAACATGTGAATCCGTTGTAATGAACTATCACTACGTTCTTGTATTTCCTCTGCTGTAATAGCGAGATAAAAATTTATTATCACTAAGCTCTTCCAGACTCTATATTCTAGTGATAAGATGTAATTTATGTACTTTCATTTCTATTATGCCTTCTTCCGTCTTCTCTGCCCTAGTGGCAAGATGGAAATTTGTTTATGATCACTACGTTCTTCCATTTCCTGTATTCTAGTCACAAGCCGGAAATTCGTTTGATATCACTACGCTCTTCCAGTTTTTATGTAGCGGTGATTTAGGTAATTTGTGTGCCATCCGTTCTATACCTTGTTCTAGCTTCTCTGCTCTAGTGACATGATATATTCTCGTCTATTATCACTACTCTAGTGACAATATAGAATATTATTTATTACCACTAGCTTCTCCCATTTCCTCTATTTTAGTGAAAAGATGGAAATTTGTTTGTTATCACTACGTTCTTCCAGTTTTTATATTCTTGTGGTAAGATGGAGTTTGTGTGCTATCATGCATGCTTCTATATCCCGCTGTGCTATAGTGACAACATAAAAATTTGTTTGTTATCACTACGTTCTTCTATTACCTCTACTCTAATTACGAAATGGAAATTTATTATCACTAAACTCTTCCACTTTCTAAATTCTCGTGTAAGTGTACAGTTTGTGTGCTCTCATCTCTACTTTATCTTCTTCCACCTCTTTTGCCCTGGTGGCAAAACGGACGTTCGTTTTTATCACTACAGTCCTCCAGTTTCTATGTTCTATGAATAAAATGGAATTCGTGAGCGTCCTTTTCCATACTTCCTTCCATCTTTTCTGTTCTAGTGACAAGATGAATGTTCGTTTGTTATGACTACGTGCTTCCACTTCCTCTGCTCTAGTGACAAGATGGAAATTCGTTTCTTATCAATTTGTTATCGCTACGCTCTTCCAGTTTCTGCATTCTAGTGATAAGATGGAATATTAAAGTTTTTCTTCCAATATTCTTCTTCTATTGTCTCTCCAGCGACCAGATAGAATGCTCGTTTCTTATCACTACGTGCTTCCATTTCCTCTGCTATACTGACAAGATGATAATTCCTTTATTATCACTGCGTTCTTCCATTCCCTCTATTCTAGTAACAAGATGGAAATTTTTTATCACTACGCTCTTCCAGTTTCTATATTCTAGTGATAAGATGGAGTTTGTACCTTTTCTTTTCTGCACTTCCTTCGATCTTCTTTGCTCTAGCGACAAGATGGAAATTTGTTTATAACTATGCTCGTCTGTTTTCTCTATTCCGCCGATGAGGTGGAATATTGACGTTTTTCTGCCATTATCTCTGCGTGCTTTCTTATCCTCTGTTGTAGGGACAATATGAAAATTCGTTTATTATCACTACGTTCTTGATGGAGTTTGTGTGTTCCTCTTCTCATATTCTTCTTCTTTGCTTTAGTGGTAAGACCCACATTCGCTTACTGTCACTATATTTTCTCCATTCTTTTGTTCTAGTGCTAGGATGTAAATTGTCTTGCTTTTTAGAAGATTTTTAGATTTTTATTATCTACTAATAGGACGGAAATGATGTGTTCTTCTTGTGACGTTCATCTTCCGCTTTCTTTGCTCTAATGACAAGATAGTTTCACTCAGTTTTCAGTGACTTTCTCTATTTTCTTGGTCCTAGTGTTCTTCTAGCGTTCTTCTCTCTATTACTACCCATAGTTTCCCTGTTCTCTTGTGATTTCTTTTCAATTGTCGTTTTCTTCATATTCCCCTCTCGTTTCTTGAATAAGTAATCACGCACAACTCGCCGTATGCCCGAGATACGAATTCCGCTTTTAAAATTCACTTCGCGCGAGCACAATCGTCGCGTTTCGGATATCGTTACCGATCGTAAATAAGTAAGTAAATCTCTAAACGCGCAGCTAATAATAAACAAGCGTTTCGAGGCGATTCGTCCGCGTTTAGCATTCCGGCGACGGCGCTAATTTCCATGCGAGTCGACCCGATTTAATATTCCGTCTGTCGCAAACGAGGCGCCCGCGAAACGGACGAAAAATTACGGCGGTATTTCCCCCTCCCCTCTCACCCTGCCCTCATCCCGACGCTACTTTACGCCTAAAATTTCACGTCGATCGCGGCCGCGGTCGCAGCGACAAATCCGTCATTAAATCGAGCCGAAAATCGCGCGGTTTCCATATTCTCTTCTTTTCCCTCGTCATATATTTTTATCCCTCCATTCGTTTCGAATTCCGACAGGTTTATCGGCGACGTATGCGAATTGTATGAAATTATTTCGCGTCGAAAATTCGAGAGATAGCCGCGTTCCTAACCGTTGAATTGTACGAGATATAGGCCCTATCTAAATTCCGTGCGATTACACCTTCTGTAACAGCAGTCGGCGTAATATTTCGGATGAGAATGGTAGCATCGCGAGGGTGTTTTATTGAATTTGGAATCGGAGTTCTTCAAGTGCAGAAAAAACAAGGAGGAAACAAGCCCTCTTCTCCCGCGCAAGCTTAACACCATAAGAAAGCCTTAACCCCCGCAAGTGCACGCCGAAACACTTTAGGAACGGTCCCCGTAGGCCATCGCCTCCCAAAACTTTACGAACGTGCCCCGTAACTACCACGTCACAAGATTTTACGAACGCGCCCTATAACTCAGAAGGTTAGTTCCAAACCTAACCACCGTAGTTTCGCAGGTGGCACCGCTGAAGCGCCGGAAATCAGTTTTCGCGTCTCAGGATTGGCGAAAGTGGGAAAACCGGAGGTGGACCCGGAACCAACCAACTTACTTTACTAACATCGAACCATCTTTTATCCACTTTCGTTTTTATTATTGTTATTATTACTTTTTGGTTTGTCGTATTATTCTAATCTCCAATTTTTTCGTTCCAGAACCGAACTTCGTCGGCTCCTTCGATATCGGCGAGTACGTCTTTTTCTTCTTCCGCGAAACGGCGGTGGAGTACATCAACTGCGGCAAGAGCGTCTACTCGCGGGTGGCGCGCGTCTGCAAGAAAGATACCGGAGGCAAGAACATCCTCGCGCAGAACTGGGCCACTTACCTCAAGGCGCGCCTCAACTGCTCCATCCCCGGCGAGTTTCCCTTCTACTTCAACGAGATCCGTGAGTATACTATGCAGTACGAGAGAGGTCTCTCGTTTCTCGCCGTCACGCGATTCGCAAATCTACTTTACGTCGGAAAATCCGCTTTCAATCGGATCGAAACGCAGATGAAGACGAATGAAGGACGAATGAACGAACGCTGTAGCGTATACGGGATTGTCGAAATTGACGCGGTGGTTGGGTAAAAAGGCAACTGCTTTAGTAAAATTTTCTTGAGAAAGGAAAGCGTTCAAATATATTTCGGGATGCAAGATAAAAATTGGCCCAAGAGATGTGTCAAATTGTCTTGCGTCGTCCTCGAAACTTTGCTGGAAGTTTGTCCGAAATTTTGCAATAGATGTCATCGATTTCCTTCAAGACTCTGCAAAGAACTTTGAAAGGTATATCGTAGAGAGTTTACCAAAAAACCGCAAGAAGTTTCGGAGATTTCTTGATACGTTTTGCAATTCAGGAAAGTTTTAGCTGAAGATTTGGCTAGGACTTCCGCTAGGACACTTTTGAAAAAGGATATACGAAAAACTATCACGAGATTCGTGAAAACTTTGCAGTAAATTTTTCCACCAATTCTTTTTTGCTAAAAGTTTCCTGAAGTTTTTTTCTAAAAGTTTCCTGAGAATTCTGCTAAAAGCTTAATATTATAGATTTTGCTGAAAACTACCTAGATTTTGTTAAAAGTTTCCCAAAATAGTTTGCTAAGAGTTTCCTAAAAGATTTTGTTGAAGGTTTCCTGAGGATTCAGCTAAGTTTCCTAGATTTTGCTACAAAATTTCCTAGAAGATTTTGCTAAAAGTTTCCTAAAAGATTTTGTTAAATTTCCTAAAAGATTTTACAAAAAGTTTTTTAAATGATTTTGTTAAGTGTTTACTAAAAGATTTATCACAAAAATTCCTAAAAGATTTTGTTAAAAGCTTGTGGAGGATTCTGCTAAAAGTTTTCTAGATTTTGCCAAAAATTTCCTAAAAGCTTTTGCAAAGAGTTTCCTAAAAGATTTTGCTAAAAGTTTCCTAAATGATTTTGCTAAAAGTTTCCTAAAAGATTTTATTAAAAGTTTCCTACAATATCTTGTTAAAAGTTTCCTAAAAGATTTTGTTAAAAAGTTTCGTCAGGATTATGCTAAAAATTTCCTAGATTTTTCTAAAAAATTCCTAGAAGATTTTGCTAAAAGTTTCGTAAAAGATTTTGATAAAAACTTGAGCACAAAGAACATTCTTCGACGATTCTTGGCGTAAAAGGTTTCGCTGGTGATTTTGCACATGAATTTTGCATAATGACGCTAGAAAGATTTTGCAAGAAATTCAACAAATTTTGCAAAAGAATTTAACAGATCTTGTAGTTTTTGGAAAAAATTTCTAAAGAGCGGAAGACTACGTGATATACCATATTTCCAGAAATTTCTCGAGAGAGATTTGCCAAAAATTTCACTTCACAGATTTTGTTAGGAATTCCGGAGAAAGATTTTGCAAATGATTTGCGATGGACTTGGCAGAAAAGAATTGGCAGCAATTTTGCAAATTTCTTGAAGGATTTTTGCAAAGGAATTTTGAAACGATTTTTCTCAAAACGTTAGGAAGAATTTCACAGATTTTGGTCGGAATTTCGCAGAAAGATTTTGCGAGGAATTTCACAAATGTTTTGCAAAAGACTTCGCAGAAAACTTTGGGATCTAGATTTTCGAAAGAAAATTTGACAGAAAATTTTCCTCAGTTTTCATTTAGAAACAAATGTTTTGATCCAATTCCTTAAACGGAATTCGCATAAACGAAACATATGTCCCACATAATACAACCACCTTTCTGATCTTACTGTTTCCCCCATTTTCATCCCAGTAACATCACTACCAACCATTCTTTTTTGCTTTTTCCGTCCCCCAGAAAGCATCTACAAGGTTCCAGGCGACGACCAACGCTTCTACGGCACCTTCACCACCTCCACGAACGGCCTGATGGGCTCGGCTATTTGCTCGTTCTCCCTCAAGGACATCCAAGCGGCTTTTAACGGGAAATTCAAGGAACAGGCGACTTCTTCGTCGGCTTGGCTTCCGGTGTTAACCGGCCGCGTTCCCGAGCCGAGACCCGGAACTTGCGTCAACGACACCGAAACGCTTCCCGATAACGTCCTCAACTTCATCAGATCGCATCCTCTGATGGACTCGGCAGTCATGCACGAGAACGAGAAACCGGTCTTCTTCAAACGGGACTTGTTCTTCACCAGATTGGTGGTGGACAAGCTCAAGGTCGATATCGGCGGGGAAGTTTTGGATTACACCGTGTATTATGCTGGAACCAGTAAGTTGTAATTCTTAACACAAGATTATCAATCCAGCACACATGTGCTCCGCCGTAAATTTCAATGGTATCTAACCAATTTATGATGATATATAACTTTTGTCGGGGAGAATACGTAGCCTGAGACAATAATATTATATTGGATAGGGACAGTGTTCTTATAAGTTTTGACGATTTGTTCTTGTAGACGATGGAAGGGTGCACAAAATCGTCGAATGGTCCAAACAGGGCGACGAAGCTTCCTCCTCCATCCTCTTGGACGTCTTCGACATAACTCCCGAGGAGCCCATACAAGTTCTGGAAATCTCCAAAGTCCACAAGGCCCTGTACGTTGCCTCCGATAATCGCGTCAAACAGATCGATTTGGTGATGTGCAACCGACGTTACGACAACTGCCTCAGATGCGTCCACGATCCGTACTGCGGCTGGGACAAGGATTCGAACGTTTGCAAACCGTACGCCCCGGGGTGAGTCCGATCCTTGTACCCTTTTTGTCGCTCGAATGTCCATCCATCATCACGAACGTGAATTTCGTTTTTCCAGCTTGTTACAAGACGTCTCGAACAGCACCGGTCACATCTGCGACAGCAGCATCGTCAAGAAGAAAATGGTGGTGACGTGGGGACAAAGTTTGCATTTGGGGTGCTTCTTGAAGATGCCCGCCGTCCTGGCCTCGCAAACGATTACTTGGTACCACTACTCGAAGGAGAAAGGAAAATACAGGATCGTCTTCAGGTGGGAAAAATTTCTTTCGGTTAATCTCCACCACTTTCTTAGGTCGATGACCTTGAAATGATGGTCGTTTGTTTCGAAAGGTCATCGACCTAAGAAAGTGGTGGAGATTATCCAAGAGATAAAAGTGTATAGGTCGCGATTTCTATGTGTAGATTTAAAATCGGAATATTTTCTTGAAATTTTCGTGACTTGACCCTCTTTCCTTTTGCAGACCAGATAAATACGTGGAAACTTCCGAACATGGCCTCGTCATCATCGCCGTGACAGAAGCGGATGCCGGTCGCTACGACTGCTGGATGGGTGGGTCTTTGCTTTGCTCCTACAACGTCACCGTGGACGCCCACAGGTGTTCCCCGCCAGCTAAGAGCAATGATTATCAGAAAATTTACTCAGATTGGTGTCACGAATTCGAAAAGTATAAATCGGCCATGAAGACGTGGGAACGGAAACAGGCTGTAAGTATTTTGACCTTAAAGCTTAATTAATTATATCCGAATTTTTGGGTTGGTATGTTCACCGCCCACAGTATCAAGTCGCGATCATATCAATTGAACAATTCCAAACTTGAATATTAAATAAGGAAAAGGATGACAGTCCTGCGAAAATTTAGCACCAATTTTGGAATAAATTTCGCAAATTTTTTGCAGAGAATTTCTTTAACCTTCCTATACTCACGCATACGGTCTGTGAGACCGATTTATATAGTATAGTATACGTCTTTCATTTTGACGTGAGTATAGGAAGGTTAAAAGTACAGAAAATATGGAAAAAAATTTCGTAAAAGTTTTCGCAACAAGTTTCTCAAAATGTACAGGAAAAGAAATTCTGGAAAATATTTTGCAGAAAACTTCTCAAAGAAATGTAAGAAGAGAAATTTTGGACAAAATTTTGCAAAAGCTTTCAGCAATATTTCCCAAAAAGTGTAGGAAAGGAAATTTTAAGAACGGTCTTGCAAAGTTTTTTCAGAAAATTTCTCGAAACGTACAGGAAGACAAATTTTGGAAAAGATATTGGAAACGATTTTGCAGAAAATTTCTCAAAAAGGACAGGAAGAACAATTTTTGAAAAAAATTCGCTAAAGTTTTTAAAGCAGATTTCTCAAAAAGTTCAGGAAGAGAAATTTCGGAACAAAATTCTCAAAAATTGTTGCAGAGGATTTCTCCAAAAATTTAGGGGTAGAAATTTTAGAAAAGATTTCGGAAATAATTTTGCTGAAAATTTCTCAATAAATAAGAGGAATTTTGGGAAATATTTCGCAATACCTTTTGCAGAAAAATTCTGAAAAAAATTAGACCGAGAAATTTTGGCCAAAATTTTGCAAAAGCTTTCCGCAAAATCTCTCAAAAAGTGAAGGAAGAGAAATTTCTCGAAAGATTTTGTTTAAAAACTTCTCATAAAATGCAGGAAGAGAAATTTTGGCAAAAGTTTCTCAAAAGATTTTGTAGAAAATTTCTCAGAAAGTACAGGAAGAGGAATTTCGGAAGATTTCGCAAAAGTTTTAGACGCAAATTTGTCAAAAAGTGCAGCTTGAGAAATTTTGGAAAAGTTTTGCAGAAAATTTCTCAAAATTATTTCAAAATTTTTTAAAAACGATATCCTAATAAACAAGTTTCTTTTATTATTTCTTTCTCGAAAACTAAGTGAAATACAAAAAAACTCGAGAGACAAGAAAGTTATATTTTGATATGTTTAATCTAATAAAAATATCAAACTTGGAGAAAACCAGTGACGTACAACGATTTTTACAATAGAAATCAATCAGGTATCCTTCTGCGACGCCACTGGATTTATTATTTTAAATCTAATTACCACGAAAGAAGCCCCTCATTATTGCTAACAGACACACCAAATTTCATCGAAATCGTCGAGAAAGCTTTAGAGTAATTAATTTTTAAAAAGCGATTTTGTATTAAGACTGATACCTCGTTTCTCGAAAACGAAGCAAGTTACGACATACGTTCATATGAACTTTTTCTCATAAAACATGACAAGGAATCACCTCCAGACATTAACGTGATCACTTAATTTACACCCTGTATATACTCAGGTTTCTTTATCTCAGTGATTTACACGTTTCGACAATCAAATCGTCATCTCCAATTAATAGAAAAAGAAAATAAGGGAGAAATCCTCAGGCGTTGCAACCGAATTTCATCTGTATTGAGGATGATTAACCGAATTGTCGAAACAGCCACTCGACTTTCCTCTTTTTTTCTTTTTCTAACTAATTTCTTCTTCGTGATTTGTTACAGCAATGCTCGTCGAGACAGAACGACAGCAACCAGAACAGCCACCCTAACGAAATTTACCGCTCCCTAGTCTGATAGCTTATACAGCGCGGTCCGCTCGCATTGACACCTCTAGGTATACCGTTATCTTGGACTTTTGTGTTGTTCGTGTAAATAAACATACTTATCCCCCCCATCTTTTCCCCGTCTCCTGCCCCCCTCCAAATTCCGGTTCCGTTCCCGTTTGTTTCCGCCCTAGGAAACGATACGCACGCGACGTATCGTATTTTTAGAAGGTAGGATGAGAGGAAACCGCCACCGTTGAAGGTCAATCAAATCAGTGAAAGTGATCCCCCTCCCTTCCCCTTTTACTTCCTACCCTTCACCCCCTCCCCGCTTATGTGATGGGTGTGATTTAACCTTTTCTTTTTCGGAAAACCGATCGACGCGCGGTGCTACACGAACGAATCGAGTTTTCTTCGGAAAAAAAAACAAGAAAAGAAGTGGAAGAAGGCGGTAAGAAACAAGAAAAGAAAACGAAACGTAGGACTCGATTGTTTTTCTTCGGGGGACGCAAATTAACGAGAGAAAAAAAGTTGACTGGATCTCCGTATATGACGATGATGACGAAAGCTTTTTGTAAACGGTAATAGCAATTCTATTATATATAAAATTATATATATTGGGAAAAAATATTGTAGATCTGTGATATACATGTGTTGTTGTGAAAATTGATCCTAATTTTTTTTTAATCGTTTCTTTTTCCGAATCAGTTCTGATAAGAATTTTCGAAAGATTTCGAATTTTTCATTTTTCTTTTCTTTTTTTTTTTTTTTTTTTCTTAAAAAAAGGAATACTCGTGAAAAACAATCTAATAAGCATGTATGTAAAAAGAGAATAAACAAAAGAAAATCGGGTAATTTTTAAAAAATAATATTGTAACGGTATATATATAAAATATATGATATAAGCATATATTAATTAATAATAATATTATATATTTATAAATATATAAGTATAGGAACTTTGGACCAAAGTGATGATGACGATGATGATAATGACGATGGCGATGATAACGATGATAACGTTGAAAAGAAAATATTTATCGTTCGATCGAGTAGGCGCGATCTGGAATAATAATTAATAAACCAAAAAAATAAGAAAAAATAAGAATAAGAAAGGAAGCGTAACAAAAGAAATATATTGTGTATGTGTGTATCCAAAGCAATAGTTTCTCGCTTAATATGTGTTGGTCCTTTATACGTATATATATTAATAATAAAGAAAAAAATGATAAAAAATGAACGAAAGAAATGAAAAATTATTATATAGTGTAAATACGATTTTAAGGAAATTTCTATTTCTACTCTTAACAGGTTGATTTCGATTAACGCAGTCGAAAGTAAGGTTGTCTTTCTTTCTTTTTTTTTTGTTTTTTCGAAATTATTTTAGGGAAAATCTCGATTTTCTCCAGTATCCTAAGATTATCATTTTATCTCTCTCTATATATATGTATATGATTTTACAGCCCTAGTAACCATGGCCTCTTTCGATTTTTGTTATTATTTTTTATTAATTTATAAAAAAATTTTGTCAACTTTTATAAATAAGGACCGCCTGAAAGTATTTCGGTGATTTACCCACGAAAGAACCGGGAAAGGTCCAAAATTGCTGTTAGGTACGTGTACCGGGCTTTTTCACAACGAATGCGTCAAATTTATTTCTAATATTATACGCGGAAATAGTAAATCAATGAGTGGAAAAGAAAAGAAAAATAATAAGAAAAATAGTTGGGCACTTCGGAAGTACTTGAACGAAATTGAAGAACTCGGCGTTAGACATACGAGCCGGCGGTGAAATTAAACGGACACGTCCTATCCGAATAACCACTTCACCTTGTTTACAATTTAGAACAAGAAATACCCGAAATATACTAGCGTTTACAGTTTAGACGTAGGAAAAGTATTTTTCGGGCTTTCTTTCTCTAAATTCGCCTTTATTTCTCAATCATTTCTCATCTTAGAATTTCTTCCCAACAACATCGACACATATGATTTACCCCTCCCCTCCTCGCATGATAAAAACGAACCCGATTCACTTTCTCCGGATATGACCTAAATTGTACTGTCGTTTACGTTTCGTACGTCTAAATAATGAACATGTCACTTGACCGCATACTATCAGAGGTACTTCAGATGTTTCTTGTAAAACTTACGAAAATATTTGCTCTTAGAAATTTCATGTATTTTTTTTTATTTGAACTTTCTTCCGTTTTGATTCGATGCATAAGTTGTGAAATATACCTGCGCGTATACCTGAAATACAATCGACATTCACCCCACTCGTAAACGACTATTCGCATTCGAATTCGCCAGTTTATCGGAGAACAACGAAGAGATTCGCGTAGTCCTCGTAAGATTTCACACATCAAATTTTATCCAGAATTTTGCTGGGAAAATGATCAAAAATGAATGAGGAAAAAATACGCGTTTAGTAGTGAGGTGAATATCCATCATAATCATGCGTCCATGTTGTACCCTAATGCGTTTTCGAGCCGAAATTCTTACTGACTTTTTACCTTCCACTGCGTATTTTTAAGTATGTAATAGGCGTATATTTTTTCAAAAACATGTTAGTTACGTAAAGGCCCGTTAAACTATTTTTTATTTGTATCGATAGAGACTTTCATCGTCGATTTCTCAAAGTAAAGAAAATTTAACGGGTGTCTTTACGATAATCTCGATTTTAAGTATTTATTTTGTTTTTAGAATTAATGGACAATCATGTATAAGAGTTACGACTCGTTGTATCCGTTTCCGTTGTTTCGATTTCCCGCCCGAAAAATAATAAGGAAAGCATGCGTGTATCTAATAAGTAAAACCTTGCCGACTAACCCATATATTAGAAAGTAAATAAGTACATATAAATATATATAAAAGCATATACAGTATTGGCCAGTACGAACTTCGGATTTAAAACTGATTGGGAATAAAATTGAACAAATATATCAACTGCATTAAATTTTAACGCATTTGAAAGTTATGAATAGAGTTGCTCACTAGCCTCAACAAGCAGTGACGGGCGTTCGATACAACCTTCAGTATAACGAAGCGAGTCTCAATGCGATCTGTTGTGTATGCGTGTACGCTGCCGTAAATACTATTTCGCAGGTTTCTAGATTTGTTTTAAAAATGTTG